>CAKLNU010000326.1:0-600000 GCA_922788865.1 Poeciliopsis turneri
CCAGGAGGGCATCGAGCCGCTCAGTGGCAGATACTTCTCCAACTGTGCGGTGCAACAAGTTGGAGCTAACGGGCGAGATGATGGCCTGGCAAAGAAGCTTTGGGAAGTAAGTGAGAGGTTAACAGGCATGGCCTGAAGCACCAGAGACTGCCGTAGAGCCGTTCACAATTCTTCTTATAATGTCCAACTTGTGTCTGAATTGTCATGCACTTCTTTCCTTTGCTTTATTGAAGCCGAAGATCCCTTGAATGTTGTCGCCTGATATCATGTATGAATTCTGCAGAGTTTATCAGTGAGCAAATAAGAGAACCTATGATGACTTCTGTAGATAAACAGCAGTTTTTGAATGCACTGTGGGAGATGTGGTTCTTCACCCTCATCGTCTTACCTTTTCTGGATTTGATGATAGGAATCCCTCCTGTAGAAAAGAATGCACAGCTTTCCTGCTAAAAGTTGGTGTAGGAAGAAATTTTGAAAGTGCGGTTATTACGCATGCAGCTGCACACAAATCCCAATTTGTGTGAAATAAAGCACAGCTGCTGATCCTTATTGGACTGCCTGTCATAAATACATGTGTAAATTAGTATAAGACTGACACCACGTCCAAATAACCATGGTAACAATTCCTACTTCTAGTAGCATCTAATAATAATTACTACATATTTAAAAAAAACAAAATTATTTCCAGGGCACACAAGGTCACCTCACTAAAAATAAAACCAATGTAACAAAACAAAACAATTAGGGCATAGAATGATGGAATGTGTTGATTAATCCAAGTGGAAATACTTGTTCAGCTGGCATTTAAAGACGGACAGAGTTTTAGAGAGGGCCTTCAGTTCATGGGCCAGAACTGAAGGCCCATGAACCAGGTTTTGAGTCTCTCTGACTCAAAACCTGGTTCATGGTTTAAATGAAAGCCAAGAGTGTTCCCTTTAAGATGATGCCAAACATTATAGACCTTTTGACAAATTCCCATACCAGCCTAAACCAGACATACACCACTCTCAAAAAACAGCATTTGTTCAAAGGGTTGTTTACTTCATGATATAACTCAGCTAGCATTTTGGAAGGGCTATCATACCAATATATTAACTAGAGACATGTATCTTTTCAAAAAATATCGATAGACTTTGTGACCCTGAAATGAACAAAAAAATGGTCTGGTCCACGGACTATTTGTGTTGAGTGGTGAATGTGGAAGCTTATTCCTAATAGAGGAATCATGTGTTGGACCAGGCCATCATGCTACTGCATTTATTAGTCAGTTCTGCTCATATAAATTGCTTCTTTACAGAAAGGAGATGCTTTCTATTCACAAATGGTTCAACTGCAGGTTGACCGATGGGATGAAAACCAAGAAAATTTCCTGTTTACGTCTGACTGCAATTTTCACAACATTTTAGGTTTATTATATTTATTAATTTTGTGTGTGTGTGTGTGTTACCTAATTGTATGAGGATGTATGTGGTTCAGTTTCACTGTTTAAGTTTGAGCAATAAAAGATTAAAGTCATAAGCATTGGTTTTGATGCGCTTTGTATTAAATGACTCTGAAATGAGTCAGGTTTCTGTGTATTTAGGTGAGATTTAGTGCTCATTTTCATAGCAAGTGATAAGTTATGTAGTATTTTTATACATGCTGACTTGTGTGTAAAATATGGCAGTGCACATTTTTTTCTTTATACATGAGGTCCTGGTGTGTCTGGAGATGCATCTTCTAGAACTTTGAGCAACACTTTGGGTCTGATGTTCAACTCCTGCAACCCAATCTTTGATTTGTTTCACATGTTTAGTATAATTAAAAAGAAATAAACTGAACTTTCTCACATATTTTGTCTCTCTACCTAAACACTCTGTGTGAAGCAAAATCTTAAATATGACTGAGGTTCATGTGAAGAATAGAGGCACTAACAACACAAGACGGCTAATAAATAAGCTAAAATTAATTTTAGAAATACAGTCGAAACCAGAAGTTTACCTACACTGAATAAAGAAAGTTAAATCAGACCAAACTTCTCCTGTTTTAGGAGAGTTAGAATTACCAAAAATATTTCCATTTGCTAAGTAATAATGACATTGACTGTGATGAAGGCCCACCAGAGTCAATGAGCTTCACATCTTTTACATGTTAACTGAACTCCACTTTACCTGAACGTTCCATCACAGATATACATAATGCATAAAATGCATTTTATTTTGATCAATTACTTGATTCAATCTGCTGGGTTTCCACTGATAGATTTGAATGATGCAGTGAGTTTAATGTACTGTTTGATAACTGAGATAATTAGAATGTTTGTGACTGAATGGAAACGTTTGAAAGTGCCTTAAGACGACATTTATTGTGAAATGTCGCTCAACTTCTGACCTTAGCTGTTAAATTGAATTACTGAATGTCGTTGGACTTTTCTGGAGCTCACCATGTTTATATTATTGTTTACTCAGCAGTTTATTGAAATAGGATTTATGAGAGTGTATTAATGCCCATGATGTCCACATGAGGGCAGTAGCGTAACAGCACTGCAGCATGGTGTCTCCTCATGCTGCTGTCTGGCTGCTGTAGCTCACAGCAAGGTTGTAGAGGACCTGAACCCAGTGGACCTATGGATTGTGTTCATTATGAACACTTATTAACACAGGGAGGCACAAAAGCCAGGTCAGTGTTGTGAGTGTGTGCCGGTGTGTGTTAAAGATGCTCATGTAATTACCCAGTAGGACATTTCTCTGCTCAGTAGTGTTGGCAGGAAACACAGTGCTGCAGTCGATCCGTATCTCTGTCTGCCTTCCACCATCTTTCTGTCCCCTCTGTCCTCCTTGGTGATGCTTCTCCTGCAATCTGCCAGTTCACATGATGAGGCCTGCGTTTTATGTTTCATGTCAGTCTTCTCCAGCAGTATCTATTGTAGGCGTCACAAGGTGCAGAAGAAAATCTCATCACAGATCAAATGTGAAATTAACAACTGGCAGCGAAGAACACAAACATTGGTATTTTTGGTTACTGAAACACATTTTGTGGGTTGTGTGTGTGTGTGTGTGTTTTATTTTGTATGACCAACAGCAGCTCAGAAGAGTTATTCTGTATTTTTTCCATGAGAGCTTGCTGGTTTGTCATAGTGCTATAATTATTATTATTTTTTCAAACCCTTCACTCTTCCATCCATTTCCCACACATCTATTACAGTGTGTCAGAGGGGGCCGGTGCCATCCTCAGATGGCATTAGGTGGAAAGTGTGGTACACCTTAGACATATCGACAGGATTAACATATTAACACAGGACATGCACACACTCACATCAGAATGACCAACAACCTGCATGTGGGGAGAAGGTGGAGAGAACCCAAGCATACACAGGGAGAACTGGTCAGTCAGAAACTGGTTCAAGGCAGCAGTGCTAACTCTACACACTCTACTGAAAGTGAAGATGAAGATCCTGGCAGCAGCTGCCCAGTGAAAACTACTGGAATTCAATATCAGCAGCAACTGCAGTTAAAGTAGGATCTACATCCTCCAGCAGCAAAACTACAGAAACAGTTCTGGATAACCTGGATACCGATCTGATTATAAGGTTTATCTGTTGGGGACCTTTTAAGAGTTTTGAGAGTTAGACCTGGTGTCTAACTCACAAATACCAGTAACAAATACATCATCAATACACATCAAACATGTTGGTCAGTGTTCCATTATGGTTCAATTGCTGCTCTCAACAGGTGGATTTTTAGAATGAATTTAAATCAACTTGAAAGATAAAATAGGGCAAAATGATCTCTCTTGTTTTTATCCTTACTGTCAGCCATCTTAAAGAGTAGTTTAAAGTAGTTTAGCAGAGGAATAACGCAGCACAATGAAATCTAGCTTTCATGCTATGTATAAAACTTTTACCATCGATTACGTCATTTGATAACTCTTACCATGATAATAAAGCATTGTAACTTAGTTCCTAGTCCTTTGAATAATAGAACTCATTTGGAAATCTTTTTTGACTCTGTTGACATTGTTTTAGTTCAGTAAACAGATTTCAATTCACTTGTGGACAGACGTGGCAGATTCATCCAGGACTGATGCAGTACAAGCAAAACACGCAGCTGCAGACTACAAGATGAGTTCATCAGTTATTTCAGTCAGATTCTGTATTTTTAAATGAAAGTTTCAGAGCAGGTACCGTATCTATAGAAACACTATCAGGCAACTTTTCTTTAGTCTAACTTAGCCAGTCTAGGAGAATCAAATCAAACCCTTATCATAAGAAGAAAAGCACAGCAGCAACATGCACTTCGACCAATACGCATAAAGAACCTAACAGGAGATTCAATTCAGATCAATTCAAATTCAGAAATACTTTATTGATCCAAAAGTGAAATGAAGTGTAATTGCAACTCATATTCCTACTAAACATTTAGATCCATTCTGTTCTTCGCCAGCAATAAAGACATTGTTCAATAACTTAATCCGCATATATTTTCTGAGGAAAAGCTCTTTTTTCTTCACAATTTGGCATCGTGGGCAATGACCTATGCGGCCCTTGCCAAGAACAGCCTAATCCTACTGGGAGGTCGGCTAAGGACCTGTGTCCACTAGGACATCGGGACAGAGACAGAACTTCTGCTTCTCTGCATCAAAAGAAGAATTGTGAGAAGGTTTGGCCGTCTGATCCGAGTCACAAAACAACTGAGCACAGAAAGGAAGGAATGTCTTCCTCCAGCTGACATGACGTCACACAGAGCACCTCCATCTCTGTCTGAGATTATTCACTATGAACATTTCCTTCACCTTTGCCATGTTTTCTGGTTTCCTTTGCATTAAAAATGAAGTCAGATCTGCCCTGTTAAAAACCCCCAGCACATTAATAAACATGTTTAGTCAGTGAGGCTTCAAAGCATTAGAAACGGGAGGACCTGGTCAGGTGTGTAAAGGGAGTGTAAGGGGAGAGGATGAATGGAATCCATGTTAACAATCTGTAAAGAAAAACATTGTTTAATTGTTAAAGTACCCATAAAGTGTACTGTAATTTCCTGTTTCTTATTTTTGTTTAACGCCTTTTAGCTGTCTGGAGGACACCGGTGTCCTCTGCGTCCTCGGTGTCCTCTGTGTCAATGAGTGATGATGAGGAGGAGAGATTCCACCAGGACAGGAAAGAGATGGAGGTGTAATGTTCAATTCACATGTACTTACCCTTATCAGTGTTTATTATTCAATTTACAGAAATACAAGTTTGTCACATTTAATTAATACACTCTGGTAAAAAACAATTTTTTTCTCCTAAAAAGTTTCTTGGATGAGAAATGTTAACAGAAATTTACTGATAATGACACAAAATAATGTCATCAATTTAGTCAGATCAAATGTCTCTAAATGAGATTACACTAAAAACCGACAGGATTGAGAAAAGTGGATGTAACCTTTGGATTCAGTGGTGCAAAATAGTCTTGACTCAGTTGAAAAAACACAGACAACTTCCAAAAATTATTTTTTGTTACCCAATCAAACCCCCTCTAAAAAAACAACAAAACAAAACAAAAAAAAATTGGAATGATAAATTAAGTCTGTTCTCCTCTTACTACTTAGAAAAACACTGAAAAATCTTTAAATGTGGAATAGTGTGTGTGCCACAGAAACATGACCCACAGGGTCAATGCTGAGAAAGCTGTTGTTTTATGCCAAAGGTCAGCAGCACAGAAGTGAACACAGGACTGACTTGATCTATAGTTCATAGATGTTCTGTCAGATTCTCTCTGTTCTGTTTGAGAAGCAGCTCTTTGGTCACCGTTGTGCTGCGTTTGCTTTGGGCGCTCTCCAAAGTGCTGCAGTACTTACAGACTGGATTAAGGCATCAATTAGGCAGCTGTTGGACCCGCAAAGCCATGCAGATTGATTCAGATGCTGGAGACACGATGTGCATGTTGTTCTATTGGAACAAAATAAGCATATCTTAACAAAGTCAGGAATAATCTTTTGCTCTGTTTCAGTACTGGAGCCTTTAGACAGACGGACAGAGAGATAGATGTCTTACTGTGTATTGCTCAATGTGTAAATTATGTAATACACAGTAACTCCTCAGCTCTAGTGAGGAGTTGAAGAGTTTCATTGCATGAGGGACAAAGGAGTTCGTCAGTCTGTTGGTCCTGCACTTTGGAAGAATCAGTTTCCCACTGAATCTGCTTTCCTGGCTGCTGATGACAGAGATCCCATCAGTCAGAACTGGGGGGGCATATTTGGGTTATTGTGTGTCTTCTCTTGTTTTGTCTATCAAGCATCTAATTTGACTGAGATGAATTGATTTGATTTATTTCAAAAAGGTTTAAGAAGTAAAAACCAGCAAGTTTAGCTGCCATATTCAGGTCACAGAACAAAGTTCTTTTCTGCTGTAGGAAAAGTGATTTCCAGTGTTCTGGTGCTGCTGTACAGCTGACAGTTTGCAGATCATAATTGTTGAAATCCCCCTCTAGCTTCTCATTTCGTTTTGAAGGTGTTTTAATTATCCTGCGTGTTACCCACTGTGTGAGGGAACAATATGAAACAATTGCTAAGACAGAGCTAACCCCCAGCAGATGAAACACCTCATATAAAATATGTTCAATCATATCAATTACATAAATGAGCACTTTTGCTGTTCACTTTAGTCTAATGAGAAAATGCTGCTTGCTGAGCAAAGAGTGTAAAACAGCATCATGCCAGAGACATTAGCACTATAAAGGCCATTAATCAGCTAGAAATGATACAAATAGCTAATTATCTGAACAAAAAAAGTCATGTTTGTGGGTCATCAGTTCCACACAGCTCAATGGGAACATACGATGCTGCTTGTTGCACATATTAGTTGAATGTGGCCTCAGGTATGCATCTTATAGGTTTGTATAGGTTTATTAAAATACCAGAAAAAAGACACTGTTACAAAGAGCAAAACTCCAAACGCATGGAAACGCATACTGTGAATTTAAAAAAGAAAGTTAAGACCATCAGAACCCGCTTAAAGTGGATTTCACCGGACAGAACTAGGCTAGAATGAGGTGAGTTCAAGGGTTCATTGAAGGGAGACATCTGGAGAAGAACCACGAGGCGATGATGATGTGGTTGACATAGACCTGGGAGAAAGAGATGTGGGAATAAGACCTCAGGGACCTGATTCTTATTATGACCCAATTGATGGAATGTAGAGGACAGTGAATGGAAAAGGAGAAAGAGCAGAGGAAATAGCTGAAGATGGATGAGTTATGAAATGAAAGAGGAAGACAGGAGGAATGAAGTGATACCTGCATGGGGAAGGGGTGGAGGTGGGTGAGGGGCCGAAAAACTGTGACGAACAGAGGCGGATGGGTGAGGTGGATAGAAGCAAATGGAGGCTGAGGGGAGGAGAGGCACTGGACCCCCTTTGTCATCTGATTGGTTCCCCCAGGTGATCGACATGTAACAGAACCAGGTGAGCAGTAGGTCTAAACCACCAATGATGATAGACGTGATGATGTGTGTGATACATCTGGTAGAATCATACCTGTCAAGTTTTGCATTTGAAAATACAAGAGATGTCGTCGTCCATCCGGGTAGCAAAAGGTCAGAGCGTGGGGGAGGGCTGAGGGGCATAATATGGGATATTTACGGAAAATAATAATATAGCAGCATGGCAGGAAATGGGGCTGAAAAACTGTATTTTCCAAGCCAAAACCAGAGACTTGACAGGTCTGGGTAGAATATCCAACATCCCCCATCTCCATCAGCACCTGCTCTGCCTGGCTGTCCTCTGTTTTACTCCTCCCTTGAGGAGAAGTTTAAGGTAGCACAGCAAAAGTGAAAAAAAAAGGATTTTTTTTTTTTTATTTCCAAACTGAACTTACTTATACCGTCATTGAAGCCAAAAACATGTTTCCACCATTTTTTCTAACCGAAAGAATTCAGATAAAGGATTTTCAAAATAAAAGATCCTCCAGACTTTAATACATAAAACAGAAATATTTAATTATTTCTTGCGCCGCCTGGTACCAATTGGTCCAGGGACTGGTACCAGTCCGCGGCCCGGGGGTTGGGAACCGCTGCCATAGAGCATCTAAACTCTGTGGAGTTGAGACCCATCATGCCTCCTCCTGCCAGTCGCCTGTGTCACAGTCTGTGTCACAGTCTGTGTAACAGTCATGGGAGCATCTGAATTTAAAGTATGGCTTGGAGCACTTTGTTAACTTATGATGAACACAGGCTCTGATTAATGCCCTCCAATCTCTCACTCACAACCCCCCTCTTCTCCTGCCTTTTGATGATGCTTGTACCCCTTGTCAACAAGCACAAATTTTAATTAGTGTTGATTGTTGTTAGCATGCTCAATGGTTATTAATTAGATTAAGGAGGGGTCCCAGACTTGATTGCATGCCTGGAGCTGAAATGTCTCACCTTGCAGAATAACAAAAATGTGATAAAAAAAAAAAAATCAATGACTATTGGTAATGGTGGCAATGGGAAGGTGGAGCCCTCTCCTAATAGGAAGACATTTAAAAAAAAACATAGCATAACAATCCATGCATTGTTAGTGAAATGTTACTTATTAATATTTAAAGTTGTTTTTGTTATAACAACAGACTATTTCGTGTTTCATTTCCCTCTATACATTACGTATGAATGAAGCAAAGTCCATTTAAAATTCTGTCTTAAACAATTTGATTTCCTCCAGAATATCCTTAGAGGTGCCATTTCCTCCTCTGCATGGTCTCGCTTGCTGCTCTCAGTCTCAGACCTGTCATCCGTCCAGATGTTTCCGTAAACTCTTTGATATTACTCTGTCTTCTTGCCCTTTTCTGACCTTTCATTACATTCCTGTTATGTTTTTTTGTGCGGTTTTCATTGAGTGTTGATCGGGAGAAGGTAACTCAAGCTGCCATCTTGTTGGCGTCCCAACCGGAAGTCATCCCAAATGCATTTTTTTTCATTTGTTTTAACAAATTATACTAAATAGTAAAGTCAGGAAAGTGTGATGAGGAGGATGTTTGCTTCATTTCTACTCTTTGTGGCAAACGTTTTGATTAGATATAACTGTTTAACTCCCCAGTCTAGTGTGACGCTGAGGAAGAGCGCAGAAGATGTCACGTTCTGTCAATGGAGAATTGTAGAAGCACACATGGACACATGCAGTATAAGAAGCTCAGTTGGGGTCAGAGTGACCAGTCTCAGAACTGCATTAGGCTTAAAAGTCCAGTTATTCATTTTTAGCCAGCTTCATGGCACAGTCACATTTAGCTCACAGAGCATCAAGCCGCCAAATAAACTAAAATAAACTGACCAATAACATTCAGGTTTAGGACGTACATGTACCCCCACAGACACAGATGTGGACTACATACACAAAAGAGCATTTGTATTTTTTCCCCCACAATTTTGTTAACAGCAAATGGGAAAAATAATAAAAAATACAATAACTATCATATATATATATTTTATTCTAAGGAAAATCTCAAGGTATGCACAAGGTGTTCTCATACATTTGTTGTAGATGATTCTCAATACAGGGTTTAAAAAATAATTTTCCCCAATTGCTCATGTTTTAATACAAAAGGACAACTTTACCACACCCATTACTGAAGTATATGTTACAATAATAAACTTTTAACTTGATGAAAACCCCTGGGCCTATGTCAGCCAAACAATGGCGATGACTTTAAACTTTAAACCATGGATTAACATCTTAAAATGTCTTATTTCATAAAAGAAACGAACATTTCCAAAGTACTTCTGCGGAAGTAAATATGTGAACATTTCGAGTAATGATGACAGATGAGTCCTTTATGTGCCTCTGTGTCTGGAGCAAAGTCTCACCTTATTTTAGCTTGGCTTTCATTATAGGTCTTCTTTCATTTACCTGTCTTGGTTTTTGGACCAGGTACTACTCCAGAAATGAGATGTTTCCCTGTTAGGTTGGTTAGTTTCTCTGCCATTAACACAAATCCAGCAGCAGCTGACCTTCCACATGCTGACTGACCTCTGTCTGACCATGCTGGACCCTCTAGACATGGAGAGGGGAACTCCAGCTCCTCTTCTGGGGGAAGCTAGCAGTAAAGCCGTTGATCCTCCACATTGAAAGTGTTTCACTGAGGAAATTCTAGAAACTAATCAGGATGCCCCTTTTTTCCTGAGCGTTATCAGGAACCCATCTCTTGCCTTGGGATCTTCCAGAACAAGCTGAACATTGTCCCAGACCTGAGGGACATCAGCGTTTCCACCTTAATCTCCTGAAGACACCCGACCATGGATAAGCAGAAGGCCAGATAGATTGAATGTTTTTTACCAGCTAAAAGTAATTAGTTCATTGAGTTCATCATGTGTTTTTAAGTATTTTACCAATCTTTGCTGTCACAGGTAAATGTGATGTAATTACTTTGTGTTGTAGATAGAAATGTCTGAATGTGTGAAACACTGGCCCTTAACCCCTGCAGTAGCTGAGCTCCACTCGGGCCAACCTCTGTGTCCTTCAGGACCGACATTTTATCAAGCAACCCTGTCAGAGAACAAAACTGGCTCAGACCCATCCTTCCCCTCTGCCTCCTTTCTCTGCTCTTCGTATGCCTTTGTTTGGTGCCTAATGATAGCTGTGATGGAACAGTCATGCTCTGTGGTCACAAAGGCCAGCTTCTGGGCCTTTGTCCTGCCGCAGCCGGCCTCACTCTGTCATTTGGCCTTTCTATCCGCTTTGAGCCTCGCAGGTCAAAGAGAGCATTTGTTCTCTTGATCTAAGATGGCATCGTTGTCACATTTTATTTCAAACAAGTTTTATTTTGTATGCAATTTGTATGTAGAAATATTTTTGTATCTATTGCAATACAGGAAAGATAAAGTCCAATGGCTAAAAATATAATTTTCCAAGGCTCAGAAATAGTCAGGAAGGCTCATTGGAACTTGTGTAGCTGTGTGCGTGTCCTGCTGTTTGCCTGATTCAGAGACAGTGAACAGCTCTGCCTATTAAAATGTAAATTCCTTCTCACTGCAGCGGCGGCAGGGACAGGCAACCCCAGACTGGGACACAGCTGAGAGGGAGCCGGTGGGGGTGAGAGCTATAAGGGGCTATAGGCAGGATCTGCCTATCACCATGTGGAGGCTCCCAGACAGCAAGCATGTGTCTGAATAAAATGCTCAGCTGACTGGACCCTCCAGCAGATTTCACAGGTCACACTGGAAACAAAGGGAACTGGAGTACTCCTCTCATGCAAACTTACTTTAATAAAAAAAAAAATCTGCTGATCGGTGTTTTTAATAATTTCCTCTTTTATTTTTGTATCTATACATTCTTTAATTATTATTATTCTACAGTCTGTAAAAATTCCTGATTTGAGGCAACTGCAATTTTAGATACTTTGGAATAAAAGTATCTACATTTATAGAATTTATTTTCACCTTATCAACGCTGTGATTTAGATTATCTCAGTGCTTTTCTGATTCTGATTGAGGCATTTGTTTTTATAAGTCGTTCATAAATTATATTTTTACATAGCATTTGCATTCTATGCAATGTTAAATGTTAAAGTGGTGCATTATTGTCACTTTCCTTCAAAACGTTTCAAAAATGTTTTTTGACAATAAAAACCCAGATTTTATTTACATGTTTGATTTGTCTGATTTTCTTATGGATGGGCATTAACCTGACAGAAAATATTTATTTTTCTTATGAATTAATTCAATAACAATTGTGAACATAAATAAGACATAAAATCTTTTTCATTTCATGACTGCACATTTTGTATACATACATTACATACATACACATATATAAAACTAAGCTTTTTATAACAATTGCTTTGCTTTTATGTATGTCGTTGTTTTTTTTCCAAACAGAAAATGAAAATGTTTTCTTGTTTTTATTGCTTTGGTAGGGGCCAAACCAATAGTGTGCTACTGTTTTTCATGTTGTATTGACAATGTGTTGTTCTTGTAAAGTGCCACCATGCTTTCTTAAAAGTTAAATGAAACTTGAAGGAAACTATATATTTGTTTTAGAGGAAGATGTGTTCTATAACTTAAAGTCTAATCTGAGCTCAGCCTACATGTCAATAAATAAGAAGCCAAACCAATTGAACTGAGACAGTTTCCTTTGTCACACTGTGTTTGAGATGAAGTTCTTAGAAAGTGCCACTAGATGGAGATGTGATTGCACTGCAGGCAGTTTGTACTTTTAGAACAAGTCAACATCCACATTTGGAAGCAACACAGCTGGCTGGTTGAACTATTAGCCTCTGCTCAATCGTATTTTGTTTGTTTTGTTCCATTTTATTAAGACTGCAAATATTAAGAAAAAAATCTGTCAAAAAATGGGAAGAAAGAAAATATGCATATTCTCTACATCCCCGCTTCATTCACCTTTTCTTATTCCACATCATGCATTTCAGTGTTTAGACGGATAGAATAGGCAATTCATATTTTGGCTACAAATGTGGATTATTTGTTCAAACAAGCAGTTGTGTTAGTATTCCCCTTACAGCGTCAGTTTTGTTGACAATAGGAAGGTATTGATTCAGCAGTAAAAGGCTTATTTATGTTGGACCAGATGACAGTCTGTTTTCCCAAGTCCTCACAGAGTCTGTATCTGTCTTGTAATTTTACAGATAGTTTTGCTTTTGTGAATAAGCCAAACCTGTGAGGTGTGTATTAATTTGGTTTAGAAACGTTTCCTGTCAAAAGAAGATTTTTTATTGCTGAGTTATGACGATGTGACAAAAACTGAACCTAAGTGAAACTGCAGCCATGTTCAATCTTAAAGATGGAGCATTACTACCACATGCTTTCTGAAGAAAACTGGGACTCAACCTGTTATCGACAACTAGTTATATTTTTTCTTGCAAGTGATCTAAAATGAAAATACCACAAAGAACTCGATTTTAGGAACAAAATAAAAGTTTTTTTTGTCCATTTAAAATCAGAAATATGTTTTTATAGATTGTTTTATCCAAAGAATTTTTCTGGTAGGTAAAGTGAATTTTCAATATTAATGAAAATTGTGTTTAAGACATTCTAAATAAGTGAATGTACATATGCTTAGATAAACATTTCTGCAAGCAAAGAAGATAAATCATGTGTAAGAGTGGTTTGATATCATCAATCATATCAACAATTCATCAGTAATATTTGGTTGCATAGGAAAATGATTCTCAACCAAAAATAAACTAAGTTTGCCTTGAGATTTAAAAGATAAAATGTAAATCTTAGAACCTATTTTTTTTTCACTGCTTTGCAGTTTATCTTGGTAGCCAAGGTACAATCAGAGTAAGTAGTAAGTAGACGGTGCATCACCTAACTATCATAGCAATTACGTTTTAGTAGTTAGCATAATTATCATGTTGTAAATAACATTATTCTAGTCAGATACTCCATGGTGACATTATCAAACTTACTCATGCAAGCTACAACTTGCCTCCAGTTTTTGACCATGAACTAAAATACAACATCGGTTAAAGTCTCCATTAATGGACTAAAATCTATGAGGAAAATTGCTTTCTCAATACTGATTACCTCACATGTTACATCTGGGGATGGAAACGAGCGCAGTGTTGCTGTAGAGAGCAATTCCAGGAGTTGGTTCCAAGAGCAGGGGAGCAGGAACCATAAAGGCAGATAAAAACTAGCCTTTGTGATTCATCCTGGAATATTCTGCAATTCGCATTGTCCCTTCTGATATGAATCACCACATGGTGTTCCTCTGTGCTTTCATTTCAGCAGCTAGCTACAGCTTTGTTTGTGTAGGTAACAAATATAATTCAACTCCATATGCTAAAGTATATTCTAAGTTAACATTATTTCCTAATAATATATTTTATGAAGTTCAATATTATCTGCATGTTTTGCTCTAAGTGACCATTTATCTATACCTGTTTATCTGTGAATGGGATGCCTGCTCACTGTGAGACGCGTAATAGCACTATTTTCCCTCCTCAATTCACAGAGCAGGGTCACGATGCACAAGTTAGAATGTTAAAGTAATTCTAGAACATCAACATCAACTTATCTAATAACAACAAAAAAATGGTAGTACTGAGATCGTGGTTCAGACCGTTTATTTGGATCAGTCAATAGTGCAGCGGCTTCGTCTTCAGAATTCACAGCAAATACTCCGTGTCAACATAAGTCTCGTTAACGCAGTTATTATTTTAACAGCATAGATAAAAAAAAAACAAGAAAAAGACAAAACAGGGAGCTGGAGGTCAATATCGCTTACCATCAGAATTCCCAGCAAATACTGACAGTTACAATCTGCTGACATATTTAAACCACTGCCCAAATATACATCATATACAATTTAAGCAGAACACATAAAAATGCCAATACTTTTGCATTTGTAAAGTTGCAGAAATTAACTACAATTATCCTATATTTGTAGCTTGCACTGAAAGAGAAACTTGCTCTTACCCATATAATCTGATTTTAACTCATTACTCTTTAAAAATGTGATTCTGCTGCTTGTAAAGTTTTCACATCGATACTGTCTACATCTGCACCTTGAAGAAGGAGCATTTCAATTGCCTGAATGGTCCTTTTCCTCCCTGGAAATAAATAGGCTATTCTTTCAGGGAGAGATTTAAGAGATGAAAATTGTTCATCTCTGATTTTCAGTAAAGATGAATTACGAACCTGGCAAATTGTCAGACCTTGTGTAATTTTAGGGAGTACTGCAAAGATCTTTTGAGGAATGAGAAGTCATTTTTGCAGCTGTTGTTGGAGCTCAATGGCTTCCTTTCTTTCTGTAATGGTACATTTGCTGTGATGAGTGAAAAAGAAGAGACAGAGTTAGAAAAGATCAGTCCTTTAGAACCCAAAGCCAAAGATCACTGTGTGAACTCTTCTGCTGAGTGGTCGTCACCAAATACTGGCTTTAGTGCTGAATGAAAACCTATGATGACCTTTGTGAAAACAGTATGGTGCACTTGAAAAATAAATACAAAATATCAGCTTCCTCAGTTCCAACAAAAATAAAAATGACTAGAAACATTTGAGTTCAAATGGCTCTGACTCTTTCAGTTAGGTAATTATTTTCATTTTAAACTGGCTCATCAAATGAATCTTAACAACTGATTTCTTTTCAAATTTAAATAATAAGAATTCTGTTAAGCATTGCTAGTTATGCTTAACATTTATTTAACTAGAGCTGCACAGTAGTGCAATTGATAGCACTGTTGCCTTCTGGGTTTGATTCCTGGCCCAGGGTGTTTCTGCATGGAGTTTGCACGTTCTCCCTGTGGGTTCCCTCTGGCTACTCCAGCTTCCTCCCACAGTCCAAAAACATGACTGTCAGGTTAACTGATCTCTGTAAATTTTCCTTAGGTGTGTGCATGCTACGTTGTTGCCTTGCGATGGACTAGCGACATGTCCAGGGTGGAGATAGGCACCAGTAACCCTCGCGA
Source organism: Poeciliopsis turneri (assembly GCA_922788865.1). Classification (NCBI taxonomy): domain Eukaryota; kingdom Metazoa; phylum Chordata; class Actinopteri; order Cyprinodontiformes; family Poeciliidae; genus Poeciliopsis; species Poeciliopsis turneri. Next base: position 15,360 of record CAKLNU010000326.1, read on the forward strand.
TCCCACGAGGGATAAGTGTGTAAATAATGGATGGATGGATATCTATAACATCTTAATAAAAACATGATGCCAAGTTTTCAAGGACCATTTATATGAATACTCCTTTATTTTTTTTAAGAAGCTTTGTATTTCATCCAACATGCTCAAAATGTTTCCCTATATAAAATAAGCAATGTTGGTAAAACACATCAAAAATACCAGTTTTAACTGAATTCATATAAAAGGGCCAACCTAAAAAACTGTAATAATGTCAGTAGCCTACTGGGTGTCTTACTGTCATCCAGTAGAATGTAAGCCTAAAGTAGACAGTAGATGTCAAATGTCTGCACACTGTTCAAATGCTGAGTTTGTAAAACACCAAGAATGAACCCATTGGACATTTATACTGTTCAATCCAACTGACAACAAACCAGTCTGGTCAAACAATGTGAAACATTAAAGCTGTATAACTTGGTGGGACAAGTGTACACATCAATGAACTAATAGTTGGTAAAAAACATCCTACATATTGATTCAGCAATATTTTTTCACTCCTGAATATTGTGATGTCCCCTTCAGTCGACCCTACAGGTTCAGCCCCGTATCACACCTGAAGGTTCCCTTGAACAACAGTAACTTCACCTCACTACTGTCCCAACAGAGTATACTGTGTGTTTGGGGTTTTTTTTGCTGAAGTATAGAGTTGCTTGAATATGTAAATATAATCATATTGCACATGAGGCTCCAATACTGGTGGAACTCTGAAAAAAGTGTTTTTCACAGAATGATCTGTCTAAGAAAAATCAAGGAAGTTCTCACAGAAACAGTTGAAAAAGTGAAACAATCTAAAATAATACATAAAAGCTTGATAATTACTCAAAATCATGAGTGAGCTTCAACCATTTGGAGAAACCAATTGAGGCTCAGAACCAGTAAAGCAATTAAAATACAAAAACTCATTTGGATTGCATAGAACGAGGATAAATTAGACTGTGCTGGGTGCATGGCTGAATGTGCCTTTAATTTTTTGTCTGATTGATTTTATATGAATTCCCTTTGCAAATTACAACCATACAAATACACTGTATTGACCTCAGCAAGACAACAGAATTGAAATGATGACTGACCATTGAAGATGCTTTTCATACAAAAACCTTCAGTGGTTCCCAGTAAACAAAAAAAAAGGTCACTGGTGTGTTGCAAAGCGTGTGCTGTGATCTAGTAAAGCTCCTAACAATATAGAAATGTAGCAATTTACAAATCTTTCACTCTGTGACTCCATATGTACATAGCTAAAACAAAAAAGATATTCATAATTTAATTAATCACCTATTGATTTGCTGAGCTCAACTTTTTAAAGACCCATCTGCTGTTTCCTGCTTGCTGTATGATTGTACTTTCCCATCAGTCACAGAGAATTTTCTACTTGACCAAAGTAGAGAGGAAGTGTGTTGCAGTGTGAAAGTGTGGCTATAAAGGCAAGCTTGTATGTCTGGATGAAGACAGCGGTGGAGCAGGAAACAAACAGCAGTTTCTATTTGCTCTGCCAATTGCACGCTGTGTATTAAAATGAAGCGGGGTGTCTGCCACCAGAGGACGGTCAGGGCTGGTGGATGGTAGCAGGTAATTACGGCAGCCAGGTGCCTGATTAGGGAGCTGCTGCTGCTGAACCACTCGTCTCCCCCTCAGACCTCCGTCACCTCGCCGTGCCCACTCAATCTGATGAAAGTGGACAACGGAGCAAGATACTGTTTGATTGCTATCACAAGTGTTTAATAAATCTGTACACTCAACCACACCACTGAGCTTAAAAGCTGGTTCATCTCAGACTCCTTGAAGACTGTTTCCTTCTTTTTGTTGATCTCTTGCAGCCTGGTTGTTTGCTCCTCATGTGATCAGCTCATTATCTGTTTGAGCTTTAAAGAGCTGGACATCACCTGTTCTCCAAAGATTGTCATTTGGCGTGCATTCACACTAACATCTAAAGAAATTAACTGTTGAAATTTCATTTAACTTGTTTTCAATTTCACAACTTTAATCTTTTAACACTTTACAAACATAGATATTCTAAAAAATACATTCCAACTATATATGTGGTCCCAAATATATGGGACCACATATTTGGTCCCAATATTTTCATTACAACTTAGCACTTAATTGGCAATGAGTGGCAGTGGGAGGGAAAGTAGGTGGGTTAAATTGTCAGAAAGTGGACAGTACAAAATAAGAGCAGCTAAAATGAATAGTGAGGTGCAAATAGTAGTGTAGAAAAAACACCATACAACCTATCTAGAAATAGAGAGACAAGAAGAAGAACTCCTTTGTACCCACAAGAATCAGGTCCTTAAATCTGAGAGTTAATTCTGTTTCTGTCATGAGTTGTAGTTTTTGATAGAGAGGCTGGATGGAGTAGGACCCAGGCTGAAGTGAAAAATGTTGGTTTTAATGAAGAACACGAAGTGTACAGATGTCCAGGCAGCACAGGTGAGCAAAAGGGCAAGGAACTCAGACAACGGCAGCCCTGGAACTGAACAAGATACGACACAACCACTGATAGCAATGACACACGACTGGGATCTGACAGGGAACACGAGACACAGCTGGGAACAATCAGGGGCAGATGAGACGACACAGGAACTAAATGAACTAGAATGACTATTTATGAATTGGTTCTTGTGTGCGCTGTCTGTTTTTAACATTATCAATGTACTTTTATGTCATTTTGTATGTTTGCAAAGCCTGGGTGCAATACAAATTTTCCCCTCAGGAGTCAATGAAGCAACAGAACTGAACAATAGGTTTAGTTGGTCTCTTATTGGTATGTTTTCTTCATTTCATTGGTTATATAAAATAGCCCTAAAACTTTCTAAAATGTTCCATTTTTCTTAAAACCTATGCCACGAAGCTATGAGCTACATGTAGCTTTCCTAGCCGACAGCTGACAACAATTAATATTGCTATTCAATTAATATTTTTATTGTGCTTCAGACTAAAATGAGATCTCATAATGGTTAGTATATCTACTTCCATCTCTTTCTCCTCAGAGGAGCAGGGATCTGGATGTCTCTGCATGGCTCCTGCATCATAAAGCGGTCCGAATTAATGGTTTTAGAAAATGAGTCAAGGGCAAATGTCTCTAAAATGGAAAACTTGATGTGTTTTTTTTTTCTTTGCAACACCACATATTTGATTTAGCTACCTTTCTGCAGTAATTCAGTTTGATATGGTTTTCCACATAAACAAAGCTATGTGGCTGGAAGCAAGTTGCTGGTTGATTGAGTGTGTCAGCTATAAGAATCCATATCGCCGCTGCCACAGAGCCCTACATCCACAGGAATGGAAACGGTGTCATCAGCATTAAGGCGAAGGCATGCCCACATTGACTGAACTCAGACTGCAAGTGTGTTTGTGTGGCAGCGAGAGCCATGGAGAGGGAATGATTGTCTGTGCTTATTGAGCCTTGGATTTTTTTTGTGTGCACGTTCGTGTTGACTGGTCCCATGATGGCTCGGCTGTGAGGTGTAAACTGGTGCTCAAAGTGCACTCCACTACAGGCTGACAGTGGGCTATCATTTCACCTCCAGCTGCTGCGGTCATCAGACCATCTTGGTGCATCAACTGTCTCTTGGCATTTTTTTTTTTGTTTCTTCGTTTCATGTAAAAACACAATATGAGAGGAACAGCGAAGGAAAAAGAATGTGTAAGAATGACTCCGTTGCACAAAAAACTTAAAAACACCATCTTGCTGTCTGAACCTACTAGTGATATAACTAAGAGTAATGTCTTGATCCTTTCCAAACCAATGCATCGACTTGGGGTCCTAGTTAAATTATTTTGGAATGACTTCATGAGAGTAGTTGCCTGCAATCAGCTCTTGGTGCCAACTGTTGCTTCATCACTCCTTCTGGCTTCTTCCTCCAAAACTGCAAATAAATCACTCAAGTTAAAACAGCTGAGGCTGAGTATGAGAAATGAGAAAGCAGAGGAAGTTGTGAAGGTTTCAGTCCAGATTTATCTTGATTGCATCATAAGATGGCGGTGGCGTTTGACCCGCTTACTGATGAAAACAGCCACACTCTGCAATTAGTTTTTGAGAAATATTTATTATTAAAAGCTTTTAGTACACAGAATGAAAGCACAGTAGTCCATCTTTTTTAAATCATGTGCATATCGTAACAATGACACTTTAATTTCTAAAATACCTGAAAATAAAAAAGATTCTCTTTGTCAGTCTTAGGGTAAAGTTAGTTAGCTTCCCAAAATCCCTCTGAATTTGAAAGTGAAAATACTCAAAGTGCAGAGATTAAACTTTCAATTAAAAACATAATAACTGACCAAGTATGGTGACCAAAAGTTGTTAAAGATGGATCTTCTCAGGTCTTAAATATTGTTCTGCTGAAGAGGTGATTAGGAGCTGAGCTCAGAGCCACTGCCATGCAGCCACATGATGGGTCCAGGAAGATCCAGAGGCGCTGGAGGCCCAATAGTGCCTGATGAGAAAATAATAGAGAATGTTGGAATAACATAGATAAATACTTTATTTGCCGCCTTGGGGAAATTGATTTGTTGTAGAAAGCTAATACAGGCAGATCTCAGCCTCTGCTGAAGTCACTGCTGAAGTCACCCAAAGCTGCAGCACAAGATTTAAGAATAAATCTGAAGTACATACAGATCAACGAGGCACTCCCTCATTTACACCACATACTTTTCACAAATGCAGGGATTTGAATGTTTGCGGAATAAATGAAAAGTTTGATCTGTTCCAAGTAAAGCCAGGACAGTACACTGTAAAAAGAAATTAGTTGAACTGACTTAATCAAATGGCTTCAATCGGTAACAAGTTATTCAGTTAAGTTTATCCAGCTTGATGTATTAAGTTTAACCAACTCAGTTTATGTCTAACCACCTAAGTTTATTTTTTATGAATTCATTAACTGTGTTTAAGATGACAATGTTAAGTCAGTCTTACTCAAATCATTTCATTTACTTCAAATAAAGAAGGAAACTAATAATCTCTTTTTTTAAGCTCAGGCAGCCTTTATCTGAGAGAGTTAGACAGAAAAGTAGGTGATGATTGAGAGGGAAGACATGCAGCAAATGTGTGTTTCATAAACACTTTTGAGAATGCACTCTAATAAATGTACTCTAAAAATACACTTTTTAGATGATACTCTAAAACGTGTATTTGAAGCAGTTAAGTTCAATGCTGCGTTCGTACCTGTTGTCATGGCGCCGAGCTTCATCAGGAACAGATCCTGTAGCAACCAGGTGCTGTGGTGGTGAAGGGATTAAGCACAACTCACATGAGGAGACTTTAGTCCTCGACGCCATCGGACTTTCCATTTCAGCCTGATGACCTTTACTGCATGTCTTCCCCCTCTTATTTATTAAGTTGGATCAAGTATTTTCTCTTTCAGTGTACATGATCTATGAAAAACTGAAATAACATGTTAGAACATACATTTAAAATAATTTACATTTTAGCCGAATTTTAAGTAAGTCCTTAGTGTGAGTAACAATGTAATTTTGGATATATTAGTCTTTTAGTTTGGAACAACTTAATTGTTTCAAGTAAAGTAAAGGCAAAAAAGTCCTTTGAGTTATTTAAGTTAATGTAAGGTAGTTAGATGTGTAACTTTTAAGTTAATTGAACATATTAAAATAAGTTGTCACTTCACCAAATGAATTTACTAAGATTAATGTAAACAAGTCCATAAAATGAACTACATCCAAAAACCACTTTTTAGAGTGTAGCTCTGCAATCTCAGATACTACCTACATACCGACTTTAAAAAACATTACTAACAAGAGAACATTATTGTCCATAAATACATGAACTATAAGAAATGTTTTCAAACTGAAAGTATTTCATTCTGCAGTGAGAACAAAGCAGGCGTCAGCCAGCATGGGCGTGGCACGGCGGCAGAGCGACAACCATCCTGGGTCTGATTCCCAGCTTGAGACTTTTGCTGCCCATCTTCCTCCTTATCTCTCCCCTATTCCTGTCTGGTAACTATAAAAAAAAAAAAAAAATCTAAAAAAAAAATCATGATAAAACAAAGACTTTGTTTGAAGGGTTTGATATCAGAAAGCTTTTTCCCTCTAAAAGAGAATTTGGCTGCACCTGATTAGACCACAAGGTAGAATTCCTCTTGAAAAAGAAAATTTAAGAAGCAAGTTGGATTTCAAGTCGCTAAAGAGTATCTTGTGAGAATGTTAAAGTTAGATTTAGCAAGTGTGTTTAAAGCCTTTATGATTCCTTTAGTCGATCTGAAATGTAATCATGGCAGTCTTTGAATTTGCCTTATCTCTGTGTAAGCTGCTGTTTTCACAAATAATTTACCAAAGGCCAAAAAAGTGGCAAGAGATAGCCTTGGCCTGGCTTGGATAGATATAGCTTTTTATTCAGACATAGACAAGAGTTGTGTGTTTATGTGTGTGTGCGTGTGTGTGCGTGTGTGTGTGTGTGTGTGTGTGTGGACATGTGTGTGTAGCTGTGGGGATATCTCTAGACATCAGCAAACACAGAGAAGAGGCAGCTAAGGTGAAGGGTTTTGGAGAGTCTGCACAATAGGCTATCACAAAAACCTGCTGCAACAGTCACAGTGCTGGAGAATGGAGTGCTGTGATGGCGCTCAGCGAGACAGAGACATATAAAACTCCAGCCAGCTCTATTATATCCACTGTAATAAAGCCCAATAGTCTGATAGCAACTGGCCTCTCACTTTCAAGCCATAAAAGAGGGCATTGAATGCCAAAACGTCTGTAGGAAATTTATGTCACACGGTTTATTTGTCCTTGCACATACTTGCCGAGGCATTGGCTCACATTTATTGCTATTTAGTTCCAGATTGGCTGCAGGGACTTTTTTTTGTTGTTGGTCGAGTTATAACGGTGTATTAATTGTTGAGTGTGTGGTTTGAATAAAAGCTGATTGTTTCAAACAGTTCTTCTGTAAATCTATGACTCTGTTTATCTGTATTCGTTACTTGGGGGTGAAATTTCAAACCCAGAGACGTGGTGTGCCAAATGTTGAAACAGAACTCAACATGGCACAAACCTACTGCTTTCTGTTAATGTCTGATGAATTATCAGCTTTAGCAGACTGTCATTAAAGGCAGTGGTTGCTGATGTTGAATAACATGTAAAAGAAATTAGTCGAGCTACTTGACTAAAAATGCATCCGTAATTAAGCAAAGACAGAATAAAACTCCGGTCACAAGTTTTTTACTGTGCTTAGTCGAAAAACACATTGGTTTTTACCACAAATAATTATTAACAAGGGTTATTATTAAAGTTGACTATTTCAATTGAAATGAACAAGTCAGAGTTCCACCTGATTATCAGAAAATGGTGGTAGCCAGTTATTACCAATATCTGCCTAAAGAGGTTTGGTACACAGCAAATTCAAAGTGTTAAATGTTTTGGTGTTAGCAGACTTCATGCAAAAGCATACATAGTTAATCACATTCTGTGTTTGTAACTCTGGGATGTATATTATTAGTAAAATCCAGGGTTAAAACAAAGTGTTTCCATATCAAATCTAGAGACGTTTATATGGAATCAGTAACTCTTGACTCCTTAACCTTGAACTCCTACAGCGGCTGTAACACTAAATGAGTTCATTCACTGACTCCGCCCCCAGAATCACAGGTTCCCACCGAGGCGAAGCGAAAGGAGCAGAGTCATTTCAGGATAATTTACTTTCCGCGTGTCTGAGTTAAGCATACTGCAGTTTGTATTGCACAGCTGACATGTCAGACCGTTTGATAAGCAATATGTGAATAAGAGCAACATGTGAAACATGCACATTATTCCATGTTGTAACATGTTCTATTATTATGATGCACGTTTTGAAATAAATGCATTTGAGAAAATTATTGCCTCTTCATTAATATTTATTTCCCAAAGAAATTTTAAAAGGTCAAAACAATAAAAATACCTATTTAATACTAATTACAAATAACTTTTGTGAAATAAAAAAACAAAAACAAACAACTCTGAGAGAGTTTATTTTAAGATCTAACACTGAATTAGTGTTAGTAAGTATTAAATGATTAACGCCAGCAAATTTGATATTTGACACTTAATTAGAGTTGAGGTACAGACTCTCGAAAAACAATTAAATTAACACTTTCTGGTTTGGACCCATATAGACGCTTTAAAAGGGTTGAAATCACATCTGACAGAGTTGATCTGGACCTGCTGGATTTGCTGCGTATGAAACACGAGATGAATGAGTGAATTTCCACTCTGATTTCTCACACAATAAACACACAATTAAAAACTTCAATGTTAAAAAATACTTCAATCGACAAGTAAAAATAAATAATAATATTAATAATAATAAAAAAAACTTCTTAACAATTATCATGATGGGAGGAACACAGGTATAAAACGAAGCAAATTATAAACAATAAAAAAAAAGATAAAATATTACAGGTCATCGTGAATATGTTGAAGAATAACAGTTTGCTATGAGGAAAGGAAGTTGAAACCAAATTAGTTTTGAAAGCAGAGCAACATCTGCTAAGTGTTCAAACCTCTGATTCACAATGGCAGGCAGGAGGTGAAATGAAACATTATGTTAAAATATATATATTTCAAAAAACATTTGCTGCAAACAGAAATCAATAACATTTTGGACGACTGATTGTTTATGTTGTGTCAGTCTGTCATTACAGTGACAGACTGAGTATTGCTATTGGTTACCGAGGCAATTATAAAGGCTATCTGTGGATTTGAAGCTGAAGTCTCTACAGAGCCAACGCTCACTGGCTCGCACTATTTGCTCAGGTTTGCTTTTCCTCTCCGCTAAGCTGTGACTTGGTTTTCAGAATTATATTGATGAAGTTCACATTTTACGTTATGTAGCCTGAACAAAATTATCCGCAGAAATGAATTACATTGAATTACATTTACTTAAAATGTAAGTCAACAAAAGTAAATAGAAATCGCTTCATTTTTATTTTGAAATTCTTGGTTGTGATGCTGAGTCAGTAAGGTCATATAGAAAAGAAAGATAACAAATTATGAAGATCTTTTTGAAGAAAACATAATTACCTTAATGTATTGTGTTGAGGTATATTACAGGCATCTAATGAAAACAAAATAAAGCAGTGTTCGGTCAGCATTGTAGCTGAACGTTTCTATGCCCTGGTCTGATGTCAGGCGTTACGCTGAGGGGTCAATCAGGCTGAGATGATTTCCTGCTTGAGTTGAAGAGCAACTTGTAAAAGTCCTGTTGCAGGTTTCTGGAGCCGTGGCAAAGCAGGAAAACTTCAGGGGTTTTATAGTGAAACCATTGCTCTGAGGTTCTGCAGACACTTTTGATTTGTGATGCCTGAGTTAACATCCTCAAATTGGTCAGCATGGCAAAAACATATTACATATAATGCAGCACAAATCAGTATATTTAAAGGGAATAAGAAATGTTTCCTTTTACAAAAAAAGACAACTGTCTTGTTTGCGCAAACTGAAACTAAACCAAAGCCTTTTCTGTAAACACAAAGATTTTTTATCTTTCCTCTTTTGCCATCATGACTGTTTGAAATCAGGACATGTACTGCAAAATCTAAATTGTATTATTTAAAACAAGCAGTGTTTATTGTTTTATTGACAAAAAGTTAATTCATAAAATGTTGATACCAATAGTCTGATCTGATCACGCAACATGAGAGCAACTGAATCTGGGCCAAAGGGACTAGACTGTGTTTCTATGGTTCCACTCTTTGTTAAAGTGAAAGTTTCCAGAAGAAGATTCTCTATTGTTTGTGTGTTGCAGGCTGAAACTAGCACAGGCTGGCTTGAGTCTGAGCTGGGTACCATGAAATATCAAGGCAAATCAAGAAATTATCAAAGCCTCGTCTCAATCAAAGGTCATGACTTCTCCAACAAAATACAAAAGAAAACAAAAGACGAAAGACGTAATTTGCTCTTTATAAGTGATCTTCTTTGAGATTTGATTTATGAAACGAGCTTAAATAAGGAGGGGCAAGAAATGACCTTTAACATCTGAGACAGTCAGAGCATTTAACTAATCAGTAAGCAAAAATACCAGCTGCAGAAATCGTACTGAAAAGGTTCATCTTTAGTGACCGCTTTAACGGGTCCAATAAGACAATATGAAGGAAACGTGCCCTGAGATGACATTTGTCATAAATTAGAGCCACATAAATAAAGTGACCTGAATTGCGTTGAAGTTAACAAAACACAATTAATAAAAAACAAACTCTATACTTGACACAGTTATAGACACCTTAAATTTCTCCGCTAAGCTGCACGGAGTTCAGAACTAAACACAGAACTGGTCACTCTGAGTGTGAGAAATAGCTGGAGAAAAAGCTTTTAAATCTTGTGACTCTCTCGGAAAGGACTTAAGAACAAAATATATTCCACACTTACAGTGGAATCATAAACAGCTGACTGTTTATGATTTAGTTTTGGTTTAAGCAGCATGCACAACGTGTGACTATGTAACGTATCTTTAGATTTACACATCAGGTGCCACTGCAAACAGAAACCAGTTGAGGGAATCAGCATCTGCTGTAGAATAATCTCCATGAGAGAGACAGCTTTCTCATACAGACACCCCCCCCTCACTCATGCTAAGCCCCCTCCCTCACCTCTTAGCTGGCTGACAGAGGACTCCACCTGAATGACATTTACAAATTACCCGGCCCAGAGCACTCGGTCCCATGACCCGTGAGTCTGTACTCAGCACCCACAGAGACTCGGCAGCATTTTGTCATATAATTACTGCAAATCCTCTGAAAGTGGTCCTCCTCCACATACCATGCACCTCCCCCACGGCACACACACACGCACACACACATGCACGGGAACACACACACACACACACACGCACACGCACACACGCACACACACACACACACACACACACACACAAAGTCTGTCTTTCTGTCTTCACAAGGACTTTGCATTGACTCCCATTTATTTTTCAATCATTTCTGCAGCCTAGCGCTGACCCTTACCTTAAAGCTAACCAGTTCATGCCTAATCCTACCCTTATATAAGCTCAGCTCACACCTTAGTCCTAAATTAACCACTGACCACAAAACTGCACCTGTTCTTTGTGCCGGATTCTTTATAGAGATGTTCGTAGCTACAATGTTGTCGTAATCTGGAAGGAAAAGTTCATGTAACATGTCATTAAAAAAATATATATTTTTCATCTGTTTCAGCATAAAATAAACTTAGTTGGTGAGCAAATGATGATCTTCTACCACATTAGCAGCATTCTCATCTCAAGCATGGTATTGTGAGAGTACTGGGATGTCCCGCCATGACTTTAATATTTATATGATGCATTCATCGCCCCTACTACGATGGTGCCTACTACTAACAGAGCTGTGTGATTGGCCAGACACGTTTGTTGCTGTTTTTTTGCTGAACAATGTTGATATTTAACTTTAACTAGACCGCTTCCTCTACAAGTTTTTTGTATCGTCAGGAGACATGAATTATCCTGGCCATTGCCTCCCAGGTGTGACTGAATTGTTTTCTGCTAACTGCATGAAAAAACACAGGAGAGGCCTATCTCATTTTCAAATAAAACAAATCTTGTCATGGTCTTGATGGCCGCTGCAGTCAGCAGTGTTTCTGCTGGTCTTCGCTGAAGAGGCTGCGGCTCCTTTGAAATGCAGAGCAGCTCAGTGTGTAAATTGAAGACACCCCAATGTTACAAGCAAATGACATGTGGCACTTATGACCTGCAGTGTCGTTCAGAGGCCACGGCGCCACAAAGTAAATCAGTTACACCAGACAATTTCATTTTCAGCACAGAGGGAATGAGATGCACAATACCTGAATCCTGGAAAATGACTCCACCAGCACAAATGATCACACACACTCTGTTGCTCTGAGTGTCCTGCGCTGCCTCCATAGGTCGACCTGATGAACAACTGTGGCTAGGAGTCTAATTTTTATTCACACAAAATATCTTAGCGCCATAGTTTTATGAAGATCGCTTTACAAGCACTCTTTCAGCTGACGCAGCGCAAGATTTAATAGCGAAAGAGAAGTTATCAAGTAGATCTTAACCAGCAAGTTGCAGGGTGTCAAATTATTGTTTTGTTAAAAATATATTTCATTATCTTGAAGGTTTTAACAAGAGAATAACCTGGTTTATTCTACTCATGTAGAAACAAGTGAAGGGGAAATGAGAGGTGGGAAGAGAGGCTGAAGATTGATGTAATCACATCTTTGCTGTGAGAGGATGCCACATTTAACATTTTTATCAGTCTCTATTAATTTCCCAGAAGTGTCAAACTTTGGCATTTGTTCAAGAATCAGAGCTGAATCTGCGTTTGGCATCATAGCGAACGTCCATCTGACCATTCTGACCATTCTGCCCCTGACATCCTGCAGCCTACACAGCTTTCTGCTGAAACCCTCGGCTTGTGGAGGATGAATGAAACCAAAGGAACGGACAAGCAGTGTGTGCTCTCTGGAGTGAACCGTGACAGCATTTTAACACACACATAAATAAACCTTTAATGTGAGTAATGTGCACAGAGTTTTCTCTTATGTTGCTTGAATATTTAACATTACAACTGACAACTCTTTAAGAAGACGTGTTTTGTCTGAACTTTACTGCATTTAACAATAGAAACATATTTTATGAGCTTCTTTTTCATGGAACGGTTCTGTCCTCTAGCAGACTGTGACACATATTCAGAGGTCCTGTAGCTGCTTCACTATCATCCCAAATGAAGCGGCTCTTCACATGTTCCCCCGCTCTCAGCCTCTTTCTTAGCTAGTCGATTACATGGCAACTCATGTTCCAAAACATGTTCCTCTGCTTTTTGCGTTTCACTTTATTTCACACTGGCTTATGATGACCCAGCCGCTCAGCGCTAACAGTCATGAAGCCGCCTCATATTGAGCCGATCCGTGAAAATAATATCTTTTTATTTTCCCTCTCTTGCCTCGTGTAAGTGGTTCACCTCTGTGTGGAAAAAGATGGTGATGGATGCTTAAATCTCACAGTAGTGAGTAAAAGGAAGAAATCCACGTCGGTTTGGAATGGAAGAGAAACCGTTTGGCATGAAGTTATTAGCATCACAACTCAGCCCAATCCACACTCATGGCTGGGACAGATAACTGTAGCTGGTTAGAGTGTATGAAAAGAGGATAAAAAAAAAGACCTCCACATTTCAGCTGCGATCTCACCAAGACTGACAGGCCTGTGATGCAGCTATATGCTAACAGGAATTCAGTGCACAGCTTGGCCACCTGCTTTCTCACTATACGCAATGTGAGCACTACCACTAGCCCACGGCCCTACATATAAATGGAAAGTGACACAGTGATTGTGTGCAAGGCCAGACCATGCTCAGATGAGGGTGTCACTTCTGGCTTGCTTGATTGCCACATTCAGTGGGCATGGCAGCGAGGAGTTAAATCGAGGGAGAAAAGGTCAGGAGCCATTGGTCATCTGCTCTCCCTCTCTCTCCCCTAAATTACTTGTCCTCCAGGAGAAGAATGAAAACAGACAGGGCCTGGCCCGGGCACCAGGAGCCTGGGAAATGATCTGCTTGGCCAGAAAGCCCGAGGGAAAGGAATGGGAAAGGGGAAAGGGAGTGAAAAAGAAAAGCTGAAGACAGGATTTGGGAAGGATCAGGTGTGAGAATCATGGAGGGGAGCTGGCAAAGGTGTCAGATTCAGATGACTGCTCAGAGCCAGCATCTCATCTGAGGGAAAAGGCAAAAGTAACGTCCCAAAAGGGTTGGAGTCTCTAAATCCAGTGCAGTTCATTTTTTAAAAAGTAGAAGTTGATGCTTATTTCATTACATGTTTACATGTCGTGAGTGTTGCTTTAAGACTGACAACTTCAAAAAGCAGGATGCAAAAAGACATTTCTGAAAAGTGTCTCCAGTGCAAGAAGATGTAACCAGTAGTAGTAGTTTTTTTTATTTGTGACTTGAAGATCAGCTCTCCAAACCAGTTGGTCATCTGGTTGGGCATCCTCGCCTTCCTGGTGAGCCGTTCCAGACACATCCCCGTCTCTCCCAGCTGCAGGGCGGTGAGTTCCTGACACCTGGCATTGAACCACCTTCCGACAGCAGGTATTTCTCTCAGGCTCCCTGAGAAAAAGCATCATCCATCCGATGACGGATGCATCATCTATCATCGGATCGATCCATCTATAGCCTGTGCTTTAAATTTTTGCAGTGGAACATTTTGTGTAAAACTAGAAGTTGTTTTCTTATTACTCTGAGAACAAGACCTGCATCTTCACTTTCAACAGAAGAAACAAAAAGTTGGAAGGTGGTTTTCATATCTGCATGCTCAGTATGACCAGAACAGATTGTGACTGTGCTCTCTGCTTTATATTCATCCCTAACATCAGGCTCAGGAAACCGCTGGTGTTTTTGAGGTTTGAACACACCACCTCCCACTCACATCTCTCTATTTTTATAGTATTGTTCCATCAAGATCCTAAAACTGTCACTTGGTTTGGAGTCTTCGCAGCAGCTCCAAAACATGTTGGAGAATCATAAACTTCTTACTGTTCACCATTAATTACCCTGCCTGTTTCTAGAAAGATTAGCTATAAATTTAAAGGAAGATGTTCTTCAATTAATATTGATCATGATCACCAAAGATTAATAAATGTTCTTGCTTATAGTTCTAAGTTAGTAGTTAAATTATGCAGATACACTGGTATTGAAGAAACGCTGGGGGAAGAAGTCACAAATGAGATGAGAAATGTCAGCAGTTTGAGGTCAGCAGTTTGAACATATATAACTATTTTAGATCAAACTAAAGCAAACGAGTTAGTCTTTCAGAGATCATTGACTCGGTTAGCTTTCTAGCAGCAAAAGGCAATCAGTCAATATGTAGGATCTTTAAGAAAACACCACAAGGTTGATAAAACGCTCAATGGCTTTTACATAGATGGAGGAAAACTGCAGACAGCCTTTGGTATCAGAGGCTTCCTTTATTTTTAATGTAATAACACACATAGGGTCATTTATTACAGAATACCATTAACTTACTGCAACTATGTAAAGCGACCTGTAGCAAAAGAGCTTGACAACCGAACTGCACAAACTTGCCTGCCTTTTTTGCCACCACTAGGTGGTACTGTTTGCCAACTGCTCCCACTGATGTCCCACCATGACTGTGTTTTACAAAGGTTTGGTCATGTGTGGGCGAACACCTTGGGGGCTTACAGTGGAGGACAGCCAACAATTAAACCAAAATGGCATCTTCTTGCCGTCCAGTCACTATGTTGCATTGAGACAATTAACCTGCTAATAATATGAGCACAAGTCCCATCATACACACACACACACACGCACGCACACGCACACACATGCACACACACATTGTCCCCCCTGACTTCCCTGAGCTCACATCCCTTCTGGCCATAGGAGAGCCATTGGATTAGAAGATGCTAGCAGAGATAGTTTAACGTAATGAACCATCAAGATGACGACTATTAAAAATGATTTGTGGTGTTCCAGAGCAGGGAGGAGATAGGAAGAATAATCTGAGTTTGTCTGCCAGATAATGTTAACTCTTTATTCTCCAGCTATTGGAACAGACAAAGACAAGAATCTCCCTTTTCTCGAAACAGTTAAAGGAAATGCTGGGGAAATCAAAACTTATTGGCCGCAATATGAAAAATGCGAGTAGTTTTTAAAGACGGCAGATGAGTAAACAAACTGCCGTGTTCTCAGCACACAGTTGAAAATCCTGCATTGAAGATGTCGGAGTTAAAGGACAGAAACACAGAAAATGTGAGAGAAACAGCATGGAGGAAGATGAAGCTACTCTCACTACCAACAGTTTTACACACTGAAGAACATCAGAAACAGTCAAACTGGATTTTCCTTCAGTGTTTCCTTACAAAATAAAATTGTGTCCTTCTGCAAAAACAATTTTTTCAGGCAATTTTTTAACACCCGTATGATGTTGTGGGAGTTTATCTAGTTTCTGCAGCCGTTCTTTCACCAGTGTGTATGTGTGCATTTCTAATACATTTTTTTTTTAGCTTTTATTTATTTTGAGTCAGGCATTTGAGTGAAATGGGCTTGTTTTGTTTCACTAAAGAGCTTGACATTGCTGTTAATCTAAAATGTGCTAATTAGATTGAGAGATGTCGTATTTTGTTTGTAAAATATATATTTTTTTACTCCTAACGCAATAATATTTTAACAGTTAAGCAAAGCTCTGCCTCTTAATGTAACTCATCAGTGTGAATCACATGTTTGATTTATATTTGAAATATGTAAAATATAATGCCTTGTTCTACTATGACTAAAAGAGATAATATTTATTATTGAAGATAGTGGCCCAGTCAGAGCTGGAGGCCAGTGATGGTTCAGACACACACTGTAAAACATTTGAAGGTGGCTTAACTGCACAGTGAAAGTCCACCTGCTGTCTTGAAAATGACAGCAATTTAATTGGTTTAAACTAAGAAATTAAAGTTCATGAAGTTGATTTAACAACACGAGACAAGTTGTCTAAACATTGTTTTTTTTTTAAAGTTAATTCATTTTGAATTGTGAGTTTTAACTTAAGGCTGCAATTTACACCAAATAATTATTTCACAACATGAAAGATAAAAATTCCCTCACCCAGTTAAAGAGCACACATTTCTTTATTATTTTTAGAGTAGAATCATTTAAATACTTGTTTCAAATTGCATGAACAAAATTTCTGAAATGATAATGGATTTTTTTTAATCAATAATATTCATTTTTAAATGAATACTACTCAAAAACATTTCGTGAAAACAGGACATTATCCTGAAGCCTTGCAAACTGTCTGTTGCATTAAAATAAACATTTGCCTTAAAACAGATAAAGTCAGATCAATGTTTTCAAAAACATGCTGCTAAGCACACTGGGAAATAATTCCCACTCCTGCCTTTTTCCTTTTTCTTTCAGTTTTAAGTGCTGAACTTAAACCTCTAGTTTATTCAACTCTTGGAGGCCTGACAAAATTAATAAAAGTTAACACAACTTACAATGTAAGTTTATCTGTCACGAACTCACACATTTAGGTAAAAAAATCTAAAACTAGATGAATTTATTTGGCTTTAGTTGTGTCTTACTGTTTTGCAGTGCAGTAAGAACTCATTACAATACCAGAGAAACATGCAAAAAGCTGCTCAAGAAAAGTTTACTGGCAGTATAAACTGCCAACAAACTGGCAGTTTAGTTGCAAAAATGTTAATGCAACAAAAATGTTAATGCAACTAACATTTTTGCATTAATTAATAAGAAGACAATATAAAATTTACAATGGGCAATTTTCAATAAATGTGAGCAAACTGTTGCTCCTTTAATATATTTTGTATTTATTTTTGATTTCTCTCATACTTGCTGTAAGAAAAAAAAAAATAGCAGAATGAAAATCATTTCAAATCTGAATCTACCTAAATCTGCTGAGTGTCAGACTGGTGTGATGGTGATGATACAATTTTATCTGAGCTTCAAAATTCCGTTTTTGTGAATTCAGCATTATGTTTTGTCACAATGAGTTATTTTATTGAAGTAAAAGAGCCTAAATCCTGAGGGTAAAATTTTAAATGCAAAATAAAAAAAGTTAAAGGAAGGCGAAGTTTGGATATCAAAATTCTAAATGCTGACGGGTTTTGCAGAGTTCTGCCTCCAGCCTCCATCTCACATCCCTGTTCCAGCTTCACGTTGCCTCTCCTGTCCTCCTCATCATCTGGAGTCCTCCCTCAATCTCCCAATATCTCTGCAAGCAGAAGACTGGATTGAATTTCCTCTGGAGTCTCTAAGGATGAAAATGAACGCAACTGGTGGATATGTCCCTCCTGATACGGCCCCATAGATTCACACCTTAGATATTGCTCCCCAGATACAAACAAATGCATCCACCATATTGCAAATAATTTTTTTTTTCCCCTGCATCCAGCTAACAGTGGGAATTCACTGATAAACAAAAGAAAATCCATCTGGCATATAGCACATTATCCTCAGGGAGCAGGAAGCTTGCTTTTCAAGCTGAGGTTTTACAGCTGATCACCAATGTAGAGATAAACACACAAAGGGACAAAGCTCAGCGTCTGCCTCTGCATTCCTTGATCATTTCAGATCTAATTTGGTCATTGTCATCACACTGCAGCGTGTCGCCACTCTGTCTGTGTACATGTGTGTTCTCTATACACATTAGAGTAAATATTTACCATCTGTGACTTTCTATCTTTCTACCTCTCTCTCTCTCTCTCTCTCTCTCTCTCTCTCTCTCTCTCTCTGTCTCTCTTTCTTTCTAGCACAAGATTCCTGCACTTTTTTTTTAAATCAGCACTGGAGTTCAGCCATGGGCCTTTTTAATTTTCTGCTTTTGTGTTTTTAGCTGAGATTGACAGACTGCTCTCTCCCCGGAGCATTGTTCTATTAATCTGTTTAATATGCTACAGAAAAATTCAAGTGCCAGAATATGGAGCCGGGGTAATGGAATCACAGCAGGTAAAGGCAGGCTTGCATATCTGACAACTGGTGAGGAGAGGAGGGCAGGAGAGCCTCAGCGGTGGGTTCGGCGCGGCGGGGAGACGGCGGCGACGTTTGAAGCTTTTTCAAGCTTTTTCAAGCTCTCCTTACCGAACCTGACCACCGTGTTCGGAAACCAGACAGAACTCCCGAGTGGGAACCATCAAACAGCCGCAGCTCAGAATGGCTGCAGCTCATCACTGATTATAAATCTTACAGGTGTAACATAAATACAGTGGTAAAAGCAAGCATGCACACATCCAGTGGTCCATCTAGAACTAAATGTCATGCAGGTGACAGTCAGGTATGTGAAGTGACTACCTGCTGAGAGCAGTACATTAAATATGGAAGGTAAATGCCAGTGTATAATTGTACACCTCCTCTCTCCTCTTACTCTCCTCCTAACTCCTCCCGCTGAGGCAATGACTTGTGTTTAATTAACTCTGCCTTAATGAGCTCACAGCAAGACAGAGAGGGGTTGTGGGGGGGTGTTACAGGGGAAAAGGGGTTTAAGGTCGGAGGTTTTAGGGATGATGAAGCGTTGTCCGCGTGAGATAAGCTCTGAAGGAAAAGGCCCGTAACCACTGCCCCAACTTTGCTCAAGTCAGTGGACACTGCAAAGACACAAAATTACAGCACAGGCTGGAAGTGAAGAGTGGATAGCGGAGCACTAATGACATAAAAGTAAGATAAGCCTTCATCTTGTCTTTCCACTGTGGCAGACAAGCACTGACCTCATTTTGTCCTCTGTGTAATGTACAGAGTGTAATGTGCTGATACTCAGACTTAGGTTAAGCTTTTGATCACAGACTGGCCTGGGGATCAAAAACAAAAGAGGAACAACTGGATTTCCTTGGCTCAGTGACATTAACGGCAGAGACGTTTTAGGGAAAGGATTTGTCACTCGCTTGTGCCAGGAGGAAAAGAGAAGATGTCAAAAGAAACAAAGGCATTGGACTTCTCATTACTTATTTCATATTCATGTAAAGAAGTTTGATCTCTGGAGGTTATATGGGACTGTATGGATGTAATGCCCTAAATGAAGCTTTTAGTTTGATATTTAATGGTGTGATATTATAATCTGAGCCTTTCTCAAAGTCAGGCTGTTTGGTAAACCGTCTCTGCTTTGTGTTATTGTTCCATTAACACCACCTCTCTGCCTCTGCCACACAACTAGACCTGAATATGTAACGAGCCCCCAAAAACAGAGTGTGCCAAAAGAAAATTAGACTCTGATAAAAAAATATGATTGAGAAAAAGTTGTGAAGCTGCAAAGGAGCCTCAGATTGGAGTGAGCCACCGGTAATTAGAATACTTGGAGAAATAGGCAGACCTCAGCAAAAATCAGGATTTTTTTTAATGAAAAGTCACCTGTTGAGATGTTCAAATAAATGAAAATCGGTTCTTGAAGAAAGATGGAGCTCTACAAAGTCAAGCTCACCGGTCGCCTTGCTTCCCCAAGGCAGCGTGACAAGAAGAGAAGTGTAGAAATAATCTCACCTATTTTCTTACTGTATTTTAGCCAGCACCCATTCAGCTCACATTACACATCGCTTTTCTTTTGGCTGTTTTTCTTGCTGTTTTTGAATCTTTGCCATCTCATACTCTGCAGTCGATAGTCGTTTTTTCTTGTAGATCTATTTGATTATGCTAAAGCTGAAAAAATAATATCATTGATTAAAAACTGTGTTAGATCATAAAATCAACAGATCATATCACGTCTTCTGCTGAATTATATTTAAGAATGCATCAATTAATTAGCTTGACTCAGCTAATCATGATGGACCTGACTGATGACCACCAGACTGCTGGGTGGGTTCTTCCTTTAGCAAGATGAAACTGGAGGAATAAAATATGTTTGCTTATATTTCTCACAAGAAGACTTGCTTAAGAAGATTCTTGGTACAGTCTAATAGTATAAAATTGCAGAAACAACACTTTAGACCAGGGGTGTCAAACTCAAATACACAGTGGGCCAAAATGTAAAACTTGAACAAAGTCGCGGGCCAGCATTGAACAAATGAACCTTTTAATATCAGAATATTTGTTTACATATGTAAAAGACAAACAGGTCTGTCTTTTACATATGTAAACAGATATTCTGTCTCCCATCTGTCCAGAAAGCTCCTGTTGTCTGCCTTTCTTTTCGGTTCTACAGTAACAGTTGTAGCTTGAGATCGCTATAACTACTGTCACAGAGGAGAGGGCGTTTCTGGGACCCGTCCTGATTGACAACAACAGCAAGGCATTATGGGATTTGTAGTATTAGCGATGAATGAATGCGCTGTATCATACCGGTGGGTCAGCTCGCGTAGTCATTTGGTAGTATAGCCTCGCGGGCCAAATATAATTACACTGCGGGCCAAATTTGGCCCGCGGGCCAGAGTTTGACACCTATGCTTTAGACTGTCAAAATCATGATGTCTGTAGATGTCTATTGCTGAAGGACAGCTCTTCAATACAGCAATGAAACTACAAGATATTCCCCATAAATCCTGAGGTCCAAAGTAAAGCATTTGGTTCTGAAGGCCTCTGAAGTTCTATAAATGTTTTAACAGCCAGATAAAAAGCATGATGGAGCTTTCAGACAGGGAACCGCTTCTTCCTGTGCTGTCAAGCAGAAGAAGTGGACAGATCTTGTGGATCTTG
The DNA here is from genome assembly GCA_922788865.1 of Poeciliopsis turneri. NCBI lineage: Eukaryota > Metazoa > Chordata > Actinopteri > Cyprinodontiformes > Poeciliidae > Poeciliopsis > Poeciliopsis turneri. Next base: position 36,485 of record CAKLNU010000326.1, read on the forward strand.
TGGATCTTGTGTGTCCATTCACAAGAATGGACACACAAGAATGGTGGACACACATTCTTGTGGACCGTCCACTGTGTTGGCAGTGGCGGTCCACGACTGCATGTTGTAAATGTCACTCATCATCATACGTTAATGCAGCATGTGTCCTTGTAGTAAGAGGAAAATGTCGATGTTGCAGATCCCAGTCTTTGATTTAAGCACAAAAGCCAGACTGAAAGCAAAGGCACTGAGGCGTAACGGTAAATTCCCATAATTCACAGTTGAAAGGTTATCCAGCTGTAGACTTTGCTTCTCTCTCATGTTAGTCACAAACAAATGTCACATGGCAGAAATGAGCCCATTTATCCATTTTAGATGTTTGCTGGTAAAGCTCCAAATATGGAGGTTAAGTGTTTTATGAGATCTCAGGGTAAATTGGCAGGGGCTGTCTACGTGGCATGTTAATGTGTGTCAGCCTCAGTCCAAAAGTGTCATGGTGGATATTGGAGAAGAAATAAAGTGCAAACTGAAGTATGAAACTGCATACTGGAAAGGTCAGTATGCAGTTGCTCAATGACACTGGAACAACCAGAGGCAGTCAGGAATCTGGGACTTATTGCTGGAATCCTGAGATGAAGCCTGGTGACTTGCACTGGATCCACTGGAACGCCAAGAGTCAGTCTGTAGACTGACACTGTGCAGCGAAATGCCAGGGTAGGAACTGGAAGACTGAGGGTGAAAGGCTGATTAACACAGAAATAAAATAAAATAAAACAAAATTGATGATCGAAAAACTTAGAAAACCCAGAGGAACACAGAGCTAAACCAGGGAGCCAGAGCCAAACAAAACCAGAAATCCAGGACATAAACCAGACAACAGGATGAAACAGGGAAGTAGCATGATGTAACAGGATTAAACAGGAGGAGCCAGCGAACAGGAATGAGAAAGAGGTGATTAAATACTGCAAGTGTGAATGCTGGAACAACAGACCAGGTCAACTGAATAACATGTTGCAGGTGTGAGGGAAGAGAGAGAGAGAGTATAAAACACTATTAGAATGAATCTAAATGAATCTAGACTTACAGTAAACTAAAAAAACAAAAAATAACTAGACACAAGAAATAAAGAAAATAAACCAGAATCACTAGGGAAGAACTGAACTAAAGTAAAACGGAAACCAGAAGAAACTAAGAAACACAGAATAAACAAACCCAAAACAAATCAAACAGCCAAGGACATAACACTGACATCCTTTTACATAATGGCCATTATTTGTTACATTTTCATAGAACAATGTGTTAAGCAGTTTTCCATTGTGCTTTCTTACCTCCTCCTTTTTTTACACATTCACTCTCTTACACACACACACGAACAGAAAGGGAGAGAAAAAAAGAGAACAGAAAATGCTGCATAAATTTTCGATGACAGCCCCCGGGTTCATTAGGGCCTGTGAGTTATTATCTAATTTACAGTTGTGAGATTTCTAAACACTATGAGTAAACTGAGGTGTCCGGAGTTGGCTAAACGTGGTGTATTGAATGTGATGTTTGATGGGAACCCTTAGAGTGAGTGTATGAGGGTAGAAATGCAAAGCTGCAGGAGAAACCTTTTCTGATCTGAAGTGTCCTGCGGCGTTAGAATGATGGAGTGTAAATGCTTTGTCGCAGATGGTTGAGTTTATTCTCATATCATGATGTATCCATTCTTGTATCCATATCCATATTATAGATATTAAAACTATATGTTTGCCTGATTTGTGCTTTTTATACGCTTTTTAAACAACAATCAAACCCAACATTAAAAATATTCATTTACGTCACAGATCATTGTTCTGCTGCAGATTTCTCTTCAATATGCATTTTGTTCAAACGACCCTTCAGAGACATCCGGACCTGAAAACTGAGATAAGATTAAATAAAAATATGAATTATCAGGTATCACTGCCTAAAGAAATCACATTTTCAAAATAATCTGTTTTTGCAAAGTCCTTCTCCACACCACTCTTGCTCTTTCTCCTTTCCATCTTTTACATCAAGGTGGATTCTCTGGAAGAAAGGAGGAAAAAAAGATGGCTGCCAGTGGGGGGTATCATGGACAGTGGAAACAGCTGACACCATCAACCCAGTGACAGGACACTGGCACAGAAAAAAAAGAAACAACAACAAAAAAGATTGAAACCAGTCCTTGTGGCCCACATGTCAGACCGGCCCACTGTGAATTGTCCCAGTTCTCTTGACTCACCAGACCAGACTTGCTCCTTTGCCTGGAGGTTGTAGAAACGATGCTTGGTTTAGTGGACAAATAGTTGCCGTCCTGTTTCCTTGACACCAGTCCCACAGAACCCATGTGGCCCAGCGGATGCTTTGCTCTTCCTCCAAATGAATTCACCAGAGAACACACTGCCACTCAGCTGGCTCCTTCCACAGCTCAAGCCTGTGCCTTCGAACAAAGAGCTGCTTATGATCAGTCACCAAGCTCGTCTTTTTTCCCCCAAACCAAACATGCCACCTTTGAGAGCCACTGTGTCAGGTCAGCTCTTTACACCCACATTTCCAGGACCATTTTCTGCCCCTCCGCCCCCTTTTTAATTTCAACCCCGGGGTCAGATTGCTGATTGGGTTCGTTGACCTTTGGGTCTCCCCTCAGAGGCTCCTGGGTGGATGTAGTGACATCGGGTCGCCTGGACCCGTTGGCTTGTTGGGATGGTCTCAGGGCCACGTGCTTGAACTCTGCTGTTGAACTTTGTTTCTGTCCCTCCTTCTGAGAATAAACCCTCCCAGATTAGAGTGTTAGTTTTTGTTTTGGATTAATGTAGGAAGGTCACATATTTTCAGTCATGTGTAAACCTAAAAAAAATACAGACCAGCTTTTAAATCACATCAGTAGCACTGCAATTGTATTTACCTTCAGCAGTGAACTTACAGGGCAACAATATCAGTATTTCAATTATTCAAATCAAATTATTTCCTTCTTTTAGGTCGAGACTCAAAGCTCCATAGACTCTTTATGCTCCATAATCCAAGTCAGCGGCAGAAACAGTGGAATCTTCTTCAGAAAGTTCACTTTTAAACAGATGGATTATCTCTCAAGACAGTACATTTTGAGAAATTTATTAGAAAGAAATTAATTTACACTTTTCAAAACTATTTATTATTATTTTACAAAATCGAAATGAAAAAATGTAGGACTTAGACTGAACATCTTTGCAGTTTTTCACACATTTGCGTTCTCCTCACCGAGTTGCAGCTCATTCCTGTCAGTAACTTGATTGATAGAAAAATAAACTTTTGAATTGATGTTTGGTAAAAATTGTAATCTTCTGTGTCCAAGAGGTAAGCAGTTTGGTTTTATGACATTGCAGATATAATTCATACATCTTTTCTCTTACTGCTACCTTTGAAGTCAGTTTTCATGAGCAACCTCATTCCCATCTCTGCCCAGGCTGTGCCACCACATAAATAAAACCCTGTGACGAGGCCACAGCCAGCCAAGCACACAGAGCTCAATCAGGATTTTCCAAGTTGAAATAAGTATGTGTCAGAGGTCAAAAAGGGCAACGTATACTTCAGAAATCAACTCAAATCAACCTCACAGTGACTATATTAGAACTGACTCCAGTAAGTCTCTAGTCTGGACAGAAAACGTTTCCTGGTAAAATAGAGCTAGATAAAACTATTGGTCCTGTAAATGTTATAAATCTACTTTTTTCATGATAGATTGAAACAATGGTAATAAAATGATTCAAAAATATTGTATTCTGAGATATGTCTTTCTGTGCCCTGCCTTGATGTGCTTCTACTTTTACACACTTTTTCTTCAAGCGACAAAACGCAGAGTAGTTTGTGTATGTGCTCAGAGATTTAAAAGTGAAAAAGTAAAAAAAAATAGCTTGCTGAGGTAACACCATCCCAGCCTTCTTGAGGTGAGACACAAAAGCCAGAGTGCTTGGTTCTGACCTAGTGTCCCACTGTGGGAAAAGCTTAGCACCAGCTCAGGTCGGGAAGGTGAGGGCTGTTAAGCCCAGCTTCAGCCCAGGGCCCACCTTGCTGCTGTCAGCCTTTCCAGAAAATTACAGCTGGTGCCGAAAAGCAGCTTCCACTCTCTTACTGCTCCTTGGTATTCACTCTGACGTGAAGTGTGTATGTGTTTCTGGTATGGGTGAATGAATGAAAACAAGATCAGAGGCAACATTAAAAAAAATATACACTGCTCAAAAAAATAAAGGGAACAGTGAAATAACACATCCTAGATCTGAATGAATGAAATATTCTCATTGAATACTTTGTCCTGTACAAAGTTGAATGTGCTGACAACAAAATCATTGTTGATTGTCAATCAGTGTTGCTTCCTAAGTGGACAGTTTGATTTCACAGAAGTTTGATGTACTTGGAGTTATATTGTGTTGTTTGAGTGTTCCCTTGATTTTTTTTGAGCAGTATATATATATATATAGGAGTCAACATAATAATTTTTGAACGGGATGTTTTCCCCTCAGATGGTTGAATGAGTAAAGAAAATGTTTCAATAATGTATTAAGTAAATAAACACAAATGAAGGCATCAAATTTTCAGCAAATTACCAGCAAATCCATCTGTCAACATGCGCAACTTTTCCGGTTGCTAAGGAAGCTGGAAGCTGCTGTGTCTGTGTGCGTCGCCATGGCAAACGTGAAAGACTAATAGGTGAGGGGAATAGCAGATGGAAAACTCAACAGAGAAACAAACAGCAAAATAAAATGTCTGTTCTGTTGAAGAAAATAATTTGAAGAACCCATCATAATACGCAAATCTAGGCAGCAAACGGATTCAAGAACAAATACGAGTAGAAAGGAAGAAACAAAGTTCCAGCAAAATACAGGATAAATAGAAATGACTGGAAGAAAGATAATGGGGGAAATAAAATGATTTAGGGATTGACAGATGTAAACAATGGATGATTCATTTTTTTCACTTTTTATTTTCTGTTTCCTTCAACCCTGGCATAATTTTTATTGCTTCATTCTACCTTTTTTCCTTATTTGCAATGGTACAGCTGGCAGCCTGTTCTCCACACCACCTCCTTCTTAGACCCCTCTTCTCCCTCAATCTTTCCCTGCTAGCCCTTCTCACACTTTTCCTTCGTTTTCAGTTCCTACCATCCCCTACCTATCTCCTAAAGCAGGAAGTAATATGATGGAAGGAAAGCATCCTTCAGCTGGTCATCATGTTGGCATGCCTCATTTCAGCAGCCTCACTATAGATAGGAGGTTGCACGGTGCTGTTGATCTACAGGCAAGCAAATATGCTGAAGTGATTGGTTCTCAACAGAATCTAACCTCGAACTGATGATGGAAAACAGCAGAAGAGGGAGAGAGAGCCTCATCTCTGTCCTGCCCTCCCCTAATTTGCATTGCGTGCTGAAACGCATGAATCGAGCCCATTAAGTGGGGGCCCATGCTGTGTTTTGCTTGTAAGCAAGGGAAGGGGGGCTGTCATATCGTCTGATTTGCTTGATACGAAAACAGTGGTGGCTTGCAATCAATGGAACCGGCAGTTTATTTGGGGTGAAATGAGATTTTTTTATTGGGATGTTTGCATCTCGATGCAATTTGCCAGCTTTATTGTGGACGACCCAGGAGCATCTTTGCTTGATTTTACAGTAAATTTATCATGGGGCCAATGCAGGAGCTGAAGCTAAATATGGTTATTTATTTACATTGAAGCAAATGGGCCCACTTTGTTAGAATGTTCTGGCGATTGTCAGAATTAGAATCCCAGCTGACTATATGTACAGGAGTGTGATGTGCAGACAGCCTATCAGAATGAGACACCCAAGATGGCTGCCAGCTGCACGGGCGTAAACCTGCATCTGGAAGTATCATTTGGGATTCAGGGGAAACCTGAAAGTGTTGTCTCACAAACTGCTCTTTAGAGTGTTTTGAGAATAGTCCCAACAAGTTTTAGGCTTTCAAATGAACAAATGAAGAGGAACAGGTTAAGTGTTTTGTAATGCTTTGAAGCATTTTCATCTTGCTAGGCACATTTAAAGATCTAGACATAACAGATGAACTTCCACTCGTCACTATCAGCGGGTTTTTCATACTCTGAATACTGGAATAAAAGTTGATTTAAGCTAGACTCTAATGTTTGTCCTGTATTACCTCAACTCAGTCCAGTGTAGCAACAACCACTGGAATTTTACACACAATATGAGAGTTAAATGTTATTGTCTTAGACTCTGGATTGGCACAAGTAGTCTAAATAATAATCAACTATACGGGCGTGCAAGTGGCACAGGATTTCAGCTTGAATTGAACAGAATGTTTTTTACGAGGAACATCCTGGTGGGATGTTAAATCACTTATGACCAGAATCATATTTACTCAACCTGCCTAAATATAATCAGTAGTATAATACTTACACATACATGCAATACATGTCTAAATATAAATATAATGCAAACCACACTGTAGTCTGGCATCTAGAAGCCTCCATCATATTACTGCACATCTCATATTTTCTCCATCTTTCTTTATCATATCCCATTCCTTTTTAACTTGAGATGCTAATGAACTGCTTACCAAGGCCGAACTAATCACGGCTGACTGCTTTCTGTCAGTGTCAATTATCCAGCCTGATCTGCCATCCCATTTTCCCTTCACTCACACTCTTCATCTCCCTCACAAATGGCTGGCAGGGACCAGACTGTGCTTCTCTCTCCTATAAATTGAAAAGTAACACGTAGGAATTATGGGATAGCGACACCCAGCTAGTGTCTGGGTTTTGGAAATGTGTGTGTGTCACTGAGGCTTCCCGAAATCCAGAAGCTCTTCTGCAACATAAGATCTGAACTTTTGGAAACCTCATACTGAAAAATATTTGGTTTACTAATATGAGATGAGTCATTTCTCTGTGGTTGAAAAGCAGACTCATTAGAAAAAAAATGTTTTTTTATTTCCACCCAAAAAGTTACAAAAAACAGATGTTGAACTCATAAAAGCGGTCAAAGGACAAGAATGCAATGGTCTGAATGCAGACCTACAATCTGAAGAAACAAACAGAAATGACTCATGGATATACTTGTACATATTCACAATCTGTGAATATTACGTTAAAGTACAATATTTCTTGTCAGTCATCTCAGAAAGTGATCATTTTCATTTGAGAGAGATTCATTCCTCATGGAGTGATACATTTCAATTGTAACAATTAATTGTGATAAAAATCTAAAATTGAGCCTCTGAGAAAATTAGAATATGACATTAGACCAACAAAAAATAGATGTTTTAATCACAAATGTGAAGCTTCTGAAAGGCAGAAAGATTTTAAACACCATGGATTCAGTTCCTCCAGACTTTGCTTTGTAAATTTAATAAAGAATTTACTTTCAGATGAAAACAGTACTCAGGATCAATGCAGCAGTCCAGTTTCTGTTCTCCAAAGCTCAGGCAGGACACCTCTGACTATCTCTGGTCCAGGAGTGGCTCCACATGGACAATATGACATCCATGTCTGGTATTCGACTGTGTGTGATGGTCTGCTGGAATGGATTTTACTTGGTAACATACATAAGGCTGCAGTTCTCTGTCGTTGGTGCCTCTTTTCCCACCTTTCTCATCCTTCTACTCAAATGAGCTTGGATGCAGAACTCTGTGAACAAGCAGCTTCCATAGCAATGACCTTTTGTGGCTTTGTGGATGTCATTGATCAGTCAGGAGATTGTAGCCGACTGACCCAGCCTGAGAGGCAGTTTTAGGTTCAGAAAACCTTTGCAGATGTTCTGAGTTAATTAGCTGATCAGGGTGTGACAACTCTGTATGATGATTCTAAAAATTGTCATTTTACACAATGTTCTATTTTTTAAAAAATATTATTAATGGTACATCTTCTTTCTGGCAACTCTCAGGGACCATAAGAGGTGAGCTGCGAGTTCAAATTATGCAACCCTGCATGCAACCCTCGAGTCGGTGAAATGTTTTTAAAATTTAGAACGTAGATTGAAACAAAGTTAATCTTAGAGAATTGAAGAGTGACTGCTGCAAATGGGAGGTCTTTATAAGCATAGTTAACAGAATGAATGTGTGCCCATTCTCCCTGGTCTGACAAAATCCTCTAACAGACAAGCAGGCCTTCCTCCTCCACCTGCACCATGGCTGTCCAGAGAATTAAAAACACATTTCTTTCTCCATTCCCTTGCAGCCATGCTATTTAAAGTAATTAACCTTAATTTGCCCAAAAAGAGACAAATTTGTATTAGACCACTGCCTCTTAAGCAGCGAACTCAGTTGCCAACCGCCGTCCATCTCCCTTTGCTCCTAATGGGGTCTCTGCTTAATCAAAAATCAGCCATCAGATCTGGATATTAAATCATCTTTTAATTGGAAGCTACATTCTAGTTAATAGTTTTATAATTTGCAAGCTCTAATGGTTGCACCGCTGGGATCCGCTCCAGTTTTCTTCTCACTTTAAGCCGCCACAGTGGTGAGGACTTTCCCCTCACTAATCTACACCAGGATACAGTATATACTGTATGTCTTTACACAGACAATATGCTCCCTTACATTGCCACACATGCAACATCTACTTATTCAGCCCTAATCAGTTTATATCTCTTTGTAATTCTATAAAGGCTTTATGAGATCTGTAAAAGCACATAGAACTTTATCCTGATGCCAAAGACTCAGAGCTGGTCTCTATATTCAGTTCTTAAACTGATAACTTCTAACATGTGGAGAGAGAACAGGAGCTAGTTGGAAACGCTCCCAGCAGGGGAATGTTTCACAAAACCAGGTTAGAGGATTCAGTCAAGATTTTCTGGACGTCCTGACTGAATTAAGCCTGAATTCAGTTTCACAAAGTAGTAGTAGTACATGTGTTACCATGGTGATTTATCCTGTGCAGCTGGCCTGCTCCAGACCAGGCTAACACCTGTATATATCTACCTATATATATCTATATATCTATACTTAGATATATGGGTATATATATACATGTACATTTTCTTTTTTATATATAGACATAGATCTATATATAGATATGTAGATCTATATGTAGAACTAACTATACATATGTAGATATATAAAATATATATTATTTATACACTATATTGCTAAAAATATTCTCATCTATTCAACTGATCGCAAATGTGCTTCTGGAAAAGTGGTCAAAATCCCCATAAAAAACATCTTTTATAAAAGTAACATACCTCAGCTTTAAGTATCTAAGTTATTAGTACAACTCAAGAACAAGTTAGTACATTCAAGTTCGCAGATATTGCTTAGTGTTATGTTTCACCTTGACGTGTTGCCACGTTCTTTTTGTAAATCTTCAAAGATGACCTGGACATTATGCTATGAGACATGAAGCTGAAGTTGGTTTCTGATTGCAGCAGTTTGATGGAGTTTTTTCTACGGTTTGATCTGATATCTGATGTTTTCCTGAGACCTGAGTATGTTTTAAAATGTACACTGTACATGTGAGTGGATTTCATAATATTGTCTGCATTTTAGCAAAAAAATCTTCACACTTGCATTTCTTTACAATTCATTTAGTTCATGCTTTTATCCAGAGTGATTCACATGTTAATGTTGAACAGTTGAACAGGAACAGTGGATGAGAACTCATAGCCTCAAATTTAGCTGGGCTGGGTGTCAAAGACCTAATCTTTCCCCTGGAAAACATCTGGTATGCTACTGATTCACAGCCACTTGGTGATGAAATTTGGTGCTTTTATATGTAACTACACAAACAGACACACATGCTTGTTGTCTGCAGGGCCCTTTGTTCCTGTAGAATGGCAGAAGTGACAAGCACTTTGTCTCCTTTCTCTCACCTCTCTTTCCATCTCCTGTCTATTGAGTCTTCCTCTTCCATTCATTTCCTACACCAGGCATCTCTCGCTCTGTCCATTTTATCCTCAGCTTTCTGTGTCATCCCCATCTCCCCCTTTCTTTCTTCAGCTTTTTTTCCTTTGTACACAACTGAGAGTACTGACAGTTCTGGCAGAGACAAAGTGCCAATGCTGACATAAAAGTGACCTGCCCTATCCTGAGGCCAAACAGTTAGAGATCCATCACCCCATGGCGTACTCTGTACCACAAGGACAGACAGGAAGAGAGGTAGGGAAAGGGTGTGTGAGCTCATGGCCTGAGAAACTGTTGGAATATAAAAATGAAACATCTGGTCAATGGATCACACTTCTTTTAACTATACAGCGCTGTAGGTAGAGTTCTGAGATTTCACAGATTTCTGAAATTATTAGCAGTTTTCTGAGTCTCTGGAAACTTGGTGTTTACAGTTTATCTCACTGTGAATATCAATTAAAGATGCTGGATCACTTTGGGTGGAACAGTGCATTTATTATCAAGACTGTCCTGCATTTGAAACCATTTTGGGGACAGAAAACCGTCCTAAAGAATTTTAAAAAATTGATGAATCTGTCGACATGCGCAGGTTGTGCATTGACAGGGGTTGGGGGGGAAGTTAGGGGGTGTTGCCAGATCGGGCAAGGAACCCTTTATAACTGCTTGCATAACTGTTGATAACTGTTTTTATTATTGTATTTTTAATTATAGACAAGGTAAACATGACCTGTCTTTGCACAGATTTCCAAAATTATTAGGTGCTATTGCATGTTTTAATATAGAATAAAATATACCGTGCATGATTTTCTTTTTGTTACAGTATAGCAAGATCTGATTGGACAAGAGACTCTCTGCAGGAAACTGGTTCATGATGAAACAGTTTCCTGCTTCAGGAAACTGCAGCAGTTTCATCAGTTTCATGATGAACCAGGTTCATCATGAAACTGGTTCATGATGAACCAGTTTCCTGCTTCATCATGAACCAGGCCTTACAGACCAAGCCAAGGCCTTACAGACAGTTATAGAGACACCCAAAAAATAAAACGGATAACTTCACCACCGAAGGTAAGGTAACATTTAGCAGTCAATCAACCAAAGTGAACAGCCAACAGAATTACACAAATTAAAATTTGAGGCTAAATAGCAAAACATACAAACCATAAAAAACAGTACATGAAACCAAGCCCTATAATCAAGACTGTGAGTGTGTCATCTCATCATAAGATCTTCCTTATTGTAAGATAAGTAACACACATCAGATATTTGCTGTTATTTCTACTGTAAACTTTTGTTTTTCTCTGTTATATAAGCTACACCTGGTTTGGTGGTCTGTTTGGTTGATACTTCCTGGAAGAAGAGGACATCAACTGAGATAATGCTGACATCAGCTAATTATTCTCCCTCCTCTGCTATTTACATTCTGAGCCCAGTAGAACCCCGTATGGCAGGCTCTGGGGGTCTGATGTAAACTGGTCAGCAAAAATCATTAGATGTCCTGCGTCCTGCCTAAAATGTAAAAGTTGAACCACTCAAGAGCCACACTTGATAAAATGACCGTGTATCATGCAGTGTTGATCAAGATAGTGGATATTGTGATCTGCAGTGTCCAAAGCAGATGTAAGCTCCAAGACACCTATTACAGTAAATGTCCTAGAATCAGCTGGCACGGGAATGTCACTAGAAACTGGAGGTTTGATTGGACAAAACACAACTCCTTCTGATGTTAAACTTTGTTGGATGATCTGAAACCCTTAAATATGAAACAAACAGCAGCAACAGGAAATCTGCTGAAATCCAAACTAATCTGTGAGATTGCATTTTATTTGGTATGATTTTTATCTCTGTATGCATCACATATTACTGGCCTGTAAACGGAAAAGAAGGAGAGAGAGGTTGGGGATGATGGCAAAGGAGAGATGTAGGTTGGGGGTATGTGTGGCTAGACGAAAAGAGTACTGCCTGGATTGTCTTCAGGAAGGAGGGGGGGCATTAATCATTATTGGCGAATACCTTTGTCCCCGGCGCACCCTGACGGCCCTTGACATAAATCATCATTCCCCCACAATAGATCCCCTTTCCTTGCCATGCTGGGAAAAAGTGTGCCGGTCGTATTGATTTCTCCTGTTTCTCTCTCTGCCTTCCGTGTGTCCTCTCCATCCACCCTGCCTCACCTTACACCTTCTCCCCCACTCAAGCCACACTGGTGTGTTATCATAAAATATAGCTGATCTGAAATTTATAGAATACTAAATAAAGTTTATTAGGGTTATTCAAGTGTGCTAAAGCCCCCGTCCCCCCAACCCACAGGCCATTTCTGAATTTTGATGCATGAGAAAAGAGAGAGGGGGAGAGAAAAATACTAATGATATAAAAATTACAAAGCATGCACAGTGCTATTATATTTCTATTGATTTGTTTTTGAAACACACCTAGGCTTGAAAAAGTTGCTCCAAGAGATTAGAAATTGCCCAGGAAAGATGGAGGTAAGCGGATGGCTGTGGGAGTGGATGAGGCTGCTGAACAAAAAATAGGAGAAAATATCAGGATTTAAACGGCTGAGAAGAAGAAAGGATTCTCTAGAATATTTAAGGGTAAGATAAGGAGTATAGTTACACCACTAAAAAGAAACTTTAGTATTATATAAGTTACATATGACAAAACACCAAGGCTAATTTGAGCACAGTAGCAAAGGAAAGTACTAAATGCTTGTAAATATATAAATATCTACATACTACTAGTATGTCATGAATATTGGATTCACTTAAGAGTTTGTTTAATTTACATACATTTAATGTAATGATAAATTATGTAATTTCCCAGGCAGTAAATATGTACATCAATGACATAATTCCTTTATGACATATAATTGATATAATGACGTATCATTGTCATTATATCAGGGTGAATTGACAGCCAATAGACTGGATGAGCAAGCTTCAAAATATTGGAATTAGAATTAGAATTCTTGGATCTTTTTCAATTATTTCAGGTTTTGGGTGGTTTTACCGTCCTTCATTCACTATCCCCATGAAAACAATCAAAATTGGTCTCTAAAAGATTTAAACGAGACTATAAAATTTCATGCAGGAAAAGTTGTGTTGTCTTATAGGGCAATTCATACTGTACCTAATCTGAGCCAGAGGGACTCACACTTTAAATACTGTGCCAACAAAATTTAAGGGGGCAGTATTAATTGTGCCTTTTTATAGCACAATTAAGTAACTATGTTACCTTCAGTTGTAATAAAAATGATTAAAATATGTTTATAAAAAAATAGGCAAATTTGACTTTGTGAATTAGGGGCTGCACAGTGGCGCAGTGGGTAGCGCTGTTGCCTTGCAGCAAGAAGGTCCTGGGTTCGATTCCCGGCCCGGGGTCTTTCTGCACGGAGTTTGCATGTTCTCCCTGTGCATGCGTGGGTTCTTATCCTTCCTCCCACAGTCCAAAAACATGACTGTCAGGTTAATTGGCCTTCCCAAATTCTCCCTAGGTGTGAGTGTGTGTGTGCATGGTTGTTTGTCCTGTTTGTGTCTCTGTGTTGCCCTGCGACAGACTGGCGACCTGTCCAGGGTGTACCCCGCCTCTCGCCCGGAACGCAGCTGGAGATAGGCACCAGCAACTCCCAACCCCGTTAGGGAGAAGGGTGACGGAAAATGGATGGATGGATGGATGGACTTTGTGAATTAATGCCTTGAATTTGGCTTGTGTCTACTTAAGAAACTTCTTTTCTTTCTGACACTGCATCTTCAGGAAGTCATCACAACCTTGTTCTTCTACTCATCCCTTAACAGCGTCGTACCAACACTGAACTGAGAAGTAGCTCGTACAGTGACCTCAGACGATGCATCGTTCACCAGATGTTTGCTAATTGTTGATGGTTAGTCTAAAGGAACCGAGTGGGGGAAGGCAAGGAGGAGCTTCATCCTCTGAAGGGGCACTGTGTCCACCCAGGCACATCACTCCAGTTCTCAGTTGAATGGTTGGCATGGAGATTAGAGGATTTCTCAAACACGCATAAAAAAAATCAAGGTATGGTTTTGATGAGGGGATAACATAATGTAAAGCTCAAAAAATTTAATCTGAAGAGACTCAGACAGAGAAAGACAATGATTAAAAAGGTTTATTGACATACATGAATTAAAGCTCTTTGGCACTTGGGCCCTGGCTGAGGACATTGAGCTGTGAATTGCATTAAGCTCAGATGAGCATTCCTGGTGTTGGTTAGGACTGGGACACTGTGACACCTCCACCACCCGACACTGGTGGTGGAGGTTAGTGAAGGAAGCGTGCGTGGAGAGCCAGGAGAGTGGAGGTGGAGGTGGGTTGAGCGCAGCTGCAAAGCGGAAGACACCATGGATGGAGGTCCTCATCAACTGGGGCTTGATCGGTGATTGGCTGTAACATGGCTTGGTCCAGCGTTGATAGGTTGACGACAATGAGCGAGACGTGCCGATTGGATGATGCAGGTGGGGCTGGAGAGTCTTCCAGTTTGAATTTGCGCCTATAGGCTTCATATTGATTTTACACAATTCTGCCTCTTTATTGGCAATTTTCTTACTCCATAGAACACTATTTTGGTAGATTAGAGTCAGCTGCATTATTTGACATATTTTCTTTTTTGTATTGTATTCTTGGGATAATTCTTGATGTGCAACAATATTTAGATGGTAGACTGACTTATGTTTTTAAATAACTTTACCAAAACAACTAGTTTAGTTTTAGTTCTGTCTTTAAATTCTATGCAACTGCAGTTTCAGATATTGCTAAATCAATATAATGCCAATTTAACAATTTAACAATTTATTCAGTTGTTGCTTGGCAAGGTGAATATTGGTGTAAAAAGTGGAATCTTCAATCTTGCTCGGACTACAGCGTAGAAAAGAAGGGATATTAATGCCAAGTGCAGGGGACAGTATGCTCCTTACCAATTACACTACATCATGTTACGGTCAACCAGGGTGCCTATAACAGGAGGAAGGGATTAATTGCTCTGGACTCTGTCCCCAGTAGAGACCTAGTTATTGGCTCCTGGTGCAGGTGTAGCAACTGCTGTGAGAGTTTGTGTGTCATTCTGTGAAGTCAGAATAGCTGGCAGCGGCTGGTTTCAAAAACTGGATCTGGATTTATTCTCCACTGTTTTATTCTCTACTTGTAATACAAATCTGACTTCCTTTCAGAGCGCAAAATAAAATACTTAACTATTTACAGGCTATTTCTAAGAATTACAAGTCGATCTCCAACCTCCCATTCATCAGCAAAATTATTGAAAAATCAGTGTTTAAACAATTAAATTGTTTTCTAACTATAAGCAACTGCTTTGACGACTTCCAGTCTGGTTTCCAGTCTCACCACAGTACTGAGAATGCTCTAGTCAAAGTGTTCATTGTCATTCATATAAACACAGTGCTGGTTCTATTGGACCTCAGTGAAGCTTTTGACACTGTTGATTATGACATATTACTAAAACAATTAGAAACTTGGATCGGACTCTCAGATCCTGTACTCAACTGGTTTGAATCTTACATAAAGAACATCTTTGTGTCAGTAGATTTGATGGGATCAAAGCAGACAGAAGTTATGTGTGGGGCACCCCAAGGCTCAGTCCTAGGACCCCTCTAATTCAATATACATATTCCGGAGCAAATCCATTAGCTCAGGTTTTAACAGAAAATAAGATTGGACACCGAAAGTACGCGGCTGATACACAGCTCTACATTATGATGTCATCAGGTGACTCTGAACCCATCCAATCACAGAATAGATGCTTAGAACAGATAAATGTGTGGATGTGCCAAAACTTTCTCCAGTTGAACAAAATCAGAACTGAAATTTTTATCTTTGGACCTACAGAGGAACAACCCAGAGTCAATGCACAGCTTCAGGTACTGCAGCTAGAAACTAGAGATCAGGATGAACTTTGACCTGAACCTTCAGAGCCACATAAAGATAGTTACAAAGTCGTCCTTCTATCACCTGCAGAACATTCCCAAGATTAGAGGACTAATGTCTCCGCAAGACTGAGAGAAACTCATTCATGCGTTTATCGATTACTGCAACAGTTTTAACAGGCCTGTCTATGAAATCAGACAGCTGCAGCTGATCCGAAATGCTGCTGCTCACTAAAACTAGGATGACAGTGTACATCATTCCAGTTCTAAAGTCCCTACACTGACTCCCTGTAGGTCAGAGAAGAGACTTTAAAATAATGTTATTAGTTTATAAATCACCACAGTACATTAAAGATCCGCTGTTGTTGTATCAACATCCCAGACCTCTCAGGTCTGCTCTGCATTACCAGAACCAGAACCAAACATGACCAAACATGGAGAAGCAGCATTCAGCTTCAATGCACCACAAATGTGGAATAAACTTCCAGAAACTTTGAAATGCCTTGTTGCTGATATTTGCTATACAAATAAAATTTGATTGATTGATTGGGAAAAACAGCCTTGAGAAGACATTTGTTGTGAATTGGAAATAAATAAATAACTGAAACAATATCAGTTTCATTCTGATCAGATGACTAGACCAAATCAGCTCACTAGATCAACTCTTCCTGATGACAGTACTTTGTTCCTCAACACCTAAGGCTGAGTCTGGCTGCAGTCCCAGAGGATGATGATTTCAGCTGCTTTTATCTGTCCTAGGACTTTGTTCTTTTCTTCATGATTCCGATCTCATTTGCAAAGGTCAGGGTTCACACTGTAGTGCAGAGAAAATGTGACCCACATCTGGTCCATTTGCACAACTGAGTCAGATGAGCCATAGGGATCCAGATCAGGTTCAAATTAGATTATTGGATATTTGACTGTAATATAACAGTCAAATATGTTTAGGCTTTATCCTGCTTCACTGAATAATTTCATTAATACATCCAAAATTGGTGTGTAATCTATTTAAATGAGACAAAAGATTCAATGTAGGAAAAGTTCCTCTGAGTAGTCAGTGTTGTCTTATAAAGAAATTATGAGTCGATTTCTGATTTTATGCACAAAATAAAAATATAAAAATGCCACAGTGTAAGTGGGGCAGAGAGAACTGCCTGTTCAGGCCACTTGTCTCATAAGGAAATAAACCCTCAATTTAGATTTGAGAAACTTGATAGTTTCATGCTATATATTGTAGAATTTTCTCCAAACCTCGAGTCTCTTTAAGCTCCAGTGAGAAACAATTAAAACTCAACATTTGGTCACCCCAGAAAAAGAAAGGCTAGCCTGAGTTTTTATTTTAGTTTTTTATTTTGAAAAGCCAGAGCACGGGGTCTTGTCTCTGGACCTGCGCCAGCAAGATACCATCCATTGCACTGCACAACTAGCAGCTATAAATAGAGCTGAGCACACTATTATTCTGTCACAAAAAAGAAAATAGTTTGTATATATTCTTGTGGTTTGCTTAATTGAAAAAAACAAAACAAACCCCCCACCCGAAAAGACAAAAACACACTAGCTTTTTTGTTTTTCACTTACTAAATCAAAGCAAAAAAAAAGTCGTATCGTGAACCTGAACCGTTATCCGATTTCTAATTTTGTGCACATAAATAAAAATGGGAAAAAAACCTGATAAATACAGCTCATTTTCGATTTTATGCACTCTGTGTAGAGACCCGTTTGTGAACCTGGAGTGTTAGTTTAGTTCTTTCACACATGTTTGGGAAATCCTTTATTCTCCTGTGTAAGTCATTTAGGGGTGCCCAGACATTTGCTTCTCTTCAGAGTTGCAGTTTTCTGCCTCACAGAGCAACTTCTTCCACTGAGTTCCATCAAACTAGTGGCAACAGCAATTAGTAAACACCTCCTGAAACTAGGAGTCTACTGAGTTCACCATATGAACTAATTCTCAGTCAAGTTAAGAACATTTGTAAATGACTCCATGGAGAAAGAATGTTGCAGTGACTTCCTGAAGGCATTGGAAAAAACAGGAGCTTCTTAAAGAGACAGAGTCCAATTAAAATAAAAGTATTAAAATGCAATGTCAGACTTCTTTGAAGTCATGTTTGATAGGTACAGCATTTTTATAGCAGCTGAAGGTAACAGTTAGTTGATTGTGTTATACAATGGCACTATGTGCCTGGTAAATACATAATACCTCCCAGTTAATATTCCAATAAATAAAAGAGATTTTCTTCCACTTTGTGTTGCTAAAAACTACTTTGGAGTCAAAAGAAACCTCCCAGAGGTTTCTAATCGAAGAGGGAAATGGGAGTGGAATTACTGATGGTCTCCTGTGTACAAGGGAGGCACCCTGAAAACACACAAAGCACATTGGAGGTGGCAACTTGACAGATGCCCACTTCATGAATTTTGAATTAAATTGGCCTTTGATGAATTTGGAATGTGCTACCTCTGTTCCAAAGCAATAGGAATCCAATAAAACGCTGACACCACACAAATAAAGCCATACATTCCCACAGACCTAGGAATGAGCCTCCAGTGAGGGAAAAATGACTGCAGCACCAGGAAGCAGCAGCAGAGAGGAATTGCAGAAAGGCAGAGGCACAAAAACGAGAAGATGGGAAAAGAGTTACTTATATGAGTGAGGCTAAAAGAGGTGGTGACAGGCAGTGAGGCCCTGATATGAGGAGGAAGCATTTGGAGAGCAGGAGAGTCAGAGGAAATAGAGAGAGGCCTAAATGAAGGTGGAAGGAAGGTTTATAAGGGGAGTGGAGGGAGTGCCAAGCCCTGGCTTCTAATACATTAGTCCTGTCCTTTTGAGTGGAAGGGAACATATTGGTTGGAGCCAATTCCCACATGGTGCACAAGCTGCCTGGAGCTCATCAGCGGGACATGCCAGAGCCTTGTGTAAATCAGAGGCCTCACTGCTGAGGGCCGATTTCCCCTGAGTAGACCAGCCACAGCCAATCACAGCTCTGAATCTCCTGCTCAAACAGTCCTAAACAGCAAAATACTTTAAATATCCAAAATGTACGGGTTAATGAGTGGCACACAGCTGTGGGTGTAGATGACTGATGCTGTCATTTGCACACTGTGAAACTAAACCATTGTCAGAGTTTAAGAGAATAGTAAATAAGAAACCACTGGGGGTATTAGGAATGAAACCTTTCTTTTGTCCAGCAGTGGAGCATTTCAAAACTCAACTTCAACATTTTTTAAATCTAAAACAATAAAATATCATGAAAAAGTTCAATATTTTTGGGAACTCATTTCTAAAAAAAGTCTATTCTATCAATAGTACTAGCATACAAGTACTACTAATACTAGTACTACTAATAGACTATTGCAACATCCACAATAGTTTTTTTTTCTTTTTGACAGATGTGCAACATTAATATACAGCTTTAATTAAACATTTCTATTTGTTTCCCAACATAAATTTGCATTTGGTCATAATTTCCTGGTTCACAATTTTTTATCCTTTGGTCAACGGCTGCTTGAAAGCAACCGGATCAGCTCAGCTTCAGTCTCAAAAGAGGCACCAGTCAGAGTTCACTGGATGACTATTAGCTGCAATTTGTCATGAAAAAATTCTGGAAAATGAAAAAAGCTGCTCCTTCACTCTGCCTGCTTGATGACGTCACAAATATTGATATGAAAAATATTACACATGCATCTTGTTGTTCAAATCACAGCTAAGAAAACAATGCTTTAAAAGAACAAGAAGAAGGAGTGATTGTAAATATAATACATTTTTTAAATTTATGAAATCATATTTCTCTGGAGAGAATGTCGGCTTTTAGTCTTTATTTGTCTGTTTTCTCCTGCTGCTCTCCAGCTCCAAGTTCCTCCTGCTCCTATTAATTGATCATTGCTCTCATCAGACCTTGTGTCAGTTTAAATACCTTTTCCTCACTCACTCAGTATGAGACCCTCTGTCATTGTTCCTGATTGTGGTTCTGTTTTACAGCCTGACCTCTGCCGGCTCCTGGTCTGTGCTGTAAGTCCCTCTGATTTTAGATCATGCTCCAGGACTCTTACTTGTGCTCCGTGGATTTTAAATCTGTTTTGTCTTTAAACAACTGATGTTGCTGGAGGAAGCCCAGTCACCAACATTTACACTGGAGAATCCTTTCACTACAACACCATATTTCATGCTTTCCATTGTTTCTCCAGCAGGTGAAACAATCCTCAGTCTGACTTACCTCCCACTGTAACATGATAGAAGCCACTTCTATCATGTTACAGTTCACTTCAGGTTTCTGCATTGTTTCAGGGTTTTTTTTTGTTGACACATTTTCTCATCAGTGTGTTCTACAGAGAGTTGATTTGGAATATAAACTGCCATTCATCTTCCACACTTCTATTGCTATACCTACAAATTTTGTCCATACAGGATATTAAACTAATTTGTGACAAAAGGCATCCCAGATGGAGTCCAGCTCTACATGTGAACAAGCCCAGTCATGCCAGCCCACATTACTACCAGCAAAGTGAGCCGAGCTCTGATATCAGTGGTTTAAGGGATCAGGGTCTGGTATCCCATATTCCTGATGCACCTCTCTACAGCCATGAGATGCAGCTGAATACTTTGTCTACATTCACAAAGGACATATGAAATGGTTGGGCAAACTTCCATGCACTCCAAAAGGGGCTCCAAAAAGGGTTGGTAATCTGAACTAAGTAAAAACGATCATAAGTAGGCAAGAGATGGCTGGGGTGAACTCTCACCAAAATGGGGGCAATAAGTGCCTCTCAGCAGGGGCAGCTTCAGAGTGGAAGCGTGGTCAACTCCTCCAGATGAGACTGGAGCCAGACCAGTGCAGCTAGTAGATCTAGTCCAGATCTGTAATTTTAGTTCACCTGATTCATTTGTCATTGTTAATTTATCTTAAACATTTTCATGTTTTATAAAAATAACTTTGTTAAAAAAACAAAAAAAAAACAAAAACAAGCTAAAACGTTAACAGTCCTAACGTAGAAGAGTTACAAAAACAAAAACTCAATTTCCTCTTCTGTACAGATGTAAATTACTTATTACTTCAAATACAGCTGCCAATACAAAAGAAAATCATGGCACCTTTTTAATGTGATGGGATGTGTTTAATCTTGTATCTCCGTTTGTGTTCAAGCAAGTTGCTAAATAAATTGAGAGTGATTTATGAATTTAAGATTTTGTCAAAGTGAACCAGTAGTGGTGATGACTAAGCAGTTCCTTCTTCCAAGAGTACATCTCACCTCTCTCCCAACAGCATGTGCATACTCTAATATGAATAATGTTTCTCCTCCAAGTCCCCCTCTTGTAATAAATGGAGTGCCATTTCACACAATGGCAAAGTCAGGCCTGTATTGATTAACTCTCATCATCGACTCACAACGCCTGCTTCCTTGATTTATGATTGTCTGTTATTTTTACATTAGCTGTCAAATTCATCTTGTCTCCCTCCGCGGCCGAGGTCGGCTTCAGCAAACAGTAAACACCCAGCGCCGTGCCTGCAACACCCCTCATGGGAATGGGCTTTGTTTTCTGTGAAGTCTGGCTACACCAAGCAGATAGAAACGTGTTCAGGCTGGTTCCACAGCAGGTTGAGGAAGAAGTGCTTCAGCGTAGAGCTGTCAGTGGGATGCAGACGTGTTCTGGACAGGAACAAGACACAGGAATAATAAACATGTTAGTCATTTAAGCAGGTTTCTGAGTTTTTAGTTCATGTAGATTTGTTCCTGTGCATGTAACTTTAACACCTCTTTCTGCTCCAGAGTGAATTCCTCGAAAGGTCTCTTTGCACTGCAGGACCCGACCCTGCCTGGCTTCAAACCTTGGATGAGCGTTTTTGTATTAGCCTGCAGGGCTCAGTGTTTCATCTCTCGATTGGTTCATTGGCTGAAGGAACAGAGTCGAGTCTCTCATCAAACCTTTCAGTCAGAGATTGCATTAGACTTTGACGATGTCTGTCATTTTAACTGACAGACAAAAAGAAAGCAATAGATGTTTTTGAGTGAATTCGTTACAGGTAAAGCTGAGGTCATTTGATTCCTCAGTTTTGTTTTGTCTTTTTTTGCTGACAAGTGAAGGAGCTGGATGGTACAATGAAGAAGAAAAGAAATGTTTCTCCAAAGAGATGGCATCAGCAGCTTCAACACAAATTGTTACCAACGAGTAGAATTGATAATTGTGAACGGAGGTCAAATTATATTTATAAATATTCATGAAATGAGAAGTTTTTGGTTTCTAAATTCAAGAATGAAATGTTTTATGTATGTCTACTTACTGGATGAGCCACCTGGGATAGAACTTAATAGGCATTTGCTTATTTCTACTTCTTTTCAAACTTAATATGCATTTTTTATTTTTGTTTTGGGTATTATTACTATTTTTATTTCCTTCTTATGTTTTATTCCTCTGCTGAGATTTATTGTTTGCATCTTCAAAATAAAAACTTCATCATCATCGTTGTTATCATCATCATAAAAATGGTCATAATCCATCATTATGAGATACTATTACACTTACTATACTATACAATTATGACTTAGCTATTAAATGTATAACTGTAAATATTTAGACTTTCACTTTTTATTTGAAAAATAAAGGTAAAACACTTTCATTGCAAGAACTTTATTTTTGATATCTTCTTGTAAGCATCAAATTTTTATTTATTGCTCCTGTGTCATTTGCACTTTCTAGAATTGAATTTGATGGAAGGCGGATCTCCTCCCATGTTTATCACTCGCTGATAGAAGCACAAGACTTCAATTTTAGCTGCAATTTGACCTGAAAACTCCCAGAAGATTAAAATCATTTGAATGTTTCACAGGTGGATATTTTTTTTTCCTGCTACGTTTGGAATGACAGCCTGATAAACACTTACCGTGTCCAACAGCCATGCTTTTCTTGTCTGTTTGGAATAGACATTGGCCATCAGGGCCAGCACAGTGATCTGCTATCAGTTTAAACACAGAGTCCGGCTTCGTCAATTTAGAAAGCTTCTATTTGTCTTGCACCCAACACAACGTCCTCCTACCCTGGTTTAAAGTTGGTGTAACCTTATTTTTTCCCAGTCATTTTCACCTCGGTTCAGCCTGGTGGTCCCCCCAGATGAAATGAAATGCTAATAACAGACATGCTGAGGCGAGGGGTGCTTGGGTAAAACGTATCCTTGACTCTAATAGCGGGGCTGTCGCCTCTCGTGGACCTACCAGTTTGGGGGTTTATTGAGATTCCATTAGAAGCTATGGAAGAGGCTTCAGAGCAGTCTTCCTTCCGTTTGTCTGCCACTTAGGGATTGTTGGCTCTGTCATCACAGACAATTTTTCAGATGTGAAGTAAATTAAACATGTGATCACACTGGAAGCTCCGCTTCTGCTTCCACCTTTAACTAAATAACTGAGGCCAACCCTCCAACTCATTTTCATTCGTTCCTATCATATCCTTCATCTTTTCATTTAAATTACATAAATGAATTCTAATGATTATCATCATTTATATATATCGTCTTTCTTTTGTGAGAAAGATAATATATTGACCATGAATGTTTCTAAGTCTTGCCTGGAATAAAGACTTGTGTGGAGCATCCAGAAGATTAATATTTATTTATATTTATCTGTGAAGACAATTGTAAAAATTGAAACCCCCAAACAGTGTGTATATTTTTTAACCTACAAGACACGAAAGAAACTGAGAAATATGAAGACATCTTCACATATCTGCTTTGTGATTCAGTGGCCTACAAATATATGGAGCTTTGAGAAAACTACTTTCTGGTATCACCTTCCTGTGCATGTAATCCTGTATTATGATCTCTATTGGCCCTTTGCGACTACGTCACTTATTCACTCGATTATGACCATGATGGACGCCAGAAATAAGGGATGGGAGTATTGTATAAAGTGAAATTCACCCCCCCAAGTTGTTTTGTCTGTAAAGTCATGGCTTCTACTTGTTCAAGTCAAGTTGTTTTGTCTGTAAAGTCATGAGTCCACTTTTATGCAAAATTCACATTTTGCATGTTTCTGTACTTCGATGTGCCACTCGATAAACTTTTTTGGAAATACGTTAATTTTCTGCTGGTGTCTGCAAAGCAGTCTGTTTCAAAAACCTTCACAATCCCATGTGAAGCCCAGCCCCTCACCTAGCAATCCAAGTGCAGTTCCACTCACTTCATTACAATTTAGTTTCTTTTCCTAGTCCTCAGTTTGCTCTCCCTCAGCTCCTGTGTCACTTCCTCTTTCTCTCCCTCTCCCCTGCCCACACAGGCAACCTGTTAGCTCATCAGCCCAGGTCTTCGGTTGAGCATTTAACCTCCCAGTACTTATACACCTCATTCTCAGTCACTCCTTGCTGGTTCCTCCTGTTTAATCCTCTTCAGTCTCCTTGCTGTTTTCCTCTTGGATGGTGGTTTGTGTCCTGCTTAGTGCTGGCTAGTCTGAAGGGGCTGAGTGGAGGCATGAGGGAGTGGGGTTGCACTGCTTCTTCTTGGTTGTGTCTGTTTCTTGTGTCACTCCAGAACTCCTTGTGACATTGTTCTGTTCTGATCATCCAGGATAAGTAGAAATTTGGAAAAGTTGGTCACTTTGCATGTTATTTTTAAAAGGAAAAGTCCAGCTTTTTTTATTTTTTTTATTTATTTATTTTTTTTTTATGTTTGTTTATCAAAACAGAAAAAAGATCAGATCTTTCTGACTGTATGCAACCTCTTCTACTTAAGGTCTCCTTCAGGGAGAAAATATGTTTGTATTTAGTTTAACACATAGAGGTTTTAAGAGAATATATGGTCATTCCTCATAAGTATTGAGAGGTACAAAATAAGCAGCCTCTGATCTCTGAACACTGTTCAGTGTCATGAACAGTGTTCATGCTGACAAACTCAAGCTAAAGTCTGTTGGCTCCATCTGTTACAATGAGGCGATTTTTAAACCCATGATCAGCAAAGTGAAATATATGCATATGTGTGAAAAAGTTTGTATCGCGACAACATGAAGTGTAACAGGTTTCTTCGAGGAGAGTAATTGTCTGTGTGGATGTTTTTCTAGTTATTTATTTTAACTTCTGCTTTCTTTTTTCAGTTTTTTTTTTAAAAGAAAATAAAAATAAGAAGTGTTTGTTAGAAAAGGCATCATTGGCGTTTTTGTCTTTGCTTTCCCAGCATCAACATCTCTTTCACCTGCTTCGTGATTAGGCGGTTGCATGCTGTCTCCATCCATTGCCTTGTTGCAGCTCAACGCCCACTGAAGTACTCCTGGCACAGTACCCGGCAGGTTGTGTTTAAGTGCAGGAAGCAGCGAGGATTGAGCTGCATAGACTGAAAAATTAGGCCCCTGCCTTGTAATGCAGCGGTGGAAGCTGATATCATCAGGCTGCAGTTGGCTATCAGGCAGGTAATACCACCCACGGACTGTAATCGCTAATGAAGCTTCAATTGAGTTTATAACGCACTAAATGATGCAGACTCCCACTCCAGATAAACATGTCCCAAATAAACGATTTGGGTGGTAATTACACTCCGCCAGTGGGCCTTTTAATAGAGTCAAGACTCTGATGAAAGGGTTAATTCTTTTTCTGAAGCATCCTCTCACTGGCTCATTGCACTCTCATTTCTACAGAGATCTTAGCATTCCCTTGGTTATCAATGTGGTTAGAAAGAAAACTTAATTAGACAAAAGGCCTTTTTTCTTATTCCCTAATTAGGTCCTTAACATAATTAGCAGGTGATGTTAATAACCCTGTTTTAAAACCTATTAAAAGGCTGTTTTGGAACAAGTGCTAGAGAAGAGTTGGCCTGTGGGCAGCCAGGCAGCCCATCTGTGGGCCTCAGTGAGGGCAGCACAGAACGCTCTGCGGTTCACACAGGTTAGAGAACCACCAGGTCAGGACTTGGGTTTCATACCACTTTATGACACAGCAGTGGAGCTCTGCTTCCATTACAAGACTTCATAAGACATTTCTGTTTTGTACTTAAAAAACACGTCCGTGAAAATATGCCTTGCACAGTCTATTGAAAGTGTATTTCCCCTTTATGCTTCCCAACAGATGGAATAATGTTGCAATAAAAAACACAAAGAAAACTAAATAATCAAAAGACCCATTTTAACCAGAATGAATGTGAATCTGAGATGGCTTCTTGCTTGCTGTCTGAACAGTGAATTGAATTTTTGTAAACAGTTTGTCAAAATTACTAACGTGGTTTCATTCATCAGAAGCACACGATGCATGATTTGTTTTACACATGTTTTATTTAGCAAAAACCTGAAACTTTTTCAGTTCTTCACAGTTCCACATTTCTGCAGGACAGTGACCTCAAACGTACAGCCAGAGTTACAATGGGATGGTTGTAAAAAAAATTATATTTATTTACCAGAATGGTGCAATTGCAGTCCAGACCCAATTCCAACCAGGAATGAGCAACAATTTTGTTTTCTAGATGTGCCAACCTGGTGGAGGCATAATGGAAAAGATCTGCAGCAGCATCTGCAGTGAAAAGCCATTCTGCAGAATATTGACTTATGGAGGCTGAAAACAAACACAGCCGCCACTTTTCAGACTATTACTTGAAAATAAAAAAAATTCTTTTGTCATTTTCCTTAGAGTCATAATTATGCACTACATTAAATCGGTGTTTCCAGAAAAGAAACAATAGATTACACTGAAGTTTGTGGTTGTGATGTGACAGAATGTGAAGAATGAAAGTGTGTTATAAATTTTGCAAGGTACTGTTATGCAGAAGCCCTGATTCCTCCATATGTCAATAAATGTTGTATTTTTTATAAATATATCTTTTATCCACTTTATTTTCATCAACTTGATTTGTTTTGGAATTTGGATATTTTAAATTCATCTTTTGATGCAACATTACCCATCTGCATTAAACTTAGTTAAGTTTTACTTTTTACCATCTTAAAATAGCAAAGTCTAATCAGTAATGATACAAATAACTGAACTGAGAGTATTGCATTTGCCTTCTGATTAAATAGAGTAACAAATCAAATGTATTTCACAAGAAAACCTTCTAGAGAATCTAGAACACTGATCAGTTTCTGATTGTCAGAAATTCATCAGAGTTCCAGATTAAGATTTCTTTTTGATTTTTTTTTTTTTCTCATGTGACAAAATTGTATAGGCTGATACTGAAAAATACTGGTCTAAGACCAAACCTGAGTACATTAGTAACAGATCATTAATGAGAGAAGTTATGTTAGTATACTGAAACTTATAAAACGTGTGACTGGATGAACACTACAATCAGGACTGATCTTCATCAGACGCCATGTGATCCAAGCACAACACCAACATATGAAGAACTCACACTGCTGGTTTGAGAACAGAGATCCCACACATCCCTCTGCTATATTTGTTCATATCATACAGTCACTCATCTGTCCATCCACTATGAATATTTCTCTGTCCTATAAGCCTGGGATAAAGAGGAGTTGCATTGTGCGAGCACATGGACTAGGCATCACAAACCACCAGGGGGCATTGTGTATTTAATAATTCACTCAGGAAAATTACCACAGACACATCCATCGGTTGTACTGTCACTAACCGGCCTCCAGTGAAATATTGTTGACAGGGCTCAGGGAAGAGCTGCGGGTCCCGGTGAGCAGTCTGCACTCGGGAGAAGGAGGAAGATGAGGAAGAGGAAACCGCTGACCAGAAGAGGCTAGTCCTCGTCTTTAATTAAGTATCTGAAACATCAATTTAAATGTAAATATCAGCGGTGCAGCACCACTCATGCGTAACTTAGAGGGTTGGCCCAGCTGCATTTCTTACACTCTCTCTCTGAAGTCCCTCATTCAAAGTTACATCTGCTCCAGGACTCCCCCTGTGACATAGACCTAGACACACACACGCACGCACTCGCACCCGCACACACACACACACACACGCACACGCACACACACTCATGCTCACGCTCACAAATAATTTGTTTCTATCTTCCCTGGGACTTTGGATTGATATCCATTAATTTCTCATTAATTTTTAGAGCCTAACCTCAACCCTTACCCTAAACCTGACCTAAACTCAATTCACACTGTAGTCCTAAACCTTAACCCAAAAACTGAGACCTGAAAATGGCCTTGTTATTTTTGGCCATGGCGGCCCATCATGAATATTCACATGGGACACAAAAGTACACAACAAACCAGGGATATATCTCCATGTTGTGTTGCTTCAAAAGTTAAAATAAAGTGCAGCAGCCTACAAATCAGAGAGCAACTGTCAATAAACACAAACACATTTTCTCTACTCAGAAATGTTAAACTTGGGAGATGAAAACAGTGTCACAATTCCCAACTTATAGTGAGAGTGCATGGCAGAAAAGCACTGATAGATTCCTTTTCACTGTTTTATGAAATATACTTTTATACAAAATTATAATCATGTACTCAATGAGACCTTATATGTAGAAGAGAGAATTTCACTTGTGTTCTTTCTCTGGTTACTAATGATAAGTTGTCAATTTCAGCAAAGCACTGTTTCACTAATATTACATGACAATAATAACTGGAACACCTAATGCAAACCTTTATGGCAAGATGCAACAGCACTAAATTGGACATTAAGCAGAATATTTATTTAGCTAAACGTTATTTGAAAACTGAGGCCATTGAAAACAGTTCTCACTCTGTCAGAGTTTATCTCATAAATAAGTTTCATGAGATACTCATTCATCTCATGTATCTCTACTCTAAGCTGGAAAGAAGGTGAGGTGGACCATGCTGTTCTTGGAGAAAGCGGTTTCAGCGAGTTCAGAGAGACCCCTCTACTCCTTACCTTTAAGTTTCTGTTTTATGACCGGCCCCCGCACCACTCTCAATAAAACCAGGCTGCTGCAGGGGGACGGGTTGGAGTTGTCCTGAGGCACCACTGAGACTTTTCCCCCTTTGCAAAGGCTGAAGTGATACTGCTCTCTGTGTGGTTCTTTATATGTACAGGTTAAAATACCCAACACGCGCTGTCACAGGTTTTACACAAAACTGTACTTTTGTACACAAATCCCTCTTAACTCTACAGGGTACTGATGTTATTACACATGTTCGTCTAACTGAATAAAACAAGTCTTATCATTTCCTGTGTGGCTCATTTTCACAATTTGACTACAACTTTGAGTGAAGATGTCGTCATTTTTGACATTTTAAAATTATATTAATTTTAAACAAAAATTTCTAACTGTTCAATTTTGTTGCCTTCTTTGTTTACATTTCCCTTTTCAAATCACAAACATTATTGACATCTTTACACACATCCCAAAGCATGTTCATGGTGAATCCCACAGACCATCTTCATTCATTTATTTGAACTCATGAAAGCCAGACCATAAAATCAGCTGACTCAGCAGTCTTCTTGTTCCTTCATAGTGATTGGCTCTTATTATGGAGTGTCCAACCATAACACACATTTTGACGTATTCCACTGTTCCTTAAAGTGAAATGAGGAGGCTTCAGATCAATCTCTCTGTCTGCAACTACTTTCCAGATTCTAACTCAAGCTGAGATACCTGAAAGCACCATATGGCTTAGAGGAATACTTCCATCATCAACACAAACTCTAGGAGCCAAAGCATGCGTTTTGTGCATAAGTAAAACATGGTGGGGCATGACTGAACAAACTGTCAGACTGTACAAGCGTCTCAGAGCAGTTACAGGTAACAGACTGAATTGGGACAAATACATTTAACTCCTTTAGAAGAAGAGACAGAAAAGGTTTTAATTTCTGAAAAAGCTGGTTGTGTCTGATGCAAAATGTTTGATCTGCTGTGAAGTCCTGAGGATGTTTTACAGCGGTTCTGTGGAGAGCATATTAACTAGTTATGCCAGAGGAGAGGGCCCTTTTATCTGACCAGTCATCTGATTGGCTGACTGTCCACTTTGTTAAAATGCTTTTTGTTATTATGTTCCCCAATAATGAATAAAATGTCAAAGTTTCATTTGCAAAGGATAAAAAAATTTAATGAAAAATGAAGTTTTAAGACTCCAGTAATTAGTTAAAGTACTACTGGGCATAAACATTATCATCTTCATGCCTTCCATAGAGAGAACAATGATTCTGAAGTTTTATCAGCACCTGATGCTAATAATGTACTGGACCATATATTGTTTTCTATTTGGCATACACTCCATAGTAAAGTGAGGATTTATGTTTTGAGCATAGTTAATACAAAAATTTTGTGCAATTTTCTGCTCTTTCACAGTCTGTTGCAGCTAATCCATCTCAGTCTCTGTTGAAAGTCTTTCCTCACACAATGCAAGTCGAGCGAAAAAGGTGCTTCACCTCCGACTGGTGCAAACAGAATCCTGGGCTTCAGTTATTCACACAGCCAGGATTACTCCCGCTGTTTGGACTGAGGAAGTTTTTCTTGCAAATATTCCATCATTTGTTTAACATCATCATCAGAACACAGCAGCATGTGAGAGAAACTTTTAAGGTCTAAACTAATTAAGACCCATTTGCACAAAACTGAGCCTAATGGCAGACAGACTGAGCCGCCTGGATGTCCTTAGTTTTGAGGCTGGAAGCACAAACTTATTTGATATGGACTGACTCAACCAACCTTTTTGAAGTATTCAGGTAACAGGGAATTTAATTTGTTTCAAGACAGATAAACTGTTAATCATTCACACGAGAGGCCAGTAGCAGTAGAAACATTTTGGTCACTGCATCAAAACGGTTCTTATTTATTGGTTTATGCAACTGAATAATAGCTCTGGATAACAGGACTTCTCTACCTCAGCTATAGTTACAGTCAGCATGCAGTCTGCAAATTACACCCAAATCAGACCGAATTCCCTCTGAGTATTTATTTAAAATGTATCTGTGCAGGAAAAAAAAAAAAACATAAAACAGGGAAAAAACATGAAACAATGTTTCATTTAAAAGAAACCGTAGTTCTGCCTGTAGCTGCTATAAACCAAAGGATAATTTGCAGACCCAGCTCATTTTTTGGCTTTGAGAAGTCAACCTTTAATACTAATAATATGAAGAAATATATTACTATATAGAAGACTTTAATAAAATAAACAGGTTGGTCTGTAAAGGTATTTTGATAAAAAGTCATTCAAAAGAGTAAAAGATTTCAAAGAAGAAACAAACAAAGTCTGAGCTTAACATGATTCAGTGTTTATATGTTAGTCATGAAATGTAAAATTTTAAAATCTTTTTATTGTTTGACTATTGGTGGCAAATTGTTCCAAATCTAGAGTCCTTTAAATGAGAGAGATTATTGTCCAAGTGATGCTTTGCATCTTAATTGTGTCTCTTTTTACAGACATTTAAAATTGGAGACCTAATTCCTCTTCCAAAGAGGTTTGGAAATTCACTAATGTCAAAAGACAAATTTACTAGCTGAGTAAACTTATCCATCAAAGTGTTGGTATGTTTATTTTTAAAATCACTATCCAATTCAAATATATTATTAGTTTGTCAGTTGTTAAGCTGATGAGCTTGCTTGTCGAGTCTTCTTCTGAAAAACCTTGTCAGTAAAAATGAAATCAGCTGAAATAATTGTTGAAATGCCTGGCAAAGTTTAAGCGTATTTAATTTGTTGCCAGTTATCCTAGACCTGACACAATACATACTAATTATATTTGCAATTACATATAATTTCTTTCTTGACGTTTATTTTCTGGGCTATGAACACTATACATAATCAACAGAAACTGAAATATCCAGAGGACGTACTGATAATAATGAGTAAAAACAAGAAATAATTGACAACAAAAAATCATACTTTAGGATTGTTCTAGATTTTCTTTTCACATTTAGAGCATTAGTCTTTGAAACTGGATTCACCAATAATCTTTTTCTGCAAATACTTTCTTCAGGTTTTGGAAGTGTCAAGATTGTTTGGGAGAACTTTGGCAAAGCATCGCCAACACAGTGACAGAATACTAATGTACTTATGTTTGAAACATCATGTAATAAAGCTAATAGTAATAGCTAAGATGCAAGACGTTAAGGAGATATTCTCTTCACTGAATTACAAACACCAATTATACGTTCAGAACTGATTTTCTCCTGCTGGGTTCCCAGGTGGAGTGGGAAACCTGGCAGACAACCAGACATGTGGTGATCCTGTCCTCGTGCTTTTGTGCACCAGCATCCGGCAACAGCTGCACCTCTTGCTTTGGAGGCTCAGCCTTGCCATGGTAATTCTCTTGTCATAGCTCTATATACCACCAGCTCAATGCTGACTGGCATGCTTCCCAGTGCCCATTCTTAGTCAACAGGATTAAGCTTGCTCAGTGTGAGCTCTTTGGGATCACCTATACAACATACTGCACTGACAATGCTGGTTCACCATTTTGGCTACAACTGCCTGCCTTTTTTCAGTTCCTCGTAGCTCGCCTGCTATATGCACTGGTAGAATATGCTTGAGAAGAGAGGGCTGGAAAGTGGCGAAGGTGACACAGAAATCTAAAATCTGACCTGAATCACCGAGCTCAATAATACCTCTCATCAGTTGGCGTCCAGTAAATGACATCTTAGTTGTAGAGATTAATTTAAAAAAAAAAAAAAACAAACTAGTTTCTACAAACTAGAAACTTTCGACAACAGAATTGAAAAAAAAAAACAACTTTTGAGTCAAATTTGAACTAATTGCTTATTTCTCTTGGCAGGAAAGTGTTTTTTTTAAATATTTTTTTTAATTTTTTTTTTTATATGTTTCATTTGGTTGCAAAAATGCCATGTTCCTTTATTGTAATTTCAGGCCAACATGATTTTGGGTTCTCTTTATGTTGACCAGAATTCAATCAACCTGAATGAAAAACAGGGCTGCATGGTGACAGAACTGTGGCCTTTAGGCAACAAGGTTCCTGGGTTCAAACCCCATCCTGCAGCGTTTCTGATGGAGATCCATTTGTGGTTCCTCTCCTAGTCTTCTGGCTTCCACCTTCTAAAGTTTACATTGCACTGTTGTTTCTCTGTAAGGACTTTGCAATAGAGGTTATATCTACAGCCAGTGTCCAACCGAAACCTGACTGGAAATTTGGGTGAGGTTTAGGTCAGACTCGGGTAATACATCTAAATTATTGTAAAACTAGTTTTATATTTGGTCTGGCCAGACCCAAGCATGATGTCATGCTTTTAAGAAGCTCTTTGAGTCAATACGTGACGCATTGTGTGAGCAGACACTGAGGACTCCAAAATGGCAGCCATAGGAGATTTCTCAAAGATGCATGGATGTGTCAAAGCAACATTTTGGGTTTATTTGGCTCTAGAAGTTTTATTTAATAGAGAATTGGCAGGAAAGTGGGTCATGAGAGACCACAAGCCAGGACTCAAACCTGTGATTGCAGCGTAGAGTCCCTCAACACGGTGTTTGAGATAAAGGTCCAAAAAGTTGATTTTGTATCATAACATATTTGGGATTACATGGGCATTTATTCCCCTGAATGTGCACATAAGAATGCAGGTAATTATTACTGCATGATGATAATTAGATAAAATATACTCATTTATACATGTGGGGAAAACAAGGCATGGAGTACGCATACATCGCCTTTATGACATGAGGGTGGACCTGTCTGTCAATTCCCAATAAGGATGTGCAAACATGTGTTCCATGCACAAGCATACTGGTTCTGTTTGTTCTCCATGCCAGCAAACATAATGCTCCTGTTTGTATTTGTCCATGTGCATGTGCAGCCGCTGGTGTATGCATGACGGTATGTCACTGTTTGTTCAAGTGTAGGAGGATAATAGCCCTCATACGGTCTCAAGTTAATTTCCCATGTAAATAGGACCTTGCTGTTTAATCACACAAAACCCAGACTGAGGAAAGGATCATGTCTGCAGGATTCATACATGATTAATGGTTTTAGAACTGAAATAAACTCTTCTGGTTTTATTCCAAATAAGGAGAAAGTCTCAAGATTTTGCCTTCTGAGCACCAACAAATTAACGGTGAGTTTCAGTGTACTACTGGTTTTTCTCTGTCCCTGTTTATTACCTGATGGTAGATATGTCATGTTTCATTACATCCAGTTTCTTCCTGTTAACTGGTAAATTAATTCCAAAGCAAAAACACATAGACTGTAACATAAAACCTCTGCATCGTTTGTTGTGGGACTTAATGGATTGATAGCTGAACGATGTCATTTGAAATTCAGCCAAAAGTATTTTTTTTCTGTAAAGTGGTTCACCTCTTTGTGGGGTGCAGAGCAATGGTAGCTTAATGCTTCATATAGGAGATTGTCCATGTCTTGGAAGATTTCTACTTTCTAAACATCTTAAGTAAATCCTCCATTTATATTATGTAGCCCACTTCTGATTGAAGGCAAGGTCTCGAAATGCAATGTAAGTCATTTTGAAATTGCTATTGTTTCATTGTGAAGTTTTAGTCCAAATGTGGTAAAAACCAGCCGATGGAACTATGCTTTGCTTAACTCAGAGGGTCTGGACTCTCAGTCATTGAGAAACAATTATTTCATTTTTTTCAGATAAATAGATAAGTACATTGCCTGGTAATGCCATACTGATGTCACCCTTTCTGGTGACATTAGTATGCTTTGCTGGCAGCCTGGACTACTGCAAAGTACTTCTCACTAGAATTCCTAGCAAGAGCCTGCAGGAAGCAAGTACGTCCACAACTCTCCATCCTCCTCTCTGTTCTGACCTTCCAGTTCCATTGAATTCAACGTTTCCCTCCTCACACACCGATGGCCCCAACTATCTCAAAGAATTGCTGAACCTACAACACACAACTAACTCACTCTGCTCCATCCACTCAAACCAAACCTGCTGGTGTTGATCCTCGTCTATGGAGTTCTGAGGGAACTGACTGTTTTAAAACGGCGTAAGCATATTTATTTTGAGCCAGTTTTTAGGTTCATTGTCTTAGATATTGGCTTTAATCTCTTCTCTGAAATATTTTTTAAATTCTTTTATGCATTACAATTGGCTGTTCTGATTTTGCTTTTGAGATCTAAAGAAATGAAGCATCAAAAATGAAATCTGTCATTAATATTATTACTACTGAGAAGGTCCAGTGGTAAACTGTGATGCTAAAACAAATGTGTTTATTAGAATCAAGTAGCTGTGAATTGGCCAGCATCACACTGGATCTGTGACAGAGTGGCCAGCAGCGGGGCTGACTGCCACTGACAGTTGGACTGTTTTCTATCAACATAAAGATGCAAGAAGCCAAAGGTGGTGCAGTTGTGTGTATGTTTCAAACGCTATCCATCTGCTCACTGCTGACCCCTGCCTGTCCTTCATGCTGAGGCCAGGAGTGCCTCCATAACAGCAGCGGCTTAAAACCGCCAAATCATAAAAAGGCCAGAGCGAGCTTGAGTGAATTATGAGAAAATATTGCCTTCCTTTACAGCAGAGGCTGTGAATGAAGCCATAAAATTATGAGCAGTTTTTATGATGGCCCATTGAAGTAGGATGCTTGTATATTGATGGTTCACAGGCTGTATCCCTCTTCCCCCATGCGGTGGAAGAGCTGACAAAGGGGCCCCTGTGTAACTATTTTTCATGCATTTAATATATTAATTATCCGGTAAATGTTCCCCAGGCAGTGCTTGGGATAGCAGAGAATGACAGCTTTTCAATGAAGCTCATGGTGTGGCCCATCAGGCCACAGTGTATTACGTGGTAAAGGTCATTGCAGGGTTAATGTAACTTTTTATTTGCTGATATTTCATGCGCAGGGATGGTAGTAAGGAAAAGAAGAAAGGGTAGTTTATTAAAAAAACAGAAGAAGCAAAAAAGCAGGACAGAGCTGGATGGTCAGGGCCGGACTCAGATGGAGGGTGTGTGCTGGGAATGCAGAAGATAACAGAAGGGCTTTTATTATTGTGTTTGGTTCAAACTTTATTTATTTTTTTTTTTTTTGCCTTCATTTGACATCCTCTCCTTGCCTCCATATTCACACAGACAAACAGGCTGCAGCTTCTTGTTCTGCTACCTGGGACATCACTGGCTTGTAGCTCACTGATCGTCTCCAATCATCCATATCCCACATTCACATGGCATCCCAAATCAATTCTTGATCAATTTCATGCCATAAAAAGTAATAATTCTCCAAAATGGAGAAGACGTTCAGTTTGATAATTTGTATTGTTGGACTGGTAATTAAACTGCAGGTTGGAAATAACAGAAATAAAAGAACAACAATGCTGCAAGTTTTTTTCTCCTAGCCTTTACAATCTTTGATTATGATTCTGGCAGAGGTATTTGTTTCAAACGCGCTTATTAAACAAGGGTGGAAAAAAAGGTTGTTTTAATCACCATATGGACCTTCACTAATTCAGGTGCTCCGATGTGCTGTCAAGGAACAATCGAGTGGAGAGTTGGTTGAAATGATCAATTGTGTGCGTGGTCCCTGGGTGGGACTTTCATTTGCTGCTGCATTCAGCCAGCTGATTGAGCTAATTAGGCCGCCCCCACATCCTGCTGATTGGATGTAAACATTAATATGCCAGAAAATGACTTTGTTGATGTCTGCTGCAATGTTTCACTCTGCACTAAATTGACTGGCTATTGATAAAAGTACACTGCTGTGATGTTATTTTACTTGCAGATAGTTTTGCTCATTTCCACACACTGCGTTTCTGATCTATGTCCTATTTATGGTTTCTTTTTTTTTTAACATTTATTTGACTTATTCTCAAATTAGCATAACTTCTGAAACAATTAAATCTTTCTACAAACTTACAAGTTAATTCCCCCTCTTCCTGAACTATCCATCCATCCATTTTCTAACACCCCTGTCCCTAGTGGGGTTGGGAGGGGTGCTGGTTCCTATCTCCAGCAAACGTTCCAGGCGAGATGCTGGGTTACCCTGGACGGGTCATTAGTCTGTCGCAGGGCAACACAGAAACCGAAAGGACAAACAACCATGAACTCACACGTAAGGAGAGACCAATTAACCCAACAGTCATGTTTTGGACTGTGGTAGGAAGCCGGAGTACCTGGAGAGAAACCCACACATGCACATGCCAGCTAAATACAGAAAGATGCCGGGCTGGGAATCGAACCCAGGACCTTCTTGCTGCAAGGCAAAAGTTCTACTGCGCCACTGTGCAGCCCCTTCCTGAAGCATTCCCCGTTTATCGTGGCCAAAGCTTGCATCATAAAGTTCTGGAACACACACTGATGACAGTGGACTGCTCCAAGTGGGTTTGTTTTCTATAAATCAGACCAACGTGTGTAGCTGCAGCTCGATATCTCATCATAGATGCAATAGTGTTTAAGAAGCGGCCAAAGCAATGAGGCTAGCCTCAAATATTTGGCTGTGTTCTTTGTCATAGGTCTAAAAATGCTTTGATGTAAATTAATTTTTGAACAAACTCTTTGATAGTTGCTACATGTTTTTATGCATACAGAACTCAATAGAAAATGTTTCATTTAGCAGTGGAAATAAAGAATACAAAGCTCCTGGGACTTCAACAGACATTTTAGTGAACTGGAATTATTGTGTGTAACTTAAAACTAAACTGAATATCAAATGTTTTTGCCTACTGAATGTCGCATACAGTCTTTATGTGACAAAATGTAAAAGTAAAGCAAAACTAAACAGTGTGAACATGTTTTGATGAAAAGTCTGCATATCAACTCAAGAACAACAGCAACAAATACCTAAACAACATATATTTTTTTATTGATGCTGTTAATTGATTAAATAAACAATGTCATCAGATTAATTACATTCTAGAGCTGTGATCAATCATAGTTAATCACTCTTCTTAACTTTGCAAGCTTGAAATATAAACCAAAGCAGTTTTCCAGGTTTCATGTTCAGGAACATTTACAAGAAGTAATTTTGTTCCACGTTTAATTTAGAAATATTAAATAGAAACTGATTGTGCTTCCGTGGAAGGAAGGAATGAAGATCTTTTAGTTTTGTTTCAGACTGGTGATACCAGCACAGACCAGTACAGTGTTCACTTCACTGCAGACGCAGTATAATGTAAACTGATCAAATATAAAAAGTTTTTACGGTTTGAAGTTACACTTTTTAAATTCTGCAGCTGAGTTGGTGCAGAGGTAAAATCTCTGTTTACATCTGGTAACCTGTTCATTTCAATGATAAGTACTGACATCTATCTGTGTCCCTGAAGCTGCTGTCACAGCATTTCTTTTCATCAGATGTTAGTATTTCTAAAAATGTCTTTTTACATCGATCTGCATGTGCAGAAATCAAGTCCTGTCATTTATGATGTATCATTGTTGCTCATGACTAATATGTGTACAGCCATATTCAGTGAATTAGACTGCACATCCAGTTAGGCTTGTTTGATAGCAAATTTAAACATGTGTTAAACCTACTTGTTTTCTATGAAGCCCATCTGGGTTATATACTTTTTTCGAACAATCTTGTCTTAATTATTGTGTATCTATCAGCTGTAATTAGAAAATCACAGTAACTGTCAGAAATAAAAGCTTGAAAACATCTATGTGTAATTCATCTATTCATCTATTCATCACTTAGTGAACTGACAGCTATTTATCGTTTTCATTTGACATTTGCAAAAATATGTGCTAGTGAAAGAAATCATATTATTTATTATTAGATTAATAGAAACAGCAGTTGTGGAGTGTTAACTTGCTGAAGCAACTGAGGTGTAAAGGGGAGTTCTGTCAACGGCCCAGTGGGACATTGTGACATTATGTCACTGTGTTAAAACCCTTTACCAATTAGAATGATAAACAGAACTTCACTGCATTGTTTTGTCACTTGACTTTAATAGGAATGCTTGCAATTGACTTTGAATCAGTCTATATGATTGGATTGAACTGACTATGTACAGTATTTATTGGTAAATATTTCTTTCTTTTTTTTTTTTTGTAAAGTGTCTTAAGACCATACAAATATTTCTCTCTGATAAAAAATAATCCATCCATTCATTTTCTTCTGCGTATCCAGAGTCGGGTCGCCGGGGTAGCAACCCAAATGCTGATGTTAATTATTTGAAACAGCTTCAAAGCCAGTGTTGTATAATACCGATGATTAGTCCTTTATTTTTGGTAGAGCTACGTGTTTTGCTGCATGTCTTCACTTCTTCACGTCACAAAGTTGGACCTGCTTTATTGCTTCTGGAGTCTGAGGCACCCTCAATGCACCCTATTTCCCTGCATCACCTATCCCATCTTCATCTCACCCCACTGCAGTGCATCAAGGCCCATTAACCCCCCGCCTGCCTCTCTGCTGGGCCCCTGTGTGCTTAACACTGTGGCGTTAGCTTAAAAGATGTGCCTGCTCCGTCAGATGAGCTTTGCACAGTTTAATAGAGGTCTTGGTGAGGTCCACATTAATATAGTAGGGCTGTTCAGGCAATGACTTACACCTCCCACTATTCCCAGCTAACTCTGTCTCCTCCCCGTTTTTTGAGACAAATCATTTGGTGGTGTGATGGCATGTCTGACCACACATTGGCTGCACCATGCCAACATTGACCCCACTGCTGGATCAACTTGTAAAAGAAATATATCACAAAATGACAACAGTTTTTGATAGTTATTTTGTACATAATCTGAAGGGAAGTGTTCAAACCTAATGCGATGTGGTCTGAGATTAGCTTACCCTGAAAAAACTGGCACTGCAATTTTTAGAATATGAACATCTCAATAAAACAATCCTAGTTCCACATTCCATGCAGTACAGAGCACAGTCAAATTTCTTTTGTTGTGCCTTTTGGTGAAAAACATCAGTTTCTGAGGAAGCTTCACCGATGAGCTTGTTACTTTTACAACAATCCCATACAGAGCAAGCTTATAGTGATAATGGAAATCAATCCTTTTACATGCAAAGTATTCCTGGCCAAAATGTTTTTGTTTTATTTTTTAAATTATCCTGGACCACTGCTACTGTCTCCTTTCTGTCACATGAGCCCCAGTTAATCCCAGGTGATGACAGTTGATCCTGAACCTGGTTTTGCTGGAAGGTTTCTCCTGCTCAAAAGACTCAATTTCTGCCACAGTCGGTACCAACCATCTACTCTGCTGTACTCCAGCACATGGGATTACTGCTTATGTGACCATATTTTAAAATCGCACAATATTAAAAAACAAAAAAGGCACTTGCTTAAATTTTAATTCCAATTGTTTATTATGTGCCAGACACAAGTACTGATAGAGAAGAACTAATCTCAACGAGACTAATAACATGAGACCGAGTTCAGACTATTGATGCTTCTTTTGCCGTTTTCTGGCATTTACACTTACAGTGTTTACAATAGGAACCATTTGGGACGTGAATCAAGTTTATGCATTTAAAATGCAACCACACACACAAACTATTCTCATCATCACAGTCGGGCACATCATTATCCTCATTGTACGGCTCTCGGGAAACACAAAGACTATTTTTATAAGATGTGTTACTGTTACACACTGAACCTGATGTTAGACCTCACCTACAATTTTATTGTTCAATAAATCATTCTAAACTTGTTCTTGTGTCCATAACGAATGTCAGCTGAAAAGTGTTTTGCCAGGACCATGTGCTGCACTGCCCGTCCTTATCCTGCTGATTGCTCCCCCCTGCTGATACCTACAAACTCCTGATCTGCACCCAGAGATCGTCTGTTGTCATCCTGGTCCCAGCCTTTGAGCGTTCCATGTCTGAGTTGCTAAATGTTTACTTGCCATTTTTCTGTCTCATCGCCCCTCCTGATTGTGTACTTTGTCTGTTTTCTGTCTCCTGTCCATGACCCTTGCCTGTTCCCTGACTGATCTGAATAAATCTGATTCTGGCTCAAAACCTTGCTTCATTTACCTGGACTCTGATTACTGCCTCACAGATTCTGGTTCTGTTCTGCCCTCTCTGTCTGACCTGTTGTTGACCTGGACTATTGAGCCAGTCATAGTGCTTTGGATCTTTCCCATAGTGAAAGGTAGTGACACCTGATCCCTTGATTGGACTATATGTTGTAACTTACCCTGTTACCAGAGTTTCAGTACTCTGTGATTTCAATGTTTCTAGTGTCCAGAGTCTAGAGTTCCCTTCTGTACAATCCTGTGGGTGACCCTTCACGCTAAAAGAACATTTTCCAATCATCAACAGTTAGATCTCAGAGTTTAAGCCTTTCTTGAGGTCAAAGTCACAAATGTTGACTTAATAAATGCATGAACTGATTTTTTAAGCTACTAAATATTTTAGAAACATTTCAGAAAGGTTTTTCATCCTTTCTTTGCTCTTCATTTATTAAACTCCTGGAAGCAGGACAAACACGTGGCATCATTGTTAAACTGGTTTTGACAGATGGGAGCTGTCTGATAAGAATGACACCTCGTCCATATGCTTTGGACGAGGTGTTTGTTCATATGTAGAACTGAGAAGGTAGTTCAGTCTTTTGAAACTCATGTTTAAGGAATTACGCATGTAAAACATGCAGGGTACTATGTATAGAGGACTAGAGCTCTCCATGCTATTATCATAGCATACTGGCCATTAAATCTCCACTTTTATTTGAAGATAAACACGAGGAAAGACTTGACTTTATTTTCAAAGAAAATCTCTCTAAGAGGCATCTATGATGAAGAATCCAAATTATAATCTATGTGATTTATTCATGTTTATGTTTTTGTACAATTTTTAGATGACAGTAGAAAACATTGTGTACTGTTTTTAAGTCCCTGTTCATAACTAATGTGAAATATGCAAATATGTATATGAAAATTTAATGCATATTTACGTGGAGTTCAGCTGGACACAGGGATGAACAGTTGTATTGCAAGTTTGGGTTCCATGCCAGCTTCCCTCTGCAGGATTCTGCATCTCTGGACAAGATGCCCACTCATTTTTGTAAAAGTATCAGTAAAGGTACATAACTTAAACAAAATGTTTCTTTTTACATATTTGTTAAAACTGTCACCATTGATAGCGTAATATGAGACAGATGATCTGTCACTTTCTTTCTTAGCCACTATTCCTGTCTGAAGAAATGCTCTGCAGAACCAACCAAACCAGCCTCTCCAGAACTTTAGATCTGGTGTGTGGAAGAATGAGAACTATTACTGATTTTGGTTTTGAGTGAACTAATCAGTCTTCTATAAAATGTAACATGCTATGTAGCTGTCCACACACAGAACTACTTTGTCTACATACTGATTGTTATTTTTACTTTCCAGTCTCCTTCATAATTCTGACCCCTTTACTTTATCAGCTGTCGCCCATGCTGGTCTCCCCCCGTCTTTCAATCTCCACCTCTCTTTCTTCCCTCTCTACCCTTTTCACTTTCCATCTAGCTTCCATCATAGCCATACCGCCTTTTTACCCCCCACCCCTCTGCCACTACAGCCACCCTCCTCCCCTGTTTCTCTTCCTGCACAGCCGTCACTCTGAATTATTTTCAATGAGCTTCTTTATAGCGGGCGCCAGATCTCAGCTCCAACTCATCACTGAGCACAGGGCTGGGGGGACGCGCTCTGCATTTCGATCAGCTCTGAGCCTCCACTTTGCTATTAACCCCTTTCACACTAAACCCCACCACCACTTCCACTCTCCTCTTCATCACACCCACTTTCTTCACCTTAGCTTACTCTATTTCTCCACTCATGTTGATGGTTTCACCTCTCTACCTCCATTGCTGAACCTGGCTCTATTTTTACAACTGGTGTTCTGCTAACTTTTTCATCTTTCTGGGGAAACCTGTGCAACATTATACATTTGTGGTTGGCAAATGAAATTACTTTTAAATATTACTATTCTCCTATTAAAACACCCTGTAATGTGCAATTTTTCTTTTTTCAAGAAATGGAACATGTAAAACACTGCATTGTTCATTTCTGATGGTGGTGTGTTTTTCCATGTGAGGTGTAAGCAGCACCTACATGTCAGCTGTTAGTGAGTATGACTATCTGCTACAACATAAATGGGGATTTCATACATTTCACAACAAAGTGATTTATGTTCCTCTTGGTGTTTTATGACAAAACAATTTCTGATTTTGTCTTTTGGTAGACAAGTGATTATTTTCTTGGGTTAAAATGAATGAGTAACATGTGGGGTTCCACGAGGCTTCATTCTTGGGCCAATTTTATCCAGTACACATGCTTTATCCCTTTGGCTCAGATTTTGAATAATAAAACTAAACAGCATTATAATTATTATTATTGAGATAAGTATCACAAATCTGTGCAGAGGAACATCTGAGTTGTGGAGTGGCAAGAGGAGCTCTGTGACCTGCACTGTGACAACAAACACACAACACACAACCTGGAGGCTGTGGGCAGGATGGGGGCTTTAAAATGCTTCTTAGAGTTTTCCAGACAATATTGGATCACATAAAAACACACATTACTAACTTTTTTTGTGCGGTTGTAACAATTAAACAATCTCCTCTTCACCTCAATCTTATACAGTATGTGGAGACACATTGTTGATGCTACCATTATAAAACAGCTTACAGTATTGGCAAAGATCAACGTAA
Organism: Poeciliopsis turneri; assembly: GCA_922788865.1. Lineage (NCBI taxonomy): Eukaryota > Metazoa > Chordata > Actinopteri > Cyprinodontiformes > Poeciliidae > Poeciliopsis > Poeciliopsis turneri. The sequence goes on from CAKLNU010000326.1 coordinate 79,575, forward strand.
CTTTCACAGGTGGTGGAACGTTGTTGTTGTTGTCAGCAGCTGCTGAAAGTAACTAAAAAGTTACTTTTAATGTAACTTAGTTACTTTCTAAATCAAGTAGTCAGTAATCTGATTAAAGTTACTTTTTCAAATTCTTTAGAAAAACAGAAAAATGTATTTGTGTCCATAAAAAGTCTTGCAGGACAAAACTTTTACATCTAGTAAACATGACAACGACATTCTTTCTTATTTTTTGAAAGATTTGTTTTATTGTTAACTTAGATATATTTGTATGAACTGATCCCACTCCTAATTTAAGTATGTTATATATTTCTATAAATGGTCTTCCAAGAAATCTAATTTCCACATTTTCCTCGGTGAAGTCACTGTATGAACAACACTAAGAACACAAAACCTGACAGGTGTTTTCATCATTTTTGTCTAAAGCAGAGAGGCCTTGCAGTTGAGAAAATGTTGTCTGTTGAGTTTCTTGTCATATCCGTTCTGTTTTCCATCTCTCTCTGCAATCTACTCTCTGTCTGCCTGCTGTGAGGGAAATCTGTTCCGGCACATCCTCCTGTAGAGGAGTAAACACTTTTTCTGTTTCCTGCCTGATAAAGATCTACAGAATGGATGGCACACATCCAGGGCCAAGCCTCTACAGGGCCCTAAGAAAAAATTGGTTTTGGGGCCCTTTATTTCTGCTAACAATGTGGACCGGCTGGAATCAACAGTTAGACTATTAGATCTTTCACACACCTGCTATAAACTTATTGCATCTCTGATAGTGCTGTTCACATTACATCCTGTGCATGTATAATATAGGATACATTTAATGGTCAGTTGATTTCTGTGTGCCTGGTGGCCGAGGGGACCTAAGCGGCTGCTTGGTTTGCTCAAGACCTGCACAGACCAGCCAGTGGCTCTGTTCCACAGGTCTTATATTTTGTAGGTGAAATCAAAAATGTAGCTTGATAGCACACCCAGATTTAAGTTGGTATTTTAAAATTTCTCCCGAAAAAAACTGCTTTTAAACTTGAACTGTAAAAAAAATATCTTCTGAGAGTTGATACTACGTTTCTAGACACTGATAAAACTTTTACATGTTGTCTGTCATTATGTGAGTTAGTTTTGTCTTTTTTCAAATGTACCAATATATTTACACTAGAAGATAGACCAAAAAATGCTTGGTGAGATGTTGTGTTTTGCAGTGAACAGCAGCATCCAACCATCATTAAAAATAACAGATTTTGCCAGAAGGAATGAGTTGTCATCAACAGAGTTCAGATTTAATGCTTGTCATTCCCTCTTCAAGTTAGAGAGGCCTGTTTGTTTAAAGATCACTTTACTGATCACTGTGCTGAATCAACTAAGTCATCCACGACTAATCCTAGATGAGTGTGAGAAATTGATTTAGGGATGCAGTCAAGTGATAGGCTTTGTAGTAGCATTGTTAGACAGCATTATGTATATTGTAATATATATCTATCTATATATATAAATAAATATATACAGTTTATGTGTGTGTGTGCGTGAGTGTGAATGTTGAGAATAAGATAGTCCTCTGGGAAAAAGAGAGAACAATTTCAACACACTGTCATAAAACAACAAAAAGTTATTATGATTTTCCTTCAGTGAATTTGACCAAATTCCCGTTTTCTTTTTGGTAGCTTCGCCCAAAATGGAACCACACCACAACTGGTTATAGGCCTTTCCAAGTCAGCTCTATAAAAATACCTGAAAGGATCAGTTTATGTTTCTGCAGCCAGAAACCCAGCTCAGAGTCATGCTATTACATTACTAAATCTTTTCCAGTGAATGATCTGCCCTCACTTATATATCAAGATTCTTTAGAGGTTCATAGTGCAGGGAAATTTACAAAACAGCTTATGAGACTATATGGCTTAGTTAGAGTAGAATAATAGTTCTCAGGAAATCTCATGCTCCTCCTGAGAGCTTCGACAGCATGGACAACTCTTTGCCCATCAGCAGTTTGGTGTTTCTCCAATAACAAACGCTGGAATGAAGGAAACGAGGAGGAACGGAGAGCTGCACAGAAAGAACCAAGAAAAAAGAGCAGGGATGAAAAAACTTCTACAGAGGATCAGCTACAGCAGAGCAACATCAGGGGAATGTGGAAAAGCTTTCAGAGCATATGAGGCCACAAACCAAGCTTTCAGGCTGTTCAGGCCCCGTTTCCACGGAGCCGCTCTTCAGTTAAACTGTAGCATTCTTGCTCTGTTCATTTGCACAGCTCTAGTGATCAGGATCGTTCACCTTGTAATTTTATTACACGTATATTAAATGTATCCCTTTAATAGAATTACATCACAGTAAAAGTTATTTTATTTTAACATCTTGCTACTGCTAGCTGTAAATAAGTTCAGGTAAATAAAAAATACGTTCATAATTATTTTATTCCACTGTGAATTTAATTGCAGCATTATGCTGCATAATGCATAATGCTGCAACCAAATATTAAAAATGTCATACTGCGTGAAAAGTAAAGACCAAATAAATTAAAAAACTTGTATTGGCCTTAATCAATTTTTGTGGATAGCCTTTGATAAAATATTTGGTTTAAAACGGACAAAACAACATACATGTAATCTATGAAGCTCTTGAAAACCAACTCTTGCCTTCTGTGAAGGTCCTGCCATCGTTTAGCCTCTTAGCAGCCTTCTTGTTTTGCTTTTTCAAAAAGCAAAAAATTATATTTTTGTACTTAGCTTACAAATGAAATCATCAGAATCGGTGAGGGGTTCAATCAGCAACAAGAAGGTACAAGAAGCTCATTCAGTTACAACATAACTGAATGAGCTGTATGTGGGCAGTTGTGCTTTTATTTGAATTGAAGATAAGCAACAATTTCAAAATGTAAAAAAAAAAAAAAAGAAGAAGAACAGACCGGCTTTGAAATAGTGTTAAAAATTACGGTTTCAGGATGGAGGAAATTGTAGTTTAGACAAAGGTAAAATGAAAGTGAGCATTCTGTCAATAACGGAGTTGTAATCTTGGTGAAAATAGGCAACTTTCACATCTATACCTCCATTTCTAACTGACTTCCCAAGTCCTCACTTTGTCAAAAACACAAAAGACACGCACACGCACAACAACACACACACAAACACACACACAAAGCTTCTTGCCCTGTAATGACAGTTTACAGAGCAGGACTGTACAGCTACATAATAGCCATTTTATAATTTGCTCTAACAACTCTAATTATGCCTCTTATTGATTCAGGCCTACATTTTAATAGAAGCAACCACGCCTTCCATATTACCAGCCACTGAAGGTGTTCAGTGCTGAACATCTGAAGCTTCTCTTCCTCTCCACCCTGCACAGATCTGTCCCTGACAGTGTAATTTGTGGCTCTGATTCAGAGGCCACTGTAAACATGACAAAACAACAGTCATTTTAGCACTCACAGAGGTCCTGGCCCCTACCCCCAAGCAAAGCAAACGGACAGAAAGAAAAGCTAGTTTATTGTTAACTGTGCCCAAGTGGGTCAATCATGTTGTTTTGCTGCAACAACCCTGCTTGTTTTATTTCTGCCATTGTGGAATTGAAGCGTAAGACATCAGAAAGATGGACATGCAGACGTACGCATGTCTGTGATGTTCTCTGTGGGGTTTCCTTACTCCTCTTGTGGTAATTTGCTCTTCTTTTGACATTTTTAATCACCAAGGCCCTTCTAGATATTGACTGACTACAAATAAACCGCATACAAAGTACAACCACTCCCATGAAATAGGACAACCATTCAAGAAACTAATGCAGTGAAACTCATTAAATGTCTGAACTTGTGGACTGAAACGCAGTTTATCAAGACTACGTTTTTAAATATGTCAATATCAAAGCATCTTACTTGCCCTGATAAATGTTTGATTGTATTTACATCACACTATCTCAAGTAAAATTTAAAAACATCTGGAGTTAGTAAGATGCTCATTAGTGATTATAAAAGAAGTTACAAAAGGTATATCCAGGGAGTCCATTGGATGGTAACCAGAATGAAAAGGTATTAAAGGTATGAAGTAAGCAAAAATTAAGGCCATTAAAAAGTAACAAACATCATGTGACGAGGTAATTTCTTTGAACAACTACTCAACTTTTGTTCCATTTGTGAGTACAAGTCTTTCTCCTAAAATCCTGTGACTTTAATCCAATTTTATGTGTGAGTATAACCTAAACTACACCAATGATGTCGGTCAGTGTGTGTTCGCGCCTCAGTCGGCACATTTTGCGCTTCGTGCTAAGTGGGTTGCTGTGCACCGGTACGCAGAAACAGAATTTATTAATTTTGCCCCTCAGCATTCCGGGAATGTTCTCGGTGTTGTAGCAGGTGTTATGTTGATCTGTACTTCCCCATTGATAAGTTTGGCACCTCGCACTCCTCGCTCCCCGACCAACCGGCACGCTGTGCTCACACACTGCGGCAAAGTCACTGCGGCAACCTGTCGAGTTTTGTGGTGACGAGACAACTAATGCACAGACAACTGCTGATGAAAGGCATTAGCAAGACATTTAACAAACAAATTTTACAAAAGTCAGAGACAGGAAGATCAGAATGAGGTGGATGAGGGCATGAAAACAGAGAACCTGGAGCTGATCAGTGAACAGTTAAGAGCTTGAGAGGCAGATGAAGTGATTATGAGGCAGCGCAGGTGAATTAGACGACTAGAATCAGGAGGCAGACTAATACGGTGAGAGAAAGTTGGCCGGTTCTACTCTGGACGTTTATTTGATGCGTCAACGCAGGTGGTGGTACATGTCAAACAATTTACTTGACAAGGATCCTGTGCTGTAAAGAGCCTTCCTTTGAGAAAAACAGTGGGTGTTTGTGAGAACGTCACAAATGCAATAAAATGTCTTTAGCATGCCTCCTGCTCAGATTTAATTTTTAGAAGTGTGGCCAACAGGGACTGAATGGTTTTGTTCATCTCCTTGGTTGTCATTCCCAAACTACAACAATAGGCAGCTTATAATTCTAAAACATAAGAGAAAATCGATGCCATCATTGACGACTTCTGGCAAATTGTACTCAATGGGAGAGATCCCAGACAGAGCACTGATAGGAGATGAGAATTGAATGGAATTGCATAGGAAGGCAATGATCAAGCTACCTTGGGTCACCAGAAGAGCACAAGTAAAAAGAAAACCATATACATAACCGATTACATAACAGAAGACAATATCAGTGTTATGACTTCACTGCCTGTTGAAAGTATTTTTCTAACGATATTTCTTGGAGATTATGGAGGAAATGGAAGCCAGTCTTGGTGTGAAGTGCAGCTTTGCCTGGTTATGTAGCTACATGTGTGTTGCTTTTGCATGATTTTATTTTCAATAGCTCTTTTTGACAAGTTGGTGGTATTGTCAGAGTTTGGAGAAGTGCAGCAGGTCCTTGAAGCAAAGTGGCGAAAGCAAAAATGGAATATTTGACAGTGTTTGTTCAGTACATCACAACAAGGTCTCATGAATACATGCAACCAGTATTCAGAGGACGATCCCACAGAAATCAGGAGTCCCCTGAAGAACGCCATAAACTCTCAAGGCTAAAGAAAGGTCTCACCGATATGTCTCTTCCCCTTCTGTTTAGAAAATGAGAGCACTCTTACTTTTTAAAAATGTATTTTATCTTTTCATACATATTTCCTTGGGACACTGTTATTATTGGGAGCCCAGAAGTGATAATGCGTAGCTGCACTGGAGGCAGGTGACATGTGAACAGCTCTGGTCTAACTGTGATCCCCTCCACGTCCTCAGCTCTGCAATCACACACACACACACACACACACACGCACACACACGCACCCCCCCCACACACACACATACCTACATTAACAATGAATTAAAAAAAATACATCACTAACAACAAAGAAGTTTGATATCAGTATTTTATGGTATCTTTTCACTGTTTAATGAGTGAATCACTTATTGTATGAATTAAAAATTTTACCTGTTTCTTGAGAATCAAGGAAGGAAGAACCTTTACCCTGAATGGAGGCCCTGGAATCAGGACGTCAGTGGATGTGTTCTCCTCCCAAAACTCTGCCTGTATATGTTTTCCATTCTCTCTGCTGACTTTTTGCTGAGTGCCACTTTAAGTGAACCTTGCCAGAACCTTGCCCCAGTACTCAATGATGCCTTGAAGACCAGGCTTGGGAAACACTGGTAGAGATCACCTGTGACACTGATGTCATTGCTTGACTCACCTTTCACAAAAAATCCTAATGATGGGATGTTTTCTGTATTCCTGAAACCTTACAAAAGTCTTTAAAGGCTGCTGCTTCTAACTGGTGCTGTGCTGTTCAAGGAAGTAGGAACTCAAGCATAAGCTATAGAATACACAAGTTATTTCTGTATTTATAACTGTATAATATTGGGAGCAAGGCTCTTTTCAGGCTAATGCTAATGGGGGGCAGTGAAATGGTCATGTTTGTGCTAATGTTGATTCACTGCCTTGCTGCACACGGCAGTGAATTAACATTCGCCTTTTACATATTAAAGGCTAATTTTAGTGCATTGCCGTAGGCAGGGCACTAAGGCAGTGCACAACCCTGAGAGGAATATTTAGGATTTTATTTTGAAATTTCCAGTAAGCTTTATTTGAAATGGCTACACTGATTCTATGAGTAACAGTGGTTGCTTTAAATCAGTTATACAATGTCCCAAACATTCTGCAATGTTTGAAGCATGCAGAGGGTTATTTCTTTCATTTGAAAGTACCGCAATTCATATCTGTCGCTCACAGTAATAGCAGCGGTAAGAGAGAGATGGTGTCATCATGACCGACTTTCATAACAATAGAAACATATTTGTGGGCGTGAGTTAAAAACTGTTTCTCACTCTGGCAGAGGAATATTGCACAAGGCAGTGCACTAACCTGGGAGATTTTTATTTTATGGTAAAGGCTAATATTAGTGCCTAAGACAGTGCGCCAACTTGAAAGGAATTTTGTTTCATTTTTAAATTTTCAGTAAGCTTCATTTTAAAGGGCCATGTGAAATAGTGGTAGATTTTTATTGCTGGCCCAAACAAAATGATAAAACACATTTGCTGGAGCCACTTCATGAACTTTATTAATATTTACATTTAAATGAAAAATCAAATTCACATCGCATCAAGCTAATATTATGAAGTTCTGCTGTTGTATATTGTCAGCACAAATCTTCAGCTCAGAATTTCTCTGATTTTCTCTTTATTACTATCAGTTCTTCAGAGAAACGAGCTGCTAGCTGTGCTGCTAATTCACTGTCATCCCGTTACAAAACTTAACGCTGTGTTCCTGTCGCTCCTCGTGATTAAACTCATAATTATGATCTTCTGTACTGAGCAGCTCTCTGGTAACAGACAGCGTGTCCATAAACAAGTTTTACTAAATATTGTACAATAACCGAAAAGAGAGATGTAACTTCTATCATAAATATGGACTAGCAAAAAACCCTACCAATTACAATGAAATACTTTCTGGTGGGCGCTGGAAGTAAAACCCATAATCGTTTTCCCTGGATGCCTCTCAGGAACAAGGTGTATAGAATGTTCAGTTCCAATGGAATCAATGACATCAACAGAGATGACATGAGTCTATGATACCATAAAGGAAACTCTCTCTTGAATGTAACTCTCAGGCAGTTTTCTCAGACCTGTTCCACAGTTCTATCGTGACAGATCACTCTTCAGAGCACGTTCAAAACAAACGGGATATCGATTCCAGATATTACATGCCTTTCAGAGCAGCAGGAATTTACCAGAATATAGACATGAAGCAACAACAGATTGCTTGTGAACATGAAGCTTTTCCAGCTGAACTTTCATGGGTCGACATGATGGACCTCAACATCCAGGTCGACTATGATGCAGTGGTTTTCTATTTTGAGGATGACAGCGACATCCCCATTGAGCCGGAAGATGAATCAGCAGAGATCCAGGGGGAAATCAAGTCCTTCTGGCAACTTCAAGATGACTCCCTCAGTGGAAGTCATGGTAGAGAAGAGCCAACCAACACGTCATTGATCTCACAAAGCAGGTAGACGATCTTAAAAAAGAATTGCAGAGTAAGATTTTTGATCTCAATGAGGAAAGAGACTGAAGGATTGCATATCAGGCTGAAGTCAAATCACAGCAGGAGGAGATTCAAAAACTGCAAATCAAGTCGAACGTCAACATGGAAGAAACGTGCCAGAGATTAAAGACGTGTCAAAGGTTTCTTGCTCTTCCAAAGTTACAGCCGACAAGAACATTCTTCAACAGCTGGAGGGAGGCTGAAAAATATGCCTCCCGCAACAAAGGTCTGATAGAAGTAATGGTTGAAGAATACACAGTGAGACTTAAATATGAAGAGCAGCTCAAAAGTCACTCTGAGCAAGCTTTCAAATTCAAAGCACAGGAGGAAACTGAAATCTCTGTAGGGTCAGGTTGCAGACTTGACCCGCAAAACCCTACTCCGCCTACAGACGGCTCAGTTTTGCCATCTGCATGGTTCTGCCGTTGGATTACTGGGTTCCGTGCTTTCTGGACCCGAGGTAGTGGAGTTGCAGAAGGAGACAGTGTAGGAACGTGCGGCAGCTCTAGCCGTGATGGCTGGTGACCCTCTGCTCCTAAGCTGGATATCCCCATCTTCCACTCCACCAATCCAGCTCCACGTGCCGCAGCGAATCCTGCCACCGCTCCTGAACTTGCCGATGCTCCCAAGCCTCCTCCATCCTTTCTGCCCCTCGCTGCGGCAACGGATCCTGCTGGCGCTCCTGCCAGCACTCCAGCCTCATCTCCGGGCTCTGTACCCTTGGCTATGGGATTCCAGGAGGCCAGTCTGGGACCTGGACGACAGGCTTCGAGGTTGGTGGCCTAGCCTGCCCCAGTTAGTGGGTTTACCGCCCCTGTCAGTGGGCCTCCAGTTTCCCTGTTGCTCCCAGTGCTTCGTTTGAGTTCCCCAGAGTTCCTCCAGAGTCGCCCCCTAGTGTTCCTCCAGAGAACCCACCTCTTAGAGCCTCACCTGAGTCTCCTCGTCGCCGCCTCCGGCCACGGGTCCCGACCCTGGTACCACGAACGGCCGCCGGACTTCCCACTGGCCCTCCCACCGGCCCTCCCACCGGATCTCCCACCGGACCTCCCACCGGACCTCCCACCGGACCCTCCCACCGGACCTCCCACCGGACCTCCCACCGGACCTCCCACCGGACCTCCCACCGGACCTCCCACCGGCTCCCACCGGACCTCCCACCGGATCTTCCACTGGCCCTCCCTCGACGCCTCTACCCACCTTGTGGTTTTTTTTTGTTGTTTTGGACTTTTGTCCATTCTGCGTTTGCGCCCACACTGGTTGGGTTGTTTTTTGTTGTTCCTTTGTTTTGGAACAACAAAACAAAGGAGGGTGGCACCCCTCCACCCACCCTGATGTTGTTTTTTTGTTTTTTGTTGGACTTTTTTGGGCGCCCTTGGGGGTGGGGGGTACTGTCATGTTCCGGTGTTTTTCTGTGCGTTTATTTTGAGTTTTCTGTGTCCCTGATTCTCCTCGTTGTTCTGTCTTCCCCCCAATTACTCCCAGGTGTGTCTCGTCTTCATGATTACCCCCTGTGTACTTAATCCCGCCGGTGTCCTTTGTTCCTTGTTGGGTCTTCGTCGTATTCTCACGTAAGTCTGTTTACCTGTTGTCCTGTCCACCTGATTGACTCGTGCTTTTGATTAACAGGCTTCTGCAGTACTTGATGACTGCAGGGTTCATGCAATCATTTGGATCAGCTGTTCTGAAATAGAAACACATCTAAAACAGGCAGAGCAGGAGGTTTAAGGACTGGAGTTGAGAAGCACTGACCGAATGTCATATAATGATGCGTTCACACCAAATGCGTTTTGAGCATCAGGCGCGTCTAGTGTGCATTCAAAGTCTATATGGAGGCACGTTGAGGGCCGTTGCAGCGCGCTTCGAGTGTCTAGTGCGTCGCGGTTTGACACATCTATCGCTTCCAACAGTCCACATAGACTTTGAATATAAATCAGACTCACCTGACCAGACGCTCAAAACGTGTTTGAGCGTCTGAATGCGTTTGATGTGAATGCATCATTAGAATGTTCAGTTGTAGTGGTAACAATGACATTGGCAGTGATGACATCACTCTTTGATGCATCAAATGAATCTCTCTTGAGTGCAGCACAGAGGCTGTTTTTTCAGACCTGTTCCTGTTTCAGAATTATGAGTTATAAGTTATGAATCTTCATTGTTCAATTATTTGAAGGCACAGAGTCAGGTTCACATTCTCAGGTTAGAGAGACTCACCTGGTATATAGTTAATTTTTTGGTACTGGAATTATATGTTTTCATTTAATCAAAGCATGTCATGAATATGTGTGCATGTAGCCTACTCCATCTTAAATCCAGAGCATACTACTGTTTTGCAGCTTTTGTCACCACTAGATGATATGCATATAAGACATAACAAAAACAGCACTATTCAGAGATGCAATGAGTTTATATCAGTTGTTTCACCATGTTTGTATACTGACATTTTTCCATCACTGTAGTTCTAAAGAGCAGCTCAGAGAGAAAGACAAAACTCTGACACAAAACAGTGTCAGTGAGATTCAAAATAGACAGAGTTTTGTTTTGAGTTGAATTTGGCTCGTTTTTTGTTAATTATGTCGCCACAGTTACTCAAAATGCCAACAAAAGTAACTGTAATTGTGAGGGGGGCTTGCAGTGGTACGAGTCGCATTAATGGTAGCAGGAAGCGGCGGTTATTTTGAGGTGCAGAACAATAGGTGCCTGCCATGAATTACAAGTCAGTCCTTGTTTTCCCTATGGATTGCTATGGCAGACTCCAACAATACCCTGAAATCTGCCTGTGATCTAAATGTCAGGTGCACCTCACAAGTTGTTCACCAATGCGACACTAATTAGACTACCAGTTACCGGTAATTAAACAACTACTAGCCTATTCAGATTTAACAATAGTATACATTGAAAACAGACAATTCTGTCTGAGTTAGTTTCATTTTAAAAGCAGTTCTTCTTGTCTCTAAGATATCTGGTTAGAAGGTTATGCTGAATCAAACTGACTGACACTTTTTCTACAATAAGCTTTGACTGAAACAGACCAGTGACGTTCTCTGCTGTAAAAAACTGTATTTTAATTGTTAAACTACGTGTGTTTTCTTTAACTGTCCAGCTGACCCACCAAGAGCCGAGTGGCTCACGCGAAGTAACAGTTTGATTTATTCAGCCTACAGAATTGTCCGATTTTCCTGTTTCACTTTTTATATATTTCAGACGACCAGCTTTGCTGAGTGAAGTTGGTATTTCCACCTTTTTCACTCAGGTGGAGTTGGTTGTAAAATATTGTTGTATTAATATCTTAATGTCATTGAAAGTTTCCAGAGGCTACTAAGGATCAACCAGAACCTTGAATAAAGAAATAAACAAACAAACAAACAAAAAACATTTGAAAGTAGTTTACCTCTTTCTATTTTGAAGTCATCAGATTTATGGGAACTCTATGTGTTCTTTTTTGATAAAACAGAATTTTACAGCAATTTAAACTTTTTACAGTAGAATAGCACAAGAAAGAGACGTGTGCCTCTGTCAGAACACTTCATCGGCTTTACAAGTCAAACCTTTGAAAGAATCAGAAATTCTTCTTTTCCATTAACACAATGAAACACAGTGATGCAACAAGAACTCACATTGTTAGAACCACATTGCTTATGCCACTAAAAATGTGCATTATGTTTCATACAGGACAGAAAATTAACATTAAACAAGTGTGTGCATTGGCATTGCTACGATTACCTTCAACCTTAGCCACAGTGAAAGTGAGCGCTACTCTTTCTCTAAATTCATAGGTGCTACAAATAATGACAGTATAATCCTAGAGGGTAACAAAATATGGTGTGGTTGCTAAAGTGAGGCACATTTAAGGCATGGTGTAAAGTAATAGTGAAAGACCACTATATACTGTAGCATGATTCCCCTGACCAGGTGTGTGTGTGTGTGCGCGTGCGTGCGTGTGTGTATGTCAGGCTATGAATTTTATTATGGCTCCAAAATAGACTCTGCCCCCAAAGCCCAAGCCTTTACACATCTTCAATTTCAAAAAGGTGGATAGAAGAGAGCATTGGAGTGGGGAGGCGGCGGCGGCGGGTGAATAGGATTCCATGAAGAAAAGAAAAAAATAGAAGGAGGAAGAAGGCAGAAAAGAATGGCAGCAAGGGGAGGAAAATGAAAGCAAGCTGATTCAATCTTCAAGCACCTTACAAGCGTTTGCGTCAGGTTTCTTGTTTAAAAGAAGAGGCCGAGGAGAGGATGGGGACGGGGAGGCAGGCGGAGACAGAAGCATGGCAAACTAAGGATTGCGTGGGAGAAATGTCCAAATTTTCTCTGTTTTCTGTCTGTTTTTCATATTTATTCCCTCTTTCATGAACAAAACTGCACTGGAAGAAATGTAATCGTGTCTGGATGTGCAGCAGAGCTGCAACATGTGCATGAGGCAGGGTCACAGAGACACATCCTAATTCAGAACTATACTCAGATAGATAGATTATTGTTTTAGGAGCTAGTCACAGGGTTATCACATTTCCTATGCAATATAAAACTGATAACATAGTATATACTTTAATAGTTAATTACATTCCAGCCACCGGTCTGACAAAGGGCCGTCCAAGTGCAGCCTTAACCTTTTATCTTGACTGAGTAGAAATATTTTGCCAGCATCTGTCTTTGTTGGGCTGTGGGAGCCATGGGGGAAGGGGGAGATCTGACTTCGGTTTGTGTGTGTGTGCGTTTGTGTGCACATGTGCTCATTGACGTGTTTGTGCATGCGTGCAACAGTACGTGTGTGGAGGCCACACGTTACTACTATGCAGTGGAATTAAAAACCTTAATGAGAGATGAATAAAGTGTGAACGTGTGTGCGTTTTTGTCTGCGAGTGGGAGGCTGGGATACGGCGAGGAGAAGAATTACTGTTATCTCCCTGGCAGAAGAGGGAAGAGAGGAGATAAGGAACCGCTGTAACTGACAGAGAGAAAGAGGAAGAAGAAGGAATCGGGGATGTGAGAAGTCTTGTTTCGATGGGGGTCGGTGTTGTAAATTTGCAGAATATTTAGAGTAAGCCGGCACTGTTTGTGTGACTGCATTCATCTTTTTTTTTTCTATTTTTACCAAAGGTCTGTTCTCCTGATAGCAGCGCTGTACACGGTCCACTGTACAGACAGACCATCAGCGCTCAATGCCTATTGGGATATTATCGGACCTCGTAAGGTAACTGCACGCTTATAGACTGCACAGAGATAATGGGAGGCCAAAAGAAAAGAGATAGAGAGGGGTGGACCTCTTCTCATTAACAGCTATCTGCTGCTCTGCAGACAGTGGGCTGTATTGAGTGTTTCCAATGCTTGGCATAAATCAAAACTCTACCACACAGGGGAAGAAGATGTGTTGTTTGTGACAGCACCGCCACAGGATTGGTTCCATCACCTTAAGATTCATCCCAGAACACCACAAGTGAAAATTAAAATGTTGTCAAAGCCACTCATAAATTCAACAGAACATATTGGTTTTAAGTAACGTTTTCTAAAATACTTGTTACCATTACATAAAGACAAAAATGTTTATATTTGTTTCAAAATGTTTTTCTGTCATCTCCTCATGATTCTGTAACCAAATACTAGACATCTGTACCTTTAAAATCCAAATTTAGTTTTTTTTTTTGTCTTTTATCATATTTTGTTAAATATTAAAAAAAAAAAAAAAAAAATGTTGGAAGACAAACACTCAACACTTGCTGCTCCATGGATAAAGTACAAATGTTGGCATGGCTGAGTCTTTTTCTGTGGTGCAGCTCTACTCTAGAGTCAACTTCCACCGGATCAGTTGTCTCCATCTCAGGTCTTTAAATGTCCTGCAACGTTTAGACGTCCCTCTGCAGGACTCTTCCAATCAGGGACTGCAGCTTGAGACCGCTACTAGAGCTGTGTTGCATAACTGAACTCGCCCGTTTTAAATCAAAGCTCAAGACTTTTGTTTATTCAGACTGGTTTTTATACTTAATAATGTTGTGTAGAGAGATGCAGAAATAAATGATTTACTGAATATTTTATAGGTTTCATTTAATACACTTTTAAATCTTTTAATTAACTGACCTGACAGTTTTCTAAAATATTTTCTAAACTAAAACAGTAGTATGCATGTTATGTGGAAGAATAGAAATCGTTCAAGGATGGTGCGGTTCATGGACAGCATGACTTTGTGGAAACAGCAGACACTAACTAGTCTAACATCTCTGAGTTCCTCTGCTTTTTCATCTTCACAGTTTAGAGCAAATTTGTTATTTGCTTCAGAAAAACTTGCCATGATTACTACTAAAATGTCTAACACATTTGTCTTGAAGTATATTTTTATTATGATTCATTTGAATGCCAAAATGAGCCAGATTTTGGCATGAATCGTCTTTCAGAGACAGTGACCAGGCTGACCGGGGAACCTTGCCTGTTGTGAAGTGGAGTGAGATTTTAGTCGCCCTCCTCAGTGAATACAAGACTGAGATGGCAACACTCCACCATCCACACATGCAGGCACGAAAACACACACATCAGTCCACATGTATAAATACTCAAATGTAAATTTCAAAAGTTGAGTGTTACCTTATTTTTTTGTTTGGAACTGGATCTGATTTATTTTAGTCAAATTAGACCTGTTTTCAAATGTTTTTGCTGTTTCAGTTAGAGATGCATTTTAGACAGAGATACAGAGGAAAATTGAGATAATAGGCCTTAACATTGACAGCTGTAATGTGTCAATTTCCAGTGTGTGACCAGGTGTGTGTTGGACTCAGGTGTTCCATTGTTTGGTGATTGTGATAGGTCTGGAAGAAAACTATTTTAAACTGATTGTTTAATAATTGAGCCGAGTTGCTGTCCCTCCCCACCCTGTAGATCTTGGGTCCTTTTCTTATGTCAGGTACTGTGTCACTGATCTCGGGTTAAAGTTTGATTCTGATTTTAAATTTGAAAAAACGACAGTCAAAGTTTTTAATCATCTCCACCAAATAGCGAAGGTGAAATCAATCATAGCGAGACCGGACACGGAGAAATTAAATCCTGCTTTTCTCACAGTTTGTCTTTGTTACTGTAATGGACTGTATGGGCTTCACCCAGACTCCTCTCGCCTGCCTGCAGCCTGTGCAGACCTCTGTTGCTCAGCTGCTAACTCTGACCCGGAGCCGCCAGCACATCACTACCATCCTTTCCATCACTGGCTCCCTGTGGACTACAGAATCCACTGAAAGCTTTTATTTGTTTTCACATGTTTGAACAACCTTTCTCCACCACATCTATGTGAGCTGCTTCAGTCTTACTGCCTGTCCATATCCCTAAGACCAGCAAACAGGTTGCTGCTCACAGATCCTGAAATGAGGCTGAAGCTAAGAGGTGACAGAGAATTTAGTGTTTGTTGCTCCCAAGTTATGGAACAAGTTACCCTTGAGTCTCAGACAGGCCTCCTCTCTTCCTCTTTCTAAATCTCTTTTAAGAAAACAATGTTTATTCCTTGGCTTTCAAGGACTAATGCCAAGGCTTTTTTCATATATATAGCAGTGTATATCACTGGTACTGGCACCACACAAGACACTGGGAACGCTTTTCTGTTTTAATGTAAAACTCTTCGGCTGCCTTAGCGGTTTTTAAATGTGCTATAAAAATAAAATTGATATTGTTCCAGGAGAACCGTTTATTAGCCATCATGCTGACCAACTAACTTGTCTGTTTGGGTTACCTGCCATAGTACCAAATAATGCATGTTGGACCAACATCTGATTCTGTAATGATTTAAAGAATTATTGAGTATGGATGGCAGTTTGAATCTGTGATGATACTGTGCTCACAGGAATAAGGGAAGCCGGATGTTCTGATAGAGAAGTAATTAGCCCAGGTTGAACATGCCAAAACACAAACATTAAACAGAGGTAGTCTGAGCTGCAGTGCTGCGTCAGTCAGCCCAGTAGAGCCACAGCATTCATCAAGCAAAGCCTCCACCCTGGTTTCAACATGTTTGACCTGCTGCCCTCATGGAGGTGCTACAGGTACTAAAACAGACAGACTCAAAACCAGCTTCAACCTGCAAACAATAACCACTCTGAACTCTAATATGCACTGATTTTATGGTGGTTTATATATATAATATGTGTGTAAATGTGGTAAATATCACCATATTTATTTTTATATTGAATGTATATTGTATTTCTGTCTTTTTGACTTTAATCTCTCTGTACATGAGCATAGTGACAACAGATGTATTCATTCATTCATAACTTTTCTCAACAGGACATTTCACAACTATTCCCACCTGAAACATAATATTGAAACATTTCACATGTTTCTCTCATCAAGAAATATCTGAGAAGTGACAAAAGCCAAAAGAGAAAAAAATATTCTGTAGAATTGCCTGACAACTGATTGTGCTCACAACAAGAGGTAAACCTGGATCCTCAAATCCTTACTCAAAACTAAACAAAGAGGCCTTTGAGATCGGAGAAGAAGCATTTTCACCCAGAGAATCATGTCCAGCTGTCTTATTTCACAGCACTTGAGATTATGGTTGGAAAGCATTCTGTTACTCTGTAGTTATTTTTTACACATCATTTTATAGCACTACAATTAAACACTGAGCACCTGTTAGTTAAAGTGATGAAGATTTTACTATTGTGATGAGCTTGAATATAAGGCCAACAATGACAAAGTGAGAAGACATTTTCTATGAACACCTGCACCACTTTATTAAATAAATTCATGCAATGAAGCATTATTAGTACATCGAAATAAATTGAACATTATGTAAAGGTATTAAATTTCTTGCCAGTCACCTCAGAAAGTTAAACAGTCCTTTTATAGAGCTTCATTACTAAAAGTAAAATATTTCAAGCTTTTTTTTTTTTTTTCTGACAGTTCTAATGATTCTGGTTTAAAGATAAAGAAAATACAAAATTCTGTAAGAAAATTAGAATATCAATCAAAAATTGGTTCTTAAAGCTCAAATGTGAAGCTTCTGAAAGCCATGTGCGTTAATGATTGTTGGGCTCTTCTTGTATGAATGCTGCATTAATGTTCCATGGCACGGAGGCCGTCAGCCTGTGGCTCTGCCTCGGCCTCCTTCTTATAACACATTCATATTTTTTTATGTACTAATTAATATTTTTTGCTAAATTAATTCAGAATTAATTATATTAATAAACTGTATTATTACCTATTGGTTAAAAAAAATTGTGTAAGTTATTTTTTTTTCTTGCTCCTTTTTATGGCACCCTTTGACTTCTGGAGGCCTTAGCAGAGCTTGTCCTGCCCATCTGGGCCCCACGTCTCCCATCCCAAACCAGGTCAGGTCAGACTTTTTAGGCCAACCTGACCTGGGTTAAACTCTGCCAGTCCATCACAGATGAGTACAGATATGATGATGATGTGTTAATTCTGTCAACTTTCTGGGATTTGCTCCGTAGAATTAGTCAAAACTGAGAAGAACTGGTTCACGTGCTGGGATAAGTTTACTTATAACTACACTGCTGCTTTTATGCGACTGTGCTATTAAAATACATATTAAAGTACAGTAAGTTTGTAAAGCAGTCACAGATCTGATCTGGGAACAGAGATGGCTGAAACGTGCAGCCTCAAGTAGATGTGGGACAATGGCCGTCTAAAATGAAAACAAATGGCTTTTCATCTCCTTGGAGGAAATCCATCCTTATCTATTTCAGTCAAGAACTGTTTGACCTGATTTGTCATGTGGACTGGCTCTTTCTTATGTAGCCTGGCAGAGAAAGACGGAGTCCACAATAATCAATTTAGATTCCTATTTTAACTTCTGACTATCCAGCGATGAGAGATTTGATGGATCTTAGTGTTAGTTTAA
Source organism: Poeciliopsis turneri (assembly GCA_922788865.1). Classification (NCBI taxonomy): domain Eukaryota; kingdom Metazoa; phylum Chordata; class Actinopteri; order Cyprinodontiformes; family Poeciliidae; genus Poeciliopsis; species Poeciliopsis turneri. The sequence goes on from CAKLNU010000326.1 coordinate 97,451, forward strand.
CTAGTTAATCTGTAAATGTCTAACCACTGCATTCTACTGAAATATGACATGACCAAACATCACCGAAACTCTAAGGAAATTCAATTCTGATTCTGACTAGAAATTTTTTTGTTGAATATTCCATTCTATATCTTAAGAAAATCAAGAAAAATATCTGTTTTGTGTTAAACTGTGGTTCTTCCTGTTCAACAATATAAAACACAATTATTTCTGTTTGCACTGATAAGATAAAGTAAGTAAAATTCACCTTTGCTAACTGTTCACCAGTATACTGGAAATAATCAACTCCTAACAACATAAAGGTTTTATTTCTGCTGACTACAGCATGTTCCATGTTCTTGTTTTGTACACATTAAAACTTTCATAATGTTTTTGGAGTGATGTTTATTTCCATTTTCCGTAGTTCTTCTGAGCAGTGCATTCCTTTCGGCCCCCATGTCTTTTGCATTGGAGTTGCCTACACTACTTTCCTCCTCCTGCTGAATAGAATCATTTCTCTTCAGGATTCTTGAGGCTTGGTGGCACTGAGTTCTGGAGACCTGTATAAGACCTGCACATCTTACACAGGTCACCAGTCTATCACAGGGAAAAACGGAGGCAAACTGCACAAACACACACACACAGACATAAAGATAACATAGCGAGAGTAATGTGCATGTTTTACTAACTGTGGGAGGAAACTGAGTCCCGGTAGAGAACCTGTCCATGCACAGGCTGAGCATGCAGACTCCATGCAGAACGAACTCGGCTGGGAATGGATCCCAGGAATTTGTTGCTGCAACGGAATGTTGCTAGTAACTGAACTGCCATGCAGCCTTCAGATCTTACCTGAGTGCGTGTATGCGTGTGTGTGCGTTTGTCTGCTTCAGGTGCAGTTTAAGCAGCAGAGAAAACTCATCAAGTCAGCAACTTAATTAATGAATATTTTGAACGTCACTGTGACAGGACCCACATGACAAGAGAACCAAACACTGACTGGGGGAAAGATGATTAAGAAATCTCCATCAATGGTGGGCACACAAACAGAAACACTGACATACATATCCACACACACACCCACCCACCTACACCACACACACGCACACACGCATGCCTCCTTTAGAAACCAGACAACCCTGAGATGAAATCTAATTCCAATTGACACGTCCTCGTCCTTAATAGCCGTGCTATCATATTCCAATCTGTGCCCACTGAAACACCAAGTTGTCATCCCCACGTTGTGCTCTATAGTCCTGTTTCTGCCGTGACCCCTGGGCACACAAAGATCTGATATAAAGCATGGGAGAGGGGCAAATATACATCCTTGGATTTCATTTAGCCAAGCTGAATCCAGCCTGACTGGTTACCTCTAATTAAAAGTTAAAAGTTTAAAATATTTCCAGACCTCTGGCTTTGCTCTTGGCTGGATTACTAATGCAACTTTAGTTTATTGTCCTCCAGCTCCATTTTGTCACTTGTTGCAAGTGAGACAAGTGCAAATCTTCTGGCATGTGTGATTGATGGGAGTGAAGCAAGGCAGGGCCATGTGCACATAACTAATGCTCAATATGGTAAACTACCAATCCTATATTTAGATTATAATAAGCAGAGTAACACAACTCTATCCAGATAGGAACAATCGTTCCGGGGCTTTTTAGTTATTTACAAATTCAAAGTATTGATTTCCAAACTTACCAAATACTCTTTTACTCTTGAGTAATTTCTTGGACGCCTACTTTTTACTTTTACTTGAGTAAAAATACGTTGAAGTAGTGCTACTGTTGAGTACAATTTTTAGGTACTCTACCAACTTCTACCTTCAACTTCACAAACATGACAGTCCTCTCACTTAAATGGGTTCCTTAGCTTAGAAATAATCCAGTATGTTCATATGAGTCAATCAGAATACATTCACTCACAAATACACTGCCACACACTTCTCTCACACTGCCAGGCTCTTCTGGGATCCACACATGCCAGCTGCCTCCCAGTGCAGCTGGAACCCTGGAGAAACCTATGTGCTATGAGATTCCCATCATAGAACATCTTTATTTCCATCTGTGGGTTCTCCAGGCCACTGGGCCAGTCTACACAACTCCTCAACAGGACTCTGGTGTCTATGGACCCGTCTCCTTCATGTGTTTCTGCTGCCTTCAGACCAACCTCTAAACCTCCCCTGGTGACTCTTGAGGCCAGCAGGCTGGTCTTCAGACATCCTTTATGTAACAGTCTCACCGCTGGATTCTGGACAGGTTTGCAGTTGGCCGAAGTGATTCTTCCTCCAGAACATCTCTGGAGAAAGAATGCAGAGAGCCATTTTATTTCTTGGACAAAATGAATTCATCCAGACCCAACACTACCCACACATATATAATCCCCAAGTATTTGTGTCATGGTTTACATTTGTGTTTGTGCTGTGATCATTTCTTGATTATTTATAACCGATTTTGTAAATAACATCAGTTTATGCTTAGTTTATTTCTCTGTGTTGAGAAATGAACTAAACAGATTCAAACAGAGTTTACATTAATGTAATTTCTGTTTGTTTCATATTGAACAGAATGTGAATCAAACATTCCTATTGTGTCTACCCTGATTCCATGTACTGTTCAGCTTGGTTATGCTCGTGCTACATTTTTTGACATTTGATTTATTGATGATCTGTATTTAGTTCAGGCTCGTCTGAGTTCTTTGTGTTTAGAAGTCGTCATACGTCAGTTTCCCTGCCCTGAAATTTCTCCCAGCTGCTCTGATACCTCTGACTAAACTCACAATGGAAATGCCTCGATTTCCATTGTTCGCTGCAGTTTGTCACCCGTTGGGTCTGCGCTGATTCCATGTACTGTTCTGCTTCTGCCTACCTTTAGGTTTTTATTATTGTGTCCTTCTTAATCCCTATGCTGCACCCCAGTTTCCATCTGCCCAACACACCAGTCAATTATTGTGAGAGCTTTTGCTATTATGATTTGGAAACACAACACGTATAATTCTGTGTGCAAATGTTGCTAACAGAGTCAGCTTTATTTTGGCTGTATATGTTTTGGCTAAATAAGTCACAGTGACTCCTCCCTATGCAGTAACTATAATAAATGTAAGAGCCTCACAATCTATGTGCTTATCTTGAGAACAAATTTCTCAGATTAAATTCCTAAATCAAAAGGCACTACATACAACATGCACAAATTAATTTGTTTTATTTTCCTTGGTTACATTTTCCATGCAACACATTTGGTAGATTTAGAATGCATTTGCCTGCTGCTCCCCACCATTATATGCTTCAGTTCATACATCTATTTGTGAGCCCATAAAACAGGCATTGACTACCCATGTAAATTGTGTTCCTCACAATAAATTATATGCCTACTTGCAAAAATACATAACTGCTGTCGGTCTCCGCGCTTCATGTCACCGGCATGCTAATAGCATCATGCTGGGGGGCCAATGATGCCACTTCCATTATTTTTCCATTTAGCAACAATTTTGTGTCGGAAACTAGGGATGGTGAAATTGCCTCTGTCTTCCCCCAGTTCTGATTTCTGCCATCCTAGCTGCTTCGTCTCACAGGCAGGCAGACTTTATACCTCTGAGTGGCTGATTCTGACTCTTCTCTCCCTCTCCGCTCAGCCTTGCAGGCACATGAGGATAGTTTTCATCTTGGTGAGCGGATAGAAAGCGTCAATGACCTGTGTACACCTTTGGTTGAGTGGACAATTTTGTCTGGAGCTGCAGAGGCCACAAGCTTAATGGTTAAAGGTCAAGGTTCCTCACGGCAAAACCGACATCTGCAGAAAACAATGCAGAAAACCTGCTTCATATGCCAGACCAATTCCACATGCAGGATACTGCAGAATCTGGAGTTCTTTGTTGTAAGAAATCCTTCACTCCCCCCCAAAAAGAGGGTGATTCACTCAGCAATAACTCTAAAAATTTCTGACTAGAAAAGATTTAAAAAGGAAGATTGTTTTAATTTTTTATTGAAAATAATTTGAATCTTAAAGTGGCAGTCTTGGCTAAATAGTGTTTGTGTACAAGAACGGCCGCATATCCTAATTGCCCTGCTGGTGTGACAACAACTTAAAATCATATTCAGGATTTGAAAAGAAACAAAAGAAAAGGTCTCAGACCGGATGACTGAGAATCTACACCAGCGTTCCTCTTGCAAGTTGAGATAAAATTATATATATATATATATATATATATATATATATATATATATATATATATATATATGTGTATATATATATGTATATATATATATATATATGAAGACCATTTTGCACAGCTTGTATGGGTTTGGAAAACCAATAAAATTGCAAATTTCTTTTCATATCCTCACATGTCTTAAATAAACAGCAGCCTCTCTTTCTCCTCTCTCTCAAGCATTAAAGATTAATCTGCACATGACCTCTTTAAGATTGCAGATAAGATGTTTTTTGTTTTTTAGATCAAGTTTGTAGTGTTTGACAAAAACAAAGTTTTATTATTCCCAGAATGTTAGCAGACATAGTGACACTAAGACAGAAACAAAAAACAGCTGGTTTTGGGATTTTAGGACTATAAAACTGATTAATAGAAGTTCTTTCTTAAGTACCCAGTTATAGTATTACCTAAGAATAAAAACCTAAATTTTTGAATAAATAACTGAAATGTTTTAACACACGTCACACACACACAAATAAAAAGAACAATGTAGCTTTTCTACTCATGTATGAGGAATATTACAATCTCCTGCCACAAGGGGCATCTGAGACACAGGACAGCAGTGGTTCCCAAAGATTTTCTGGGGGCCCCCCTATGGACTACACACAACAAAACACACTACAAACCATCTTTACAGTGAAACACTTTTGTGTAACTTTTTTTCCCCCCTTTCATCCATACCATACTGCTTCCCCTATCCCCTGCAATATCAGTGTGCTCCCCCTGCACTTTGGGAATTACTGCACAATAGAATCTTGAATGACTTTGGTAAAACGACATGTTTACAATTGTTTCTGTAATCAGCTTCTGTGTTTTTCATTAACAGTTAAGGTAGAACATGTCTCCCTGCCAGTTGATCAATGCATGCCATCCTGATCTGAAAGATTTATTGATATCTCTGTACCTGATGCTGGATCCACAGCTGGACATAATAACAATTTCAATTTAATGACTGGGCATGGGCATTTTATCACTGACATTACAATAACAGATGAACTCCAACTTCTTGACCCACAGTGAGGGCTGGAAACCACCCAGAAGAAGTTAACTACTCCTGACACAGAGCCCTTTTCTTTACCATTAGCGGCAGTCATCATTTTCATCCTGTAAGTCGAGATCTGAACAAATAAAAAAAAAACACTCCCATTTTTTTCATTATTTCACAAGGGACTGAGGTATGCAGAGGTTGCACTAAACCAGGGATTCTCAAATCCAGGCCTAGAAGGTTTTAGATGTGGCTCTGCTTCACCACGGCTGAGCCAAATAATCAGGTCATTAGCAGCCTCTTCAGCTGTCTGATTAAAACATGTTGAATGAGGGAAATTGGCCCTGGAAGCCTGGATTCGAGGACCCCAGTATTAGAAATTTTTGTTGTCCATCACTTTAGCTGATTTAGTCAAAAAATTCCACCATAATCTATTTTTTATAACTATACTTATTTAGTTTTCAGGAGAAACGAGGTTAGATCAAATCCTATTTCCAACATGGGAGAGGAGTGGAAATTGTTGAGGAATAGAAATACTTCTGTGTTCACCTGAACAACAGACGCAACAGTGAAGCCGTCCACAGGACGGGACAAAGCAGACTAGGGACGATTGTGGAACCTCTGGAGATGAAGGAAAGATATTTTACATAAAAACAAGAAAATTATGGACAACCCTCACCATCTTTTTCACAGTTTAGAGAAACTCTTTAGTCAGAATCTTCTTCAAATTCTCTGCAATACAGGCCGTCTTTCCTGTCAATCATTAACATCTACAATGACTCTTTGAAGAATTTGATTTGATATGAGTTACAACATTTAATTTCCCTTTGGGATCAACAAAATATTTCCAAATTTGAATGGAATGGTATAGGTTTTCAGTTGCGTTGAATTTTCATTTGATTAATATGTAACAATAATCAAGATCCCATCACACAGATAAAGCAGATGAACACATCTTTGTTTCCACAGCGACAGAAACCATTGACTGTGGCCCCAACAAATATGTTTGAACAATGAAATTAAATGACTTCACTTAAACTATGAGCGCTACACCTGCTGTGATCTGAATGCACAGCCTCTCAACTTCCTTCTGGTCTGCATCTGGAGAAAAAACTGTAGAGTTTAGATTGGGTGACCTGGCTCAAGCACTTAGAAATATCTGAGCCCAATCCAACCTGACTGATTAGCTTAGTGTGCTCATCTTCCTTCTTTAATTATCTTAATTTAGTCTTTCATCATCCTTTTAGTATGCTACCTCCAGCCAACAACCAAAGTTTAGTGGGTTGTGTGGCTTGATTTTAAGAAGAAAGAGTTACAAGGGTGAAGAAACTCAACATGTGATATTTGTGACTTTAGAACTTTTTTTTGTTTTTGGTGTTTGAAATGTGAAATTAATAATGTTTTTAAACTTAATACTCTTTGACCTTCACTTGGTTGTAAGAAAAAAAAAAAGTGACTATTTTCTCTCAATGCAAGGTACACAGTTCAATAAACATTTTATTTGTGGAATTCAAGTTTAAATGACTGTGAGATTATGAAAGTGTAGAAATTCTTTATAAGAACAAGAAAACAGTTTAGCAATACAATAAAATGGTTTCAATTCTCCATTATCCTTGTAAGGCTGAGCCCAATCACTTTACAAATGTAGCATAGTTCAACTATTTTCATTCAAGATTTATATTGTGTTCATGCTTCAACAATTACTCATGTCCATAGGCAGAGGTTGCAATACATAAATACAAACTATGAGCATTTTTTTTTAAGTACCACTCCTGTTTTACACTGACTAGAGCAGTAAATTAACTTTTACCTATTGATTTCTTGCTCTATCAACTAGCCTAGTAAAAACCAGACGCTTTGTTTCGTCCAGGGCGACTGGACTCTCAGCCATTGAGAAATGATTGCTTCCTAGAGACGTGGACTCTGTCAAAGTTTTACCCAGTTGCAAATGTTTGGCTGTGATATATGCAACACGTCAGTTCCAATGCTACGAAGGGGCTGCATTGTAAACAACCATCCTCCGAAGAGATAAGTGCAAAGCCCAATGGACAGCATCTGTTCACTTCCTCCGCTGCCATTACTTAAACTATAACTCTAAAACAGTGCAGAAAATCAACATCATTGTTGATAACTTCCTCCGTTTGTTGATTGGCCCTGTTGACATTGTACCAGTAAAATCCTCTTCAATGGGAGAAACCCCAGATGGAGTATGGAGATGAAGCATATCAGAAAGACCTTCAGGATAAGAGTTGTGTGCCTAAATATTTTTTCAAATCAAATCTGTATAATGCCAAATTACATCAATGTGACAGACTGTAAACTTTAAGGTGTATTCACCAAATGCAGAGGCAGCTAGTCATTCATTTTTTAGTTTGTTAAAGTCTAGTTCCATAACCAGCTCTTAGAGGACATGCATGATCATCTTTAGATATTTTCTTTAGATACCACTTTGGATTGGTGGTAAGGGGGCATTGTAAACAAGAAAGCCTCTTTACAACTCTAATCTTGTTGACAACAACAGAGTTATATTGCACCTCTTTGATCTTGTTCTTGTTCAGCAGTTGGTCAGTCATTCTGAGGAAGGCAGAGAAACCTTTAGAGTTGGAACATTCTGTTAGATCCACAGTCCTAGTTATGGGAGTGGGAGTTGTTTTTTTTTTGTTTTGTTTTTTTTGTTGTGTCTATCATTTCCTCAGTAAGATGTGACTGGCATGAGTTGTCTCTCCAGCTGGAGCACATCAGTCTTAATTAGAAGGAGCAATTAGAGGAGCAGATTTCCTGACGCATACACCCAATGGTTTTCTGGCAAATGTCTTAGATCCTTATTCTTTATTAAGGACCACGCCACAAAGGTATATGTTTAAAGATTTATTGGAGGAAGTGTATGAAAAGGTGAAGGGATGAGGGAATGAAATGATGAGAGGATGAAGGGATGAATGAGTTTGGCTTGGTCATCTGGGAATAATGCAGAAGACTTGGGAGTCTCAGAGTGGGGGTATGGCCTTTGGGAAAATTTGTTCCACTTATTTCCTGAGACAACATACGATCCCCTAGATGGAACCTGGAGCAAGAAGGTTATGTGACATGGTTATGAGATGGAGGGAAGGAAAAGGGGGATGAGGATGATTGGTTAAAGGCAAGGAAAAGAGAAAGGTGATGGGATGAAGAAGGATGAGATAAAAGAGGCAGACGGTAAAGGGAGTAGGGCTGACAAAACGTAACAGACTGAGAAGAATGGGTGAGAAGAGTATAAATAGGCTGCTTGGTTTTTTTTTGGGCATGGCCCTGTTCTCGAACCCAAGTTAACATATTAATTTATTTATTTTTTTCTAAAAATGTAAACATAAGATTCCTTCCCCATGCTCTGTATGCCTCTTGATGTTGCTGTCCTGGATTGTCGAGCAAGCCAACTGTGATTCCTCTTCTGATTCCTTGCAGTCTGCTGATCCAGTAGGGATCTCACCCTGAACACCAGCCCACCCACCATCCAACAGTCACTCACAGGCACAACTCCTAGAAACAAAGAGAGAGACACAATCACCATCAGAACTCATCACCCGCTTCCTGCTTATCCCTTTTTGGATCCTTATTAATTCTGGGACAGAAAGAAAACTCCAGTAGGTCATCTTCATATCCTGCAAAAAACTGTTCTATTTAGTTCCCGACCCAAAAGGGAGAAGGGTGCAAGAAAATGGATGGATCTATCTTCCAGTGTGGATCCAGACTATAGTCTTTTAAAATAGCACTGATGCATGCTGTAAATTTATTCATTTTTTAATCTGGTAGCCACAATTCCAGACTGCATGAACATGGACTCATATTTCATGAACACGTTTCCATGTCACATGAAAGACGTGTGACAACTACAACCACCTTAAAACGTTCAGAGCCTTCAGCATCTCAGAGCGAAGGCTGTTTCCTCTTGGCGAAGGAGTTTTTAATCTCCTTGGTGACCTCCATCTAAGGGATGGATTCACTCCAATTGTACTCAAGAGTGAAGGTTTAGTCCAACCCTCCCTTAGTCTTCTGACCATTAGTTTTTATACTTCTGTATCAAAATACAATTAGTTTAGTTCCATTTTCCTTTTTCTGAATCCACAGGTAACTAATAAAAATATAACAAAATATAGTTTTTATTTTAGTCAAGCCACAAAACTAGTTTGGTTTAAAAAAAAAAAAGGATGCATGGCGCAAGTACACACAGCAGCGGGATCAATTTCCAAGTAATACTTTCTAAAGAATGAAGACACAATTTCAATCATTTTTATTTAGACGTTTTTTTCCTGGAGAATGATAATGTTGCGCCACTCATCTCAGTATGTGACATATACATGCATCTTTGAAGTGTTATGGTAAATGTTAAATTGACTGAACTTGTATATATCACTTTTCTAGTCTTACCAATAACTCTGTGCATCTCTCCCAGAATCACTGCCAACATTTGTAGACTCATACACAGGTCTGAAAATTCTTGCTCAACTTTGGGTTAAGAGCATTGTCCAAAAACACATCCACACACACACACGCACGCGTACACCCCCTCACACACACACACACACACAGCCAAGCATACATCATTTGCTACAGTTTAGTCAGAGAACTAAAATCCCCTCCCCTTCACTATGATTGACTGGTATTGGCCCCTACTGTCACAGTGTGTGATTGTGACCTCTGTTTGACCTGGTGGGGATATATGGCATTCCCAGGTTATCTGCATAATGCAGAGGGAGAGAGGTGGAGGAAGCCATGTGAAGAGAAGAGAACGGGATGAAGAGACGTAGAGGAGGGGCAGGCATGGAGAGACAGAAGAAAATAAGGCTGGATCAAAGACATTACTGGGAACATCCATCCATCCATTTTCCGTCACCCTTCTCCCTAACGGGGTCGGGAGTTGCTGGTGCCTATCTCCAGCTGCGTTCCGGGCGAGAGGCGGGGTTCACCCTGGACAGGTTGCCAGTCTGTCGCAGGGCAACACAGAGAGACAAACAGGACAAACAACCATGCACACACACACTCACACCTAGGGAGAATTTGGGAAGGCCAATTAACCTGACAGTCATGTTTTTGGACTGTGGGAGGAAGCCGGAGAACCCGGAGAGAACCCACGCATGCACAGGGAGAACATGCAAACTCTGTGCAGAAAGACCCCGGGCCGGGAATCGAACCCAGGACCTTCTTGCTGCAAGGCAACAGCTCTACCCACTGCGCCACTGTGCAGCCCTTACTGGGAACACACTGTGCTAAATTAAACAGGTAGCAATGGTTTCTAAATGACTGGTGCAGGCAAATTATTTTTGTGGAGGATGCCACACACACAGGGACCTGATGTGTGTAAAACTGTGTAAATAAATTAATAAGTGAATAGGCTGAAAATGAAGAGAGAACTAGTTTAAAAGCAGAGATTACGATTTAATAGTTTACTTAATAGTTGACTAGAGATATCTTAATCAAGTGATTTGATTAATATTAAATGATCTACTTAAAGGGAACCCAAGTCCAGTCTTCATGAGCTACGATGCTGCATCTTTTAGATGCATTCTTTCTCTTGCACTCATAAATCAAATAGCTGAATTCCCTCATTAGTGCATCAGTCAGCCATGTGCAGCCCTGGTAATGAGCCATACATTTGACTCAGGTGTGCTGCAGAAGGGATGCCTGTAAAAATTGCAGGACAGGAGCTGTAGAGGACTGGAGTCATGATCAGAGACACAAGAAACAAGCAGTTCAGACAAACGCTTGTTCCTTTTCACTGGGCCAGTTTCCCTCTGGAAGCATTGCTCTCATTCCTCTGGAAGTAAAATAAAATGCTACAGGCCCAGCACACACATGGAATAGCATAGATTATGATGAGCTAACACAGGTGTCAAACTGTATTTATAAAACTAATTGTTAAAGGTGACCTATTATGCTTCTTTGAACAAGTCAGGATAGGTCTATGATAAATGAAACATGTTCATTACAGTTTTTGCACAAAATCATTCTTTAATAATGATATTTCAGTCTGGCCTGTTCTCTCTTATGTTGAGCTCCTTTCAGAATGAGTATGGTGGTGGTCTCTAAATTCTAACTCCAGTTCTTGGGGGCGTGGAGGGAATATTGCGCTACATGTTTTAGACCTGGCCATACACCACCACACTTTATTTAAATGGCTCAGTTGTTGCAATAGTAACTCCTGATTTCTGCGGAGGTCTGGTGTCTTAATCCAGAGAAACATCAACAATAACTATTACATCCATCCATAAGGGATAGAATTAGTCATTATAATGTCAGATATAATTTAACTAACCCAGCGATTTAGCACTTCTACAGAAAAAAATCTACAAACTGTGTTTTTGAACTGAATGAAATGCAGTCCAAGCTTTTCTACAGATAAATTGTCAGTGTAGTTCTCATCGTACCTCAACCTCATGAGTCAACATGGCTTTACATTCTGAGCAGGAAGGAGTGTTGAGCTCTTTAACTCACTAAAAGCTTTAAGTCACTGATCATTTTCAATCATTGTACAGTGATGCACAATCCCTGCTCACAGCACCCACTGCGTAATTATCTTGACAGCAGAGACTCACCATGCTAATAAAACAGATGTAAAAAAATAAAAGGGGCTTTTTAGAAGTGGGTTGTACACATCCTCCTCTCTTTTTAACTTTTTGTCACAGCAGACAATCACTTATCCAGATGGCAGCTGATGTGGTGGGAGGGCAGACGGTCTCTGCAAGCACACACACTATACAGATATTTAGTTTGGGGAAATGCTCTCAGATACATCAAATCAAAAGCATGAATATAAAAACTCTATGATGCTTGAATGCAAACTGGCTCTCACAAAGCGTGACACACACACAGTCATAAACATCTGTTAGGTTGTAAGTGCAGGTATCCCGCTATGCTGTGTACAGCAGTAGCAAAGCACAGATGATGTCTGCAGATGCTTGATGGTTCCCAGTATGAGCAAAGCACTGCTGGGATAATTTGGGATTCTTCCAGTTGACATTTTGTGGAGGGAAACAGATTGGTTTGTTTGCTGTCATTTATCATGTGTTTATCCCTATCATATCAGAGTGGTGCGTTGCAACAAAAGTGAAAAGTCTTGATGAAACATTTTACAGTTGTGCCTGTTTCTTCCATAAGTTGCAACCAAAGCATTTAGAAACCAATAACTCCTTTTTGGGAAGCTCTAAAGAACAACCTATATGTGTTTCTTATTTTTGACACAATGACATTACAGTGTTAGCATTCACTTTTTCTTTTCATCAAGTTTTGAAACATCTTGAAATGTGTGTATGTGTGCCTCAAATAGCTTTCTACATATACATTAGTGTGTTCAGGTTGGATTTGTCAACCTCCTTACCTCCCGGAGTTTCCATTATGACTGTGACCATTTTACAAAATGGAGGTCATATCAGATGCCATTTCCCTCTAACCTGTCTCATCCAAAATGCATCATTTTTCCACACATTATGCTTTAGTGATGGAAAGCGGTAGGAGAAATGGAGTTATATTTTTTCTGGTTATTTTAAACAGTGCTGAACAGAAGAACCCAAAGCTGTTGACACATACTCACTTGCAGGTTTTAAAGGGGAACATGGGGCCAAAGAAGAAATTTGCTTTGAATTTGGGCCTCTGTCTCTTTATGAAGCTCCTCCACCTTCAGCAGTGAGCTGGGCTTGCTGGGGGATCCAGTGCTGAGGGATGTGGCCCCTGAGGGTTTTTGGTGGCTTCGGGAGATGACTTTCTGGTTGCTGCAAGCGACACTTTTAGTATATAAGTGTCCAGCTCCAGTCCTCAAGGGTGAACACTTTCTGATTGAAATGTTCCAACTACCACCTCACCATGCCAGAGTTCTGCAGAGGCTTGCTAATGCACCTTCATTTGGTCCAAGTTTGTTGAATGAGCTAAAATAAGCAGAATACTGACTCTGGAGTGCTGGCATTGGACACCAGGATACTGGCCCGGTAGCTGTGCTGCTCCTGGGTGAGTCTGGGGTGTGTCATCCCTGGGTTGGGGTCGCATGTAATTTGGGTGGTGGGTGTATCGCAAAGTTTTGTGCAAGTGCATGCACTGGTGCCAGGCCCTGGTGCTTTTGGTGCATTGCTGGACCCTTGGGTCTTGTTTTCTGGGAGTTGATCCATTGTTGCCGTTGGTGTCTCTGGAAGGGCATTTTCCTGGATTTCCCTCCCCATTCTGTGATACCTCTTGGTCCATCACATGCAGGACATTAGGGTGCATGTTTTCTCACACAAACATGCATGGATATTTATAGGAGGTTTAACCCTTTCAATTCAATCTGTTCACCTTTACCTTTGCAATTATTTTAAATAAACTGTACAAGTAAATTAATAAGCAATCATTGATTAGATTTGAGCATTAGCATGTATTCAGTATGCAAACTAGTAAGGCAAGACCAGGTGAGGCAGTTTTATTTGTGCAGCACATTTTCAGCAACAAGGGATTTCAAAATTCTTTACATGATTAGAAGAAAAATAAAACAAGAAACATCACATTCCAGATGCAAAGTAAAGAAGAACAGTGACAGGCTGTAAGACAGACTACAGCTCATGATGTTCCAGTTGTTATTAATCAAAGGCAGCTTGAAACACTTGGGTTTTTATCCTTGACTTAAAGAAACTCAGTGTTTCAGCGTTGGTGGGAACTGGAACACATGCGGGGAGGAATGAATCCCCTCCCACCCCCACCCCCCAAAGTGTTGCAGTCCCGAAACCGGCCTTTTGGTCCCAACTACACCCCACCTCATTCGCCCGGTTCAGGGATTCAGACACTGGGCTTTATTGACTGGTTTGGAATTGTCCTTCTCAGGATAGCCTACTTATCCTTGCAGCGCTGCCTCTATCGCAAGAAGATAATCTTCTGTGATTACCTTCTCTTTTTCATCTGCTTGCTCTATCTCTTTTCCTCTCCCTCTCTGTTTTGTCGATTTCCACTCCACTCTGTTACATGACCAACATAGCCCCCAGTTGCCAGACTCATCACTTTGCTATTTTCTGTCATTCTCTCTTGTCAGAGTTTTTGTTTAGTGTGTAGGTAGAGGTAGTAAAGCTCCTCCAGGCCGTCTCACTGTGTGTTTCTTTTTGAAGGCACCCCCTCGGCCAGCTGCCTATTCACACAGTGCAGCCAATTAGGACCCCATTCAGAGAACATATTAGAGGACATGAGATGCACTTTTGTGCAACCCCTTTTGCTATAGATATTCCCTAATTTTTAAGCCGTCTGACATACCTTTTTTTTCCTCCTTTTCTTTCTTTAACAACATTTTCTTGAATTAACTTTAGTTTCAGGGATTCATCACAAATGGTGCATGATTTTGTTTGTTGAACATTTCTCAGTTGTAAGTTAAAACATTTTGATTCCAACAATGTTAAATTAGTTTATATTTTTGTAGTACAATCTATGTGCGGTTTGAAGCGTGGACATACTGTGAATTAACTTTGCTTTGGGGAACAATAGACCTTTCATTTTAGGTAATATTGAGATCATTAATGTCCTCAAAGGTTCCGGTTGTGTATGTATTAATAAAACTCATTAACACGCTGTTGAAATATGAATAAATAACTACCTAATAGTTATTTAGGTAGTTCTAAATAACCATAATTCTTAAAGAAGTACCTTGCTTTAAGAAGTAAGGTACTTCTTAAAATTAAATATTACTGAACATCTTTTCATATTGATGTAATTTGGCAGCATGGAGATTAAAACTGTTTTCATCCATCCATTTTCTTTTCCTTAGGGGGGTCTGGAGGAGTGATGGTGCCTATCTCCAGGGAGACAATTCGGGCTGGAGGTGGGGTCACCATTGACAGGTCGCCAGTCTGATGCAGGGCAACACAGAGACAGACAGGACAAACAACCACAAACAAACACACTCACACCTAGGAGAATTTAGAGAGACCAATTAACCTGACAGTCATGGTTTTGAACTGTAGAAGGAAGCCGGAGTACCTGAAGAGAACCTATGTATGCACAAGCAGAACAAACAAACTTCGTGCAGAAAGACCCCAGGCCAAGACCTTCTTACTGCAAGACAACAACGCCACTGCGCAGCCCCTTAAATCCGCTTTCATTTGATTGATTAAACATTTAAACACTGAAATGTCTTGAAGCTCCTATTTCTGTGTTCAGAGGGCCACATGAAAAGTTATGGCGGGCCAGTTTTGGCCTTATGGCCATGAGTTTGACACTCATAGAATTTGAAATATTGAAAACACTGAGTTTTGAAATTGCAAGTGAATTATTGTGAACCTTTTGATTCACCATGATAGTCATACCATGATGTTTGTTTCCAAAAGAGTTGTTCTACCAAAAGCTGTTAAAAAATACATTTGTGGATTGAGCCAATCAGAGGAGCCTCCAAATTCAGACATAAATACAGTGAACCCAAAGGCCAGAAGCAGCTTGAAGATCAAGAAATATTTGTGTTTGCATGAAAAAATACAAGTATGAATCTTTTCTGTCCATGTGTGAATATTTGTGAATATTGAGAGTGTTTTAGCTCAATAGTAGGACTACCTAATAACTTTAGCGCAACATCACATTATGATACAGCACCGTTACATCTGGATGCTCTGAGTCTAAAGCCCAGAAAAGGTGCCGCAGATTTGGGAGGTTGATTTAACAAGAGAAGGACATTCAATCACCTCCAGTCCATGTGCATTTTACTCATCCACATCCCATCAACGATGACCACTTGTGCTCTTTCATGTTTTGCCCTGTCAGACCACAGTTTGGTTGTGAAGAGTAACTCAGCCATCCTTACATAACAAAAGACCTTAATTAACACAGACAACAATTTGTTGTCATGTTTGACAACTTTTACAGTCACCTTTACCAAAATAGTTCTCTAATCTCACTCTGCAAAGCAATCATTAATTGGTTGATTCCACCGTGACAGAGGAATAAAAAGAGAGGTATGTGAAGAGGGAAGCAGAGGAGGGCCTTGTAATGGATACTGTGTCCAGTAATTAGGCTCCAGGTCCTGTGTTAAAGTGTCGTGACTTTGGGAGAGCCATTTAGCCTGCTAATGAGTCTCTAACAGTTTATTGATGCCACTTCTCCCATCACTTTTCTGACGCTCACTTCTCATCAACCCATTTTTCCCTCTGCCCTATGGGACTCCCCGAGCAACCATTGTCACTAATTAATTGAAATTAGGACAGATCAAATGCATTCCAACTTTTCTCATATGAGCAGAAGTACCTGGGGGAATGAAATTCCAATTTAGAAACTTGGGGATTTCTGGTCCGCCCCTTGAACGGTGCTAAATGAGGACTCTTAATACAGGCACAAGGCACTAATGCATCTGAGTAATAGACACTAATCTAGGATCCATTGTGCTGCTATTGTCCAACTTGATTTATTGTAATTCAAGGCAGTTGTATCAATGTAGTGAAATAGTCCTGCTTTTAAGGCTTTGCCTGAAGACACCCTTTTCCCAGCGTCCATGCTCTACAACAAATGAAGATTGTTTCCTCTTCTCTTTACTCTCCTCTCTTACCTTTTATATTTTTGTATTTTTTTCTCTAATGACAACCCAGTCCGGTATTGAAGGTCAACATATATTAAAAGTTAATTTATCAGATGGTTTCAGTTATAAAACATAGATCAAAATAAATGAAGTTTGTTTCACACATACAGTTGGTTAGATATGAAGAAATCTGAAGCAGCCCTTTAGTAACCCTGCAAGAAGTGCGACATTTGAAGTTCTATGCTACCAATAACACAATAATTAACTTTTTTCAATGTCAAAAATACCATCATGAGGACTGATTAATACTGTTATTGAACACTGTTACTGTTAAAACAGTATAAATCAGTGCATTCTAATTTTAAAGTTATGTATGATACATATTTAATAACTTTTTTTCTTTAAACCACTGTATTGAGTGGTAGCAGCAGCTGGTGATCCTCAGACCACTGAAGGCTGCTGCTACTCCAAACCATAAAGGACTGGATGCTGCAAAATAATAATACTAAAAACACTAATAGATATCTGACCAAAGCTCTTTTGTGATTATTTCTACATATTGCTTTACTGGAAAATGTCAACTATTTTTTTCATTATCCATTAAGACAGAAATGTAGCCAGTCTGGCTGAGACAAGGATAAAAGCAACACATTCACTATGTATTAAAAGAAGGCGAGAACATGACTGCATTTCTGTTTTTGTCAAATTTATGATCTTAAAACATTTTTAGTTGACAATTGCATGCTGTTGTAAACTTTTTTGTGTCAGTTCTTTATAGAATATGATGAATAATTAAATACTCATGCAAGAATTCAATTAACATTTTGGTAAAGGGGTTTTTATTTATGTTAATTTTTCTATTACTATTTATTATTGAATAACTAAAATATTTTATTTTTCTTGAGGTCACACAGCTGGGACAAACAGTGTGCAAACGGCTCTACTGGAGATGAGGGAAAACCGAACTGCATGTCTTTAAAAGTCAATCTCTTTCTCTTGTGTCCTGATTAAGAGACATTATTGGCATGTGCATCTGTATTAACATGGCCACTGGTGACCCTGCATGTGTGTATGTGTGTCTGACCAGAGCAAAAAAAACCCGGCCACATTGATTCACAAATGGCAGAGTCTCAGGGGGGCAAGAGATAAAACGGGCTGGGAGGGTGTGTGTCCCCCACCCAAAGCAGAGCAGTGGCACCCAGCAGGAGATAAAGGCCTCACACACTTCTCCAGCTGACTCTCACTTTCTTCTGTCCCACAGAAAACACCCAAACACACCATGGGGAATGGGATTAACCCCTGATTCGGCCACAATAGGCACACATGCGCATGCCCCCAAGCCCTCCCCCCGACTTATTCACGTCTTCTGCTAGTCACCACCCTAACAGGGATTAGGCTTAATGAACTGGAAGGAGTTAACAATGAATGAATGAGGACTGGAAGAAGCCTTCTAATTCCGTTTTGTGTTCAACTACTTTTCTTTTCTCCATTTTCTGTTTGAACACAAGGTGTAATCCACTTGACTATCAAAAGGTGTGGGACAAGTATGAATTGAAACTAGCTCTGAGTCATGGGCAACACACACACACACACACACACACACACACACACACACACACACACACACACACTGTTGCCTTGTGCTGATCCAACTTAAAGATACCATCTGCTCCCATCAATATTGACCATAGGGAGCATGAATACTTTGGGAAAAAAGAAAAGTATTTTCATGTTCTATTCTAATTGAATTATATTACCTGATTAATAAATAAGACACTGATGAATGGAGTAGCTAATTAAAAGCATTACTTTATTGTGTACAGTTAGTATAGTAAGTAGTTTTAATGAAGCCTGCAGAAGGACGTTGCCAGTGAGTGCAATTTTGAATTTGGGCACATGCTTAAACTACTTTATGCTCTCCTAAAAATAATATTGCTTTCCTTTCCTTTGTGTGGAAGTATTTGTGCATCATAGTTGGAAGCAGATTTGTCTTTTATTTGTTGTTTTGATGATTTATAACTTAGTCAGGCTGGCCAGATGATACAGAGAAAAAACAGACAAAACAAGCTCAGTGGGCTTTCTCTCATCTTGTCTGCGAGGTTTCTGTCCGTGGCTGACTTTAACTGGCTTTGTGGACTGATTTGTTTGTGTGTTTTTATTTCTGTGTGAACGGCTTGTGCTACAATGAAGGGAGCCGCTCGCCTACATCAGTGTGTCATCCTGTGTTTGTATTGACTCCAGTCTCAGAGGGAAAACTGCACATTTCTCTTCCCAGCCCATGTTTTTTAATTGGAGTGGCACACACATGCAGGCGTGACTGGGTTCAAGTGTGTGTGTGTGGGTACATAGAGATTTTTTACCTATCCTTCCCTAAATCATTTTTTTTTTCGACAGCTGTTTAAATCAGTTATTTCTGGCAGAAAATGTGCAGCTTTTAGCTTTCATATATAAAGTTGATACGTAAAATGTTTGCTATATTTCTGCCACTCCAACAACAAAAAGAGATATGCCAATTGTTTTATTTTTAAATGTTTGCCTTCTTAAACAAATGCTGACATAATTACAAACACATGATATCTGAAATCGAATATCAGAAGCTGTACAGCGAGAAATCAGGATTACTGAGTACAAAGCAAAAATACATATAAGCACACCTAAAGGCTGGAACTTTTAATGTGTTAATTTTGATCAATTGATCAATAGATTGTAGCACGTTAAAATTTTCCACACTGATAACCACTTATTTGACTTAACATTTAATTTTAAGTGATACTTGGAGTGACATCATACGACTTGAGTAAAGTGTGCCTATTAGGCGCTAAAGCTTGTGATGTGCACCTGGAGTTGCCATCACTATGCAACGAGTCATATCCACAAAACCTGTTCTGATGAAAGATGAATAAAAATGTCGAGAGGAGCCAGTTCAGGTGCCTCGGACTTCTGTTTAGGACGGATGCCTCCCTGGTGAAGTGTTCTGGTCATGTCCCACCAGGAGGAACCTGAGGGAGACCCAGGACATGCTGGAGTGACTATGCTTCTTGCCTAGCCTGGGAAGACCTTGTGTTCCCCCAGAGCAGCTGGCCCAGGTGGCTGAGGAGAGCGAGATCTGGGCCTTCCTTCTTAAGGTGATACCCCCGCGACCCGACCCTGGATAAGCAGAAGATGCATGGATGGATAAGTGTTATTGTAAGAGCCATTATTGTCACATACTATATGAAATATTTTATCTTATTTGATGGCAGTTATGAATATTGTGATGTCCAATGAACGAACAAGGCAATAATCCATTTTTAATCACATATTGGTCTTTTAGAAACTACAGTGTTGTGCCACAGTGAAGGAGAAAACAATGCAGAAAAATCAGGTGAATAACAATTTGTCAACTTTATGACAGATAGCCAGTAGAGCAGAGAATTTTTTTAAGGACACGAGGAACATCGACACCAAAGAGCACGCAAACATTTCAATGTCAGTTTTTAAAAGTTCAAATCAAATTGTGTCTTACATTTTGTTTTGTGTTGCATTAGTAATAAACTTCAAATCACATGTGTAAATATAATCTCATGAGTGATATATGTAGAATGGATTTGTATTGTGGAGAAACACACTTGCGCGCTCACACGTTACATACATACTCACTTGCTTATGCTCCAGAGCACAAACCCCATCTCATTATTGGGGGGGATCATAAACAGGAAAATATCTTATTAGCAGTATTGGGGGTGGAGGGTCGGCAACGTTACAGTGAAATGTAACGTCAAATGTGGTTCAGAAAGTTTTCAAACCACATTCAAGCTGCAAGACCAAAAAATGACAAGTAATGCATATCAAACATGTTTTTCTCATTAACCTATTGAGAAATAAAATTCAGATGTTGGTTCTAGATGAGTTTTGTTCAGTCTCACTGGTCTAATCTTTGCTACACCTTTACAAAAATATAAGGTTCTAAATAAAAAAGCTTTAATGAGTAACTGCTCTTAATAAAATTCCTCATAAACAATGATCAATTGAAATGGCTAAACAAGTTATGGGCTATTTAAATTATAACTTGTTAAGTTACTTTATTTTTAAATCTTTTTTAGTTTAATCTTTATTTAATGTTAATGCGTCAAAATTTTCAGATTAGTAGCGCATTAATGTTGACAGCGCTAATAAATGCATATTTTTACGTGTAAGTATTTTATACTGCGATGGACTGGCGACCTATCTATATTTATTTCTTTCTTGTTCTCATCCAGAACAGTGTCTCGCTGAATTAAATCACTGGAATAGCAAATTGTTTCAGTTCCGTCAAAACAAATTAAAATTTAAAGAGCTGAATTGAACTTTAAAAGAATTCGAGTCCCATTCCTCAGAAAAAAAGATGAGAAAAAAATTGTGATGGCTTTGTCAGAATAATGTGTCTTTCTTCACAATCCAAATCCAGTCCTAAATCAGAGTGTGTGTGTGTGTGTGTGTGCGTGTGTGTGTGCGTGTGTGCGTGTGTGTGTAGACTGACAGCATGGTCATTCACAGAATCTGATGGGGCTTGTCATTTCCCTCTGGGGCCTGATGAGGACTCATCTGCTCAGACATGTCATTAGAATATGAAAGAAAAAAAATACAGGTTTCATAACTTTTGAGACCACTTTAACAAAGTTTTGATGATTGGAACGTTTTGTGGCTGTCATTCTGTGTTGGCGATTGAAGCACCTTGTGATTCGGGCGGTCCTGGCGCCCATTCCACAGGCGTCTCCTCAAATGGGAAGAAGCCAAATAAATCCTGAGCTGTCAGAGGAGATGCAGTACGGATGTGTGAAGGTGGTGGGATAGGGGAGGGTTTGAATTTACATTTATATATGAATGTAGGTGCCGAAGGGCTGGTCTTGTCGACATGTTAAGACATTGACATGCTAATCACAAGGCTAGGGGATGCCACCTGTCTACCTAGGTGACAGAAAGTGGCGGCCAGTGGAGATGCACGCACATTTACACCATGTGTGACATGTACGTCTTGCTACTACTGATAACTACATGCACGAAGTGCTGACAATATGCAATATTATGCAAAAAATAGCTGTGTGACAGTGGTGCATGTTGTGGCCTTGTTGACTACAAATCAGCTCTTCTTCCCTGTGAAGGTTTTTCTGCTGTCGACTATCCATTGTCCTAAACATTTAGGTGCCGTCTTCCTCAATACACAGCAACTTTAACCCCACTACTCTATTTTAATGCTTGAATATATGCATGGATTTAGTTTGCCAGCTCAAGACGTTACTTTATAGTGTTACTTTATAGTGTTCTCTTTCAAATTCATTCAGGTTTTGATCTTTCCTGTAGTAATTGATGTCATTTTGACTCTTGAAATTAGGAACCTCCTTTATTTGTTCAGCAGTCTGACCTCTGAGCGTGCTGGTCTGCCAGTCCTCATCATGCCTTTGCTAATCCACATCTACGAAAGAAACTCAACCAAAACAGATAAGAACTGACCCGAGGCTGCCACTCAGCTCTTAGATAATGCAGAGAAGGCTTTGGCTGTTGTAAATCAACAGCTATAGGCACAAGTTTGTTTTTATTTTTTTATTAAAACAGAACCAGCAGGCTTTCTACTAACAGCGGTGAGGTAGAATGTGTATAACAGGAAAATGTTAACATTTTTTAGAAATCTGTGTATTTATGTATGCCTGCTGTTCTGCATCTTTATCATCTGTGAGGTGGATGGTGATTTGCACGTTTTCTTTCAGAATTCTGAAAGGCATTTGCACTGGAAAGAAAAAAAGAAATCACAGGAAGTAGTTATTTGTTTGCTGCAAACAATTTGTATTTGTATTTTTAAAAAAACTATTATACTGCACTGTATTGCTGGTTTATATTTTGATTTAATATCCATTTCGCTCTTGGTTTTCATCAAATGTTGTGGTGCACTCTGCCACAGTGAGTGACATTGGCATCAACCTTGGTGTAGAAGTTGCCATGGCAACACATTTTAACAGCCACGGTTTTAGTTGGTCAGAAACACGTTCAGCTTTTTTTTAAAATATTGGGAACGCAAAAGGAAAACATCTGCTTCAGTAGTCATGCTTTACTCAGCTTATTGGTCAAAACCAACAACAATTGATGTGTGAACAGCCATCCAAAGACCACACACTGATCAGATGTGCATTTTCCCTCCAGTCATATTTTGTAATTCCCTCATTGTCATTCCCTTAATGTAAAAATAGTGATGATTTGTATTTGTGAAATTTCTGTTTTGTTACAAAAAGTACAAGAATATTATGTATCAGAGTGTATGGTAGTGGTAGTTTTAAAAAAATATATTATTAATAAAAACATAAAAATGTGTGCTTCATAAGAGGACGGTCACATATGCATGAACTCGATTCATATAACTACCGACATTCAGTAAACTGAATGTTTGTTTTTACATGTCCTATTAAGGTTTTCTGTTGTCATTAGACAAATGACAGTGGTATAGTTACTTCTGTCAGACTGGCCTGTGGGGGCTGTGGCTACTGCCCAGTGAATTGCAGTGTGTGTGAATGGGTGAATGTAGTGTGAAGCACTTTGGCGTCCTTGTTTAGGGCTTTATCGGGACTTGAATATGCCCTTAGAAAAGACAGAAGCTGTAACTTTTGGACAAGAGTCTTCAAAAACCTATTAGTTTTTGAAGTTTCAGTATGTAACTTTTATAAAAAATGTGTGTCCTGACACTGTAACATGAGACAGATAATCTGTGATAAGATTGCTGTCCTCCACCTCCTTCACGTAGTGCTGGCATTGTCTGAAGAAATGCACAACTGTCAGTCAAAAACAACCCATCAGAGTCAGGAAGAGGGTCCTGTTAATCATCCTCACGTACATGCTGCTCAATGTCCCAATGGAGGAGAAACAACATACTTTTCCAGAAAAACTGTTTATCCCCCGTCATCCGTGGCTATGCTCACTAGCTTACAGTCTCTACTATCAGGAAGTAGCTGTAGCTTAGCAGAGACAAAGTGGATGGGGGAAATGAGCAGTGTGTACACATGCCTGATGGACACTGCTAAAACCACTTCTACTTAATTTTCCAAAAGTTAACCTACTGCAACTTCAGCCTCAATAGCCTCCAGCAATAAAGTGAAGTTTCCTTTTCTTCCACACGCCACAGCTCATGTGAGACAGATCCTGTCTCAGAGCGATGCAAATATTCAGCTTGTTGGCCTCTTACACAACTCTTTTTACATGATATTTGATAATCATTGTTATTGTAGCATTTTCAATAAAATTTTAAAAATACGAATGAGCTCAAAGTTTTTAGTTTGTATTTTTAGTTCTGGTGTTTATCCACCTTGCCTTCATGTTCTCCAGTTGTCTGGCCTACAGTTGAACTTCGCACTCTGGAGACAAGGCTGCAGCGATTACATCAGTCCCTGGAGCAGAGCCAGAAAAATGGCCCCTTTTCTCATTTCCATTATCAAATTTGACCTTCCTCATCCTCCCTGGCCCGACAAAAACAGCGTTTAAGGCACACTTATTAAACACAATCTAGTGAAGTTATTAAAACAAGCCAGCTTACTGAGAGACCTGCCACAATTCAATTACCTGTGTAGCTGGAGGGAGAAGCAGCTCAGTGCAGGTGATGATTCTTCTACCTTTATAGAGTGAGAAAAACGGCGTAGTTAGCTTGACTTCAATTAACACAATGGTGCTGTGTTAGTAATGAGCTGGCCAGTGATTGGCTGGGAGGAGGGTTGGAGGTTAGCAGCTCGCTGCTGTCAGCGCTGAGGGCAGCGTCTGGACCAAAGTGAGCTCATAGTTTCTTGTCACTCAATTTCTTGCCAGTTCCTGGATTGTATCTTTTCCATTAGCACCTGAATCATAGATATGACACTGTCATTACGGTGAAATAGTCGAGCTAGAGACAAGTTTTACATTTTCTCTTTCAAAATTCCTTATCATAAATTATTGTCATTCAATTATGTGACACAGCATTTACTGCTTTATCACTTCAGTCTTTTCTTCATTTGGGTTTTGGTTGCTGATCTTGTCTTTGTATGCCTTTTAGGCTTTTATTATCCAGATCACCAATGCGATTTCTTTGGTATCTGTTCCTGCTAATATATTTTGAGATGTTTACAAGACATCCTTTTGAATGTTCAGTCAGGAGAAAAGAATAGAACTTTATTTTTCCCCTCACTCTGGGAATTTAGACTTGCCCAGTGGCAATAACTCATATAGGCAACGTCCCATAAAATGTACATTTTAAAAAAATTAAGTAAGAGTATAATTTTTGTGAAAATGGTAACATTGATATGTTCTAGACAGAAGTTATGGATACAAATACGAGCTAAACCTAATTAGATTGCTTCCTCCCTGATATCTGTCTAAGATGTCATGAATTTGACACACGGTGACAATTCCTAACATTTCTAAGGGAGTGAATATCTGTAGATAAATCTTAGTCGTCCCAGAGAATACCTGAAGTAACATGAGAAATTGAGGCATTGGAAACACCCAGGTGTTATCTGTTCCCCATGTTTGTCAATGATTTAATTTGGCCTTTGTCTAATCCATCAGATTAAGCAGATTAAGTGTTGAATGAGCATCAGCCATTCTGGAAAGTGTTTCATAAGACCTTTGAAATAATGGGTAGCAATTGTGAAAAGAACTCCATCAGCTGGAGTGTCTGGTAGTGTTATTATGAGTCAAAACTAAAATACATATCAGCGTGAAGAGTTCTGCTGAAACTTGTTGAAATGTAACCCAAAGTAATTTGCATGAATTTTTTTTCCTTCCAGCAAGAGAAGTTTTCCATGTTAATTAGTAAAAGAGATTTATGGTTATGGACCATTATGAAATTACCAATATTTAACTTTTTACAAATGGGTTTCCAAAGGCACTTCTATACAGTAAGCTAAAGAGTGAGACAAAAATATTCCTAGTGTGTGTGTGACTCAAGTCAAACTCATGGTGTACCCACCCAGCACAATGCACCGGACCCTCACTGATACCGGCCACAGAAACCACAACACCTCACCTGACCGTCACTTCCTGGCTCAACTCAATATCCTACTTATAACAGCACTTCTGACCCACACAAGGCCCAACAGGCACATAACAATATGCTATATATCTTAGAACATAAAATAATAAAAAAGGAAAACTAAACAGACCCATTTGAAGTGGACTCTCCTGCCAGCTACCAGACTGCAGCCCTGTGTCTGTCACATCCAGATTCATCCAGATTCATTTTCTACTCTTTTTGGAAAACATTTTGACGAGGTTTAGCTGCTTAAAAGTCATTTTACTCATGTTTAGTTAGCTTCACTAACAGTTACATTTAATTTATGGAAAAGCATCAGCTAGCAAAAAAAACAAACAAACAAAAAAACTACTCAGTTACCATTTTTGTTTTGGATGTATATGCACCCACAGGCACATAGAGGACATTCTTACACAAAAGGCAATCTTAATTACATTTTTTTTTTATAGTAAACCTGAGAAAAAACAACAACATTTTTTTAAAAGAACTAAAAACAATTATAGAAAAGTGCTGCCTATGTTTGTTATTTTTTTCTTTTCAAAGTAAGTGAGTGCGTCTTACATTCAGGTGTGCTCAACAGTCCAGACAATACAATAGAACCAGGTTGTTCCAGAGAAAGTAGTTCCAGTGGTGGGAACAGAACCAGTGCAGTTGAACCAGTTTAGCACTGAAACCAACGTAGTAAAAAAAACAAACAAACAAAAAAAAACAATTCCCCCATCCAGAGAAACACACAAGGAGCCCTGAGGTAACATCTTGTGCAAACATAGTGCTGATTAAAAACAGGCCTGCAAGCATGGCTGCTGCCAGGAGGAACAGGGCAAACAGAGTCGGTGCATCAGGAGGCCGGGTCCTGAACACAGTGGAAGAGCAGAGCCACACAAAGCTTCCTGACATGTTTGTGCCTCGGTTCAGAGCACCTCAGAGCTGCATGGACTCCAACAATGGCACTTCTGATGTGCAGTCTTAGATTCCTGATAATTCGTCATGTTTTGAAATATCTGTTTTTCTGCTGCCTTCACCTCAGAACAAAGAAGGTGAAAGGAATTTTGTTTGTGGAGTCCAAAGCATAAAACACCATTCAGTGTTGGCTGTACAAATTCCAATAACAACATTCTTCAAAAAATTGTTAGAAAATATTTTAGCAACAAATAAAAAAAGGAGTTATTTTGCTGTTCTCAAGGCTGTGAGCACAACAAGCTTCCCTCCACTTCTATTTCATGAAGGTGGAAGCAGAATGGTTGTCTGAGCTCAAACTCTGCAGCACCGTGCGTCCTGCTTGGCCCACTCAGAGGTGGACAGTCTCGGGTTTCCGTTCACAGGCGCCATGAAAACTTATCCTTGCATCCTGGATGAACATATTCAAGTCGAATCAAAGTTTATTTATTTAGCACATTTACAACAGGCTCAACTGACCAAAGTGCTTCACAATAACACCACAGGTAGAGGAATGATACAATATATTTAAGTCTAGTAAAAAATAATTGGACAATTAAAAAATTGGCAGAAAATACCAAAAGCTAATAAAAACCAAGACATACTTAATTACAGCTGCAGCGATTCCCCTCCAATTATCAATAATCTGGGAACTATTGTACATGTGTGACCACTTAAGCTGAAATACATCTGTAAGAATGCCAGGACAGTCCATGTCTAATGCCCGGGTCAGTTATGCACTGGTTTCTGTCCTGGCAATTTGGATAAATAATAATGAAATGCTATTCAGTAATTTGCTCCCTCCAAGAGCAGGACCGAAAACTTCAGTTACAAATTTAGGTTTCAGCCAATATATCAAACATATTCATGCTTAGAGCTACGAGAACAGCTTTGAAAGTCATTGTAGATATGAAAACACAAAATAGATTGACAAGTGCTTAACACAGAGACAGATAGGTCAAAACGAACCACACACACTCTCATCTAAAGAGGGAACACATAAATGCACAGGGAGAACATGCAGGCTCCATGTGGGAAGACCTCAGGTTGGGAATCAAACCCATGACCTTCTTGCTGTAAGGCAACAAGTAATAAACGTTCCACTATGTTAAATTCTCACCATCACCATCCTTTCTTTTTTTTTTTCTCCAGATACCATGAAAATTAAAACAAGATTTTCCAGCTATTTCCTCTCTGCCATGTTAAGACATTCCTCTCCATTAAATACTGGGACTCAACATTATGCTATGCCAAATGGTGGACCAGGCAGTTAAAGGGACAGACGATGACACAAAGTTTTCTCACAATGTCACATAACAATTCCCATCAACATTCATGATTAATTCAAAGCAGCAGTTAAAATGACAGCAAATTTGAGTTTTGATCATGTTGCACAGAAACAGCATGATTTTCCAGTTTATCTGGAAACAAACAAATGCAACAAGTTGCAACAAATAAATGTTGCAACCGAGTGTACCGGATTATCAGGTGTGAGAACACATTTAATGTCTTTCTTTCTTTACAGGCCCCCACGAAATCACTGACTAAATGACAAGAAACATTTGGAGATACACTAGAAAGGAATGGCTCCTTTTAAACAGAAAAAAAAATCTACAGCACGAATCTGGTTCAGCCGACTAATCATCCAAATACATACGAGCTGTATTTGCTCAATTCAAATTAATTTCAAATTAAAACTTTGCACGAACACAAACAACAAATGTATTTTTGCATAATTCAAAATTAATCCAGGTAGCCCTGGGTAAATAGTAATTAGTAAACCAGTGAACAAAATCTGTGTCATTATTTGTAGCTACATTGCAGCATTATTTTGTAAAGATAAAACTCTGCAAATATATTTGCAGTGAAATTGAAATGTATGACAACAATGTTGAAGGTAACTTTTTATGCTGCAGGTGAAACTCTTAAATAAACTGCAGGGCAGAATATTTTTATCCATAATATTTCTAAATTCTTCAAAGAAAACTGTTATCTGTCTGTCTACTTTTAATGTCCACTTGTTCCATGCCTTCCTTCCCTCGGCTTAGTTGTTTTCCATATTTGTTCTGTCTGTCTATCTGTCTGTCTGTCAGATTATCAGCAGTCCTCATTTAGCACATCCACTGAGCCAGACATACTATCTTTGCTTTCACGCCCTTCTGTCAGGCCATAGCTCAAGAAAATCACCTTTGCCCAATACCCTTCCAACGCCCCCTTTTGTCAGCAGTACAAAGTTGATTTTATTTCCCCAACATCCCACTGATCTCTTTCAAAAACAACCCTGGATAGAAGAGGGAGGGGACACAGAGGTGTCATCCAGCCAGTCGAACAACCAGGCAGGCAGTTCACCAGCCAAACAAGGCTCTTTTTCTTTGGTTGTCTGTAATGCCCATCTGCTGGAAGCAGCATTATATGCAATATCCAATTCAATCCCTTCCCTCAACCTTCCCGAAAGCTTTCAGCCACATTTTAGCACACAAAAGCTGCTGCTCCGTCCTTTGTAGCCTGAGCTCCTTTTAAGAAGGTGAAGGTGTGGAGGTGAATCAATAGTGTCCTGGCTCTCAATCTCTCTGGGCTGCTACAGAGGGATTTTTAGGTTGGGAGGGAGAAGGAGGAAAGTGGAAGGAGGTGGGATGGTTTTGTCATTCATAAGCTTTGCTGACAAATCCTTGACATCATTTGGCGGATTGTATCGATAAGTTGTTCCCTGGGCTGCGGAAGACCAATCAAAATGATTTGCCGAGCATTTTGTGGTGGTGTGGAGGGGGGTGTCTGTAGTGGGGGTAGGAGGATGGGTCACTAGGTTTTCTGTGGGTGAAAGATTGAGGATGGTTTTCCAGAACAAAGATGATGCTGCCAGCCACAGCTGTGACATTGGCAACTAAAGGTGTCTGCGCTGCAAAGTTGTTCAAAGTTCATCTGAAGATGACAAGTATGTGTTAGTGGTGACTCATCAGAGTCCAAGCTGCAGCTGTTCCTGACATTCAACCCTTCAGTAAAAACCTGCCAAACACACTCAGGTTATCTTCACAAACCAGAGACAAATCAGAAAACTTGAACTGTCTTCAAGCATCAAGGGACATTTAGTGGCCTTAAACACATCCAAATGTATGCAGACTTTCACATGCGACCCAAAGTACATTCATCTCTTATAAATATGCCTCCTCACACAGATCTGTGTTTATGTATTCTTGGTTGGAGCTGCTCCAGAGGGAAGAAAAGACCTGGATTTCCTGCCTGCTGTTTAGACAGTTGTTGGCTTAAGCATTGAATGGCAAATCTCTTAATCTGCCCCTCTTAATAAGAAAAACATGAGACTGTCTGATAATTTCACACACATTTCCATCTGTTTTAAGACATAGAAAATCATTCAACACCACTGGTGCATGGGATTGGGTAATTAAACATTGAAAAAAACATATGCTCTTGTTAGTTTCTGGTATAAAAAGTGGACGTTCTGTTGTGCTGTAGAATTAGACGGTCACAATGTTTCAGTGTTTCACCGATAAGTTGTTGGGTTGAGGGAAGGTGGCTTGTCATATGACTTAGCTTGATCCATGTTTGGGAGCTGTGAAAGGTAAAACATGTAGTCGGTGTTAGACATCTGTTTAGACAACTTGATCATTCTGGTAATCTTATTCTGGTAATTATATCTTATTGGACAGTTATTTAATGGTTGACCTACATTGGACCTAAATCCAGCGTCCTAAAACGAAGCTAAATAAATGATTTACTGGGCGATCCAAGCTCATAGAAACAAAAAGGGTTAGTTTGTTGTTAACGATGGCATTGCTATCATAGACTAATTACTGAAAATAGCACAACTCACTACTCACACAACAAGTTGACAGCCATTTAATGCTTCTTTTGATCCTAAATGGTTAGGGTTAAACTAATTGATTGCATCCTCCAGGCTTTTGAAAGCTTTTTGTTTTTGGCTCGTGGTACAAAATGAGATCTGCAGCACAAGATAGATAGTTATGTGGCGCGCCTCCATGCCGGGTCAATTCTCACCGGCATGGAGGCGCAGATTATATGGGAGGTCTTTTTTACTTAGATAATACGGATCATATTATAAATATACTATTTTTTTTCGCGATGCCTCATCTGTTTCAGCCTATTTAGGGCACTAGCGTATTCATTGCGATCGATTTTGCATTGTTTTGAAGCCGAGAAATCCATTTGGCGACCTCCATCTGAATTCCACATGTCATCCGAGTCATGTGTCTGAAACCCAGTAATACAGCTTAAGAAGCAATAACGAACTTTATTTAAAAAAAAAAAAAAAAAAAAAAAAATATATAAAAAAAAATAATATATATATATATATATATATATATATTAATGATCACAATATTTATATTTCAACAGAATCTGAATTATTCTTAAATCCAGTACTTGATAATATCAGAAGTTAACATCTTAATAATAACATGTGTCTTAAACATTCATGATACCAGCAACTACATCAAGATAATGATTTAAAAAGGAACTGAAGATTGAAAATACCATTTCTTAAACAGATTGACTTGTAAGAGTCTCTGAAGTTTCCACTGTTTTAAAGGAACCAGTTTTATGTATTTAGATTTATTTTTCCTTTTACCTCACAAAAACCTGAGGATTTGAAACAGAAAGGAATCTGGAGAGATTTAAAGGAGGACCTTAAGAGCATCAGGTCCCAACCCTTGGACACAGCCTCATCTAACATTCTAAAAGCCTTACTTTTGCACCAGCCGTATTGTGTCACCTCTCAGTAAACCTGACCTGGGGTCCCTTCATCATTTCCCCAAACTGATGGCTAATGTTTGCACAACAGCTGTTTCAACCAGCTCTACGGTCTTTCTGTGAAAGGAAGGCAGAAGCCCACTTGTATGGCCCAGAACGCTGAATGATTTTCCATTGTTGATTGTGCCGTCAAAAAGGATGAGAAGTAAAAGCATGGCTAAAGAAAGTCATCAAGTGAAGCTGCTTACTTCAGAGGGGTGAAGAAATCTAGACAAAACTTTACTAGTACTGTATGGTGAACAAAAACAATTATATGCAAGAATCTTAATGTGTGTGTTCAGAGGTTTGAGTTAAAGATTATGGGTATCCTTCCACAGGCTTCTCATAGCAAAGGTTCTGTAAAGTTTCCATCTGTAATAGTTCTTTGGGCTGCTGTACAAAGATGTCATGTCAACACGACCATGATGAAAACAAAATAAATCTACAGAGAGGAAGAAGTTATGAAATAACTGACGTGGTGAAACAGCTGCTCTGATGCAGATGCTCATCTGTAGACTGGAGCTGAGAGGAGGAGCTTTGTGGAAATGGGTGGAGCTTTGTGAGAGCAAGCGTTTCGGCACCATGAATGGCAGCGAGGAAAGAATCAAAGCAGCTCCAGGTATGTCTTTGATGAGGGAATAACATAAAGTTCAAAAATGTCAACTTGACATAATATCTACCCACACCCCTTCAAAAGTTGGAATAACTTTGTATTTTCTGAATAAAACAAGGGCTATTGTGTAAATACCAAATTAAATATTGCTTACCAACACATTATCCTCTCAGAATAGCTATAGCGGGTTATAAAAGAGGACTCAGAAATGGTCTAAGTGAGGAGCCATTTGGGAGCAGTTAGAGCCAAAAGAGACGAGCTGGACTCGGTCTCTGCTGGCTACCTCAGCAAAAATATCCTCCCTGCCTTTGTCATTCCACCTCATCTTATTTCATTGTACTTGAATTACCTCGAAAAAACAAAATCACACAAAGGCAGTCTCAATATTATGCTTGACTAAAGCGTTGAACTACAAATTCCTAGGGATACAGAAGGTCCAGAGTGACAATATAAGTTAATTTTTTCCAAATTATTTAAATTTATTATATAAACAAAATTGTTATCATTTTCTGCTTTGTAAGATCCAGTGTGTTTATTATGCACATCTCAGAAGTGATAGAATTTTCCTGTTAAACAAAAAAATTCAAGATGACGTTTCCCCTTCAAAAATAATGACAATATTACAGTGTGAGTGGCAGAAACCTTCTGGCCAAGGTCAGAGATACTGGAGGAGTGGATAAGGAGATCATCAAAGGGGGAGTGTGTGTGTGTGGGGGCGTGTGTGCGTGTGTGTGTGTGTGTGTGTGTTGGGGGGTAGACTGCTCAGCCTCCTCACCCTCACCCCATTGTTGTGCCCTCTATCCTCTTGTGCATTCAACTGCAATTCCACTTCAATTTTTATCAACCTTCTGCTTACCTCAAGGAGATAGGATTCAAACCCTGACACGAATTAGCCCCAAAGATTGACTTGATACAGCCACACCCAGGGGGCACGCTGCAAAAACGAAGGCCCACTTTTTTTCCTCCCTCCTGCTTCCCCTGACTTTCATTGCAGCTTTTTTTCTCCTGCTTCCATTTTTGTCCTCTGTAATATGCATATTTCTGCCTCTGTTCCTTTGCAGGTTTCGACATCCTCGGCTCTGTCCATCTTCTGCCTCATCTTGATTTTTTTTGTTTCTCCATCAGAGTTTCTTCGGTCTGTCTGTCAGCTGTTGTAGTGACGCTGCACCTTCTGCCTCAGTGTGATGGACAGCAGTGCAGCTTCTGATGGAGTCATTTGCTTAGGAAAACAGATTGGGATCAAAAAGTAAGAGACTTCTGTGTTGCCAAGTGATTGCATGAAGAAGAGGTTGGAAAGCAGGGAGGGTATTTAATTTTGACTCATGACAGAGTTCCAATGCAGACAGATCTCCTCTGGTTAAGAGGTCATCAGCAAAGTCACAAGTCAGAGGAAACACTACTGGAATAAAAACTGGCAAAGAATCATTCACACATCTGAGCTTTCTAATGTTCAGTGGTTTAATTACCTCCCATGACGAGCAACCATTCAAGAACAAGGTAGGTCTCTCTTTTAAAACTGAGCTAATCTGTTCAAAAACAGATTTTTACAGATTTACCTACTAAGCAACAGAGACACTGCTGTACAGTTTGAATTTTTTAACACCATTTCAGCTTCTGTTATATTAGCAAGAGTACTATAAACCTTAAAAAACACAATATTTGTCCTCACTGTATATATTCATATATACATGAAATAAAAATAAACTCCAAACATTTACTTTTGTATTCAGTTTGTTAAAGTCACTTTCACATATAACTTTGTCCTTGTTTTTAAATTGTGTACAATTGAAACCAGATATTTGCATTGAAAACCTTTAATATTTCAATTTTTTTTGTTTTTTTTGTTTGCTTAAACGGATCAGATGTATAGACCTTGTTGCTCACACACCTTTTTAGCACTTCCACCAATTTTTCTTTGGGATTGAAATTATGACTTTATGATGGCCAGTCGAAAACATTTTATCAATTTGTAACTAATTTGGTAAATTAGGGTGATAATCCATTACTGTGATCATAATTGGTTCTCTTTGTGAATATCATGAAGGCTAGACATTGGCATGCTATTCATACTTGTACATAATTGTTTAAAACAGATAAATGTCACATTTTTTCTGGAAATTGTTTCAATAGGATCAGTGAGATATTTAGAGATTCACAGATTCTTCCTGATAAATTGCCTGAATTATTTAGATTTTTCCAAGACATCTCACAAGTAAGCTATTTGAGATATTTTGAATTATCCTATGAGAAGTTTACAAAGTTATCACAACATTTGGGTTCCTCAGAAAATTTGAAGGCACCATAATATTATTTATTATGTATGTAAACTTCTGAACTGGAATAAAGTAATCTTAAATTAAATGTCAGAAAGTGATTCTTTCTAACCAATGTACAAGAAATATCTGTTTTCATTTGGAATTTCAATAAACTGTTTTTCTTCATTTTTAATTTCATTTGCTGAAATTCAGTCTACTTTAGTCTACATCATACTGTCTTACATACAAGCCCAACCCTGCCATGAACTGGAAACGACTGGTTTACTGAAACCAAAACCAACACCTGCTTATGACTAGAAAAGAACTTCAGTTCATTTGACCAACTGTCATCTATTTGTTTTTTACAAAAGCTTTAGCATTTTTGAACACGTGAAACTTGTGCACACTGAACCCCGAGCCTGTGTAGTGCTGACAACACAATACATGACAAGTCCTATTAATGAGTACAGCCACCAACTCCAGCACACATTCATAACAAACACACAGACACACACATGCCCGTGCACACACTGAAAAGAACAGCTTGCATGTGGATGTCCAGCCAGCTAGTGATTCCTCACAGATAGTATTGATCTGAAATGCTAGCCTCATTCATTACAGGCTGACTAGTAGCAGATGAGCTGAGGCTTATTGCTGAGCAGGCCTTTCTGGACTGCATAGAAAACCACAGGGGGGAATTGTAGTGAACAAGCACAAGTGTTAAGGTGGCTCACGTCTCTTAGTCAGCACTATTATATAACATTTTATGGTTGGAGGAATGTATATTTCATTATTAATACTGGTTGACCAGTCATTACATTAAAATCATTTGCTATAATTCTGTGTCAGCCATGTGAAACATTTCATGATGACATTTTAGCACCAGAACTTAGTTATTAATGTGAATTTGGTTTGTTTCCATTCCACCACCTAATTTTCCAAACCTCAAACAAACAAAAGACAACCCTTAGCCAATGTTTATGATGACTAAGTGTTTATCTGATAATAATAGGAAAAGAGCCACTCTTTTGTAGGGTGGATATTATTAATGACATGTTTTCTCCAGGCTTATTCTGGAGTTAAGGGCTAATGTATGATCAGGTTCCAGATCATTTTTTTGGTGCACCAAAAGCTTTCAAACCTCTTTTTTGTGTGTGGTGCACTTCTACACAATGTTCTTTCATCCACCCCTTTTAACCTTTTAGCAGCATATTTAATTTATTTTTACTGATCTTTGCTTGGCGATTGATAAATTTTGTTTATCCAAAAAACACAAATTTGCTGACTTTACATCTGACTTTTGAGGAAAGTTAAGAAGTATCACCACCAGAGTTGTGGACACAGCAGGACATCATACTTCTGGTGGTTAAGCCCTCCTGTACACTGACCTCGCTGGCGCTGCCAACTGGGGTGAACAGCTCTACATCTTCGACTCTCTACATCTTCGACTCTCTTCTGGCCATAACGGCAGCTAGGTTTATCGCTAGTGAACCCTGGACCCCCACACCAGGGTTAGAGCATGATTCTGACGGATTACTGGATACTTCAGACACAATTCACTCCAAAAAAGAAGAGGACAATTTTCTTCAGCTTTTTCCCCCTGACCAAGTTGCTAAGCCCAGGCCATCAGAGGACAGCCAGGGGAGGAGGGAAGATGCAACACCCCCACTAGTTCGCAGCATGCATCTGCAAGACTTGTGCAAAGGAGCTGTTGATAATTTGTCCATCCTCTGTCCCTCTGTACAGGCTCAGGCACCAGCTTCCCAGTAAGTGGGGAAACGATGCCCAAGGCAAGGAGAACCATCTGGCAGCTCATCCCATTCTTTCCAGAGTGTTTGGAGGGAATCCCACATTCCTAGAAGAATCCTATTTCACCTGTGAACCTGGTCCAAGAAGGCTGTGCATTAGATTGTGAGGACATAAAAGCAAAAGGTAACAAGTCTCTGCCGCCTGTGGAGCCCCTGGTTGCATTCCACCTGCATCTCACCCTTACTGTGGTTGACTTGAGACCATTTCTTTTCTTGCAGAATAGTCTTACAACAATCTGGGCCCTGAATGCCACCTGACTTCTGTCACCATACCAGGTGGAGCTGGAGCATCATGAGGCCCCCTCCACTGCCAGTGAGACAGAATGTGCCATGTATCATCACTTGCCAATTATTGATGATTTATCCTGTTTTAATATATGGACAAATTAAAGATGAGTGTGAATAAGCATGAGAATATAACTGCTGACATTAGTTAAAAACAGAAGCTCAGTGGTTGTATAAACTGTGATGTTGCACACTAAGTACCTCAGATCTATTGTCTCATGTTCCCATGTGATTCAGTTGTGGGTAAAGGCAATGATAATTGTTTTGCATTATAACATTAGACTATCTATACATGAAGTGAACGTAAGTGACTATTCCACTAAAACAATTCCTTCTGGACTAAGAGTACAGGTGACTTGCCTGGTGGTTTTATAAAGTCTATACTGGCTTCAAGCTCCAGTATCTTCTCGTTTGGAGCTTTTAAGTCATGTTTGACATCATGTTGACATTTGCAGCAAACAAAATGCAAAGCTGTCCTCAAGTCTTGTATCAGAAGTCTTGAAAGAAATTCAGAACCACTGGATCAAGACCATCAGCTCGTCTTGATCCAGTGGTTCTGCCCAGTGGTTGTTTGATGGAAAATACTCACAAGATGTTCACATCCACCACTCCAGCATAGATATTTTGATACACATCAGTTCTCATAGAACTATGCAATAACTGAATAAAGAAAGTCTGCAAATGAACATTTTTGGTATAATTTTTCATGAGTCAGACATGGTCTTAAAAATCAATCAATTTGGAGAAAGTTTCAAATCATAATTTAATTGTTTGTGCATCCCATCAACTTGACTTTTGAGATACATTGTTTGTTGCAATATTGAGGAACAAAATTGCCAAAAATAATTAAATACAAAAAAAAAAGACAGAAAGATGCAATTAGTCAGCCAGCTGACCTTAGCTGCACCTCTTGTATTCAAACAATGGAGTCATGGATGGTGTACTCACATTACAGTGATTAAGTGATTAATCTCAACATGTCATGTGTGCTGTCGGTAAAAGCAGATCGTCAGAATCCTGGGTAACGCTCCGATAGACAATAGCAGACGGTGCCTCCAGCTTCCAGCTGCATTTCCCCACAGAGCCGGCCACAATGCCGGGCCGAAGGTCACAGAGAACTGCTCCAACTGGCAGGACCCAACCTGAAAGACCTGCAACTTGGCATTTTGCTTCTAAATCCTTTTCTGTCCAGATTCTTGTGAGGGGGGGGGGGTTAATTATGAAATAAAAAAAAAAAAATCTCATTTTGAGTCATAAAAGAAGAAATTGGATAGATGGAAGGGATGAGAAGGGGGAGCCGAGGAGGAGAGTCTAACCAAGCCAGCAAATGTGCCCTCATGCCAGGGAGTCAATTTGAGGAAAGCTGCACAATGTGACATCATTTACTCAGAAA
The DNA here is from genome assembly GCA_922788865.1 of Poeciliopsis turneri. NCBI lineage: Eukaryota > Metazoa > Chordata > Actinopteri > Cyprinodontiformes > Poeciliidae > Poeciliopsis > Poeciliopsis turneri. The sequence goes on from CAKLNU010000326.1 coordinate 135,146, forward strand.
AGCCTAATTTGTCAGCATTAATATTTCACTCCCAGCATTGCCTGTCACAGTGTGCCAAAGATGACTGATCAATGTATGAAATGGCTACAGCTAATTTATTGAATATTTATGTGCAATGTCATGTGCAGGTCTGAGGCGAAATTGTTTCCACCACAGTCCAGGAACTTTCCAGAGAAAATCTAATTTTGGCTTTGATTACTATTAATATTGTGACAAATATACTTTTATCATCTGGTTAAAAGCAGAAATTTACTTTTGACTGCAGATTTAGTCAGACACATAAGCTGCTTCATTAGGTACACCTGTTTACTTGGTGTCACACACACCATTTTAGATTTCCCAGAGGACAGCGACACAGGCTGGCATCGAGGCAGTAATATGTGCTGAAGATGATGAGGAGGTTAAAACTGAGTATTAAAATGAGAAAGGAAAGGAGAGAAATTGTCTGAATAGTTAGGAAAATAGTGATTTCCTGAAATTTTCAAACACGGTCGTCTCATACTATTAAGACCACCACCGCTTACTGTCTGCAGTCAGGCTCGGTCTATTGTTCCAGCTCTCACTCTCCCTGTATTTAAACTCCTCTCCTCCTCTCACTCCTTCCTGGATCCTCATGTTATTCTCCATTTTCCTCCACATAACTGGGTCCCGGGTTTGTTTCTGCTCCTTGTCGCCTCCTTATTGTTATTGTTTAATTTTCATTCAATTATCCACCATGAACTCACTGCCTCTCTGCATTCGAGTCCATCATTGTCACACCTCACCTTGACAGGTTTCAGCCAGGAGAGAGATTCCACAACAAATGTTCATTAACCATAGCATAATAAAATAGGTAATCATTATTTGAAAAAAAAAATGGTGGACAACAATTCAATTTCCACCATGTCTGGTCCTTTAAACTCGTTGAAGGGAGGACTTTCGGAGGACCATGGCAACAGTAAAAGTGCTGTATGAGTTCCCAACCAGAGCTTGTTGTGGTCTACAGCAGTGACCTAAAAGCTATTTCATCAGAGCATTTTTAGGGCAACAACTAAGAGGTTTGACCCCAAAGTGTTGCTGAAAAAAAAGAGAACACTGTGTCCACAGTAGTACAGGGGGGTGACCCCACAGTGCTCTGGGTTTTCTTGAACGGCACTTTTGTTTTTTTTAAGGTGGATGAAATTCTAAACTATTTGAAATGTTTGTCATCTTTGAACCCAAACTCTCTGATGTCTGCTGGACCGGTAAAGTTGAAGATGGACATAATGAGATAATAAGAGGAAATAACATTTAGAGATGATATGGCTAGGATTCGGAGCAAACTTCAACGGATATCCAATTTTTCCTTCAGCATAAGAAGAGTTTTGCATTAGAAAAATATTAAGCTATGAGGGAAAGCCTGTAGAATAAATTATTTAACCTGGAAGCCTAAAAGCTGAATCATATATGTATTATTTTGTGGAATTTCTATTCAACAAGGACAGCGGTTCATCTCAACATGCTTCCTTACCAGGGGTCCATGATTAAGTCCTTTCCCAGCATGGTGTTGGTGAGCCAGCAGGTCGCCAGGTGACCAATTCTACCACCATACAATCTGAAGTGCAAATCCCTTTCTTGCACCTCAGTTAGCCTGAGCCCCTCCAGTCCTTTCATTATAGCAGCACTAATTACAAATTCTTAAACCAGTGCCAGACATTATAACATGACAGTGCTGTGAGCATATGGCATAATATCCTATTAATGAACACTCTAAATTCAAACTCAGGTCAGCGCTACCACCCCTGTGAATGTGTCACTGATCCAATAGACGCAGAGGTGGGGTGGAGGTAGGCTGTGGGTTGGGTGGAGGAGGAGAAAGTGACCTTCTTCTAAAATGCACAGACTCATTTAGAGGGAGAAGGTTGCCCCCGGGGCCTTCTCATTGTTTTACTTGTTTAATTTTTCGCCAGCAATTATTGATATAATATTTTGATGGAGGCAGAAAAGGGGAGTCGCTGGACAGAGCCCAGAAAAAGGAGGGTTGAGTTATTCTATCACAAATTTTTGTTTTCTTCCTCCAAGCCTTCCTGCTCTCGCAGTTATTTCACTTTGTATTTATTGCTTATATTTTTTGTTTCATGTTTCCTGCATGCAAGTCAGTGTCTAACAGCGAGGACCGGCTAATGGTGTGAATTACTTGTGTCGTTCATGAACGATTCATTCAAATGATTGATTCGTTCAAATGAACAAATCATTTAAGTGAACTAATTGAAGAAAATCTCTTCATTAACTGATTTCTCCATTTCTTAGTTCAGATGAGGTCATCGTGAGCATGCTGGTCGGCAGGAACTTCGATGTTTTGTGTCTCAGAATTTCTGATAAACTGTCACCCTGTCAGAGACACAGCGCCACCACAGGACAGTAGCTGCACTGACAATCTGGGCGTAATCTGCTCACGCTGTGACTCAACGCTATTATTGAAAGTACGTGACATACACGCATTAAAATGTAATTCTGATGGTTCCAGCATTGAATGGTGGACGGATCTATTTGCTAAATAGCAGAATGTGTTATTTAAAATGCTTTAGTTCAGGATCAATAAGAAGGGAGGCGACTCAGAAGGACAGGAAGTGACGTTGCCCAGAAGGACAAACTTAAGCTTTTTGCTCCTTACCAGGCAAGACACGCATCACATATTTTACTTGTTGACTTGCTGTTAACACATAGTTTACACTTCTATCTCGGGTGACATCACATACATTACATCTTATTTACGCCTTGTATGTGTGTCAAAGTTGCGTCAAAATAACCTGAAACATTCACAGCTAACTAACCTGGATTGGTTCCCAGTATGTGAGTGAATCACTTGATTCTCTGAGACAAAACACAACATTAGCCATGAGCTTGGAGGAACAGAATGAGGAACATACTGTGCTGGAGAGGCGTCATGTCACAGGCGCTTTTCTGATCTACACTAATTCATTTGGTGAACAGATCAATTTAATGTTCTGATTCAAATGAACTGCCATCCCCGTCACTAAAGGGAAGTTAGTTATGCCATTTCCATTGCAGAGAAACAAGCTTTAAACATCTTGCTGGCTCTGCACAGCAAACATTTTAATATACAGCAGAAAGGAATGTCCCATCCATCTCTGTTCAAAAGTAAGACAATATGTTTGCAATAGGCTCCTCATCCTGAAACAGAGCTAAGATGGAATTTGAAGTAGCCCTTTACCAGCTCTATGTGCACTTCAACTAAAAATTTGAACTGCAGTTGAAATCCTGTGTTTTATTTGTATTTGAAGCAAAAATGAAGTTAGAATATCTATGTTACTGCTGTCCTGTTGAGGAGCTTCAGGGGCTCATTGGATTACACAGGGGCTATTCTGTCTGCTTCTCCCTCAGGGACGGTTCAGTCCCTGCAGGCCCTGGAGCTGGACCCCAGCGGCTGGCCCCTGCCAAGCACAGCAGAGCTGCATGTTTGTTTAAAAACCAGACTTAATCCTCCGCAGCAGCTGTCACAGATCAAGTTGCAGATCAACGCAGAGGGCGACGTGCTGGGGTTCGGGGGAAAGCGCGAAGGGCTGCAGCAGGTGCAGACGTAATGATGAGTGAAATTATGAAGCTTATATTGAACAAGTCAGGTGCTGAGGAGCCATTCTGGTTGAGATGACAGCAAGAAGAACTGAGATGAAGAGGTGCACACAAAGTCCCCACATACACCCAAACATCAAGATTACATCAGTTCTTTTGCAACTGTAACTAAATATTAGCTATTCAACGTAGAAAGTGTTCCTCAATCAGTGAGTACGTGTTTTATGCTGTTTTCTCAAAGTCCCAGTCCAGCTGGGTTCTGGATCTGCTGGAGGTTTCTTCCTGTTAAAGAAGACATTTTCTTTCTGCTGTCGCTACCCGTCCAAGAGGAGTTAATGCTGCGAGTGAGCAACTCAGTGACATCTACTGGATTTCCTTATGTGCAGTTTTAATAACTTGACTCTATCGTTTAAAATCTAGGACCAGATTGGAATTTCTAATGGAGTTGATTGAAATGACAATCTTTGTCAAGTGCCTGAAGACTCATTTTGTGACTTGGTTGCGATATATAAACAAACTGAAGTAAAATGTTATTTACTCCTGATCAATTTTTTAAAACAAGGAAAAAGTCACAAGTATTCACTTGTCACACTGCTGGATTGTAACAATATTTTACATTGAACATCATGCAGAAAGAACAATTGAGATCTTTCACTTGAGGTCTAAAAAAATTGCAAACATTGAATCTGTGGTTAAAAAACAAGATCATTTAAAATGTGTGTGAGACTCCTGGTAAAAATGAAACTTCTGTCATGTCATTGTTTGCCAAGACACACACAAAGAGGGATTGACATTGTGGAAAATATGGGAAGTCTGAGAGACTGAGGGGATAGACAGGAGGATGCTGTCATAGAGACAAATACTGTAAAACAAAGAGAGAAACCTGCAAATGAAGAGTGCAGCAATGCTGGCGGACACTGACATCTTTTAGCTGGCACACCAACATGCCAAGTTGTAGGATTTACCCTGAAGCCCTTGGGTTTACTGCTGAAAAGACTTTTGGCTTGAGGGGCCCCGTGGCTGGCTGCAGACACGGTCCCATTGTCTTAGTTCCTGGAGAGGGGAAATGCTGGAAGAACTCGGAGAAAACAAGAAGAAGACAAATAGGAGAAGGAAGCGGAGGAGGCCAGAGGGAGAACAGCAAGTGATTCTAGGGAGTTGGGCCAACAAAGAGGAGGAGAGCCACATGCTGTCGAATTCCTATAACATTAAAGGAATTTACACACATTTATTTTTCAGCCACATTTAATAATATCACCAGTTATTATTATGTGCAAATATTTCTAGTACATTTGTTATGAACCATGTAATAAATGTTGAAAACCCTCCTAAATTGATAGCAATCTGAGCATTGTATGGATCATTGATTAACTGCTTCAGTTTATACTCATATTGTGTTTGTACTGCAGTACACATTCAAGGAGTAATGGAAATCCATTTTCAATATAATACTGTATATTGTACAGTATTATAAATTTGGTGTAAACAACGAAACAAGAGTTTAGGCCCATTAAGCCAACTTTGAGCTAATTTGGTGTTGGTAGCTCTTAGCCTGGCCAACCTGTTAGTATAGAAACAGAATGTAAAGTGTAATTCAGAGGGTTTATATTTAAGATGAATGAGATAAAATTTTAAAAAAGTTTAACTCAGAAGTGAACATGACATTGTTGAATATATTATTTGTTTTAGTCACATTGAAAATGCTGAAGGTGTATTTCAGGTTGTGAGTTAGTTTGTGGGTTTTGGATTAATTGAATTTGATGTTAATTTTTATCTAAAAATGTTATCTCTATCTTAGTCTGACTAAACAGATTTATGGAAATGAACATGAAGGATTTATGAGATGTTTGTTCTGAGGAAAGTATTTCATTCAGAAATTAATATGCAAATTGTTTTGTTTATTTCCATAACTGTGTTGATTATTTCATGTGTTTAGTCTTCACTAAGTTAGAGTAATTAGTGGACAGTTTGCATTATGCCTCTGCTCATGGTGTATTTGCTCTGATCCACCGAATGCCCCTATAATGTTTTATATTCATGAATAAAGCAAAAAAAAAAAGAAGAAAAAGAGTTGACTCACAGGAGTTTATTGGTTAAAATCGGATCGATAAACAGTTCTCACTAAATGACTGCATCCAGATCTGCCTCAGAATTTCTTTGAGGTTGGGTCAGACTCTGGTCTTTACAGATTATTTTGTCCTCACTCGCCCTTTCAACAGAGTGCAACTAGTGCAGACTGATGTTGACCTGATTGGGAAATGAGGGTAAAATCTAGAAAAAAACAATCATCTAGCTCCAGCTTTAGCTGTGTGACATCCCTCTCTCTGAACAGAGCTTAGGAACTCCTCAATGGTTTGTGCTAAGTTCTTTACAAGAACAGTAATAATCTTGTGGGGATAATAAAACATCTTATGCGGCAGAGGGGGAACAGTTTGTGAGATGCTGTGAAGGCAGCAACATACCTCAGGAGTTCAAAATCATTAAAAGCTGAATCAAGGACAATGAAAAAGTTTCCACCAGAAAAACAAGTATTTGTTTCCAAAATTCTGGCATTTCCAGTATGTAGAACAAAAATGGGTAAGAATGATAACTGCCGATTCCTTGTAAAAGCAAGCACATGTATATGAAACCCGGAAATATAAAACAAAATGAAGAACTTTGTTGCATAGGAAAAAACATTTTTTTAAGCTGTATAATTTATTCAGAGTGGATATAACTTATCTTTATGATTTCTTGTTTCCTCCTCTTTCTGGTTTACAACAATATTTCCAATTTCTGCAGCCTTGTGCAATATTCTTCCAAATACTATGTTGTCAACAGCTACAGCAGCAGTGCAGAGCTCATAGGTGTGTACCGACCAGAAGCTGACCATGAATGAGAGCTCATCTGCTGGGGCTGAGGAAAGCACATGGTCAAGTGGTCAACAAATGAAAATAGAAAATTGCTACCACTTGTTGAACCGCTTCAAGTAGATGCAGGGGATGGAGGTGGTCAGGTCATGATGGATGCCCCGTGTCCCCATTGTTGTTGATATGATCAAAAAATTCCAGGGGCAACCCCTCCCCTCGTTCTCCATTCTCCACCATAATAGACAAACAGATGTGCGCAGGTCGCCTGCAAGCGTGGAAAATTGCCTCTGCAAAATTGCCTTTGGAATGAGAAATTCTGTTTTTTTGTTGGATGAGTCCAACGAGTTATTTATTTATTTCTTTTTTTAGTCAATTGTTAATATTTCCCTTCAAAATAACAGGAGTTTTAACTTGTTTTGCAGTAAACCAAACAGGGAGTGTGGCTGTTGTACTGCTGGAGATCCAATATTGCCTAAATGTAAGAGGATAGAAAGGATACAAATCCCTCAAAATCCATTTTCCTCATGTCAGTGTTGGTAAGAAAAATAAAATGATTATTATTGTTGTTATGAGCTATAATCAATCTAATTATATAGAGATTTTCCAGGAAGCCAAAGAGGCTTTCCAGGAGTACAATACAAAAGGAAACAATGAAAAACACACAAAAAGGGGAAGATTATACATTAAAAGTACTATAGTTTCAAAGAGGTGGTTTTGAAGTTGTTTATTGGAGCAGGTACAGAATGGTTGGGGCAGTGAGTTCCAGAGGGTGGAGGTGGAGATGGAAAAGACTTCGTCTCCCAGGGTAAAGTTTGGTCCTGCAGGGACTTTCTAAACCCGCATTAAGTTCACGCCCACTTTCAACCATAAATGGTCGATGCAAAACACCTTGTGAATGTCAGTGTTTGTTTAAATGAGCCAGTGCCAGAGATACCATCATGGGAGGACAAGCCCCTACATGGGATGTACCACCAGCAAATAACCAAAGTGGCTGATATCAGTAAATCCTACCAATGGCTGGAAAAAGCTGGGCTCAAGGACAGCACAGAGGCCCTCATCATGGCCGCCCAGGAACAGGCCCTAAACACCAGAGCAATAGAGGCCCAGATCTACCACACCAGACAAGACCCAAGGTGTAGGTTGTGTAAGGAGGCCCCTGAGACAGTCCAGCACATAACAGCAGGGTGCAAGATACTGGCAGGGAAAGCGTACATGGAACGACATAACCAAGTGGCAGGCATAGTGTACAGAAACATCTGTGCAGAATATGGACTTTAAGCCACGAGATCAATTCGGGGAACATCCCGAAAGGTTATGGGGAATGTCCGAGCTAAGATCGCTTTCAAAATATAAATGTAAGCAGAAGTATTAAACATTTTGAGAACAACAGACATAAAATCCTGCTTTCTGATTGAAAATGGGTGCCCTTGGATTATGACAAACAAAATCCTCCAGAGAAGCCAACATTATTAAAATGACAAGAATTTAAAGTTTGAAATACTTCAGTCTGTGCAATGACTCTAAAGTATTACTTTCCAAAATCAATGACAAAAACAAACTTTTTGGTGGTAATCAGTTTCTTTTAATTGCACCTATATAGAAAAACGTGTTCACTTTATCCAGGGCAGTAACCAAAAAAAAAATAATTTCCACTGGTTCTGAAAAATTATGACTAAAAGAATTGAGTCCTCCTCGCCCTCTAATAAATGTAAGCTTGAGCATTGTGGAGTGGGACATACAGCAGGTCACAGCAACCCAGTGCGTCTCAGTGCTTCGGCCTCCTTAGGATAGATATTGATAGTTGGAATAACACTTTACCAAATGAGCCTCAGCAATGAGCTGGAAAATTAACAATATTTTTAGAGTAAGCCCAGAGTGGTAGGGCAGGATTCAGCACACAGAGGGCTAGACGACATCTGTATGTGGATGTGTGAGCAAGGAAGCTGCATATATGCACGAATTGCACGCAATAATGTCTGAACAGTTTGATCATCTTTTGATGTGGACGTCTTTATCAGCTGAACCTGGTAGAGTAACCAATCATTTGTTAGGGTTTGCAAAAGGCTAATGAAGTCAAAGCAATCAGAATGTTTTATTTTTCATTTATTCTGATACAGAATATTCTTCTTCTGAAAACTCTAAACTTTTACCTTCTTATGTGACAGGAAAACCACTCACCTGAATTTTTAAGGATATTTTGTTTATACAGGCAGTGTTGATGAACAGACAAACTCAAATGGATCATTGTTTTGGACAGAAGTAGTCATGGTGTTGGATCCTAAAGAATGAACAGAAAATTGGTTAGTTTAATGATCCTGTTACCAAATGGAGAGGCCAGGGTGAAGTCTAATCCTCTACAGAATAATACCCATCAAGTTTAGCATGGGTTTAGTCTCTTGGCTTACTTGAGGCACTCCAAGTTTGTGACGTTGCTTTAAAGAATGCAGACATTACCACAAACAGAAAAACTGCTGGATTCAACAAAGGCCCAGCACAGCGAGTTTAGACTGAAGATAATGACATAATGTCCTGTATTAGAAAAAATATTTCCACAAAAAGTAAGCAATGATGCTTTTAATAAAAAAAAAAAAAAAACTTTAAGGAATCTCTGATAAGAATCAAATGACTATGTCATGTACAATTCATTCCCACAGTTCATGAGACGTCAAGCCTCATTGAGTAGATCTGCTTTCAGAAAAGACTTAAAAACAGAGAAACGTGTCTAATTTCAGAGGGCAGATCATTACACAATTAGGGAACTGCTACAGGAACAGCTGAAGTCAAAACGTAAAAGCAGCCAAAGACCAAAGAATAACGTTGCACTATTCCCCAATAAAACTTTCAACGATTGCAAGAACATCTTAACTTTTAAACTGCAAAACGTTGAGTAAAAATGTTTAATTTTGATTTTTAACCTTCAGCTTTGTGCATCTTTTTCCACTCAACATCCTTGTGTACTCTTTTCTTCTTTTCTTTTTGAAGTTTATTTTTGCTTATGTTTGATGCATTTTGCCAAACTTTTTACTTCTCTGTGTTCATTATTGTTACAAACATGTTGCATATTAATTATTTCCTGTGTGTTAGTTTTTTAGCTGTGTTCTGTTTCTTGTGCTTTTGAATTGATTTCTCTCAGACTGTTGCCAGGATTTTTCATTTTTGGCTATCTGCGATTTGGCCCTAATTCATCCAAATAAAGCATTAAAGTCTTAGAGATAACATGCAGATCTGGAAGCCCATGACTGTGTTTTGTAAGATTCCCATTGCAGATTGGGAATTGCAGAATTGACAATTGTTTATTTATTTTTTTATTTTTCCATTCAATTTTGAACCAAAACATTTACTAGCTTAACTGTAAACAATATGCAGTTGTTATTCATATAAAAAACTCCTCATGCATTTATGTCTAGTTTATTACATCCTTCATATGACATGTCAGCATTGTGCATTCATGTGACTTTATTTGTGCCTTTTTCTAGGTATATTATTAAAATTTTTCAGTACTAGCACCTACTGTTCAGGATAAATAATGTAGTGGGATGAAAAGGTGAGAATAAATGAAGCTGCTTTGATTATTAATTCAGAACATTTTTCTCCAATTTTCTCCAGTGTACATTTTCCTAAAAACTGTTTTTTTCTTTTTTTTAAAACCTTTCAAATATTTACTTCTATTTGGTCTTTAGTTTGGGAACATCATGTAAAAGTACTACTTGTCACATCAATTTATGCAGAGCCAATATCTCCCACTTTCTTTAACCCAGAGAAGTTGCGATCCGCGTCATGAACACTATTGTTTTCACTCTGCTTGCCACAGCCATGTCCTCCTCACTGAAGAGAGGAGAAACATTCCCTGTAAGAGCTGCCCTCCTCCTGCTTTTTTCCTCTTTCCATCTTCCGCTTTCTCGCACACTCGCCTCCAATCCACCATTATTAGTGTCTCCAATACTCCAGAGGGCAAACAAACTTTTAAAAAATTCCCCATAACCCGCCAAGCATAGCCCATTTTCCTCTCCATGCAATTAACTGCACCAACATTTACAATAATATGATTACAGACACTTTGAAAAAGTCATGGGGGGAACGTAGGGCATATTAGGTATCAGCAAGGGGTTGATCATAATGGTTGCGTTTCCTGGAGACTCACATTTTCTTTTCCACACTGTAGTGAGAACCACTAAATTCTACCCAGGCAGTAAAAACCAATGCTCTGGAACCATGATAACAAACACAGGCAACCACTTTCTTTCTCATCACTATCTTTTTTTTTTCCTTCCATTATTTTGTGGCCTATTTTTTTCTTCCTCTGTACCCAGCCGTGCATTCTGTCCCTGATACAACCCTTTAATTAATTACGTCTTTCATGGCCATGTAATTAGGAACATTAGCAAGTAATAAACTTGCCACAAGTCTTAAAATAATGTGCTGGCCCTCGGCAATTTGTTTGTAATTCCCCGTTCATGATACAACAGCCCCATAGGGCCCCATAGATCCTCCAAGAGTCCCCACTGTGCCCTGCTTGCAGCCATGACAGGCTGGATAAGACGGGGGCTTGTTGAGGGCCACTCTAATCCAGCCTGAGAGGGGGATCAAATGTCACCCAGGCTGGCTGAAATTCCTGCTGCTGCTATTACAAGAGTACTTAGGTGTTTTACCACCTTGCAGGTTCAGAGTTGGGGCTGAGTTTTTATGGTTTCTGTTTCAGCCACCAGGGGTCCTATCTGTAGAGCAGAGAAACAAGTGCAAACAGTCTTTGCAAGAGAGCAAATAAATGCTTTTATTCAAGGGGGGGGCGGGGCTACAACAAAAGGCAACCAATTAAAACCCTGTCAGTGGTATGTTCAAATCTCACAACTCTTTTATGACTTGTAACAGTTTGTAAACAGTCAAAGATGATTATCTGGGGAGGAAAACCGCCTCCCTGCACCAACATGCCCTACAGCATTTGTGAATAAACCAAAGGAAAAGTCAAAGACATACTAAAGGAGATATATTTCATTTAGTATAATAACAATACAACAATTTACATTGGGTTGCAAAACTATATTTTTGGAAATTTTCTTTGTTTTTTCAACTGAATTAGGACAATTTTGCACCTTTGAATCTAAAGATCACATCCATTCTTCCTCAATCAGGTCAGGTTTTTATCCTAATTTGATTTAGAGAAATCCGACTTTCTGACTAAATTCATAACATTTCTTTGTGACATTATCAGTTAATTTCCATTAATATTTTTCCTCCAAAAAGTGTTTAAGAAGGAAAAAGAAAAGTTTTCTACCTGAGTGTATTAATTAACTGTTAACTGAATAATAAACATTGATAAGGGTAAGTACATGTGAATTGAACATTAAACCTCCATCTCTTTCCTGTCCTGGTGGAATCTCTCCTCATCATCATCACTCATTGACTCATCATTCCCAGACTGTCAGGAAACTGATCCAGATGTGAGAACAAGTCGTGCATTTTAATGCTCATGTTGCTCCATAGTTCAGGAAGTTGACCTGAACATGACCCTAAAACATTTGGAAAACCCCAGAACATGTTTTGGTTGTTGACCAGTGTTATGCAACAGCTGCAGTGCTAATGCAGGTTTAGTCAGAGAAAAAAGCCCACTAAAGAGTAAAATTGCCTCATTGTAAATCTAATCTTTAATTTTTTTGAATGATAAACAAGCTTCTTCAATATTATTATTTAATTCACCTTATAAAAAAAAAAATCAGTGTTTCTGGTTTTAGACCAAGGCAGGAAATAATCAAATAAATTGTTGTTTGCAATATTCCTGTCATAAAAATTGACAACTCTGGCTCAGTTGGTAGTGTCGTCTCAGAATGTGAAGCTTGCCGGTTCGGTTCCAGAGTCCTCCTACTGTGTGTCAGCGTGCCGCTGGGCAAGGCAATATTTGTTTGAAATTGTGATTGGGTGATTGTGGCTGTGGTGTAAATGCTTTGTGTGGTCAGCATGACTAAAAACATGTTCAGTCCTTTTATCATTTATAAGATGTAAATTAAATGTGTAAAAATTGGATCAAAAACAATGCCTTCAAAATGAGAAAGCAAATCTTCGTGAGGCAGATTGGTCTAACCACAGGCTTTGAGAGAGGTTTTAAAATTTGGGATGAACTTCAGGAGATGCAGGCAGGAGGTGCATCTGAACAATCTCAATCCAATTGTGGATAAGATGAAACTAAACAGAAGAAGATTAGAAAGCTCAAAGTGGATTGTAATGGTGGTGCTTTTCAGAGATTAATATTCATGAACTGTATCCTCTTATTCTTGCAGAGCTGTGGGGGCATGGGAGCTGGTTTGATGCCGAACTCCAGGCAGCCAGTGGGTGAGAGGTGGGGTGAACCCTGGACAGGTCACCAACCCATTCATTACAAGACCAGAGATGAACAAAGTCTACAGAAAAAATATATATATAAAAAGAGAAATCACAAGATTTGGGAACTGGAATAGTGAAGGCTCTGAGCTGGTGAGGTGATAATTAGAATTTTCCTACAAGTTCAGATGTTTTAGTGACAGTGGAGAGTTGAATAATGGTCAATAAAGAACAGAGGAGACAGGTGGAAATGGAGAACCATTATCTGTGTAAGGTAGGAGAGGGGCAGATGGTGATGATTTAAGAGTTTGACTTTGAAAAATGATATATCACACAGAGAAACATTAGAGTTAGGAATATTATTAGATGGTGGTGACATCATGGTAACAGTTGCAAATAAGGCTCATCATACGTGGTATAGAACAGAGCACACGAGGACAACTGTTTATCTTTTAAAGCTCAAATAAATTAATAATCTTATTCAGTGATATTGTTAATCTAATATGGCCCCTTTTTTCTGTAATACGTAATTTGATGTGTTTCTATTTCTAATCTAGCAATAAAATTAAAGTTACTTACCCAAGCCACTGTGCATCATTTTTCTTGCTATTTTCATGCATACAAGGTCCAAAGGGTTCAATGCGACACACTCTCAAACACGCCAGCTTATATGCCTACTCTTCAATAAATTACAAGAAATAATAAAGACAGGAAAGCGACCTGCGTGAGGAGGGAGAGTCCCATGCTCAGGTGGTTTATCTGAGACATCCAGAGGAGGATGTCTCAGAACCAACAAAGTTTGCTTCATTTCTCCTCTTTTTGGCAAACATTTGGACTAGATTTAACTGTGTCACGCTTCTCTGTTCTGAGCGCAATGCTCAGAAAGAGTGCAGCAGATGTCACGCTGTTAACTGTGAAGTGATGAGGGTGTCCAATCAGCTCGGCAATTTCTGAAACCACAAACAAACTTGTAAAAACCATGTGGACCAGGCAAAGGATAAAAAGCTCAGGCGATGTCTGCTCAACCCCTAAGGACTGCAGGAAGGTTAAAAGTCTGCCTTTTCAAATTTAGCTGGCTTCACATAGTCAATTAGCTTACAAAAAGAGCAGCAAGCCACCAAATAAGCAAAAGTAAACCATTCAATAATATTTTCAATAATATTTAGGTTTAGGATGTATGTGACCACCCCCAAAGACTCACACAAATAGGGGCTACATACAGGATATTTTGACAAGAAAGGCCACAAATTCAAACTGAAAGAGTCTTCAACCTCGCCTGCATCATCCAGTCGCTGCATCATCAGTCAATCAGTCAATCAATCAATCAATCAATCAATCAATCAATCAATCAATCAATCAATCAATCAATCAATCAATCAATCAATCAATCAATCAAATTTTATTTGTATAACACATTTCAGCAGCAAGGCATTTCAAAGTGCTTTACATCATAAACACAAAAACACAAAGTAATGCAACATAGAATAAACAATACATTGTTACATATTAAGTTTCAAATACAATTCTAAACAGGTGTGTTTTTAGTTGAGATTTAAAGGAAGTCAGGGTTTCCGTTATTTTACAGTTTTCTAGAAGTTTGTTCCAAATTTTTGGTGAATAGATGCTGAAAGCTGCTTCTTCCCTTTTGGTTCTGGTTCTGGGGATGCAGAGCAGAACCAGAACCAGAAGGCCTGAGAGGTTGGGAAGGTTGATACAACCACAGCAGATCTTTAATGTATTAAAGATCTGCTTGTAGCTGCTTTGCTACAATTCAGTGTGAATGAGAATTTTATTGTGGTGTCTTTGGATGTCCAGAAAAGCACTATAAAAGTCTGATATAATTTAAAGAACCCTCAGGAGAAGAGGAGCTTCAGATTCACTCTCTATATTGTCAGGAGGGAGCAATTTTTAACTACCTACTGTAGATTTAAAAGTACATTTACCTGCCGTTCAATTTTGTTTGACGATGCATGGTTAGATTTAATCTTAAATATTCTGAGCAAAAACTTTACACAAATAAACAAATGAATTTAAACTGAAAAACAGCCAATCAAGTTATTTTTTCCCCTCATGCAGGTTTCATGTGTGTGTTCTGTGTTCATAAATGAGAAAGGGAGAGTCCTTTCAGTTCTTTTGTCCATGCTAGTCCACACAGAGGTTAACGGCATTGATGCCTGGGTGATTCCAGCTCAAGCACTCTCATCAGCAGCCTTATTCTCTCTGCCGGCTGCACCCTGACCTCCCAATAACCATACAGCATTGTTTCTATTTACTACTTGCCAGAGGTGGGGTGTGTGTGTGGGGGGGGGAACAGGAGAAAGAGTGTGGTACAAAAAAAGATAGTTGTGGCTGCTATTGATTGGCTTCCACATGTATTGAAACCAGATATTGATTTTCTTTTTTTTTTCCAAATGGGAAAAAGTGCATTGTCCAACTGAAGGAGATTTCTGTGGGGATTTGGGGAAAGAGGAGTTGAAATGAGCATCCGGTGCTTCGTTGTCTCCTGTGGATTGTGTATAGGGCTGTGGTAATTGAATTGAGCGAACAGGACCCTTCTTCGACTTGTGCTCTTCCAAGAGTTTCAAGCTTTTCAATGGATATCTGTAATATTTCAGTTGAGGTGACTTTAAGAAGCTCAGAAGTTTTGGGAGAAGCATTTCGAGTCCGTGTTGTCGTCATGAATGGGATTCTGATATTTGTGCGCAGTTCTGATTATATTGGCTGAATAAAATGTTGCAGATGGAGAAAATCATCCACCCAACTTTAAGATTGACTGATGCGTTTCAACATTGGCATTAGCACTAAAACTAAACATTTTAGTATTTAGTTTTGGGATATTTTGCACAGGGTTTGGCTGAAGTCACACAGAGTAATTTGGGGCAGAATACAAAATATATTTTAGTTCCTCTCTGCTTTTGAAATTTTTTCATAAACAAATAAAGTACACAAAATAAATGCTGAAATATATCTCCCTAAACTTTGACAATATGGGAAAATGCGACATTTTCACAAAGGTGATTTTCAGTAATCTATTATTCAGAGAGAATTTCGGCAGCTGGGCTCAGTTTGTCCAACGGATTTAAGCTACATCCAACACTTTGACAGGTTCAAATGTCTTCATCTGTTTTTAGTCATTCCTTTTGCTAGAGAATGTGTTAAACCTTAGTGTTTGTAGAACAAAATGATCTATTCTTCTTAGCATTGCAAATGCTCAGAAATCTATTCGGATGCATATCTAAACGTAGATGAATATATGTACAAACCTTCCACTCTCACCAGAACTCTTTTGCAGGAAGCAGTTCCACTAAAATTCATCACATTCATCACCCATCACAGGACAACTGTAGTGCATATTTTAGCAGGAATTTCAAAACAAAAGTCAAAGTATTTCTTATACTTGTTACATATATTTATAACTTTAAATTGCACATTAGTAAGAACATGAGTATGTTGTTTTAAGCTGTGGTTTGTTCGTGTTTCCTAGCCATAATAAGTGGGCCTATCCTATTGTTTCTTGTATGTTTTTTTCTCTATGATGGTATTATTCTGGTCTGCTAAAATTTTAAAATTTTGCACATAGGTTAATGCTTTTCTACCCTAAACAAAAAATATAAATATGAATCTTCAAATATCTCACTAACGAGATATTAACAAACACAGAAAGACTTTACAAAGGCCTCATATTGTAGCAGGAAGATGTTTGGTGCTGCATAAATCCACAAATACCTCATTACAAGAAAATGCAAAACCTATTGCGAAGGAATATAAAAAGTATTGCATAGGAATGCAATGCTTTTGTGAGGTAACCCAAAAGAAGCAATTCTTTTGGCTTACCAAA
Organism: Poeciliopsis turneri; assembly: GCA_922788865.1. Lineage (NCBI taxonomy): Eukaryota > Metazoa > Chordata > Actinopteri > Cyprinodontiformes > Poeciliidae > Poeciliopsis > Poeciliopsis turneri. Next base: position 151,697 of record CAKLNU010000326.1, read on the forward strand.
GTTTGTCCTCTGGTGCAACAAAGTTTGCATTAACCGAAACCAAACTGAACTAAAAACGTAAAACACAAAAATAATCCTAAATGAAACTATTTATCTTTATTTTAGAAAATTGTATTGATGTTCTTTTACTTAAAGTCAATCCAACAAATTGTTGCAATACTCATCAGGTATATCATTGTCCTCTTCAGAAGCAGCACCTGTAACAGAAGCAGTTGTAATTTATTGTATGTATAAAATTCTTTTTATCCTTGTTAAAAGTACAGAGTAAAATGTGCTAATGTTAGCGGTCACTACAAATCTGAAGCACACAATTAATTGTCCTACTTGTTTGAAAAATGTCCTGCGTGAGACACTTCCTCTGCGTGAGACACTTCTGCTTCAAACACACAACCTTTCAATCTCACAAAAAGAACTGTCAAGTTCTTCCATGTAAGTCTGTATCATGTCTCATCCTGTCTTTATATAAACCAATTCATTGTACTTCTGTTTTTATTTTTGCTTGTAATACTCCAAGTTGAACCTCCACCTGAGCGTTGAGGCTTCACAATCCTCTTGAATGGTTTCTTACTTGATTACATCATAATTTGCTCCACCCAGCTTCCTTTAGCTTCTATCAGCTACATAAAATGTTGCAGGTGGAGAAAATCATCCACCCAACTTTAAGACTGACTGATGTGTTTCAACATTGGCATTTTGTGATTGAACTTGCTCTGCTGGTGAGGAGCTTAGAGGGGTTTGGCAAAGGTAAGACGGATGGGGATGGGAATTTAATAACACCCACAGGCAAAATGCATCACACTGGCCAAACCGTTCAGGACACAGAGCTGTCCTCCAAATTCTCAGCTCAGTCAACATACGAAAAGCCTCGGCGCTGGCATGCTATGGGAAGTGGTGAGGGGGGAAGGCTGCGCCATGGGTGAACTTGCTGGGGAACCTGTTGATAACTGCTGGTAGTTCTAGTTTGTTTTAAATTTCAAAATATAATTAATAGAAAGTCTTCGAATAAAAATATGCAAATAACTAATTTAAAATGTTTTACATGATTTTCACAACTTAAATAAAGTTTTGTTTGTACTTAGGTTTTAAATAGAACTTCAACATGTCATGAAGCTCTTACACTGTGATCACTTTCATCTAAATCCCCTAAGCTGATTTTTTTTCTAATCACAAATCGTATTTCACTTGAATCTACTTGCATGCCTGCAGATTCTTTAGTTTTCTTTACATTTTTTTCTCAAGCTCTTCCATCCAACTCAGCTTACATGACCGCCATAATAAACCCAGTTCTGTGGTCACTTCATAGATTTTTTCTTAGCGATTGCAACAAGAACAGTGACAGCCTGCTTCTTATTCCGTCCGTGTCAGACTGTTCTCCCATTCTGTTTGCAATTAAGACCAAATTTAGAGCACTGAAGCCTGAAGGCAGGTGGGTGTCCATACATGAAAATTGTTGCCTAGTAACTAGAATTGAGAGGTGGAGGTCAGAAAGATGCACCTGAGCTGTAGGGGGCAGTCTAGAGAGGAACTGTGTATTTTTTTTATTTCGGCGTCCCTCTTTATGTTATTACTTACGTCTAACAATGTTTATCTGTACTTGTAATGGACATTTATGAATAGTAACATACAGGAAAACTAGTCATTTCAGCTTGTCTTCTTTTTTGTAGGGCCTCAACAGGCAGGGCGGCGGTACTGGTCCTGGTTCTGGTGTTTCTCTAAGAAATACTGCTCTAAAACATAACCCAGGTTTCAGAATATTAGTGCACGTTTCTGGTGGATTACATCTGTTTGACACACATTTTTGTATTTGCACACTGCTTCCGTTTGGACTCTTTGTAGACTTTCACAGACATATTTTTGAGATGTCACTGACTGAATGAACACAAACAGACACAATGATACTTCCAGTCAAAAGGTGGTGCCAAACACCCAGCAGACAAAGAAAACCACAGCTCAGAAGACATGCAGATGAAGAAGAACACTAACAGTTCTTGCTTTTGTGGTGGGGGCAGGTATTGTTTTCTTGTATTTTTGTCTCATAAAGAACCATAAGGAAACACAACTCAGTTTATTATTAGGAAATAATTAATTTGCATTCTTTTTCACTTTTCTTGTGTGAAGCTAAAACAGTCTCAATATTAACAAATGCACAGGATTCACACATGCACAGAACATTTGTGAATCTGATTGTGTGCGTTCGTAAATACAGAGACTATCAGAGTTCCATAAAATCTTCATATTTTCTAAAGACATGTTCAACATGATTAAAGTCAACATGATTTATACTGGTCTCCATGATGTCACAGAACTTTGGGAGGAAGGTTTTAGATCACTCTTTATTACATGTAAACTGCGACAAACTAGCGACCCGTCGATGGTGACCCCGCCTCTCACCTGGAGAGAGCAACCAGCACCCCTCCTGACCCCTCTAGGGACAAGGGTGTTATAAGATGGATGGATGGATGGATGGATGGATGGCCACTAAAGTCTGTTTGTAAATTTTGCAGTGTTTTTCAGTGGCAGCAAATATCAAGAAATCTTCAATATTTCTTTAGCTGTTGCTATTCACTCAGGCTCTGTGTGTGTGTGTGTGTGTGCGTGTGTGTGTGTGTGTGTGTATGTCACCTTCCAAACCACCTACCCTGTTGCTTTAACTTGATGATTTTTGATCCAGGTGGACAAAAGTTTTCACACCGCTCTTTTAAACAGTGTTTGTACTCTGAGAGATGTAGAGCGATGATAGCAAAGTTAAAAGGAGCAACCAGAACATCTAAAGTTATGACTGAATGCACAGCAATTCATTAACTTTATGGGATGCAGGGGTTCAGGGGGGGCATGTTGACAGATTTATGGCACCAACCTCATGTGCTCAGAAAGACTCTGAACCCCTCAGTGACCAGGGTGGGTAAATGCCTCATTGTGGCTTAAAGGATGAAATGTAAACCTGATAGTCAGTTATAAGAAAAACTGACCCTTTCTGTTTTGGATTATCATATGCATACAATTGAGGGATTTTGGCCAAAACTATTTACACAGACTAGCTAAGCAAACAGATCATAACTATGTCTCATGCTGACATCACCTTTGCAGACATCAGCAGTCTTAAGTCAATATTTTTTTTGTACGACAAACATGCTGATGTCTTGCATTCTCTCAAAGCAAAACAAAATGCTAGAAATAACAGGTAATTCCAGTGACCCTGATCACCTATAGGCACAACAATTGGTACACCATTTACAGACAAATAATATTCCACAATTGACATCATCTTCCACATTTGCATGTGCTTTGATGCTGAGAGTAGCAAATTGACTGAGAAAATAGCCATATTACTACACAGTGGGAGAGGGAGTGTGTCATGTGCTGCAAACAAAGGAAGACGGCAGCAATGGCCCTCACACTGAGAAAATGTCTCTGGGTGGGAGGGTGTGAGTGGTGGCACAGATTCAGAGAACGAGCCAGAACAACAGCAAAGATAATGTTGAAGATTTCTGATGAGTATCACGATTTTCACCTAATAGCTCTGAGAGTCCCACTAGCTGTGTAAATTACTATTTTAGTTGCTTTGTTGGAGCCAGCCACCACAAACAATCCAAAGATGTAAACAAAATTGGTTAAGTTTGTCTTTTTATTAGACAACTCATCGGGTCACGCCTTAAGGCCTCGCAGTACGTCAGTGATGACCAGGCTAACCTTCAATCAAACAAGAATGACATAAACATTCTGAAAATCTTGAAAACTGACTGGACTGAAAGTGACTGAATCTACATAACATGCAAATGTAAAAGTGTTCCAATTTATTTATGCTGAATAAAAATCCAAGAGCATCTAATCCTAACCCACTTTCTGGAAGGAATCAGTCCAACAACCATCCACAGGGCCTTGCATTTGCTGGGCTTATGTGTCAAAAATGGATATAAACAAAATTCAAGGAGCTGGAACTGCATTCAGAAAGCTCACGATATAATTTATTCTTCTCTTACTGAGGTACAGATGATTACAGACTAAATATCAATGAAGGATAGACGTTGTTTCACAAAACAGAGTTCATTTTTAGTTTTCAATCCTTGAAACACAAGTTTCTAAAGTATAACCTGGAAACCATTTGAAATGCAGTTCTGACCACATTTAATGAAAGAGGCCAGATTTTTCCTGCCAGCCAACTGACAAGGTATTTATTAGCCACATTTTTGCTTTTATTTTAATTTCTTTGTAATTAGGACCAGAAACACCCAGTGCTAATTTGCTCAAATGCAGACTCTAACTCACTAATTTATTAAACTTGGCTAAGTGATGCAGGGCCTTTAGCAGATGAAATGCCCCATATTCATATGTCCAACTTTTTTTCCAAACCAACAAAACAGTAAATAATTATTCCCTAAAAATGAGAAAATAATAAAGAATTGTGAAAGAGATTCTTTAATGTCTAAGATCTTCAGCAATTTACACATCAAATCTGACTGTGTTGTTAATTTTGTTAAAAAATGTTGTTTATTGTTGAGCAAGTAAAAACCTTATTTTGGTTTTTGTGATTTAAAGGAATTTTGCTAACTAAAAGGGCTATAAAAAAACACTTACCACAGTCTTTGTTGTGGTTGTTCATATGTATAAAAAACAATGAACGCTGTGTTTCGCACCAAAGACGTTTTTGGATTGTAAAGGTCCGTTCCATTGCTTTTAGAACTTCAAGTGAAATGTTTTAAAGTTTTCAAAGCATTTCATGATGATAAAACTTAATATTCATCATTCAACTTATTTGGCCCTTCAAAATGATTATTGTCTTCTTTTGTAGTGTAATGCTACACAAAAACCATGGAACATACGCTGGTCTTAAGGTCAGGTTACTGCATGTTTTCAGTATGTCTCAGTCAACAATAATGTTTAAAAATGTACGATTTTGTCATAATGTGGACTTTCGATAGCTTTAGAAAACAGGCTATCTAAAGCCTATTAAAGATAGAGTAATGTTGACATAATGTAGGCAGACAGGAAGAAGTGCAGAAAGACATGCAGCAAATGACCCAGGACTGGGAATCAAACCAGAGACCACTGCACTGTAACACCTGTGTATGATGAGCCTGCGCTACCACTGAGCCATGTGGCGCCCCCTAATGTAGAAAACAGGCAGATAAGGTGGAAACCTTGACTTGGTGTTGGTAGACAGGAAATGAAACAACAACATAAGAGAAATGGGATCATAAGACAATCTCTTTAAGGGAAACTGTACATGCAGTGCTGTAGGAATTACAGTGCAGTCTCCCCCTACTGTCCATATTCATGCTCAGACAAAAAATAAAAAATCCTCATTTGCTGGAAAGAAGAGTAGGATGAGAGGAACTCCATCAGCATCTTGTCAGGTCACAAACCAAATCCTGATGATGTTGGAGTGATGGACTCTATCAACATGTCCTCACTGTCTTCTGCTTCTTCTTCTTCTGTTTTGCTTCTAATGCCTCCACAGCCTCACTCCTCTTCCTCATTGTGTTGTTCCCTGGTTATTTGCACTATATATAGTTGCCAATTGATGGTTCATGTTAGGTATTGTACATCCTTCAGAAAACTGGTTGATCATTGGTTGATCCAATGCTTCACACATTTACCTACATTGGAGAAAGTCAGGATTCACCTGGGAGCAGCTTAGACAAAAAGACTCAGAAATATACAGATATCACAGGTGTCACACTGTCAGCCCACAGGCCAAATCCAGCCTGCCTTAAGTATTTCTGTGACATCTAGATTTTAAGGCGAGGCGGCACCTGGTAGAACCTCATGATGACAGTTTAATACAGAAAAAGGTAGAGTTGTATGTAATCACTTGCATGATGCCCAAAGGCATTTGCAAATTACTCAGAGAAAGAAGAAAGTTTCTTCTTTCTTTGATAAGTGTTTATTTGATGTGCATCAGCAGCCCAAAGATTTAAAGATTGATAAGTAAGTGTGATATTGATATTTATTTTTGTGAGACTGAAGACAAATTTCAGAAATTTTAGAACCTGATGTTACGACTGGCTCAGGGTTATAAAAATGGGGGACTGTGCCATGGTAAAACATGCTCCAAATGAATGCTTATTAAACATTAAAACTATTATGGGATGTGAGTGCCAATATCATTAGAACAAGGCAAATGCTCGGCTTTATGCATACATATGGGAAAGTTGAGATGCAAAAACAATGACAGACTTAAATGTTCATGATGAGGGGAGAGGAGGCCAGGCAGCAGAGCAGCACACACATCAGGAGGGAGCGTGGACACAGAGCTGCAGCAGCTAAACACACACTCTGCTCTAGAGTAGCAGATCAGCAACACCTGCACAGAGGAGGAGCACAACGGCACACACACAAACACCTTCAGCCCAGCTCATAACAACCCGTACTGCAACAACGCTAAATATAGTTTTATTAGATTCTGATCTAGAGACCTGGTTTAAATTACAGGGTCCAGTATTTATCTAACCAGCAGTGCTGACTAATAACCATATTATGTAATCGAATAATAAATATTAGAAAAGTGTTATGAAAAGGATTTACAAAATGACATTTCTTCATAAACCCATAAGTGCCATCATGAGCTATTTAAAGAAACTTCAGTGACATGAGTGGGAAAGATTGCATTGTACATACTGCATATTTAAATCAAAACAAGAACAAAATGAAATAGTTTTAGGTCACTTCCTGTCTAGGCACACTCATTTATATGTAAACTATTCTGTACTTTGTTCAATCAGTGGAGGGCTGCAGCATATGTGTGTGTGCGTGCTTGTGTGTGTGTGTGTGTGTGTGTTTGTATACGTGAGTGGTCTTGTAGGGTGGGTGTGTGTATTAACTCTTCAATTTCACACATGCTTAATCTTGAGTGAGTTTGGTGTGAAGGGATTTGTGGAGGAGTGTGTCTGTTGTGGGTTGGGTGCTGGGCACAGAGGAAATGAGGGAGGGGGACGAGAACAGAGGATGTTGGGGGTTCAGGACGGTCATGCTTAATGGACTGACAGGGGAAACTTTGCTCTGCTGTCCCCTCTGTTCTTCTTGGATTATTTCACTCTCTGTCTCATTGGATCTAAATCCTTCTTTGGTCTTTTGTCTCCTGCTAACATGGTTTGATTCAAACACGCTCTAAACTGGATCTATGAGTTAAAGATCAGACCGAGTTAAAAAACTGAACACAAATCTGACTAAACTAGTTGTTCTTTATGCTCCATAGCTGTTCTTGACAGCTTATGTTCCTGAAAATGTCAAATATGTAAAAATTAAAAAAATAAATCCCACCATATAAAACATCAGCAATAACGTAAAATTACAACCTGGGTCACGTGAAGGAAATGTTCTGCTCACAGAAAGTTTCTTTTCCTTTAAATTGCAGTTTTGCCTTCAAGGTTTCAGGCCTTGTTGACACACACTGCCTGGCCAAAATAAAAGTCGCCACCAAAAAATGGTCACACTCTCTAATATTTTGTTGGACCGCCTTTAGCTTTGATTACAGCCCGCATTCGCTGTGGCATTGTTTCAATAAGCTTCTGAAGTGTCACAAGATTTATTTCCATCCAGTGTTGCATTAATTTTTCACCAAGATCTTGTATTGATGATGGGAGAGTCTGACCACTGCACACAGCCTTCTCCAGCACATCCTAAAGATTCTCACTGGGGTTAAGGTCTGGACTCTATGGTGGCCAATCCATGTGTGAAAAAGATGTCTCATGCTCCCTGAACCACTCTTTCACAATTTTAGCCCGATGAATCCTGGGAAGAAAAAATCCATTGATGGAATAACCCCCCCATTTGGGAAGAAAAAATCCATTGATGGAATAACCTGGTCATTCAGTATATTCAGGTAGTCAGCTGACCTCATTCTTTGGGCACACAATGTTGCTGAACCGAGACCTGACCAACTGCAGCAACCCCAGATCATAATACTGCCCCCACAGGCTTGTACAGTAGGCACTAGGCATGATGGGTGCATCACTTCACCTGCCTCTCTTCTTACCCTGATGCGCCCATCACTCTGGAACAGGGTAAATCTGGACTCATCAGACCACATGACCCTCTTCCATTCCTCCAGAGTCCAATCTTTATGCTCCCTAGCAAACTGAACATGGCAATGATTTGACCCTTCTTGAACAGACTAATGTCTTTTCCACGACCACAGGATGTGTCTTTTGCCATGGCTGTTTAAGAAATGAGGAGTTACTCATTGCATCAGCTGGGGTTAAATAACTTGTAGCCAGCTGAAAGATAATCGCCTATGCAGTAATTATCCAATAGGAGGCTGGTACCTATTTGCTTAGTTAAATCCAGGTGGCGACTTTTATTTTGGCCAGGCAGTGTATAACACAACAACAATAATATCATTGATAATAGTAATAATAAATGGAAAATAAATAATATGTAGCAAAATTAATTAAAATGATAAATAAAGTAAACAACTAATTAAAACAGGACACAAAAATTTCCAAAAAATAGACACTTTTACGTTGTGGTTAAAAATCTGTCCATGAAAATGAAACAAATAAATCATTTAGACTTAAAGAGCAGTAAGAGTACAGATTTATTTAATATTAACTTTAACAATTCAGTAAAAGCCAAACAAAACAAACAAACAAAAAAAGGAATCGGGTCCATACAGGGCAGAGACAACTGGACAGTGGTTCTGGTTAGAAAACCGATGTAAAGAATTCCTCTTCCCAGGAATACAGGCAGACTGGATTCATGAATCAAGTGTCTCCACCTTTTATTAAGATCTCTTCTGAAGAAAATCTATGTTCTGAGTCTAAATGTTTGAGAAAAGTTTCTTTTCAAGTAAAACTGTTAGTTTGACACAGCTGAGAAAGAGACTTGATGCCTCATATCTGAAATCTTGACTTTTGTCAGATGCCATCAGTCAAATGTTACCTTTAGAGTAGTTTTCCTATAGTTGAGTAAAAGACTTTACAGATACCAGTTGAAGTTACAACAGGTGGATAACATAATGAAATACAAGTTGTTTTTTTAGACAGGTTTTGGAGAAACAGAATCTCATTGGTGGAAAGAAAACACAAAAAATAAGAACTACAAAGAAAATGCTGCAAACCTGAACCATTTAGGAAGACGTAAAAAAGACGTTTACCATAAACTAATAAAATATTCTAAGAAAAATTAAACAGATAAAACACTACGTTTGTTACATTTGTCAAGTAAGTAGAAATGAAACAAATAAGGACATTGAATAAAAGTTCAATCTTAAATCATCACTTAGGAAACAATGTCACAATCCCATGTTCAAACTTCCTCTCAGTGTATTTATAAATCATATTATCTAATATAGTTGCCATATTTCCAGACTTAAGGCAATATTGAATACAGATTGTCAAAAATTGCAGTTAAAGGTGAACACAAAGAATAAATTCTAACTCTGTTGATGTGAAAGTAAGTTAGAATTTAAAAAGCATCTGTTTTTTAAAATCAATTATTCCTATCCAGTCTTATTTGATGTGTCTGAAAACATCGAGGGACAATCACACAAAAGTTACTGAAAGCCATCTTCATTTTCTGTGATGACATGCATTTAAAAAACAGTGCTCACAACTCAAATGTGTGACCCAATGGGATGAGAGACAGAGAGGAAGACTCTTCTTGAGCGGAGCAGCACACACTGGAAACAGCAGGAGGTCTACAGTTCAGGGTAAAGAACAAAGAAAATCCTGAAATATTTTCAAGAGATCAATGAATCTTCTCTTTGTTTAGAAGCTTATTCAGACTTCAGCAGGACCAATCAAGCTTCTTTACTGTGAATGCTTTTGAGATTTCACAGTTTGAAGCACACAAGTATGAGAAGCCAAACCAAAAACCAGCAGCAACAATCCATTGAGCTACTTCAGGAACAAACATACATATTTTTCTTTTCCTGGAATATATACTTAATATTCTTAGTATAATTAAGCAGCGTTAGAAATGATTGGTCCTTCTATGATGATTGTTGTTCATATTGAAAATGTATTCACATGACTTTTGTGGCTATGGGTGTGTGGGTGTGTGTGGGCGCGTGTGTGTGTGTGTGTGTGTATTGGGGATGTGGGGAGGGGCTGCATTTGCATAAATGATAAAGTGTGGGACCAAGAGGAAAGGTCAGACAGGAGTGTGAGAGAGGAAGTGTTTAGATCAGTAAGCACACCCAGCAACAGAAGCGTGAAGTGCTCAGTGTGGGAATAACACCTTAGCCTGTGCTCCAACTCCTCTTACCACACACGGACACACACACACACACACACACACACACACACACACACTCATACACCCCCCGCCCCACCCCGACACACACACACACACAGGAGGACTGAGTCTCTTTCAGTTGAGTCCAGGAAATCGGTTGGTTTGAAAAGATTTGTGTGGAGGTTGTCTGTGTGTTTGCATTTACGTCTGACTCAGAATCGAACATGTTTACTCAAACAGTTGTGTGTACAGGAATATGAAGCTGTCAGGACTCACATTCCATGTCATGACCGTGCTGTGCTTTACAACTCACTCTGCTCACCTGTCACACCTCATTCCTTAAACTGTGTTTAATCTCCTCTCAGTCGCTTATTGACCAGATTATTGACCACTGGAGACGCAGTGAAGAGCCAGTGGAGAGCCAGTGGAGAGCCAGTGAAGAGCCAGTGGAGAGCCAGTGAACAGCCAGTGGAGAGCCAGTGAAGAGCCAGTGAAGAGCCAGTGGACAGCCAGTGGACAGCCAGTGGACAGCCAGTGGACAGCCAGCCATTGGATGGCCACTGAAGAGCCAGTGTTTCCTCCCAAGCCTTCCAGTGTGTGAACAATCCTTTCTGTTCACATCTTCCCCCTCCTGTCAAGCCTTTAACTTCCACCTCTTGAGGCAGAGCTTAGACCCTGATGCCACTTGTCCATATGTTTGACAAGCACTTCCTGAACAGCAACCAATGTTGAAAATAATCTATATTTTCTTTTGAGCCTTACTGTGTGTGGTTAAATTTCTGCATCCACAGTGCGAGTCCTCACAGTAGTTATATATGTGTGTGTGTGTGTGTGTGTGTGTGTGTGTGTGCGTGTGCACGTGTGCGTGCGTGGTGTGTGTGTGTGTGTGTGTATACATATAATGTATATTAACATTACATGCAGACCAATAGATATATTTATTTTTCCTCAACTTAGTTTTTTTTTGTAATGATAAGTTCAGAAAGGAAAAGAAAAGATCACACCAAACATGATCTGTGTGTCTTATTTAATTTTAAATAGGATTAATAATTAACATTTTCTTCTCCTGATTTGTAGAATTCACATGAGATCCATATTTGGATTTCTTGTGATTCAAAATCACAAGAGATGCAAGAGATTTTTTTTTTTTTATTCTTAAAAACAAACAAAACATAAATAAAATGAAGAAGCTTCAAGCCCAGACGTTTAGAGCCCTTTAGTCAACTCAAGAACAAAGTTCTGACTTTGGATGTGAATGAAAATATTTTATACCTACGAGGTCAAAACATAGTGTAATATCAGTGTGTGGTGATATGGACAGATATTTTTTGCAGGTAAAAGTGAATATTCCAAGGAAGAATGTTGCGCTGAAGAGAAGGAGGTCATGTTGTCTTGACAGGCAATCTGTGTGTCACAGTGTCAGATTTGTTTGGTTTCATCGTTTGACAGATTTGACAGTTATTGAACAGAAATGGATGTAAATTAGAACAGATTACTGTGGACGTCCACCTGTCTCCTGCAGCAATCTGTCCACCAGCCTAAGCAGGGTCAGCTTGGTTTGGCTGCAAAACCAACTGAATTATTAAACACACACCTTTATAGAAAAAGAATAGAAAAAGAAAAGGGAATTAAAAGAATAAACAAAAGAACACTGGCTCTGAATCAATATTTAGTTATCTAAATAACATATCATAAACAGCATAAAATATGACTGCATTCAATTTCCATCCCAAATGTCACATATTGCTTTGTACCTACAGGTCTGATTATAGATCTCTACAAGGCCTGAGGATGAGATAGGGCGAGTCTTTTCAAAGTAATTTAACACACTAGCAATGAGTTCCATTTACCTGCTGAGATATGCATAAAAAATTTAGTTGTTATGTGGATAAGGAGTGAAGATAATATATTTCTATAATCATAAATATTTTGAGAGCAGCTTCTATACTTCCAGCTGGACATATTTTATATTCACTAAGTGAAAGTGAGTACATTATGTTTCTGGACTGATAGTTCAGATATTGTGGTTCTTCCAGGTCAGGAACAGGAATATTGGTGAGTTCTTTGCATCATAAAAACACAAAAACACAAAGTCATAGAATACACTGCGCAGTCCACAACGGAGAAATCCACTAAACATTACATTTTTCCAAGTGTTGCCGTTACACATCAGAATGTTTCATTTATGTTTCGAAACAAAGCAGGTGAGTTTATGGCCTTGATTTAAAGAAAGTGTTTCTGCTGTTTTGCAGTTTTTTTGGAAGTTTGTCCCATATTTGTGGTGCATAGAAGCAGAAAGCTGCTTCTCCATATTTGGTTCTGGTTCTGGGGATGCAGAGCAGAACCAGAACCAGAAGACCTGAGAGATCTGGAAGGTTGATCCAACAGCAGCAGATCTTTAATATATTGTGGTGCTAAAACGTTCAGTGATTTATAAACTAACAGCAGTATTTTAAAGTCTATTCTCTCAGTGGAAGGACTCTAGAACTGGGTGATGTTCTCTATCTTCCTGGATTTAGAGCAGAATTCTGGATCAGATGCAGCTGGAGGCCTGACTTTTGTAGACAGACCTTGAAGACAGTACTGCAGTAATCAGTGCAACTAAAAATTAACACATGGATGAGTTTCTCTAGATCTTGCTGAGAAATTAGTCCTCTAATTCTGGAAATGTTCTTCAGGTGATGGAAGGCCGGCTTTGTAACTATCTTCATGTGGCTCTCGAGCTCCAGGTCGGAGTCCATAACTACACCCAGATCCAGTGTTGTATAAAGTACTGAAATCTCGGAGTCAAGTAAAAGTATCAGTACCGCTCCAAAATATGACTTTGGTAAAAGTAAAAGTCACTGATTGAAATGTTACTTGAGTCAAAGTATTAAAGTATCTGAAATGTCTTGTACTTAAGTATAGAAAGTACTGTAAAAATGAATGTACTCAAGTAATGTAATGAAAAGTAAAAGTAAAAAGTAAAACAAGGCAAATGCGTTTGAATGACATTTTTTATATTTTGGTAAACTTGTCAAATACACTTAAAATAATGTACACAACCAAGTGCAGGCAAAATGAAACCTGCTAATAGATATACCATGTTAAGAAAATTTAGTTAAGAAAATTAGGTGCTTTACCGAAACCACAAGGTTAACTTAACCTGCTTTACAACTGAACCAGCTTCTTAGTAAACCCTCCAGGACAGAAAATAACGTTTTTGTAAGCCTTAAGTTTTCCCTTTCAGTAAGGTCAGTGATGAAAATGAGAAAAATAAATAGTCAGTACAGAAAATGCGGCCAACATGAAGAAAAAAAGCCGTTACGATTACTCTACTTCACAAACTATAGGTGCACACAACCGGTCATGATGCAAAAGAAACAAAGAATTGGGAGGGAAATGCAGCTTATTGGCATCTGAAGAGAGAGAGCTTTTTGTTAACTTGGTGTTTAATGGGAGAAGCGAAACAGACCTCCGTGATGCTGACACCCACCTCCGTCAAAAAATCCAGCAAATAGTCTGATTGGTTAAAGCTCCGTTTGTGCAGCTTTGGTTTCCGAGATATTAAAAATTATTTTTTAGGCCATCCAAAATATATACTTTTTAAGATTACAATTACTGAAAATATTGAGTATGACCACTTCATACTCAATATTTTGTGTCATGAATGTTGTGTCAGTTGGTCACAAGGCAAGAAATCTATTTCCATGAGTTTCTCAGGAGAGTTTGGATGTAAAATTTGTTGACTCTCCCTGAGTGAAACTCCGACACCTTGAGGAAGGGGAGACCTAGAGAACGGCTGGCCGAAATTAGCGTTCATGAATCGGATCAACCTCGAGTTAGGCGCCGCTCACACCGGATATCGGACTAGCCAAAATCCAAATTGAAAACAACTTTGCTGCGTTTGTTTTAACGGCACAGACCTGCAGAAACGGAGCACTAACGAACCAGCCCACTTTGGTTTGTTCTGGAGCAAAATGAGGGGATGGTGAACTCCGGATGGCCTAAAAAATCATTTTAATATCTCGGAAACCAAAGCTGCACAAACGAACAATTTAACCGCACAAACTTACACAAACGGAGCACTAACCAATCAGACTGTTTGCTGGACTTTCTGACGTAGTGAGGAGGTTCGAAACCTGTGCATCCTATTGGTGGTGATGAACAAGCCCAGGCAAGCAGGCTTTGTTGCAGTCAATCAGTAGGTGGATCAAAACATTTGCGTTTCTCTCTCGCTTTTTTGTAACGAGTAACTAAACCACACATTGAAAATGTATCGGAGTAAAAGTATGCAATTAAGTTCGGAAATGTAGTGAAGTAAAAGTGAAAGTTATCAAAAATTTTCTTACTCGAGGAAAGTATGAAGTACTCCAAAATATACTTAAGTAAAGTAGTGAAGTATTTTTACTTCGTTACTATACAACACTGCCCAGATCTGATCTCTAGTTTCCAGCTGTATTAACTGAAGCAATTCATTTTAAGTTACCTTATATCAATCTATCATCTGCAGCAGTGATGGGGTCAGACCCCTGAGGTGTGCCCTGCCTGTTCCCCCCAGACTGCTGGAGAAGGGTCATCATGTCGACCTTCTACACGATTTAGCTCATTTAGAAAATTAATACATTTTCTGTAAAAGTAAAAGTAAATGTTTCCAATTCTCTCTTCTACATCAGGAGATGTGATTACATATGTGAGATCAACAGAGCGAGCTACATGACCCCGACAGACAGAGGTCAACTGCAGTCTGTCTGTTGTTGTGAAAGTCACTGTTAAGGTTCAAATGGACTTTGATCCAAAGCAGGATTTCTGGATGATCACTGATTTTTAAATGATAGGTAAAATCCACCAGCACACAGCGTGGCCCTGGGCCCCACTGAGAGTCACCTTCAGTAGATCAGAGACGAGCATGGGAGTGGGACGTCTGACACAGAACACTTCAATACGCCATGTCTGAGACAAGAACATGATACCTGGGACTTGATCAGGACGTCCTTGATATTTCATAAATTTGTTTATTTATAATTAATAGCACAATGCAATTATTAAAGTAAATAATTTCCCCACAGATGAAACCAGGATGTCTTCCCACTCACATGCGCGCACTCTCACATCTTTGTTGCCAGGCTTAATGAAGAATTCCACATGCCAGGCAGGCCAGGCGCTGTTCGGACAGTGGGGATTTTTCATCCTGTAATGTTGGCATGGGTCATTAATTGTGCCTTTCCATAAGACCAGTATGCTTGTCATTTGGGTATAGCACCTCAATACATCTCCTGAACACCACACCATTTACAACGTACACACATGCACACACTCACATATTCTCTGCTCATCCTCTGGGTGTGTCAGGGCCTGAGTGGTCTTGCCGCCCACCCTGCAGACTGGTCTGACCCACATACTGTCACTAACTGATGACCCCTCCTCCAGCGTTTCATACATTCATACACACCAATGTAGTCATGGAACAGACAGGAAGGATAATTGTCTCTATCTGGCCTTGTGAATGCTTATATGTGAGTTGTCTTTAGTCTGGTGCCATTAAAATTGGTAAATATTTCTGAGTTTAAAAAAGGACTAAAAAATACAATACTTTTTTATGACTGTACTCAACAGCTATAGTGTTTAAATAACTATCTATCTCTCAATCAGAACATGGGTGGATTAACTATTTGCTTTAGATTTTGCCTTTAGAATCCCTTCTCTACTGCTGAAACAGATTGTAAATGATTAATTATTGACGTTTTTCTGTTTTGATTTACACTATTTGGATTTTTTAAAAATAAATGTTCCTGTTTTGATTTAATGACATTTGTGGTTTTGGATTAGGTTCTTTTTTTCAGGATGCAGAAAGGTGGGCCTCGTAAAAACTGGCAGTAATTAGTGCTAACATGAACAACTGGAAAACAACTACTGTCAGCAGGATTTCAGATGTTTGTTTGTTGCTCTAAAGAAACTAAGATTTATGCATCACATTCCCCTGATTAAAGCAGTGAGGTACGTTTGGTTTTATTTGTATTATGAGCTCATGTTCTTTTATCTGAATGTTTGCATGTGTGTTTTTAGTTTTCACGGTGATCGTGGTGATCCAGGTGGAAGCTGGTGTAATAAAGAACTTTAGAATCACTCAGTGGGGCTACGCAGAACTTTGTCCAGGAGTTGGGGGGCTGGTACAGTGAAAACCCAATGCTTCTGTGTTCGGCTGTCGTTGACAGAGAGACTCCTGGGTCGGACATGGTTCCAGGGTTCTGTTCCTTCCTGTAGGAAGGTTTCTGTTTACGTCTTAGAAGGGATGGAAAACCCATGACTGACCAGTTTTGGTTTGCATTTTGCACATATGTTTGTGGTGCATGTGTATTCAAGTGTTTTCTAAAGAAAAAGGTTTTCAACTTTAGATATCTCACTAACGAGATATTCACACACATGGAAAAACATTTTATAGGAGCAGAAATACTTTGATTATTTAATATGCTGCATGAACGAAGCAGTACATTAGAGCAGAGGAATGTAAAAGTACTGCATGTGAACGTAAAACCTTTGTGAGGGAATGAAGAAGAAGAAGAAAAAAGTTTCCGATTTAAAGAACTTTTTTGACTCCTTTGGAAATTTTACATGAAAAGATGTGAATGTCTTTCTACGACTTTTCTTTGGGCCTTGATTGCCTATTTATTGCTCTAATTGGGCAAATAATACAATATATTAATTTTCAAAATGATGTGAAGCAGCACATAATTTATTGCATTATTAAATAAATGCTAAAAGATTCAAATATCATTGCTTATAGATATTAAAGAATAAGCATGAAATACTAATGTGGCGATTTCAGTCTGAGGCCTAACAGTACAGGTTTGCTTTTTTCTGACCTGTTTATTTATGACCAAAAACTGTCTGTTCCAGCTCAAAACCCCGTTAGTGTGTGGCTGAATTAAAATAGCTCAGTAAAATAGAGTTAACCAAAAATTCTCCACAGTGATTAAAAAAGATTTATTAGCAAGTAAAGCAAAATAACAGATTTCACTGGATGATTACTTTCTCTGCAAAGGTTCAAGTTAGTTTCAATAGTTTTCCCCTTGAGAAATAAAGCAATTATTAGAAGACTTCATTTTGTCTTTAGTTTGATTATGTTTATTCTAAAATCAAAACTTGTTTGATGATCTGAAATCTTTTGTCTGAAACTTTGGACCAGAATGTAAAAAAACAGAGAAAATCTTTCAGGAAGACTCACAGAGATGTAACTTCCTTCAGTAAATGACTTGCTAACATTATGCCTTTCATTAATATTCTTTAATTATTATTTTGGGTGATCCTTGTGCAACTAACTGTTTGATATGTTGATAAATGTTTAGTTTTCTGATTTTTGCAAATTGTCGTCTGAGACTCACAATGTGGTCTGAGTTTATTTTTCAATTGGTTCAAATACATGTTGTGACGTTCTTTTTTTTTTTTCACCTGTTCTCGTCAGCCTGAAAAGCCTGTTTTTCCCATGTTAATTCCTCCATGCTCATACGTAGAAACAATAGCCCGTCTTGTATGTCCTAAGAATTCTATTTACACATTCTGGCATCAATACTGACAGCTTATCACTACCTCACAGCACGACCTAAACAAAGCCCGCGTTTGTCTCTCTTTAAGAGTGGAAAGGATTCCCATATAAAGAAAATAAGCCTGTGCTTTCCTTCAGCACAAGGGAGGAGGATAAAGAAAGTGAGCAAGACAATCACAGACACTCCAATGAACAGTTTTAGCTTTATTTATTAGTTTTTGGAATTTCCACGGCTAATTTGCTATGAAATGCAGCAATGGACATGGAGATAATTTCCTGAACAAAACCTTGAGTAATTAGTGTGCGGCCAGATGCTGGAGAGCATCCCCTGGTAAAAATCCATTGGCTTTGGCTCAGAACAGGAGCAGGGAGAGGAGCCAAAGCATTAGCTATTTTTAACCGGTCCTTTCCTCATGTAGATCCCGCCTCACCTCTTCCTCATCCACACCAATCGTCTGCTTTGTCATTTCCTTTTTGTCTCATCTCCCACCATTTAAAGTGACTGATTTCTGCCAACAAAAACTCTAAGCTGATGGCTGAATTTATGTCACAAGTTATGTTTTTTGGAGCACAGAAAATTATCAAGTGAAAAAATGTGAAGACAGTATTATCAAGCCTGTAAAATGAACATCCCCAATGATTTCTCTGTTTCAAATTTCTTTGCACCTTCTGTCAGAGCACTATTGAACGAGAATGTTGCATGTCATGTTCACAATTTCAATTTAAAATACATTTTTCACAGAAATCATTGTGTTTAAACTGTTATTTTTAGCCACAAAACTCCCAAAAGAGTTTCTACAGGAAAAAAAAATCTTAAACTTACAGACTACCTGTTCTTTCTTATCTCTATTGCTTTGAAAAACTCTTTTTTTTTAGTGACAGCTTCAGTTTAGTCAACAAAATATTATCTTAAATAACAAGCAATTGACCGTTAATCAATTTTAAACAAACACGTTAGATTTTTAGAACATTTTGAAATGTTTAGGAGCTCATATGGTGCTGGGGACAAAATAATGCTTGTTCTGATTAAACCTAATAGATGGGTAACTGTACAATTGACCCAGAAAAGAGAATTTCCTCTCAAAGGTGATGGTCTCTGCTGGCAAGGATAGTCTTGGTGATTTTCACAATCTGCTTGTTCCAGATATCAGTTAATTATTTCACTGACTGTTTTAGCACAGCTGACCAGACTGTTGGTTGAAGTTGAGAGGATTGTCCCTAAATGTAATGGTCCACCGTTTCCGCTGGAGATTTTCCAGTAGTTGTTGGGACAGCATGGCAGCGAGTTTTCCTGACGCATACAACCTTTTCCTTTGCTAATCAGATTATCAGCTTCTGGTATTGTTCCTCATGCTACTTCATACAGTAGCAGGTCTACGTTGAATTTCCTTCTGCTGCAGACCAACTATAACTATATCATCTGTAAACTTGAAGTTGAGGGCATTCTCATATAAAACGTTGATGGAGGACATATTCTGTGGAGGACAGCTGTCTCCCGGATTGGACATCATTCGCACTTACTGGAATCTTGTTTCCTTTGAACCAGAAAGATTGCTTCTGAAAAAAAAAAGACATTTATCTCAAAATAGTGTACGTTTGAAAAAAGTGTCTGTTTGTATCTACATTTATAAAGAATTGGTATTTTAACCAGTTTTCTCTACCCTTCAGTTGAATGTCTTTATTTATATTACAGCACTCAAACCTCTCTGATAGCTGCTGATCTTGTTTTTGCAAGTTTTTTTCTGGTATTTCAACTGCTTACATTTGGTCAGTTTTAATTAGTGATTGAGCTTGGAAGGCCTCTATTCCATCACCCTAATGTTTAGCTCCCTTCAGATTCACTATCAATTTCAAGTTGTGTGTCTGTCGCGGTCATTTCAAAATGTTCATATTGCTTCCAGTCAGAAGAAATGTTTTGGCTAAAATAATAATAATAATAATTAAACCCTTTAAACCTAAATCCTCCAGGGATGTGAATAACTGTAAAAGCAAAATTGCAAATTTAATGTCTGTCATAAACTCAATGTAAAGGCTAATTTAAAAAATGACTAGGAATGGAATTAGTTGACTTTAAAATTGCTCAGTCAGCATTTCCTTGATGACAAAATTCTCCCTGCACAATTGTGTTAACTGACCATTGATGTTAGTTAAAGGGAGTCACACAATAAAGCCCTCATGTTCAAATGGATTACACTTGCTCTGGTTAAGTCTCAATAGTTTCATTGGCGGCTGGTTGTGGAGTGTTTGAGGCTGAGCTGAACCGAACAGACAGGCAGGATCCTGGTGAACATGTGCAAATTGCCTTGGCAGAGGGCAGCCCTCCTCTTCCTCCTCGAGCTCACTGTCTCCACTGTGGCCAATTAAGTGAATTTCAGTAAAAGAGCATTTTATTAGTGCTTGCCCACAGCCATAGAATATGGTGATATATTCTTCCTTTGAACACACAGGAAAACAAATTGGCACATTAAGTGGTGAATGGCTGAAAGAGGTTTTGCTACCCATGCCTCCAGCAAAGGCCTCGGAATTTGAAAGTATGCCGATTGAGAGGCAATCCCTCAGCTTTATCATTCAGCATGACAGTATGGGGCTGCACTGTAGGACTCAGATGGGGGAGGCCGATACCAGATGTCAGCCATTAGCTCTTTCTCTCCATCGCTCCTCTCTCCACATGCACAGATCCATATGCACGCCCTCCAACATAGACTCCCTCTGCTCCCTTTGGCAAGACCAAGCTGTTTTCTTTTGTGGCCTGACAAGCCCTTTCTATTTATCTGTTATTACACTGGAAATGTCAGATCCAAAAAAACAAGAGGGGACCCGAAAAGTGTTCCAGCACCGTTGGCCGATAGTCGGTGTTTACTGCCACTCTTCCTCTCGTGGAGCTCCAGCCTTTCCTCACAAGCAGTTCCTCTATCGATCATTCTCATGTTGGGAAACCGCACACACAAACGCACCGCCGCCACACACACACACACACACACGCACACGCACCCCCCCCCCCACACACACACACGCAGTCTTAGTGGACCTGCACGAGACCCCCACACACACACACACACACACACATGCAGTCTTAGTGGACCTGCACGAGAGTCTCTACGCTACGGAGTCCTGTTCCTTCTGCTTTAGCAGCTAAATGAGTTTCTGCGTGTCACAATCCTTCCTGGCTTGATGCCCTTCTGCCTCCCCAGCACTGCATCAGAGGGACCTTCAGCAGTGCTAATGAGGATTAGGCTGTTTGTGTTGTTTACATGTGTGTCACTCTAATCCTTTTAGCAATAAGCTGTTTTTCAGGAAGTGTTGGTAATTTATGCATGGCACAATTTTCATTGGATTGTACTCTGACAGGACAGACATTCTTCATCCTGTAAGTGTTTACTGAGACATGGGGTAATTTGGCAGATGAAGATAAGATCTGGTTTTGGCCCACTATATGAAATAAATATCCAGAATAAATCTGTATCCAGTTCCACAAGTGGTTTTTGAGGGCCAGTGTGCAGTGTTTTGCAAAAGTATTTGTCTGAAATAAGACACAATGTGTCACACTAAACATATTTCTGAAGGTGATGATGATATAAAATGTTACAGTATATCTAACATGAGGTCTGGAATGGCTCTCAAAATTACACAGCCTTGTTAAAATGTTTTAGTGACAAATCATTCAAAACCATTTGACATCTACAGTCATACTCAATAAATTAGAATATGTGTTCCAATGAGGCTCGATTTTCAGAGAGTACATTTAAGGAGGTTTTAAACATACTTTTCATGAAGCCCACATTTCTCCAATAAAAATGATTTTGTTGTTGATCTGATATAATATTCTTACAGCAAAATAAATGTGTTTTCTTTTGCTGTCAGAATAAAACTATGGCAGAAATTCTCTCTGCCATAATTTGCAGAGAGATTATGAGGGTATCAGTCATGAGATGTGTTCCTTACAGATTTACACCCAGAAGACTAAATGAGAAAATTTGATTAAAAAATGCTTTGTTTTGAAATTATATGTATATTTTTAAGTAAAACAAATGTGTCATTTTAACAAGATTGTGCACACCTCTGAGAGTCACTGCACGAGGTACATGGATAAATATTATCCTGGATGGATCTTCACAGGAAATATGAAAGCTAATTGAAGACCTGAAAGAAGCAGAAATGCATGATCACACTCTGCAGGCCTGTTAATTCAGCCTTTTATTTGCTGAAGGTTTGGAGTCAGGCCTGGGATGCGGGCCTGGCCCTGTCAGTCAGGGCATGCCGCTGCTCCCTGGGCTTTCATCCTCTCAACAAGCCCAGCAGTCCCCTCCTACACCCCCCAGGAGCCCATCAAAGGCTGATTCTCCACGCTGGCGGTCCAGCCAAAGGCAGGAAAACTGGGGGGAAAGCAAAAAAGGCCAGTGGGCCAGAATATGAGCACAAAGATGGAACGCTGCTTCCTTGGCCAGGGAGTGAACTGAAAACGGTTCTGACCAATCCAGCAGAGATCCAGATCTGAGAGGTAATAAGATTTTTACCACAACATATTTCACAGATTCTGTCCATATGCTCATACTGCTGCGTCAATGGAGAAGATTCAGACAACAGACTTCTTAAATCACTTTTACAACTTGGTAAGTCTGAATCTGTATTATGGATTTTATAGACATGATCTGAACAAGGCATACAGCAGTAAAAAAAACCTTGCTCTATGTACTTGGTACCCGACAAATTTTTCCCCAGGTCTGCTTTTCTTTCAACTTCCAGCCTCCATAAGGGGTTAACGTCTGTATCACACTGCAGAGGCCAGTTAGGCCATCATACCTGCTGCCCACTGGATTTTGCTCCTGTTGTCCCACTCTCTTCCCTTTCAGATTTTAAACTTCCCTTGCCACCTTCCATTTTTATGTCGGTATAAATGAGTTCCCCCACAAAATCTTCAATGCGTCTTTAAAATGCGATAACTCTCATGGTGGTGCTGTGACATTGACCCCCCCAGCAGGCCAGTTCCGGTTCAGTGCCTCGGCCTCCTGCTCAGCAAACACACAGGCAAACACACACAGTCTCAAATATCCGCACTTCAACACACTGTGCGTGTAGGCGTGTGTGTGTGTGTGTGTGTGTGTCTGTGTGTGTGTGTTGTGTGCCAGACCCCAGGTGCACCAAGAGGAGCAGTTAAATTTCATCATTACCCTTTCTTCCCTGTGTTGGAGCTTTTTATAGGGCCTTTTTACAGCGCGCTCTGAAGGTGCCACTCTTGTCCCAATGGTGCACAGGAGAGAGATAGATGGGGAGAGACATGAGGGGAGTCAGATGAGCGAGGGGAGGGCAGGATGGGAAGAATGGAAGGTGGAGAAGCAGGATCCGTGCTGGAGGGGGGAGGGACGGAGGTGAGAAAGAAGTGTGCATGAACAGCCGCGAACATGCCCACCGTTAGGTGTACAAGCTAGCAGGGCCACTGGGGAATGAGAAAAAAGAAATGAGAAAAAAGACTGAGGGGTGGAGGGCAAAAAGAAAGGAATGCAGCGAGGGAGAGTGAGGACCATCAGCTGTCAGTTTCACTGCTGTCTGATATAAAAACAGTGGTGAGGGTGCTGGATAAGGTATATGATGAATGGGCTGGAGACACTCATCCATCCAACTAAACGATTTGTGGCCACAGAGTGGTGTCCAGACACGTCAAGAAAAGAAAGGACTGGGAAGAGAAACAGAGAGAGAGAGACAAGGAGAGAGTGGGGTTATGTTTTTATGTATTAGGAAGGTATGACAGACTTGTGATAGGGAGATGGGGTGAGGTACAGATAGAGGTCTCTGTAAATCTGAGTGGATGTTTCTGAGTACATATCTAGTCATGGCATGCTGGTCTCCATGCTTGTCCTCTGCGCGTCTCGTGTGCCTATTTCTTTGACAAAGCCTCTGCACCAGAAGGGAGATGACAGGCCTGTGTTCTGGAAGATGTATGGCAATACATCTGTCTAACTCCGATCAGGACCATCCATATCAATCTTTGCTATCAGCATTGTCCAACTCTGCTTTATGGCACCGAGCAGGAGTCATAATGACACGTGGAATCCAGCTCCGCAGAGTGGAGTAGATTGATTGGTAAACAGACACAGCTGGTTGAAATACACTTGTGCATCACTGTCCGGATTCAGCAGGTCCTGTGAAGAAGCTGCACTTTGATTGACGCCAAACCAAAAGCAGCTTTTGAAAGCAGAACATGGCTGTCAGTCCTCTGTGTTCTGGGTTTTAGTACAGTACAGTTTCCATATTAGCTATTAAAACATGGCACAAAGTTATCTCACCTCACATACGTTTAACATCATAAATAACTGGCAATACAGTCAAGTTTATAATTACAATAAGAAAGTGAGAACAAAGTAGGTTTTGGAAAAAAGACATTTCAGAGGAAAGGATGCAGATTTGTTGGACATTGTTCTGTCAGAAATTCCACAATGTATTACTTCACCTTTAAAAATCTTATTGAAATGATGCTCAATATTATAATCCCAACAGTTTGGATAAACAATTTTAAAGGCAAGTGTAGGAATGGAGGAAAAAAGATGCTGTGGAGCATAGCAGAATATTAGTTGCTTTTCACTCCTTATATTAACTTTGCAGAAATGTGTAGTTCTCATTATTTATAAGAGGAGAAAAAACAGATGTTTTGTTTTTTTATTTTTTATTTTTGAACTCCTTTGAATAATCAATTGACTTCCAGGCATTAGGATCCATTGGAATCAATCAGATCAAAATGATTGATCATTTTTTAATTGTGTAATCTGTGCACACGGCCATCACAGGTTCAAGTTCAAGTTCAGTAAGATGATGACTTTAAATTTTCTGAACAATGTCAGTTAGTGAGATGGATAATCTGAAGGGCTTGTCAAGTTCTAACAGATCTCTGACACAAATTAGGAAAATTACTGATGTTGATTCCAGCCCATTAACTACGATCTCGTACTTGCACAAAAAAACTCTCACAAAACAAAAAGTTCCTTAGAGAGACCATGTCTCCTCTAATACCACAATCTGACCTGTGGGAACTTTGCAACAGAGGAGTAAAATATGTGTGCATCTCATCTGACTGGTGAAGACAGAGTCTTTCCACCGGTCAACACCACTGTCCACCCGTCTGACTAAGAACCTCCTGAAGGATGATGCCATCCCTCCTTTGGACCATACTGGATGCTTCTTTCTCTTGTTTGTGTTGTTGTATTTTGTAGCAAATGCATTTTGATTTTAATGTTGAGTATATATAGAAATATGGAAACAAATCAACACAGGAATACATATTGATTGAAATTTTGTCAAATACTACATCCTGATTCTGCCCTAGACAAAACACAATATAATCAAGTTCAGCTCATAATGCCAGTTGGTGAAACCGTTCCCATCTACAGAAGAACAAATGATGCTTAGGGACCTCAGAAGAATAAACATAAAAGTAAATGACCATGAAACACATATTGCCACTTACTTTGGTTCAGTTAAATTCAGAGCATTGGTGTAGCCTGATTCTCATCTCCCTTCAGTGTTCCATCTCGGATTTTTCCCATCGAGTTTGATTTCTCCAGTAGAATTTCAACCAGGTTAACCAGAGAACAGAAGGATTGGTTGGGAATGATAATATAGATTTTCTGCACTCTTGTTTCGATTGTAGGAGTGAACACAGCTATTCAGTCTGTGTTGACAATGCTTCCAAATAAAGTTGTAGTAATAGGAAAAACATTTTACTGGTGTCAAAGATGTGGTTCAGCTCAGCACTTCTCTCTTCACAGAGGATAACGGCTGTTTAAAATGCACACCATTCCTGTAAAATTCATTAGATAGCTGGCGCTTCGGTAACTGGATGAAATCAGATGATTTAAAACTTCAACACAGGCCATGACACCAACAGGAAATCATTTCTCAACAGCCTCTGTACGAATCACTGATGGTGTGAAGGTTCATTTTTTTCTGAATGTGCAGCTGCTGTTAAAGTAGGTTATTCTGACTTTCTTATACAAGGGGAACCAGTGGCACAATTTCCTTATGGTAATTTTTAAACTTTGGAGTCATAAAGGTGTTGAGTTTCAATAAAAGATCTTTGCAAGCAAAATACAAAGTTGAGCAGCCTGCAGAAATAAATCTGATCATAAATTGTCAGAAAATCATTTTGTAAACATGATACATTGTTGGGTGTGACTTTAAAATGGTTTATTGTGTTGTGCACAACGTAGCGTCAAATTTCAAGTGGCCCACAATAAACTTCATTTAAATCCACAACTTTTATTTATGAATTTCTTCCTAATGTCACAAAAAAAATTATCACAATTTTCCCTATATTCTTAAGCAATTGCTTTTCTTTGAATCAAACTTTTCTTTTGGTGGTAAACTTCAGGGACACTTCTGATGCTTTTTGATTTGTCATTCTTCACTACTGTGAAAAGACAATTGGGATACAAACCATCAAAGCATCATCACTGGTTACCAGAAATCATTTAAACAGTAAAACTCTCGTCCTGCTGAGTCTCAGTAATATCTGTAGTTTTAGAACAGTGCCTGCTCTCATCAAATATAAATACAAGTCTTTTTCTGGATTACCAATCAAAACTTGCTGGTTCTTGGGCCTGCTAAGTCAACGGTAGAGGTAACAGTATGTTTTCTTCATGGGCATTGTGTTGTCTGTAAGTTGTGCCAATGTTGCCGCCTTGTGTTTTTTTGCCAACCTCAACAGGGGCTGGTCCTCAGCTCAAAGCCCATGCCCTGGGTCTTTGCAAACTCTCCCATGTGCATATGCTCCGTATGGTTGAAGTGCAGTTGCCAATTTTCCACCATCTGCCTGTGCCCTGTACTTAGACACAGAGGCAAGGTCTCTGCTGGATAGCAACCGCCACCCTTCACCTTGCCGGAGCAGAGACGTTTTAAATGTTAACTTGCAGTCTGAAGGAGCTGAGAGTGATCCACAAACCACACCACGGTGCCAGCTGAATGTGCTCATGTTGAAGGAGATAGGACATATTTGTTATCATTTATTTTTCCTTCCTGCTTTTCTTTTCTGTGCTGAGTATTATCCCCAGCTTGTTCTGCTGCATGCTTCCTTGGCTCTCTCTTCTGATTTTTTTTTTCACACCTCTGTTCTCTATCTACCCCCTTTCTTCATTTCACCACTCTAATTCTGCTTCTCTCTTGCTTGGTCTTGCAAACGGATGCCCACCAACAGTTTGTCTGCAGAGGTACCATATTTGAATGAAGAAGGCAGACAAAAGCAAGAACAAAGAGGTTAGAAAAGATGCTAAGCTCACACCAAAGCGTGTCTGATGTTAGCGTTTCAGTAAAAATTTTGTTTGTACACAAGAGGGTCTTTACTTTACCGAGGGCAGCAGTCCAATTTCAGGATGCAGTAATGTACCGCTGTAAAATTCTGAAATAATTGAGAATACATGATGATGCATTCGCTCTACTGACAACTAGAATATCTAAAGCTTGCAGATGCACTAAAATTGTGCTTCTGCAACATTAGGGTGCAGTTTATGATGGCAACTCTCACATGGCACAAGTTTGTAGGTACACACACACACAAACACGCACACATGCCTGCAGACACACAAACACATTATTCCATGAATGTAGGGCCAGCTAAACAGATTATTTGAAGGAGGAATTCACCACATAAACGCTGTGATTAGTTTATTTAATTGTGAGACTCTCAGAAACACTAAATGAAACATTAAATGGCTACAGCAGCCTGGAGATTGAGATCATCTATAGACCTCTGTGTACATTTTGGGTTCTCGGGTCCATCATCCTTTGTTTCAAGGTTATGTTTCAGGAATTAATTCAATATTTTTAAGACATAATGTCCACTTATTGAGCCAAGACATGTCTGACTCTCTCAGTCTTTCTCTCATTGTCAGTCTCTCTTTCTAAGTCTGTGCATGTCTGTGTCTGTGTGTGTGTGCACGTGTGTGTGTTCCTGCTTTGTGTGCATGTTTATTCCCTCTGTCAGGGAAACAGTGGTGGGTGGGCTCAGAAGAGGAGGGGGGTACTTTAACGGTCTTTTGAAGGAGATAAATGGTTTACAGATGGTCCAATCAATATATTCAAATGAGACAAAGAGTCTAGCAATGAGCATTAAGCAATGGGGTATGGGTGATGGAGGTCGGGCCCCAAACACTTCGGGTCATGACCGGCACCAGAGGTCGCGGTGAAGATGTAACATAACTGAATCCATCTCATTGCAGTCAGCTAGAGTAGATTTTTTTAATATTCCAAATATTCGATATTTACTACATTTTGTCAATTCACCTGAAATTGATCAAATTAGTCAATGCTAAACAATTAAGGAAAATTAGTTTTTAAAGGTAAATACAACCTCAATACATGTAGTCTAAGTCTGCTCCAGTTAAATAATAAAAAATACACCTAAAAACATTATCAGTGCTGTCAACATCCTAGTAATATTCTAGAGTCGTGATTGGAAGAGTGCTAACATCTCAGCCTGGTATTTCAGCAGCAAATTGACTGACAGAAGTGAAAGAAGCTGACAGGATGATTTAAGACTAGTTTATTACTTTTCAAAAAGCTACATAACTTAATGTTTTTGTCCAGGATTTGAAACAGTATTGTTTTTTAGGTTTTCTTATCAGAAGGTATTAAAAGTGCATAGCATTTTGCCTCCAATGCTAAGCCCACAGTAAGCCCACAGGCTTGTTCACTCTAATTCTAAACCAAGTGGGAAATAATCTATTCCTCACCAGAAATAGATTTATTTATTTATTTTACTTTTTTTGTATTTTGACCACTGTTTTTGTAGTTGTTGTTGCTTTCTTTTTACAACTTGAATTTTTTAGGCTTGTTGGTATCGTTTACGTTAAATATTCATATTGCTTTTATTCTGTTAGAAAACAATCCATTTCCTCTGTGAGGGTCTGGAGGACCTTGGTGGTTTGGCTCCACACATAAACTCCCTGTCCACTTTAATAGGTACATCTATCAAATTTCTTGTTAGCACAATATATATCCATCAGAAGTGAAGCCGGAACTAATCAGAAGCATTTAGCCATCTTGATGTGGTGAAGATGACATATGTAAAGTGGAAGAGAGGAGTTGAGAGGAACTACATAGCTCTGACTGCGTAGCGTGGTTGTTTAGTGGCAGACTGAAGGGTTTACATATTTCAGAAACTGCTTAATCATTCAATCAATCAATCAATCAATCAAATTTTATTTGTACTGCACATTTCAGTAGCAAGGTATTTCACAGTGCTTTACATCATAAACACAAAAACACAAAGTCATGCAACTGAGATTTTCACACTCAGTTATCAATCGGTTTTACAGAGAATTTATGAAAAATGAGAAAACATCCATTGAGTTTCAGTTGGGTGGACAGAAATGCCTTGCTGATGTAAGAGGTTTAAGGAGAATGGGCAGACTGCTTCAAGACAACAGAAAAGCAGCAGTAGCTCAAATAACTACTTATGTCCAAGCTATTTAAAAAATCATCTGTGGATCTTCAAGTAGATTGTCTGTTGGAGTAAATGACCACACTAAGTGCCACTCCTGTCAGCTAGGATTTCAAAACTTACGCTGCAATTCAGAGGTCAAAATTAGGGGTGTAGAAAATGGAGACCAAGGCACTGTATGCTTATGAAGACTAGTAAAATAGTAAAGGAAGAGACCCCACACATGTAGGGGGAAAAAACTAAAACTTTTCACAGTAAGGCTTAGGCCAAGCAGAACTTCATGACCAGAAACCTCTTCTGTGGGGTAGAAGTGCTGAAACCACCATGCAGAACTCAATACTATGTTCACATTGATCAAAAATTGGTAACATGTTTTATCAGCAACTGTGTTTTCTTTAAACTGTATACAATTCACAACAGGGTCTTGATCTCCCACTTTGGAAATCTCTGCTCTAACAAATAACATTGGCTCATGTATGCCCACATAATGTCCCACTTACACCCTGTCCCTACACATCCTGAGACGGGGGTTTAAAAATTAGAGCAGTTCAAGTGGGAAAACGGCACCCATTTGTCTTTGGGATAATATGAGTGTGGCTGCATTAGAGACAAATAGCATCCACTTCCATTTCCTTTATCATTGTCAGGTCAATTAATAGGCCAAGGATCCTGAGTCACTAGATGGAGGCAACACACACAAGAGCACAAAGGGAGATCTTTCAGCTGGTGACCTTGGATGCTCCTCCCAACACAAAAGACCCCCAGAGATGGATGCCTCTTTAGAGAGCTCCGAGTCCCTGGAAGGATACTGTTGCTGACACCTCACAGACACACACACATCACAGAGAACTGGGGAGAAAAAATGACATGCATGTGCACTAATGGGTTAGGGGCTCAAACTAACACTGGAAAACGCTCAGCCAGATTACTTATGTACAGAGTGGAGGCTATTAGTATCATCAGATGGAGTAGAGGAAGTAGACTGATTGAAAATCCCAGCTGTAGCATGCCCATTGTGAGGTTGCATTGAGAGCCATGAAGGGCCTTCTTTGACTCTGCATTTATCAGTCTGGTAGATTAGAACATATTTTATACATTGTATTGGTGATGAATGATGATGATGATGATGATGATGATAATAATAATGATGGCTGATCTGCTAGTGACAACCTTAAGTTGAATTCTTATTGAGCATACTGAAAGTCAACCATCAAATGATTTTAGTTGTTGCTTTGCATTCATCCATCCATCCATCCATTTTCCGTCACCCTTCTCCCTAACGGGGTCGGGAGTTGCTGGTGCCTATCTCCAGCTGCGTTCCGGGCGAGAGGCGGGGTTCACCCTGGACCATATCTCTAATTATCAATTACAACATCGACCTGGTGGGGAGGAAAGAAATAAAACTCTAGAGACTGTAACTGTAATAAAATCTAAGCCTGCTACCTAATCCAAACAAGATGATAGAAACATTTTCTGGGAAAACTGCTGACAAATCATACGTTTTTGTGGAATATTTGTACTTTTTAACTAATGGGCAAAAAATAAAATAAAAAATTCTTAGTACACTGAATTCCATCAGTGACATAATCAGATATGGTAAATCAGAATGAGATGAAATACAGTTCAGCTGTCTTTAGATAATTTTCTTAATATGTTGTTTTCAGTCATGAGCACACTATGAATTTCAGAGAATTCAACAAAGTGACAACAGTGACTGTTAGGCTGAAGCAACAGTCACTTAAACCTAACATAGTTCATACCTTCAAACGTTCTGTGCATTAATCTTCTTGATCATCAACACAATTATAAGCTGGTCTCACGTTGGTCCCCTCTGTTGGTGACTTTCTGTGAAGTGGAAGAGCAAACACTATTGTATGGTAGAAAATAAATTATGCCAAGATGAGCAGAACTCAATGTATGGTAATTATTTGACAGTATGTAGTTACACAGTGATTACCGTATCTCCAAGTCTAGACAGATACAGCGAGGAAAGCGAGAGAAGGACAGAATAGTGAGGAAGATGAAAGAATTTTTTTGCTCCCCTCCCTACATGGCGATGTACAATACTGTGTGAAGGCAAACGGATCTTCCATATGTATCTTCACTGATAACTCATCTCTATAGGGACTGAAGCAATTCTGAGCAGGAGCAGTTCTAGCACATTCTAGATCATAGATCATACTTCTGTCTAGTTTTCTGTATTTTGACTGTTTGTTCATAAATGCCCTAAACAGAGCTGGACTATTAATTTTGTTGTTCTGCTTACTGTAGAATGGAAATAAATCTAATCTAATCTAATCTAATCTAGTCAAAATAATCTAATCTAATCGTGTGCACACAGCACGTCAGACCCATAGTTGTGTTATATCAAGCAAACAGGTATATCATATTGAGGTAAAGATACACAGACAGAATGGGACAAAGTCAGCTAATAACCTGAACATTTGCTAAAATACCACAAAAACCACATGGAGTGATCAATTACAGTGTTTTTTTTTTTTTTTTTTCAGTCTAGTACATACATCTTACTGACTGCGTTTGTGTCCCATTGGTTAATTTCTGCCAATAGTGTATATTTGACCAGTGCACAACAGTTACAAACATTTTTACAGTCACATGCAAGCATACCTTCGTACTTCTATACAAACTGAAGACTTTGTATAGTCTTCCATTCATTTTAGTAGCCACATATAAGTCTAGCATAGATATTTGTCCAAACCAAAAATCAAAAAACAAATGGTAGTCAATTCCTAACCCTAGCCTTAACCAAATCTAATTGACCCCATCTCTCTAAACCAAACTAGTAGAGTTCAGTACAACTGCAAAAAAGTGAGGACCAAGAATTGTTCTGTTTGACCTATTGATTCCTTATAAATTTAATAATATTCCTGATATTGCTTTTCCTTATAATATTCACTTACTGTGAAACTATGAAGTATTTATGATCAAGAATACAAATGCATTTTTTTGAATACAGATGTCACCCTTTAACTAACATAAACCTTTTGATTCATCTAGCTGTGCATCATGATTTTATACTCTGCTCTGTCCAGTGTGAATTGAATTATAAAGATTTCATTAAATTAGGGAACCATTTACTGTATTAAATGAAAAGTTTTCCATTCAGAGCCAATTGCCTGAGATCCACATCAGGAAAAGCTTTTGATCTGCTGAGTTTGGCTGTGTCCAATTTTTCTTCATTGAATTTTAAGATATTATACAATACCAGGCAATTTTTTTTTCCTTTATCCCCTTAGCAATTTTAATTAGTTGTGTTAAAATACAACGTAAACCTTATTTTA
This sequence comes from Poeciliopsis turneri, assembly GCA_922788865.1. Taxonomy (NCBI): domain Eukaryota; kingdom Metazoa; phylum Chordata; class Actinopteri; order Cyprinodontiformes; family Poeciliidae; genus Poeciliopsis; species Poeciliopsis turneri. The sequence continues at coordinate 184,122 of CAKLNU010000326.1, forward strand.
ACTCTGAGAATTCATTGTGTTTCAAAACAGACCGAGGCTGAAATCTCAAAAGGAGGAAAGAGAGAAACTTTGCTGTAGTTTGTTTGGCCATTTTGGTATCTGGTTTAGGTTTAGCACTCAAAGCCTGAATCATCAGCAAATCTATTTGTCAGAAAAAAGTTTATTATGAAAAAGCTGAGCTTCCTCTTAGTTTGAGCCGTCTTCACTTAGTAACAGTACTAACACTGAAGATTGTGTGTCAGGCAGCCTGGAAATGCTTATGTATGATTACTGAAAAAAGATTTGACTTTTTATTTTCTGATTAATGTGTCAGTGCTAAAACAAACAAACAAACAAACAAACAAACAAACAAACAAACAAACAAACAAACAAACAAAAAAACGCTCCTATACTTAGCAGTATTAAGTATAATTGATTAAGAATAAAGTTAGACTAAAACGTTGCTGGAAGAAAACTTCCATAAAATCATGTATCTTACATGTATCTCATATCTTACAATATAATTTGTTTATGTTTACTTGTCCATAAATATGTCAGCGTGTCTCTAAGAATTGTATTTGGTATTTAAATTTTTGACTTAGAAATCACAACTGTTACTTACTGAAAAATATTGAACTTCAGATGGAATTTTCAGCTATTATATAAAAGCATATTTCATAGATCGCACCAGTAACACTTACATTCAGCCGTCTGTAATTGAGCATGTATGTAAATGAGAGCTGATGTGCCTGAGCTCCAGTTGTTAAGGGTAAAGATGTTTCCATTTGTGCTACCAGGCTTTGAACACATGGTCAAATCTTTGATCCATAGCAGTGTTAGGATGAAACAATGTTTGGCTATCATTCTTAAATCATTATGCGGTGCAACATGAACAGATGATGACATCAAAAAGAGATTTGTTGTGTGATTTCTGTCTTTTATGTACTTCCCAAACTAGACTAAGTTGACCTCTTCTCATCTCAGCTTCCCAGTTCCTTTAATCATGCCTCCTCCTGTCCTGATTGAATATTTATTGGCTTATTTATTCTTAATCACAGACAGCCGCTTGTCTGTCCTATCAAATTCAAGCTCCTTGTGTTGCACACACATGCTCACGCATGGACTGGTAAATGAACAGCTGAACCCCCATTCCTAGTTGCCCCTAGCAATCTCTCTGTGTGCTTGTCAGTGGGTATGAAATTAGATTTGTGCCAATAAAGTCGCATTTTTTTTAGCAATCAAAAAAACAAATACATATGAGATTTGAAGAAATTAAAACTAAAGGCAATTACTTCTTTGGTAATGTACTGTTGTGTTCAGCTTAATCTCCTGCATTTTATACGGGTGTAAAAATCTGAATGATATATTTCCCATTCTATTTACTTTGTAATACTGTGACAATTTATTTGCAATTTTTGCAGAAATATCTCTGGTAGACGTGACCTTATGCCTACCTGATAATGTAACTTTTCAGGCTTACCAGAAAAAGTTGGATACATATTTAAGCATTTGTGCAGAATTATTCTCAAGTAAAGCTGGTAGGCCAAAGCAAAATAGTTTTATTTGTTCAGCACAGTTTCAGCAACAAGGCAATTCAAAGTGTTTACATGACTGGAAAGAAATAAAAACAGCAAGCAAGTAAAAAAACAAAACAAACAAACATTACATTGTAATAGCAAAGTAAGCAAAGTAAGCACTTTGAAATGCCTTGTAGCTGAAATGTGCTATACAAATAAAATTTGATTTGATTTGATTTGATAAGAGACAGCAGTTTAAACAGGAGACATTTAATGATGTTCCAAAGGTAACTAAACAAATAGGCTTTTGGCCTTGATCTATAGGAACTCAGTGTTTCAACATCTTTGCAGTTATCTGAAAGTTTGTTCCAGATTAGAGCTGTAACTGAATGCTGCTTCTCCATGTTTGGTTCTGGTTCTGGTGATGCAGAGCAGACCCGAATCATTAGACCTGAGAGACCTGAGAAGACTCATACAACAACAGAAGATCTTTAATGTATTGTGGTGAAAAACCGTTCAGTGATTTATAAACTAGCAACAGTATTTTAAAGTCTATACTCTGAGCTACAGGGATCCATTGGAAGGACTATAAAACTGGGTGATGTTCTCTATCTTCCTGGATTTAGTCAGAACTCCAGCAGCAGCGTTCTGGATCAGCTCCAAATGTGAAGCTGTGAAGATGCTGTCACAGTAATCAATGTGACTAAAGATAAACACATGGATGAGTTTCTGGGTGCTGACCCTAGATTGTTCCTCTTTCAGTCCAAAACTAATAACTGCAGTTTTATTTCAATCAGTTAGAGAACATTATGGCGCATCCCTGCGTTAATTTGCTCTATGCTTCTCCTCCTGATCACAAAAATCCCTTTAGGTAAGCAGCATGTTATCTCTGCTCCTCATTATGATTTCAAGCTTATTTTCCATGAAGAGCCCACACACCTCACAGCTGCATGCTGGAATCAGTCATTGCCTGTTTGCTGAGTGTGAAATCAGTCTGTTTAGGAAGTGCATTGTAACTGAGAGGGATTACACTGGACCAGTGCCCGACCCTTCTCCACATGCAAATCTCACATTTCCACTATGGAACAAGGAAGGTTGCCTTGTTTCACTATAGCATCTCATTCTCTTAACAACGTCTTCATACAATCTGAATCGTATCTTTTTTTAAATGGATTTTACTAAGAAACATTAAAATGAAATTGCTCTGAGTTTGGGTTTCATTGTGAAATATTCGTGGTTCAGACCAAGAGTTACCGTTGAAGGAAACCAGACATCACATTAGAAGTAAAATCCAGTCCTAAACCAGTCCCACTGCAGTCTGGACCTTATGTAAACACTTCCAGCTTTGTTGCATCCTTACACTCTCCTCCTTGTTCCTCAATTTATCCTTGTTTTTTCAGCAATTTTTGGGAATGTTTAAGTTATCCTGCTCATTCAGAAAGTCTCTGTGAGCTCAAGCTAAAAGTCATTGGAATGCTCTCGAAGGTTTTTATTTTCTCAAAATGTTTAAATGAGTTCTGGTGTAAAATTATGCAGACTTTTACCTGAGAACCACAAACCAGTCAGATCAGTTACCATGAAGTCATGGCTTCAGTTTTTTGTTCCTGCATCTTAGCCACAGTGGCTCTGGTGCTGCTTTTCCTTTATCTCCAACACCCTTACTAAAATATGTTCAGTAGTACAAGTGAGATGTTCTGTAATGCACGTCTCAGAACATTCCAGGCACTCATGAGGAATTTGATATTCTCATGAGTGCCTGAAATATGAGAACATCAGGCACTCATGATATTCTCGTATATCAAATTTGGTATATAATTTGGAATTATATATCAAATTTCTTATGAGAATTTTTTAATATAAGTCTATGTGTCATTTGTGCAGGTCCAAGTCTTCTTATAATGCTGACAACGTCAATGTGCTACGTTACCAGTGGTCTTTATAGAAACATTGCTATGCATGTCTTTTGTAAAATTTTTATGTGTTATTGTGTATCATGTCTATGTTGTTTTTATGTCTATGTGGAACATGAGTCTGTTGAATGAACCAATCAATCCTGATTTATGTGTTGTTATGGAAAGACTGAGCAGTTGGGGTTTTAGGAGCTTACATTTAGCAAGGAATTATTTGAGTGAACACATTTCCATTGCTGGAAATGTGTTCACTGAAGTGACTCAATCAGTTCAAACTTGTATGTAAATGACAATCATCAGTGGAAAAAACCTCAAGTTTAAGACCAAGATTTGGACTAAAAATGCCTTTTCAACTGCTTATTTCCTTTTTTTGGACTGAAAAGTATTTTCCCAGAAGCTTGATCATCTTGTATCACCAAACATGACAGTGTCGGTTGGAGAACCATTCACCAAGCCCAGGTGAATGACTGTGAGACCCCACTCAGTGCTTCACCTCTCTGATGCCCTGTTTTTTCCACAGGCTGTCTTGCACTAATTGAAGTCACAACAGACGTGGTGTATCAATTCTAACTTTGCCATTAAGGTTTAATCGGGTGTGCAGGAGACCAGCCTGCCACACCAAAGGCTCTTTTTGTGAGAGTCCCATCTGTTGTTGATACAATGGCCCCAAGACCGGCCCCGGCCCAGAGAGAGAGGGTAAGTGGGAGGGTTGACAGGATGACAGGATAGACTGTTCCACTCGGTGCAACCAAAACCCTCCTGCCTCGTGCCTGTCTGGACAGTTCTGCCATGACACACAAACACACACGACTGGGAACTTATTTCAGAACTAGGGCCCCATTATTTATATCACTCATATTACAAGTTATCTTGAATAAGGTTGATTCTGCTTTTTTTGTCGATGTTGTTTGATTTTATTTTTTTCTAAAGATAATTTAAGAACATTCAACAGTAAAAAAAATAAAGATGCTGGATTATATTTGCTAACTAAAACCCCCTCAGTCATCTTTATGTATTATTTACTGCAATATACAGTAAATATATGCAATATACAGTACGGTGAAACATAATTCACCGTTGTGAATGATGTGAATGCTGAGCTGTAAACTTTCATTGCTGCCAAACATGTATATTCATATATGCGTAAATGTGTTGAACTGCAGAATTGGATACATGGGTTTCACCACGAATAAAAATGTGCCAGTTGCTCCCAATACCAAACATGTTTTGGTAGAGGAAGTGTGATGCTCTGGGACAACATCTCACTGATCGCTTCATATGACTTTCCATCATATTAGTCATTTCAGACTGCAAGATCCTGAGATGAGATTATTCAACCAGTGGGATGTTGGACCTGACATCACTGAGGAATCCCTTAAATGAATAAGAGCAAATGTGAACGACTACATAAAGTAATGCTATGTGGTTTAAATATATTCACCCCATTGACACCATCCACCCATTGTCTTGCATGGTGTCTCCCAATACAGTGCATGGACCTTGAACCTAAGTGGTACGTTCAGGTCATGGTGGTAGTGGTGGTGGACCACCTGCCATTAATGGAACAAAGTCAGCTGAGGTACATCTTGTCTCACTTTGTTGAACAAACCTGCCTCTGACACCATGATGTAACCAGACCAACAACACTGCGTTGACTAAGCTGACACAACTTGACCCATGTAACTCAGGTCAATGCGACTCGGTTGCTAAGGTTTTCCATTAGGTTCTAGTATTTGGTATCAACTCCTTTTTTAGTATGTACTCCCAAGTTCCAAACAAGCCAAGTCAAGATGAAAATACTGAAGGTTGCTCATTGTCCATGGTGTGTGTCCATTAAATCTGCTATTTCTAAAAACTCAGACCATCAGCTGAGCATGTTTGGAGTTGTAAGGAAAATAGCCATCCAGACCATGGTCCAACGATGAGGTGGAGACATTTTTGTGTTTGGTGGCTGATGAGTAAAAACAGAGTAAGCTAGACAATAATTTACAGCACATAAATCTGGTAACAATACTTTTTGGAACACATTGTTATGAGATCCCCACTCAGATTGATGTGGTACTCAACTGTAATGGAAATGAGTTAAGCTAAGCAGGTTCATGGAAAATTAGGAACCCTGTTTACACACAAGATGACAAATTCATACAGAGCATGTCCACATAAAGCAGACTTCCACCTGTGTTGGAAGCCACATCACGTCTGTTCAAGAAATAGAAAGAAAACTAAAAGTAATACAGAAACAATGTCTATCAATAACATCACGTTTTGTGGGAACTGATTTGGAGCCATTGACTGTGGGGTTGTGGTGGCCCGGTCCGTGCGGCACAGTTTGATAATATCACCAACTGCTGTTAATCCTGCTGAGCTGCTGATTGTCTCAGTAGTTTCTCAGGAAGAGCCCTTTGATGGAACACCACTTACATACTTTACACAAGTGCTGCAGTGAGTCCATGTTTCACACATCAGACACGGAGCAGGAACAGACGAATGCTCACATCGCATCTGGCGAATGTTAAGACAGTTTTTGTCATGATGAAAGAAATCCTTTTGAACCAAATACACAAGATGAAGATGATACAAACTGATGATGATGGAAATTATAATAAGGTCAAGGATGGATCTATCTGGTCTAGTTATGGTTTCTGTTCTACAGTGATGGTGACACTAAACACACACGCAAGCACACGCATCCACGCATTCGCACAAACAAGCACACACATGTCAGCACACGCAGGACAGTTTAGCACAATACACAGGCAGGGCAGCTCAGCAGGCCTCCACAACCCAGATGACACAGTCCTGACCTTAATGTGTGTGTGTTTATGTGTGTGAGCTTGTATTTAATAATTTGTAAAGACCACTTTTCCAACAAATACTCATGTTGTGAGGACTCACTGTTCATTTTGGGGCACAAAGCCTGGGCCCCATGAGAGGAAGTGCTGGTTTTGGGTTAGTGATTAGGTTTAAAGTTAGGCATGTACTGGTAATGATTAGGCTCAAGGTTGGGCTGTAGACAAGTACAAAAAATTGATTGAAGTCAATGCGAAGTCCTTGTAAAGATAGAAAGACATCATTTGCATGTGAGTGTGCGTGTGGGTGTGGGTGGGGGGGTGTGTGTGCATGTGTGTGTCCAGTCACTTGGCTATTTTCACAGAGGGCTGTCACTCCATTCCCTTCTAGCTGCCAACAGCAGCAGAAGGGGGGAGCTAAGGTGGTGGGGGCAAAGTCAGCAATAGCCCAGGCTCATTGGGGTGCAACATGAAGGCGTGTGTGTGGGTGTGTGTGAGTGTGTGTGTGGGTGTGTGTGTATGTGCAATTGGGGGAAGGAGGGGGTATGGGCTTGGGGACATGAAGCAGTGAAACATTGCACGTCTGTTTATGAGAGTGTGTGAATGTTCTTACTTGTCTATTAATTTCACATTGATGACAAATGATTTGCAAATGACGCATAAAAAATGGAGAGAGTAACTTCAGGGTTAAAATGCACAATCACAAGAGTCAGAGAATGATTCATCATTTTAATGTGATATTTGAACATTTTGGGCAGAAAAAAAAAGACAATAATACAGTGCCTAAAAAAGTATGAAGGAAAAAGTTTTCCTCCATCCCACCACATCATCCCTTGAACAAGCTTTGGTGAGACCCCTCCAGAACATCCACCCTGTTGCCTTTAAACTATCTCTTGTCGCATTAGCCGGAAGCTTTGGGTCGTTGTCTTGCTGTAAAATAAATGTTCTCTGAGCTGTAGTTATCCAGCAGATGGAAATAAAATGTTCTCCAGGATTTTTTCTAGATTCTGCTGCTTTCATTTGACCTTCTGCCTTTTCAAACCTTCCAAGGCCTGCTGCTGGTAAGCATCCCCACAGCATGGTGGTGTGGCGGTGTGTTTATGGTGATGTGCAGGGTTTGGTCTCCACCAATCATGGCGTGTCAACAGTGACTTCCTCATTGTTCCTGTCCCATAAAGCACTGAGTGGAGAAGAACCCAGGCAACAGTTGTCATCTGCAGAGTCTCTCTATCTCAGCTGATGAAGCTTGGAAGGCCTGCAGCATTGTCATGGTTACCTGGGGTCCTCTCTCACCAGTCTCCTTCTTGGATAGTCTCTCAGGTTGTAAGAAAAGCTTGATCCGGTCTGATTTACATGTGACTTGCTCCTCCTGTTTCTTGATGAAATACTTTTTTTTGAAGTGTCCTTTAGACTTCATGCTGCAATGTTAACCAGGAATACTCATGAACCAGAACCAAACGTCTTTAAACTACAATCACTGGAGACACACTCACTGCACACCTCCATTCCAAACCAGACCTTTAAGAGACCTGGACCAGTCTCTTAAAGGGGTTGGATAATTATGCAATCCATCTATCCATTATTTTGGAAAAATCCCATTTTTATTTTGACATTAAAGGTTTAATTTTTGCAGATTTTTTATCCAAAACACCAAGTTTTGTTACTTATGATTAATTTGTAAAAGCTGTAAAAATGGTGAAGCCTGCAAGGGAGTGAATACTTTATACAAGTTCTGTAAAAGCTTGTGTGGGAATGAGACAGGAGACTTGAAAGAGAGAACATCAGGCACGGAAGGTACCCCCTTCTGGTTATCCTCTGAGGGGTTGATGATACTAAAGACACTGGAGAGGGCCCCGGCTGTGACCCAGACACACACACGCCCACGCGTGCGCACACACACGCTCATATCCTCTAACCCAACCATTCTGTTCTCTTTACAACTTTACAAAATAGGCTTTTAATTTAGCTGGACGGCAGGGGCGTGTGGGGCCCGCCAGCATCAATCATCATGAGGAGGCTGAGGAGCGCCAGCCGTCCCCTGGGCTTTCTCACTGACGAGGATTCTCCCGGCCCCACCCCCAGACACACACTCAGCCTCACACACCCCGCCTTATGCTCTTTTGTATAGACACTCGTTTGCGAGACCTGAAGACCTTATCATTTTGTATTATACATACACATGCGCATGCTGATGGAAATGTAGACACACACACTCTCCATTACCCTCAGGGTGCAGATGATGAGACCAGACTAAACCCAGATGGGAAGTGGGGGTGACTGTGGAAATAAAAGATTACTACTTCTCAGTATTTTTAAATCACATTTAATCATCACAAAACTAGAACAAACCACATGGCAATACACATAGGAGTGTGTATTTTCTCTGCAGCCTGACATAACTCTACTTTCTAGATCACATTTTATTTGTATTTCCCATTTTGTCATGTGTTTTTGAATCCTTTATACAATCATGTTCTCCTCTAAGCCAATTTGTATTTGCATGGCAAACATTCATTTCCATTTTTGGGTTCATATGCCTACTTTCTTGGTTAATTGGATTTGAATCATATTCAAATGCTCAGTGTTTACCCAGCAATAATAATTTTCCAGAAAAGATCTGGATGAATATTGTCAGAGATGTTGGCAGCACATCAAAGATGTGACAGTGTTCTTTTTTCCCCTCGTCTGTAAAAGATGGTTCCAAAATAACAAAACGTCAGCAGGAAAACATTCCAGAAAAAGTCACATATTTTATTTACTGTACTACAAAATGTAAACCCATATTGTGCCTTCAGTAGTTAACATAGACTTTGAAGATGTATTCAAACTTTGGTGCATTTTATCATAATTTCACGTGACAGTCCATTAATTTGAAGATAAAAGAAAAATGACACATGACTTTCATGTTTTCTTTTTCTCATTATGCAATAGTCAGATAACTTCAGATGCAAAATAAAATCCACCTGAGCCAAGTGCATTACAGATGTGGCTCTGCAGTCCTGAAGACATTAGCCTCCACAGAATGCCACTGCCATGTTTTCCTGTGGGATGATGGTGATGTGCAGTGCGAGTTGTCTCTGCAGCTCCTCCACAGTTAGGAGGATTGTGTCTCTTATTCATGCTCGTCTTGCCCAGCCTGTTATGTTATTGTTCCAAATTTGAAAGCAAATATTCTGTGAAAAATGTGAAACTCCCAAAAATCCCAAATCTGTTTCCCAGCTCCAGTCCTCAGGGGCTGGTGTCCTTTCTCCTTGAGGTGAGTCTGCTGATGCTTAGTGTAGCTTTACAGACGAAAATACATTTTCTACCAGGACTTGTTTGCATCATTTTATTTAATCACTGATGTAATGGTAAACTCCCATCAGTGGGAACTGTGAACTGGTTCCAAGTTCACAGCTGCCCAAAATGTTCAAATATCACATTAAGATGATGAATCATTTCACACAAAGTATAATCTACCATCTACAATACGCACAAAGAATAAAGTAAATGGTTACACATAATATATTTATCCAGTTGTCCTGAATAGGAATCAGATGTGATGTGTTAAAATGGCAAAGGTGAGAAAAAAAAATCAATGTACATTTCTGGGAAAGAGTTTAACCAATTCATTTCTGCACACAAATTAAAAACACTTATTAATTCCAGCACTGAATTGTGCAACTGCGCTAAATTGCTTCTTGTCAGCCCTCATCTTATCAGTTTACCCATCTTAACTGGTTTGCAGCTTTCATTTTACATACAACCAATCATAAAACAGATGGTACCACAAACAAAAAACATGTCATTGTAAATTCAAGTTGGACTTAGAAAGTTTAGAATTTGGAAAAAAGTCTTTCAAAAAATTTAAAAAATAAAATCTATTACCCTTTTTTCTGTAAAGAGTCAAGCTTTTAAGAGGAAAGGTTTCACAAAATCAATGAACGCCTGATGTTGAGAGGTAAAGTACATCTATCAATATGCACAAACCTTACATAAGGTAAGGTTAAAAAAACGTACTTCAACCTCTTCGACATCACTCAACTCAACATTCTCTGTAATTTGTTTCATTTTTAGTCATTCTCTCTATCTCTCTGCCTGTGTCCTCATGGTTGTCTGTAATCAGATATACTGAAGCAAGAGGTTAGATAAGGAAGAGGTTCCCTAGGGGGCCATGTTGTTCCCTCCTTTCCCTCTCCCTTCAGAAGCCCCCTACCTGTACATGCAGACACGCACTCATTCACACACACACGAACACACACACACCCACACACACACACACACACACACACACACTTAAAAAAAAATGGCACAAACAACACCCATCATCTCAGTGCTACTAACACATACCACCCATAGACCTTTTCCCCTTTCAGCAACCCCCCAGCTCTATCTGAGCTGCCGGTGGCTATGTTGGTTTTAGTATGCATAGAGCTCAGCTATCTGCTCCACTGCACCTTGGCTCCCCCAGTACTCTTTCACACACACGCACACACACACACCCCCCCACACACACACACACACGCACACAAGCACACGCACACACACATTTGTATTTCTACCCATATTTGGACTTTGCTTTGACTTTGATTCTTTTTAGTAACTACATTTATACCTCACCTACATGTTTTCCCTTTCCCTAACCAGTACCTAACCTTAACTTTAACCAAAACCTAATTCACTCCATACCGCTAAGCTCACCTCCTGACTCTATGCTATACTAGGGGCTTTAATGTACTATAATCTAGCACAAATCTGAAGACGGTTACTAAATATGACAGAATGATCCTAAATAGGATAGCTAATAAAGTACACACATAATTATATTTGACATTGCATTGACTTCCGATCATTTTTCATTAATTTCTATATCCTAACCCTGACCTTTATCCTAAACCAGTAGATACCTAACTCGAAACCTAACTTAAACTCATTCCACACATCAGTCCTATACCTAACACTTAATCTGAAAACAGCACATCTTCTGAAGAACAGCATTTACTTACTGGAAAAATGTGTCTTATCTGATGGGAAATGCTAATGGAAAGACACCATTGCACCCACTACTTGGCTTGAGAAACAAACATAAATATAGGGTGTCATTTCTAAAATTACAGCATAAAAAATTTCCAACAATAATTTGGTTTATTTAGCCTCGTATCTCAGGAAGGCCAGGTTGGACACAGCCTGTCTGACAGACCAAGCACATTACAACTGTGTGCATGTGTGTACTTGTACATAGAGCACTGAAATTCAAAATTTACTGAGCACATATGAAAGCAGCTACACAGAGACACTTTACCAGCACACACACTACTGAGAGCTGGGCCAGATTTTTGGTAGCAGCTACTGCTGGGTCCATTGAAAAGCTGCTTAACAGGACTCATCTGGGATCAGTGACAGATGGACAACCTATCCTGGAGGCCTGGGCACAACCTGAGCTTTAGGAAACAGGTAAACCTGGTCAGAGCCCTGCAGAGCTCCCTGGACATTTTTAGTGTAATCAGAAGATTTAACAGTAAAAGGCGCTCACACGGAGGTCACTGAACACACCTTCCGAGGAGTTTGTCAGAACCAGTGAGTCCAGTCCTCATAGTTTGACTCTTAAAAACTCCAGTAGAGTTTGAGAAGATTCACACATGGAGAAAATGAATCACTTCAGTTTTCCTGTTGGTTGATTCCAAATAAAGGACATTAAGGAAAGGTATAGTTCTACATAACTGACTCTCCTGTTTCCAACCAGGACAGTATGTCACTGCGACCAAATCACAACCCAACAGGAAAACTCAAAAGAACTGAGCTTATTTTTACTACCAAAGCAAAGTTTGATAAAAAAAAAAAAAAAAATCACATCAGAGCTATGTTTAATGTTTGCTAGATACACATATTTAATGGTAGTTGGATACTTAACCATTGCTTTGTTGCTCAAATGTACGTGACTGAGAATTAAGTTAATGTATTGGAAGACATTGAGCGAGTATAGCTTATTGATCTGTGCTGTTGCCATTAGATAAAGTTGCACTACAATCAGCCACAATACCTTTCCATTCCTGTCAGAGCCTCAAATCATCACATTTTATTCTCTACATTAAAAGTTTACTACAGTTTTTTTTTCTAAAACAAAGTGAATGAAATCTTTAGTTACCTTGTGACAAGCAATCAGACCAAACACCAAATTGTAGAATGTGATATGTTTTTCTTGGTATCTGTTTAAAGGCCAAGAACATTTCCTTTTCAGATGTTACCAGTGCATGTCTTCCCTTTACTCCCTGGGCTTACTATACCTTAGCCTATTTTAGTTTTGATGTTTCAAGTTACTGATTTGTCTGGATTTTGTTTGTTTTAATTTGTCATGGCTAAATATTGTACAACTTGTGGTCACGATACTACAATCCCATGACAATACTGTCCCTGTCATTTTTCCCAGTTGTTTTCTGAGTCAGATGCAGGAATGCTCTCCGGAGATAAATGGGATGAATGGTTACAGTTTTACTGAAATTGAATAATGTTTTGTCTGATGATCTAGATCCAGGAAGTTCCTGATGATCGGGGACCGGAAAACTGGGAGGAAGAGAGTGAGAGGTGAGTGTTGTTGAATATTATGAGTATTATGAGGAGAAGAAGGGGTCTTACTGAAATAAAGGAAGCCAGGGAGGAGTGATCCAGAGCATTGGACAGGTGGTGCATTGTAGGATGGACAGATTAGATGGTTGGATGGAGAGTGAGAGGAGGGTTGAGGTTGCCAGTCCAGATGTTTCTGATACAGAGGGTTCTTGCTTTCCAGGAGACAGCACAGAGGGATCCATGAACTCTTTAGTGAGGTTATCTCAAGGAAGCGAACAAGGCAGGACGTTTGTACAGAAACAACTCAGGGAAACTAGAGTTGATGAGAACTAGAGATGATGCTTAGGTTAGCATTCAGGAGTCAAATAATCAGCAGCCTGTTCTTCTTATTCTTCAGCAAATAGCTAATTATGTGTAAGTGTGTGGTGGCACACTGCTCAGTGCTGCCCTCTAGTGGAAACTTAGGGGGGAATATAACACCTCAGAGGCACAAAAATCCCAGAGTCCAGAAAGTCTCATTGACCAAACATTCACAATTAATGTTTAGTCCCAGCTTAATACCGTTTGTACACACATTTGTCTTTCAGCCTCCAGTGGTACTTAGTGTTGTGCTACGTCTTCACAGGATCAATACATGATATAAAACAACCAAGCTCACCTGCTCACATTCTCACCTCAGGGATTTTTAGGGACACATTGCTAGTGTCATGTTTAATTAACTGTCACCCCAAAAACACTTACATGCAAGTCAGCGGGTCCCTTAGGACTCTGGTTCCTCATGGCAGTTAATGCACTATTGCCTTCAGAAATTTCTTAATTCTTCATGGCATAGAATCTACAAGTTTCTACAATAAATTTTGTCTCATACTGATGATGGTATCTCACACTTGCTACAGATTTGTATTGGAACCCAGCGGCTTCCATTAACTGTGGAAGCTGCTGGGTTACTGTGAACTCCTCATCATATTCAATTTGAGATGATTTGAGCTTCGCAGCATGGGGAACTACCTGCAGGAAGAAGCCATTAGACAGTGGACACACTGTGCTTATAAAGAGATGGACATGGTCAGCAACAATATTCATGCTGATACCGGTGGTGCTAAGGAGCCAAAAGTGTGTAAAGACTACATCCGCCACATCATGACACAGAACATTTTTTACACGATTTTAACAGTTAAGACCCACAGATAGACTTCTCTCTCAAAGCATGGTTGTCTGTTCACATAGTGAAGACAATGTCCACATTCTGTCACAGCCAGCTCTGTATTACACATTGTGTTTCACACTCACTTTACAGATGACAGATGATTTGTCAGCAGCTAAAGGACAGTTTTAGCTGCATCGCTGTCATCCTTGGCCTTTGGCCAATAGCTCCTCACTCATTTGGTCTCATTTTTTTCCGTTAGTTTAAAATATGTGACCATGTCGGTGCAACTTGGGAGGAAAGAAGGGCTGTTTGGCCTAGAGGGAGGGTAGCAGGGGCAATAATTAGTGTATTGAAAAGTAATAACAGTATGGATTAATGTGAGAGAAGTGGAGTGAAGCGCATCATCGAGTGAGACAAATCCAATGCTGAGAATTGGCAGACAAAGCGGAGGCAGTCAATAGGGATTATGTGGGGGGCTAAGCCGCCCCACTTTTGCTCAGGAAGGCCAGACCGCAGAGGTGCGGGCTGCTTTGATGACCATGGTGGCTGCTTCTGGATTGGCACTGATTAAGGCCTCTTGGAGATAGGTCTGCTGATGCCACCAACTCAGAACATGATCCTTATGGACCCTGGCAAAGGGTTAGGGGTTGCACAGACTGTCTGATAATGGTGGAAGACTCAAAGGCCACACCATCACTATATTTAGCTCCCTTGAACCCAAATGATTGTGATGCCTCTTTAGGGAAGTGGTGCATTGGCTGCCATAGTTGAATTCTTTTCCAAATAGATGATAATTGTGAATTGCAAAATAATTTCCTAGCAAACTGTAGAGGAATCCAGACAGCACATATCCCAAACCAGCAAGTAGAGCCAAATCAGACCCTGATTCTATAAATATAAATGGCTTCAAGAGTAATTCTTTCCATGTTGTGATTATTAAATTATTTAGGATCAATTGTCTTCATTTTAAGCTCAGTAAAATGTATGATATAGTATGAAAGCCACCTTTTTATAACTTAGCTTAAGAGAGACAAATCTGTAATCCTAGGTCATAAACAAAATCTTTTCTTGTTTGTTTTTTTTTCAGATTTTATTCTTTCAATGAATTGTCTTGTTGCTGTCTAATCATTCCAAACTAAAGCTTTTGAAGGAAGAGGCTTTGTGTTTGCTAAGCCATGTAAAAATCACCAATGAATCATCCAAAGATAAGAAGGCAGTTAAAACCCAATGGATAAGTTCTTCTTTCTACACCTGACAAAAAACTTCTAAATCAAATCATAACTACGCATTTTGTCATAATTCCCTATCAATTTCTTTCTCTATTGATATTGAGTTTTAATAGTTGTAGTCCTCGGGCTGCCACCTTATCGTGGTGGAGGGGTTTGAGTGCCCCAATGATCCTAAGAGCTATGCTGTCGGGGGCTTCATGCCCCTGGTAGGGTCACCCAAGGCAGACAGGTCTTAGGGGAGGGACCAGACAAAGCGCAGCCCGAAGACCCCTATGATGACCACAAACTTTGGACGTAGTGTTCCCTCGCCCGGACGCGGGTCACCCGGGCCCCACTCTGGAGCCAGGCCTGGAGGTGGGGCACGTTGGGGAGCGCCTGGTGGCCGGGCTTTTACCCATGGAGCCCGGCCGGGCTCAGCCCGAAGAGGAAACATGGGTCCCTCTTCCAATGGGCTCACCACCTGTAGGAAGGGCCATAGGGGTCGGGTGCATTGTGTGATGGGTGGTGGCCGAGGGAGGGGGTCCTGGCGGTCCGATCCTCGGTTACAGAAATTGGCTCTTGGGACGTGGAATGTCACCTCTCTGGTGGGGAAGGAGCCGGAGCTGGTGTGTGAGGCTGAGAGGTTCCGGCTAGAAATAGTCGGTCTCACCTCGACGCATGGCTCTGGTTCTGGAACCAGTCTCCTTGAGAGGGGCTGGATGTACTTCCACTCTGGAGTTGCCCACGGTGAGAGGCGTCGAGCAGGGGTGGGCATACTTGTTGCTCCCCATCTCGGCGCCTGTACGTTGGGGTTCACCCCGGTGAACGAGAGGGTAGCCTCCCTCCGCCTACAGGTGGGGGGACGGGTTCTGACTGTTGTTTGTGCTTACGGGCCAAATGACAGCTCAGCCTACCCACCCTTTTTGGAGTCCTTAGAGGGGGTACTGGAGAGTATCCCTACTGGGGACTCCCTCGTTCTGCTGGGAGACTTCAACGCTCATGTGGGCAATGACAGTGAGACCTGGAGGGGCGTGGTTGGGAGGAACGCTCCCTCTGATCTGAACTCGAGTGGTGTTCTGTTGCTGGACTTCTGTGCTCGTCACGGATTGTCCATAACGAACACCATGTTCAGGCATAAGGGTGTCCATATGTGCACTTGGCACCAGGACACCCTAGGCCGCAGTTCGATGATCGATTTTGTCATCGTTTCGCCGGATCTGCGGCCGTATGTCTTGGACACTCGAAAGTGAAGAGAGGTGCGGAGTTATCCACTGACCACTACCTGGTGATGAGTTGGCTCCGGTGGTGGGGGAGGATGCCGGTCAGACCTGGCAGGCCCAAACGTGTTGTGAGGGTCTGCTGGGAATGTCTGGCGGAGTCCCCCGTGAGACGGAGCTTTAACTCCCATCTCCGGCAGAGCTCGAACACGTCCCGGGGGAGGCGGGGGGACATTGAGTCTGAGTGGACCATGTTCCGTGCCTCCATTGTCGAGGCGGCTAATCGGAGCTGTGGTCGCAAGTTGTCGGTGCCTGTCGTGGTGGCAACCCTCGAACCCGTTGGTGGACACCTTCGGTGAGGGATGCCGTCAGGCTGAAGAAGGAGTCCTATCGGGCCTTTTTGGCCTGTGGGACTCCGGAAGCAGCTGATGGGTACCGGCGGGCGAAGCGGCTTGCGGCTCTGGCGGTTGCTGAGGCAAAAACTCAGGCGTGGGAGGAGTTCGGAGAGACCATGGAGAAAGACTTCCGTATGGCTTCGAGGCGATTCTGGTCCACCATCCGGGGTCTCAGGAGGGGGAAGCAGTGTAGCACCAACACTGTTTACAGTGGGGGTGGTGTGCTGCTGACCTCGACTCGGGACGTTGTGGGTCGGTGGGCAGAGTACTTCGAAGACCTCCTCAATCCCACCAACATGCCTTCCATTGAGGAAGCTGAGCCTGAGGACTTTGGGTTGGGCTCGCCAGTCTCTGGGGACGAGGTGGCCGAGGTAGTTAAAAAGCTTCTCGGTGGCAGGGCCCCGGGGGTGGACGAGATTCGCCCGGAGTATCTCAAGGCTCTGGATGTTGTAGGGTCGTGTTGGTTAATGCGACTCTGCAGTATTGCATGGACATCAGGGGCAGTTCCCCTGGATTGGCAGACTGGGGTGGTGGTCCCCCTGTTTAAAAAGGGGGATCGGAGAGTGTGCTCCAACTATAGAGGGATCACACTCTTAAGCCTCCCTGGCATGGTCTATTCGGGGGTACTGGAGAGGAGGGTCCGTCGGATAGTCGAACCTCGGATTTTGGAAGAGCAGTGTGGTTTTCGTCCTGGTCGTGGAACACTGGACCAGCTCTACACCCTCAGCAGGGTCCTGGAGGGTGCATGGGAGTTCGCCCAACCAATCTACATGTGCTTTGTGGATTTGGAGAAGGCGTTCGACCGTGTCCCTCGGGGTGCCCTGTGGGGGGTTCTCCGGGAGTATGGGGTACCGGGCCCTTTGATACGGGCTGTCAGGTCCCTGTATGACCGGTGTCAGAGTCTGGTCCGCATTGCCGGCAATAAGTCGGGCTCGTTCCCAGTGAGGGTTGGACTCCGCCAGGGCTGCCCTTTGTCACCGATTCTGTTCATTACTTTTATGGACAGAATTTCTAGGCGCAGCCAAGGTGTTGAGGGGATCCGTTTTGGTGACCTTAGGATTGCATCTCTGCTTTTTGCGGACGATGTGGTCCGATTGGCTTCATCGGGACGTGATCTCCAGCTCTCGCTGGAGCGGTTCGCAGCCGAGTGTGAAGCGGCCGGGATGAGGATCAGTGCCTCCAAGTCTGAGACCATGGTCTTGAGTCGGAAAAGGGTAGAGTGCCTTCTCCGGGTCGAGGGAGATGTCCTGCCTCAAGTGGAGGAGTTCAAGTATCTCGGGATCTTGTTCACGAATGAGGGAAGAAGGGAGCGTGAGATCGACAGGCGGATTGGTGCAGCGTCCGCCGTGAAACGGGCGCTGTACCGGTCCGTCGTGGTGAAGAGGGAGCTGAGTCAAAAAGCGAAGCTCTCGATTTACCGGTCGATCTACGTTCCTACCCTCATCTATGGTCATGAGCTTTGGGTAATGACCGAAAGAACGAGATCGCGGATACAAGCGGCCGAAATGGGTTTTCTCCGTAGGGTGGCTGGGCTCTCCCTTAGAGATAGGGTGAGAAGCTCGGTCATCCGGGAGGGACTCAGAGTAGAGCCGCTGCTCCTCCACATCGAGAGGAGCCAGTTGAGGTGGCTCGGGCATCTGGTCAGGATGCCTCCTGGACGCCTCCCTGGTGAGGTGTTTCGGGCACGTCCCACCGGGAGGAGGCCCCGGGGAAGACCCAGGACACGCTGGAGGGACTACGTCTCTCGGCTGGCTTGGGAATGCCTTGGGATTCCCCCGGAGGAGCTGGAGGAAGTGGCTGGTGAGAGGGAAGTCTGGGCCTCCCTTCTTAAGCTGCTACCCCCGCGATCCGACCTCGGATAAGCGGCAGAAGATGGATGGATGGATGGATAGTTGTAGGACACCAGACCTTGAGGTCTGGAGTTGCAGACCCCTGCTGTATTTTATCATTGTTCAGTGTTTAAAAGTCAGTTTCAACCTCAATTCTTGTTTTTGTGCTACAGCATCACAACATACAACAGCAAACAATTTA
Source organism: Poeciliopsis turneri (assembly GCA_922788865.1). NCBI lineage: Eukaryota > Metazoa > Chordata > Actinopteri > Cyprinodontiformes > Poeciliidae > Poeciliopsis > Poeciliopsis turneri. Next base: position 202,858 of record CAKLNU010000326.1, read on the forward strand.
TTTCTGTTTTGTGGAAACCTAACAATCTTTCCTGTAGCAACTTCTTTTTCTAGTCATTTCTAAAGCTTCATGAACACAAATTTTTCTTAGAGTTATCAAGGAAATGTTTTATTGTTTGCATTTTTAATATTTATTCATTTATTTAATTATTGTGCGGAAACTGGTTCAAGCAGCCTCACTGCACGCAATGCCATCTGTTCTTGGACTATTCCTCAAAAGGTTCCTCACACGGTTGTTAAACGCTCTGTGCAGTGGGAAACCCCAAAACCTAATGTTGGACAGCTTTCAACATAATTGTCTCTTCGTTTTTTAGTTAATGAACATTCACAATGGAAAGACATTATCTTAATGAGTCCTGTTTTAGAAACCAAAAGGAGAATTCATAAAAATAACAAAATTGGAGTATTGTTCAATATGGCAGACACATATGATATCAGAAGTTGACACATTCCACATGCTGGATTTATTTGAAAGAAAAGCACTTAGAAAAACTGAAAGCTTGGAATGGGCTGCTCATCACAGACACTGGGTCTTATTTGAAAGCATTCCATCAGATCTCTTTACTCAGTTTTTATGTTGCTTCCTGCTGTTGATAAAGTTTTTATAACGGTGTGAAATAAGAGCAATTAAACCAACCCCTACCAATATAAATGTGTATTTGTGTTTTCACAATGTAAAATGTCTAGTGAGTTACTAGTTAAAAAGGAAGGGTAATCATTCAGAGCATCACTTTTGGTCAGCAATAGGAAGTATAAAAAAAAAAAAAAAAAGAGTACACAGCTTTCACTGTGGAGAAGGATGAATTCATTTATTTATTCATTCATTTATTCACTGCCTATTTTCTTTGAGTATAATTCTTTAATTTTTATGTTAATGCCCACATGGGGCAATGTAGTGTTTTGATGACTTATCTTCAGTGGAGATCCTTGGACGGCTTAACCGACCCATCCAAAAATAGCCGTGAAATCTGGCCAAATAATAGAGGGGTGGTAGTTGGAGAAGCGGGGGGCACGAACGGTGGATTTGTGGCAGCTGAGGCTTTGCATTCGAATGGCTTGGTCTGTCTGGAATGAAGAGACACCCCCCCCCAACCCTGCACCTCCTCCACAACACCCTAGAGAGAGAAAGGCACAGAGGAGGTGTTATCGGATCCTTGCAGCTATAGCCCCGACTTGTTCCTGAATACAGAATGTGGCAGAGGACCAGAAAAGTGAGTTGTCTTTGTTTTGTCAAGTGTGCCATAACAAAATGCTGGGGAGCCCCTACCCAGTGACCCTTCCTAGGTGTGCAAGCCAGCACACACACACGCACACACACACACACACACGCACGCACACGCACCCACACACGCACACAATTGTATGCCACCTTATTTGACCTCATCACTGTAGCATGAATACAAAAATGGTGGTGTAGGGATTGTCCACAGTGCCTGACACACCACTGTTGTCATGGGAATGGCTGTCTACAAGATGGTTCAAAGTGATATCTACATATAAAAAATATGAAGATACAATGCTGCAATTGTAGAGAAAAGTTTCTCTGAATATTAATTTAGCAATTTTTTAAAACATGTTTTAAACTTTCTGTTTCTCAGAGAAAATTTTTGTCAATGTTATTAAGAATTGTGAATATTCATTACCACTCGACGTAATGTTGGGTTTGGAACAAGACATTCCAGGTGGGGACTGTTTTCCCATTTTTATTTTTTAAGAATAAAAATATGAAAAGTGTTTGAGCACAGCTTTTTTTACTCTGACATCCCTAAATTCAATCCAGTGCAACCAGTTCTTTATAAAGTCACCCAATTAGTAAGCAGAGTTCATATATGTTTTGCTGCTGGCTCCAGTTTTGTCTGTTGCTGAGTTCAAACATTTCATCATATTCATCAAGTTTCAGTCAATGTTTGTGTTTAAGAAACAGAAGAAATATTTAATACATCATCAAAAATATTTATGGCATTGAGTTATTATCTTATACAATTATACTCACTCTGACAATAGTTATAGTTAATATAGGGATATGTTTTTGTTGCATTTTTTTCTACAGTCAGCTCATGCACTGTTGACTTCAGCAGCACTTTTTTTTGTTGCAGTGTCAGTGGTTTAGAAAAAACTGCCTTACAACTTACCATTTGCTAGTAAAAAGCTAGAAGAATGTGAGTTCATGTGCCGTGCTCCCTGTGGGTGTGGGCACCGCTGCGTTGCTGTCTGCCAGGTTACCCACTGAACCATCTGACACACATTCACACCTCGATCACTGCGGCCAAACACATGTAGACTTCTCTATGTCGATGCAGTTCTGGAGGTGAAGCACATCAATGGATTGCTTTGAGATAAATTAAAATATTTTATCTAAATACTGATTTTTTAACCGATTTGATTGTGCGAACATGTCTAATAAACAGTGCCTTGCAGAAATATGTTATCTATCCCCATTAAGCCTTTTTGCCTTTTTACACATTCCAGTCATATTTCTTTTTTTTCAGTTTGTTTTATTGGGATGTTTTTCTAATGGACCAAGAGAAAGGAGTGCATAAACAAATAAAGGAAAATAATTTTAGCACTTTTCACAAAGTGTATGAGTTATTATACAGCCGTCCAGATGAATGCTTTGTAGAACATGGCTTATTGTAATTATTGCTGCAAGCCTTTTGGGATATGTCTGTATGACGTTTACATATTTAGACACTGAAGGTTTCTCGTTTACAGTATAAACTGGATTAATTGTGTCTATGAACATTCAGTTTATGTCTTTTCCTTCCCCAGTATTTTGTTTTTAGCTCTATCCATGTTTCCATCCATTCTGACCAGCTTTACTGACTCATACTTTCTGAGGATTCTGGTGTAGTTGGACCCAAGAACACACAAGATGCGGACAACTGTGTGATTTTAGTGTCTTATTTTAAAGAGAATAAAAAAATTCCTTAGGTTTGGGAGGAAAGAAGACCTCAAATGAGGAACACAAAATGGGAAAACTGTTTATGAACATAGACCAAAAGCGCTGACAAGGACACCGATACCAGGTGAGTCCAACTAACTAACAAACAAGAATACACAGCGTGTCAAAATGGCTGAGATCCAACACATTCAAGTTCATGACTAGTACTTCAGAAGTCAACCCTTAAAATTAATCATACAAAGAAGCATGAAAAACTAACAGGATCATCTTAGCAATCAGATTTAAGCTTTTGTTTTAATGACTTTGCAACATTTTTTTTCCTTTTTCTTAGGTGGCTAAACATAAGAAGTCGTAATCATGGAATACATGTAATGTTGGAAAGCTTAATCAAAGCTGTTTGGGCTACTGTATATATTTGAGCACTTAGAATTGTAAGCAGTCAATGGAAAATTATTTCTATTAACTGTGAGGAACTGAATCATTACAAATGTCAACAATGGAGAATGTTGAACAAAGATATTAATGGGGAGAGAATGTACAATCTTTGTGATTTAAATAATGTCTTGATTACAAATGGATGAAATTTGTTACTTGGAAAGATAAAGGACAGGAGATGACTCAGATGTGGCTTGTTGTTTTGAACAGAGAGTATAGAAAACTGCACTGCAGGTTGATTCTTCCGCTCTTCGTGAAAGATGGCTGATTTCAACAGTTCATGCAAAAAGTCACATAGACATCAAGCCCCAGAAGTAAAAAGAAAAAGCACTTGGAAAAATTAAGGGTTGTGCACCGGAGACAGTCTTCAAGCTCACATCAGGAGAAGAGATCTTGAAACCATCAGAGTTTGGAGTGAAGATTTGAGGCTCAACCAGACTGGAGATCTGCTGTGACATCAAGGCCAACCCACAAGCCAAAGGTTTGGGTTTTCAAAATTTGGCTTCACTCTGGCTTTTTTCTTTTTGTTGCATCCAAGAACTTTCACAAGTTCTGCCAAGAATGAATTCAAGATTTTTTAAATGGATTTTTGGGGCTACATTTATGCATTGGGGAAAATTGAATTATACCATGTTTTCCACACAAACATGCCTTTTGTTTCCTGGATCAACCCAGGAACAGTCTTCCCATGTGGCATTCTCTCTCTCTCTCTATCTCTCTCTCTCTCTCTCTCTCTCTCTCTTTCTCTCTCTCTCTCACCCACAGTTTTAGGGAAAGAAATTGTCACTTTTAAGGATTCTTCCAGGTAGTAAAAAGTGTGGTTGCATGAGTTCAGCCAAATTATTTGAGGTTTTTAATGGTTTGCTTTGATCAAGAATGTAGAAAACAAACCCCATAAAGTTTATTGTCCATACTTCAAAAACTAATTCAGCCCAAATCCAAATGCAAGTATGAAAGGAGCATGCATGTTGAACAGTTGGCCTGTTAACAGATAGCACCGCTTGAGTTGTGTATCTTTGTAGCTTCTCCACAGCTCCCATGGACCTCTTGGCTGCTCCTCTGATTACTATTCCTATTACAGTACCTGCACTCAGTGTAGTCTTCATAGGTTTGCAGTTGTTCTTTCTATTTGTTCTTTAATATTGTGCTTACAGATCTTCTGGAGATGGTCAGGGTTTGGGATATTGTTTTAGAACCTGACTCTGCTTTAAGCTTTTCTACAACTTTATCCCTGACCACTGGGGTGTGTTGCTGTCACCCTCTTTGTGCGATAATGTTCTCTGACAAAATTATTTAAATAATAAATTCTTCTTTAATAAGAACAACTGAAAACTTACATAAACGGCAGCAAAACAGAAGGAAGAATGGGGAAAGGAGCAAAGCCTGGGGAACACGCAAGTTACTGAGGGAGCACAGATAATCAGAGAAAAAGGCAGTGGAAAACATCCATCCATCCATCCATCCATCCATCCATCCATCCATCCATCCATCCATCCATCCATCCATCCATCCATCCATCCATCTTCTTCCAGGGTCAGGTTGCAGGGCTATCTGGGGATGCCCTACTTAGGTTCCGATGGATGGACGGACGGACGGATGGATGGATGGATGGATGTTTTCCACTGTATATATCTGAGTAGGGAGCCCTGGGCCAATTGCTCCTCCGGACCAAAGGCTTTGATTCTGGTCTTCATCTCATCTGCTCTGTTTGGACTCTTAGAGGTTGTCAGCTCTATTTTTATAGAGCTTGTCAGCTCCCTTAAATTCTTAATAGATTTTCCTTGAAAATCCTCTCAAGTCTGTGGCTATTCTTACTGCTGGTGCACACTTTTTTTTACAATTAACTTTCTACGACAATAATATGAACCGTGTTCTCTAACAATGATCTTTTATATTTGTGGAAGGTGTCAATGTGTGTCTTCACTCCATTGTAAGAATGGGTTGCATAGATTTTCAAGTTAATCTTCAAGGATCTTGCCAGCTTTCTTTTATGCCTTCTTTCTCTTGCAATAAAAACTATTTAGTTCATGATTACTTTTCAGCCACCAAGACATTCAGATGCCAGCTTGAGAACAGTTTGTTACATTCAGACTACCCAAACAACAGCTGTGTGTCAAAATATTTCCCATGAGCAAAACCAGACATGGGCGATGTAAGACCTGCATCTCCAGAGGTCCAAATTCAAATCCCACAGATTCTGGACCACAGAACAGGCTCCCTTATCAGTTTTACTGCAGCAGATTGAACCTCATTTACAGGTAACTTCTACTTTTTTACTTTTCTCTCTTCCAATTTTTAATATTGGAATACTGGAATTCTACTAGAGAATAATTATCTAGTAACCCTGAACAGGAGCACCTCGTTTACATACTTCAACATTACATCAACATTAGACTATTTTTCTATTTTTCCTTTGGTTTGTTATTTTGTTTATATTTCATTTTAATTCCTGCAAAGCACTTTGTATTCCCTTGATTCGGAAAATGTGCTATGTAAATAAAATTACCTTTACCTTTATTGACAGGTACAGACAAGTAAATTATGCAAGAAAATGTTTATTTTTGAGCTTTGGAGAAAGACACTGACAATATTTCTGGTGACCTTAGCTCTTGCTTAATGCTAATTCTCTTTGGAAATTCCCTTTGTTGTTAGAATTCACAGTTGATCAATTATAGACTCACATTTCAATAACTACACACTGTTTTGATACATAAACACAAATAAATAGCTATATTCAGTGGTCTACATCTACAACCAGACACATCCCGACATCTAAAACAGTGAACACTGGAGTCTGACGCTGATTTCAATGTGTCTCTCACGCTCACTATCACTGTCTCCCTCCAACTGTCTCCCTCCATCATTCACTTCCACCCTCCTTCTTCCTGCTTCTCTCTCCCGGCAGGTTGCCCTCTAATCTCTGCTGTTGAACTGCCAGGCAGACACATGCCCTCTGTCTGCAGAGCCAGTGGGTCTGCTTCCTGTGCAGGTGTACCACAGAGAATGCACAGTAGGTGGAAGGCAGGGAGCAATAGCGCTCTGCTACAGTACAGGCTGGCCCTGGAATGACAAGCGCGCCGGCCGACCCGACGGTCAGTGTATGGTGTGCAGACATGGCAGTTATGGTGAATATGGCAGGAATGACTAACACTGTGCACAGTAAAGATGTCAAATGCAGGAGGTCGTTGCTTATGATTACCGGAGCTAAGTGTAGCGGAAACTGCAGTAGGTATGGCAGGTACTGAGGGCGCTGGGGGACTGGCAGATGGTGTGCACAGAGAATAGTACATGGCACAAGCTTTGGATTTGGATGAGCATGGCTGGAGTGGCTACTGTCGTAGTGGTCATAGGGTGAGTGCATGCAGTGTGGCGGGACCTGAGCCCAAGGTATGTGGTCAAATAAAGACTCAGGCCAACACTCCCTGACCTTCGACATGATGCTTACAATCTGCCTTCTTGCTGAGTCATTATTAATTTTTGATACAAGGTATCATTTCTCCCCTTGTTGCTGGCATCTCTTAATCAATGTTAATTGGCTTGAAATTAGCATATGTTAATTAATGATATTTACTTCAAATTAAAGATATGAGTGGTCCCACAGGGTTTCCTGTTCATCTAATTAGAACCAATTAGCTGCAATTAACACATGTAAATGAGACAGCAATGAGTCCAAAACAAACGGTGTGTATATGGAGGCTGCTGCCCAGATTCCCTTGTGTTGCTAAATGTGCACAAGCCCCATGATTTCCTTATGTGGGCTGGTACTTGTGTGTGTAAAAATGCTGCCAATTAACATGTGTTGTAACAGACCAGATGCAACGTAAATATATTCTGTCTTAAATAAAATACCCCTTAAAGACCTCTTCACTTCGACTTCCTGTCCTCAACATGTCTTCTATTTTTAGAGCAAGCTGCTAAACCAATTTGTTTTACAGACCACTCTATCAAGTGAAGAAAATCCTGGAGGTGTATTAATTGAAATTCAGTTGATGGCACATCTTGTTTTGGTCTAGACCACCAGCCGTGTGGAGTGTGTAGCGTAATCTCACACAGGGAAAATTGCCAGGAAATGAAAAGATGTAAAGAAGAAAGAAGGTAGGAAGTAAACAGAACTCATCCAAGCATCCACAGAATCTCACCATGCTGTTCAGAGTGTTACAATGTGACACGCAATGTTATATTTAGTAAATCTTGTGAATTTTTTAATCTAATTTAAAAAAATAATGACATCCAGATATCCAAACCTGATATGAATTCATATATACTGTATATATTTATATATATATATATATACATATATATATGATTTTTTTTTTCTGGGATTTTTAAAGAGGGCTATGTATTTTCACATAGTGCCATTTCATAGTACAATCAAATAACAATGTTATCCTTATTTTTGTCATACAAATGATGTATATAGTAAGCAAGACTTCAAAGAAATTTGACTTTGTAATTTGATGTCTTGACATTGGGCCTCTGAGTCTATAAAAGGTCCCGCTCTTTCCAACACTCCTCCATTAAGCCTTTGACAACATCCATGATTAGTAAAACATGATGGCCTAAATATGTTGTAATTTTCCTATTAACTAAAAAAAAAATTATGATTGTGATATGATAAAACGTATAACTACTTCAAAAGATGTGTATCAAGGTGCTCAAACCCAGTCGTCCAGAGCTACCAACACACATGAATCAAACGAAGGATGAATCTAAAAGTTGCAGTACTGTAGATCTCAAGGACTGGATTTGAGCAACAGCTTCAGTGGCCAACTCTGTCCTTTTTCTCTTTTGGTGCTCCTCATCTTCATTACCTCTTGTGATTTCTACGTTCTGTTTGATTACAACATGCTCCGGCTCAGCAGACAACCTCATGCTGTGTAGGACGTTTTCATGAAGCTCATCGCATCAGTAGAAAGAGCTTCAGGAAGTATGGGGTAAAGTTTCCTCGGACTGTCTCAACAAATTGACAGAATGCCAGTTTGGAGTGCAAATGGATGACTAATTGATATGAGCAAAGTTTGAAGGAGAAAATTATAATTCAATTACAAATAATTAATAATTCTACTGTTATGGATGTTTTGAGTAAATTTTCTATTGATTTTTCATTTTAATTTGATGATTCAAAATCAGGGTTTTGAAAAAACATTTTTGAGTGATGCCAGACCTGCGAGCAGTAGTCTCACATACGTGTTCATAAATGTTCATGTTCTGTATGAACATGTATATGACAAAATATGGTGAGAATATTGTCAGAAATAGAAATAGAAATATTATGCTGTCAAACCAAGGGATCTGCAGCTGAGTAGGTTCTATTTTAAAAATGTATAATGTGTCTTTATGTTGAACTTTAAAAAAACTGTTTTTGAAACAGTATACAAACTGCAATGAGCAAGTAAACATTGCAGGGATTATGTTTCACCTGCACTTTAATTTGAAATAGTGTATTTGAGGTCAATACTCCTTTCTATCCTTTGTAGACCGCAGAAGACAAACCTCCAGCAACTACTTGGGTGCAGTGATGTAAATTTTACTTTTAATAGATTTTAGATTATCTACTTTGTACTTTTATATTTTCTTTCTTTTTTGCATGCACTTAAGTGAAATTTTACCCGGCTGTCTGTCCTTTCAAAAAATTCAGATGTTGAAAAGCTTGTTTTAATTCATAGGTCTAGACTTGGCATCCTAAACAAGTCAGTAAGACTTTTTTGTGTTTCTCCCAGCTCCTTTGTGTCTGGACTGTAGGACTACCAGGGAGAGGTGAAATCCACAAAGAACATTGTGTGCTGTCAGTGCTTAGCTGGTGAAGAGACCTGAAGCACTGTCTGGAGTGTTTTGGCACACATACATACATCCTTTCATTCCACCTGGGTATTATAACTTCCCACTATGTGTGTCTTTTTGAAAAACCCCAGACTTCAATTATCCATCCAGCACTGGCGAGATTTCACAGAGGAACCCAACAGTTACATCTGCAACTTTCCATGCTTCCTTTAATCACGAATAGATGCAGATTATATTCCTTTTATGTCATTCTTTGCCACTTTCACCATTGCCCAAACCCCCACTAACAGCCATAAAGGTAGAAAACCTCCCTGCACAGTGCGGAACATAATCTTGAGTTAGTCTCTGTGTTGATGCTGCATTGACAGGCGTCTGTCTCTGTCTGTGTGTATGTGGTATTTAGCAGATACCCGTCTTAGTCTCCAAGGTTTAGCTGCAGGAGACGGTGAGCAGCTTCAGCATACTTACCACTGTAAGAATCAGGAGCTGGATGGAAGGTGGCATTCCAGGGGGTTTTGCAGCTGAAAACATCATCTGCAGCCTTTGTTGTGTGATAAAGAAAAGGTGGAGTGTGAGGGCTGAAGGGATACATGCACATAAGGAGTGATCTAGGAAGCTTAACAAATCAGAAAAAAAGCATTATGGCATAACAGGCTGCGATATTTGCAGTTTCCTTTCTTATTTATTTGTTTTTTGGTTTCACAAGGGCTGATGTGCAAAGAAAATGTTGAGGAGTATAGATACTGCAAATGAAGAAAGGGACTGCAAAAAACTATACAAAAAAATTAATTAAAATTATTTAATTTACTTCTAACGTAGACCAAAAATCAGTTGCTCCATGTCTATTTTTTATTTTTTATGTATATATTTTGGTCTGAATCTTCAAGCTTTGAAGTCTTTATCCTCGTTAGAAAATACTTAGGCAATATAAAGTGCCATGCACTAAGGTTTAAACGTTTCAAAATGTTTTAACGCTGACATATTAGTTATAAAAATATTTGCCACTCTGTGTAACTTCTTGCCTTTGGTTGCAAAAGGAATGTGTGTATTTGGGCACTCAGAATAAAGTTGAATATTGTTTTCTGTTTCTTTCCTTTTAAATATTACTAATTTCTTTTTTTTTTTTCACATGTCATGTCCCAACAGCTCAGATACACACAATGGTGGGTCTGGTTGACTTTACTGTCAGTACAGATTTGCTCTACAAGAGGGGGATTAGTGAAATATGCCTCCAGTTGAATAGCTGACTATATCTTATTAAAGAAATGATAACCCACATGCTGTTAACACATCCAAGTGGTCATATTGGAACCATTATAAAGAGAAAAAGCAATGAGAAAAGTCTAAAAAGGGGGTTATAAAGGGAAAAGGGGGGAGATGACACTCCCAATCAAAATTACAAAAATCCAAGTATAAACACATATCTGTGCATATACATACACCCATACAGTGGATCTGTAGAGAAGCTCTGTGAATTGAAACTATTCACAGAGCTTCAATTTTTCCTCATTTTGCTTTTACAGTCTTATTCCAAATTGCATTACATTAATCTTTACCTCAGAATTCCATAAAATACCCCATTATGGCAATGTGGAAAAATAGTTTTTGAGATATTTGCAAATTTATCAAAACAACCAAGAAATCACATTTATATTAGTTTTTGCAGCCTTTGCTGATATTGAGCTGATTCCATTGATGATTCTTGAGAAGTTTCTGCATCTTAAATGGAGTCTGGCTGTGCTACGTTCAGCTGTTGGGATTGATTTGGAAAGCCACACACCTTCCTCTGCGGTTTGACAAAAGCCAACCAGGACAAACAAGATTCTCTGGTCTGATGAGGCAAAGAGAGAAACTCTTTGATGTGAATTCTGAGGAGAGAAATTAATTTATTACAATTTGGAATAAGGATGTAACATAACATACTGTTGAAAAGTTAAAGTCCTGTGAATACTTTCTGGATGCTCTGAATACACACATGGAGGTCATTTCTAAACTCATGTATTTGTGCAGGACCAACAGCCTTGCCTGCATACACTCACACCGGAGGACAATTTAGAGACCAGTTAACTTAACAGTTCTGTTTTTGGAAGGGGGGAAGCTGGAGTACTGGGAGAGAACCCAGGCATGCACAAGGAGTTCAACTCCATGCAGAAGGATCTCAAGCTGGGATTTTACCCAGAACCTTCATGCTGCAAGGGAAAGGCTAGATTTTAAAATGTATAAAACACAAAAGTCTTGCTTGTATTGTCTTGTGTATGCTGTGTATTTTTTCAAATGCATTTTTTAAATGCTTCTTCATCTGTCCTCACTGCAAGATCTAGAATTTCTTTCTCTGCTTTCTTCACAGCTGTGTGGTCACTTCAACTAACAAATCTAAGCAGGTAGGTTCAGCTGGACACGTAACCAGTATTGAGCAGTGGGAGGGTGGAGGGAAAGGAGAACTCTCCCTGCTGTCAGCTGCTTGGTGGAGATAAAGATTCAGTTTTTACCTGTGTTTGCCTTTGCCTCTGTGTCTGCAAATTACACCGGGGAGTTGGTCGATAACGCCACTAGAATCAGACTCACCACAGTGAGTAGCATGTTCTCCTTTCAGAGCTGTCACAGAGGAAAGACAATGTAGCACACCTGTAAGCTCCTCTGAGAGATTCTTTGGTTGCATTGTCAGCTGGGTGTGGAGGGACTGAGGCTGCTGCCTTTTCCTGCGGATGCTTCACATCAGAGAAACGACGAGGTCACAAGAAATGCTTCCCTATGTGTTTCAATACAGTGTTTCTGAACATCCTAGTTTTTATTTTGGATGTTTCCACCAATTTACTTTGCACATAGACATAACAATCTTTCACAAAACCCAAACACTAGTATTACCAACCCTTTTAAGACCTTAAGAACCGACCTTTTTATTTAGTCACAAATCTCTGTAATGAAATCATGTGCTTTCTCTGTGTAATGCTTACAGTTTGCAATCAATCAATCAATCAATCAATCAATCAATCAATCAATCAATCAATCAATCAATCAATCAATCAATCAATCAATTGTTCAAGGTAAAACTAAGGGACTGTCCGACTCTTTACACACAGCATAAAATTGTCATTCAGGGTTTGAACTGTCCCTTGAGAAAACTTCATGCCAAAAACATAATAATTCAGTTTAGACTTGAGAAACTGTTGATGTTCACAAACCAGGAGAAGAATGAAATCATCAGTGTTTCCAAGTGTCAGGAAGTGGAATGAGTTTCTCTTTAGTCACACTGATTAATGCAACGGTTTCCAGTAACTAAAAAGTCAATCAGCTGATCCAGAACGATGCTGCTGCCGTTCTCACTAAAACCAGGAAAATGGAGCACATTGTTATTTTAAGGTATCATACTAAATGGGACTTTATACTAATGCAGGCAGCTTTTCACCTTTTTATTTGTAAGACATATGTAAAAGCATTATTGTTCACCGGCCTGTAACATGAAGAAACATTTAAATTCAAAATGGAACAGAATGGGGAATGTTCAGTGAAGTTGAAAACTTCACCATACTGCAGCTTTTAATTTTCCATTACATTTGGGGATCCATATCTTCATTAAGCAAAGTAAAAATCTAAAAATGATTTATTCCATTATTGTTCAAAGCTAAAACTGATACTGCCACAAAAAACAAACCTCTTTATTTCATTCTTACTGCAGCTTTCCTTTCTGTACGCGATTCAAGCCGTTCATTTCATCACTCTGTCTTTTTATTCAACTTTGAAATGGATTTCATCTTCTCTTTCCACCGTCATAATCATCCCGAAAAGCTTGCAACTTGTGAACTTGGGGAATTCTAAATCCCCTCCCTCTGTTTGCCCCAACACACACACACACACATACCTACACACTACACACACACACGTATTACACAGATCTCCTACACAGTCACACACACACACACACGCACGCAGACGCACACACACACACACACACACGCACACACACACACACCCACGCACACACACGCACACACACACACACACACACAAACAGTCGCAGGGATCTTAGGCATTCATGGCCTGATGATTCCGATAATCCAAGTTCAAATACAATTCCTGGATCACAGGATTTAAATGACATTATATAGAAATTAGATTTCACATCTAGAGCAACTGCACCTCCCTCAATCCCATCTCTTTCTAATTATTCCACTTTCCCTTCGAATCTGCACCCGACTCGTTCTACTGCTCCCTTCTTTGTTCATTCTGCTTGAATACAGATTGGGTTATTCTTTAGCTGCACAATGCATCTATTACAATACAAAGTAAGCCGGGAGCTGCTATATTTTCCCAGTGATGGTTCCCCTGTGAATTGGCAGTGTGTTTGATTCATGGTGGGCTGTGGTGTCACAGGGAGCACGAGGAAACCTATCCAGTTCTGTTCCTGTAACTAACAGGGAATATTTACAAATGGAGATCCAGTTCAGCTGAGCTTTGAAAACGTGTGTGAACCTAGAATCATAAAGGTGGTATATCAGTGATATGAGCTCCTCTGATTCCACATGCTGATGCCAGTACAGATGCCCGCTGAGGTCAATTTTCACTTTTGATGATGACTTTCAAGACACATCATACTGTCTGATAGACGGAAACGCATCCTTAAAGTTTGTTTGATTCTGCCGGTATCTGTCTGTCTGTGCAATTTATCTATATGTATGGTAGGAACACTCATAGTGAGCCAGTTTTCAGTGCCAATATAAAGATATATTGACATCAAAACAATATATCTTTATATTTTTATTATTTTTTATAGAATAAAAAATAGTCTTTTTTATTTATAGAAATATAAAAGTCTATTTCTATAAAGAATTGTCTTAATATTACTAGTTCTGGGACTTTTTAATTAGATGATTACATAGATTTTGATGCGAACATTTTTTTTAAACTCAATTCATTTTTTGTGGTATAGTATTTGCTTATTTCTGGTAGACCCTTAAATCTGAATAGAAAACAACCTCTGCTACAGCAGCAATGGATGACAATTGCTGTCCATCGGGACATTCTTGTCCCATTGGGGACTGATTTCAATAAAACTATCTGGTTGGACTGTTTTTTGAATCACAACCTGAACACAATGCGTTCACGATGTGTTTAGGTTGTGCTATAGGAAAGCCTAGCAGTAAAGCTCTTCAAGCATCAGACAGCATCTCAATGCTAAACATGATGCACCAGCTCAGACGTCTCCAATGCTAATGTCACCGTCCATGGTCCACATTTACATGAATCACCAGAGCTTCCTGAAACACTTGAAAGCTAAATAGGTAGAATGGCCCTTTGAACTTATCTGATGATTAAATTACATAAATAACAGAACAATAAATTATGGTAAATTATTGTTTTAAAATGCATGGATTATGTGTCAATTTAATCAATACTTTAGCAGCAAAAATGGTTTTTGAATCGTTGACATAGTAACATTCACAGGATGAAAAACTAAATTTCATTGTTAAAAGAAAAACATTTATGGTGGATGATAGGGACCACAACCAGCCATGAATAGCAGAAATCTGTGAAAACTTGAGAACAAATGTGTTTATCTGCCTATTTTAATAGTTCAAACATATAATATATCCTTATATAATTATGCAGGACCTATGATGATGCCAAGATAGCTTCCAATGTTCTTATTTTTTTCTGCTCTTGGGGGTACAGTCAATCAGAAAATGAATGGCACTTCTTTATTGACTTACTGCAAATTTAGCTAGTAAAGTGTTAAGCAGCTCTATGCTGAGCTATGTCAACTTCAGCAAACAGCATTTTCTTTAGAATGTTTTAGATAAGGGGCTGCACAGTGGCGCAGTGGGTAGCGCTGTTGCCTTGCAGCAAGAAGGTCCTGAGTTCGTTTCCCGGCCCGGGGTCTTTCTGCACGGAGTTTGCATGTTCTCCCTGTGCATGTGTGGGTTCTCTCCGGGTTCTCCGGCTTCCTCCCACAGTCCAAAAACATGACTGTCAGGTTAATTGGCCTTCCCAAATTCTCCTTAGGTGTGAGTGTGTGTGTGCATGGTTGTTTGTCCTGTTTGTCTTTGTGTTGCCCTGCGACAGACTGGAGACCTGTCCAGGGTGAACCCCGCCTCTCGCCCGGAACGCAGCTGGAGATAGGCACCAGCAACTCCCGACCCCGTTAGGGAGAAGGGTGACGGAAAATGGATGGATGGATGTTTTAGATAAGCTCACTTGAAGCTACATTCCACAGAAAAATTCACAGGTATAATAATCAGAGCGCCCATTCAACAGCATGGAGTGTTAGTGTGTGTGCGTGTATGTGAGTGTGTAGGGGGGAGGAGGTCTAGTCTCCATGCCCACTTCATTGTGTTCATAACTGAACAATTGATTTGTGGGCTCAAAATGAAGGTTATGAGTCAGAGCAAACATTCTTCTTAGGAAAGAATAGTTGGAAGAAAGAAGACAGAGTTCCTTTACATTAAGATGTAAATGTAAAAATACTGATATCTTCCTTAGTGAGTGAATCTTTCAGGTCCTAACAATGGCATCCGCACAGAACTTTTGTAACAATCAGAAATGAAAAGGATTAAAGATCAAAAGCCTCTGAAAATAAAATATTTCTGAGCTATTTACTTTGCAGTCCAGATATTCAGGCTGGCTGTGTTTGCAGCCCTGTATCCCTGCAGCCCTGAACCCTGCAGCCCTGCAGCCCTGTAGCCCTGACCCTGACCCTGCAGCCCTGTAGCCCTGCAACCCTGTAGCCCTGCAACCCTGCAGCCCTGTAGCCCTGAAGCCCTGCAACCCTGTAGCCCTGCAGCCCTGCAGCCCTGTCCCCTGTCCCTGCCAGCTCTCATTCATCACTGACTATCAGAGGCTTCAGTATTTGTCATATGCGGAGCGCGGGACTGTGTACTGTGTGTGACCAAGCAGAGATGGGCCCAGATAAAAGGATCTTGCCAAGTCCTGATTAGATCTGCTCTCATGTTTGTCTTCCAGTATCAGGGATTACATGATTTATTAGAGTGCTGGGCTGAGAGCTGCATGCTGCTAACTCTCCCACCTATGCCCCATAGGGGAGTCTGTTCCAGCAAACTCCATGCAAATGTAGCCACTGCTTCCACCCCTGCAGCTTGTTTAACACTATCCTCCCCAGCTGAAGCACCTTGGGGTTGCTAAGATAATTTTCTTCCTTAATGAACTCCATGATTGCAAATAAGCAACACTGAAACAGCAGATCGATGAACTGCCAAGTGTGAGATTAATTTGTGTAATACAAGCCAATTTATAATATGTGGTGAGTTATTGTTGAAGGTAAGGCTGTGTGCTTTTCTATCGCACACAATTTTCCTCTATGCAGGAAAAGGTTTTTGCTGTGTTCTGTGTTTAATATATATCAAATAGTCAAATACAATGTGATGTGCAAAATGTATTTTCAGGAATGAAAATTAATTTGGTAGAAATGAAAAAAGATCCACAACAACTTGGTTTATGAGACACAAAACTATGTAAAGAAATCTGAAGTTAGCTCTTTATGTAATCAAAGCACAAAATAAAACTTTCCATCATTTGTCAGGGGCAGCTTTTTATTTTGCCTTTGTGTGTTCTGGACTTACTCTAGTTTTCTTCATTTCTTACAGACGTTATAATTTCAGCTTCATCCGTAAATGAATAATGACATGTTGAGTCTGCTGTGTGTTGTTTTCTGTGCTGCTTTTTATTATTTCACCTTTATTTATGCATGTGATCTAATAGACTCCCTCTTAAAATATAATCTGTTTTTGACTTTAGCTCTGAATCATTTTCCGAGCCGATGGAGATTTGTTTCTGTTAAAACTCCAGAATAGACAAGATGTGTATCATGACTGTACTTATCCGAAAGAAGAACATCATGTGTTACGCATGTGCAGTCAACGTTTAGTTCGAATATTAAGAATGGAATGCTTTACCCTTTATTGAGTAAAATGCATGTATTGTATGTTTTAATACATTTGTTAGAAACATAAAAAGCTGAGTATTTTTATTAAACCTGCCCTCCTCCTTCAGTGTTTTCCATTTCTTTAGATTTTCATAACTATCAGAATCAACTCAAAAGTTTGGCCACTCTGATAAACAGACTGTAAGATTTTCATGAAATCTAATTTCATTAATTGGGTGTAGAATTTAATCAGAATTTTGAATTTGAAATTAAGTGAATATTTAAAAGAATTAAATTATAACCATTTCTAAAAATTATATTATTTAACTAAATGTATTAATTACTTAATAAATATTGATATTATTTAGCTCAGATGGTTTATTCACTATGCAGTAAAAAAAAAAGAAAAGAAAAGCTCATTTGAGTCATGGAATGTTTCTCCTGGATTTCCAGCATCTAACAGAAACTTTCAGTCACAGATTTTATGAATTTACTGAATCTATGTACATGATAATGACATTTAAAACATTTGAGTATCACTGACAAGTGTGTTTCAGTAACACAGTTCACAGATTATTAGAGTAATTCCACACAGACTGAAGTTTTCAAGCCTTTCTAATAGTTAAACATGATGAGGTTCTGCTTACAAATGTGAAAACAGCATCAAATATTAGAATATTAAATTAAATTAAATTTTAATTTTAACCTTAAAAAACATAAGTTTTAATATTCTCCAATGGTTGCTGTGCATGACTATTGAGGATACAGTTGACTCAATCAATATTTCCAGATGTTAAAATTTAATATTCAAATATTTTTTTTTATGTTTAAAATAGGAAATAGCAAAAAAAAAAAAAGAAACAAACAAAAAAAACAATTCAAGATTAAAATGATGCATCAGACAAACCAATAATTTCAAACGTGAAGTCAGCAAAATGTCAGTGAAAAAAAGAATTCTTGGTTTCCTATATATTTCAAAGATTAATATAGATTAAATCTGTTTCTTCTCACTCACTAAAGTGGAAATTGTCTGAACAAAACTTGACTGAGACACATAAATTAATTTATAATTTTGGTGAAATTCCTGGAATATGCTTTATACATATGGGTAATATTTGCATTGAGCAGATCTTTGTCTAAAATATATGCAGTCTGAGCATTTTGTGGCGTCAGGATTTGGTGTGAAAGAAAAATCTCAGATAAAAATTAGAGAGTTCCTCTGCCTTCATCTTCATTCTTTGCTGGATTTCCTAAAAGGAAGGCGAAGGAGGACGACGCTCTCTGAAACTACTAAATAAGTCTTCATCTACCCTGAAGACTTATTTACAGCCCCCGCCCCCACCCTTCCATATCAGTGGCCGATGAACCTCACCGCACACAAACCTGCATTGCCATTCTTCTTCCCCTTCCTCTTTCTCACCGGGTTTTGCTCTGGGTGTCTCTCTCTTCCTCCCTGGCTGGGTGTGAAGTCACCAGCAGCATGCTCCAGTGGAGCCCAATTAGACCTCCCTGGCCATGTCATTGTAAAACATTCCCCTCTGAGGTTGTGACCTTTTAGCCTTTTCAACTTATCAGGAGTGCAGAGTCAGGAGTGAAGAAGCGTTTTCCATGCAGTGGCATAACTATCCCACCAGCATTTGAAAAAAAAAGTAACACAGACAGATTGGTGAATAAAAAGAAAGCACACCTCTTTTACCTCAAAGATTAGCTATATCAGAATGCAGTAAATAAATGAAGAGTCTAAAATCATTTAAATCCCATGATAGGTGTACAAAGATATACATCAGTCTTCTCATTAAAAAAAAAATAGAAAAAAATGGGAAAAATGAAACACAACCCGACTCCTTCTGTAGATTTTGATAGAAAAATTAGCAGTCAGAAGCTGCTCATGAAATGCACTTGAATAGAACATCAGCAAGTGTCAGAACCTAAAAAAAGGTGATAGAGAAACAGTTTATTGCTCTAGTAACATACATTTAGTGATCAATATGATGTCAGGAAAGAAAAAACATCAGCTGTCGCATATTTCCATTTTGCCTTCATATTTGTTCAATAACAGTCTGGAATGTCTTGTGTAATGTTGTAAGTCAGACCTCGTCCGGTCATCGAATTATGCAATTCTGCAACTTTTAAATGAATTCTTGCTCCAACACACAGTAACCAAATGACTGAATCCCCTCATCAGCCTGGCATTCAGCCATTTATTTGATTGAGGTATGGTGGAGCAGGATGGCATGTCTTGAGAAATATGTTTGGCCTCCCTGTTGTGTATCTAAGATTAAATTGTTTTAGAACCCAGGAAAGGTTAATACATGCAACCATTTGAACTTGTAGAGGAGGTCCTTTCTTTCTAAAAGGCCTAAAAGGAAACACATTAGCAATGACCGTAGAGAATCAAGTCCCCATCAATCGGGGTATAAGGAGGAAGAAATCGGATGATGACGTCACTTCCAAACAATATCAAGTCCATCACAACGCATTCAGTATTGAAAAAAAAAATCTTTAAAATGCTTGACAATTTTCTCAAGGGTAGATGTTCTGCCAAGTCTTCCCCAAGATCAGACTGCACAACTGGAAAAACGGCAGTAAACTACGGTTTGTAACTTATTATTTAATATTGTAAATCTGAGCTTAGATTGAAGTAATTTTAGAAACTGGTAAATGTTTCTACGTGGAACCATGTAGAGGGTTCAATTTCTTATAAAATGTCTAATAATAAACTTTTAAAAATTAGATGACATCACAAACGGTACTATGATGTACCCGTTAGTTTCTATCTTGGATCACTGACAGAGTGTGCCCATAATAGTGATCGATTGTAGTATTTGACCACTCAGCCTAATGCAAACCAAATGTGTGACCCCATTTTATCCTCCAAAAGCTGACAGTGTGGTCTCATGAGTCTGCACGGCACCCAGTATGTCTGGTGACCTTCATTCACATTGACACACACTCCACACACTGTCTGCTACGCCATTGTGATGTCACCACCTATAAGGTCCCAATCAAGACATACCAGCTTCTTACTAAAGAAATCCTTTACAACGTTGTTCTGGCCTTCATGTGTTCCTGTTTATGTCCAAACCTGATCATACATTCTAGGTGTCAAACATGTAGATGAGTGGTTTTGTTTATTAAACGTATATAATAGAATATTAAGCTCATTTACAGTATGTACTTTACAAACTCTACAGCTTGACCTCTCGCAGGTTGTCATTTCACTTGGTAACGTTCCAGCTCTCAGAATAGCACCCTGTAGAGAAATGGTCCTTGAAGTCATATTTTTTTTACAAATCATTTTAAAGGCAGAAAATAACTTCTGAAAGCTAAGACTGTATAAATTTACCTTAAACTTTGAGGTGAAGGCAAATGCCGGGGCTGAGCTCCTGATAGAGAGGTGTTGCCGTCAATCTGCTGTGCTGATTGACTTTTATTTTTCTCTGAGTATTCTGTGGTTTTATGTTATATAAAAGTAATGAGTTTACAGCAAGGATTGTGGTTTTCAGTGAGGCTATTTTCTTTTTCTAATGTTGTTCACGCAGATTCACTACGTCACATTGTTCAAGGTCCAGAGCCTGCGCCTCACCAATGTAGAGATGGAGAGATAAAACATGAGCCCCTTCAGTAAGACAATGCAGGCCTTTGGTGACCGGCTGTGTACTGCGTTAATAAAAACCATTCAGATTTTTAGCACTGAGCCGTAATACACTCACACTTCCTCATGCACATACATGGACATTCAAGCTCATTCACCGTTCAGCTCCCTGTTGCTCTTACCTGATGAAGCCATCAGCCAGACGCCGGAGACGGATATGCTTTTCCCGCTCTCTCATCCCTGCTGCAGAGCCTTGACACAAGGAGAGACAAACAATTTGGCCTCCCTCCCACAGTTCCAGCTCTGTGAGCCAGCAGGGGAGCCAGCTCGGGTTTTCTGTGTGCCTGTCTGTGTCACAGCAGTGCAGCGGTCGGGTTAGTTTGAAAATACTGTATGAAAAGTATAAAAGGGCTTTTTGTCTGTTTGTGATCTGATGTCGTATCAGTTCTGTTATTAGCATTGTCTCCTTCAACATAACCTGTCTGAGTTTAACCTTTACAGGACATGAAGTGATGTTAGACAACAACGAAATGAAAACAGGTCGAGTCTGTAGCTGAAACCGGATATTTACATACACTGTAGAAAAAAAAAAAAAAACACGTTCAGTTATTTTAATTTCTGATGACTTTTCTGCTTTATTTTGTTTAGGATTAGCGACAGACTTTTTACGTTCCAGAATATTAAGAAAAAAGAGTTTTTAAAGATCATTTTTCTAAAAATGATCATTTTCTTTAAATTCAGAATTTTACATACACTGCTGTACTAAACCACATGTGTCAAACTCAAGGCCTGCAGGCCAAATGTGGCTGCAATGATTATTTCTGTGAACCTCTAAACTTTAACTTTTCTTAAATATTATTTTAGCAGTCAAATGACGTCATTTGTTATTTGGATAGTGTCAAATTACATAAATTTGAAAAGATCTTTAAAACAATTTAATTTTAAAAAGTATCCGTCAAATAGAGACCAATATATACTTCAACAGTTTGCGAATTGGTAGTTTTATCTCTACATTCTGCCAATGTCCTTTGACATTCATGAAGTGGTCTGAAAAACAAAAGAGTTTGATATACCTGTACTAACCTTTTAAACATTTTGGGAAAGAGTAAATAATAATCTCATTCCTTTGTAAGTTTGATTCAAATCATTTAGGTAAATGTAGGCCCATCTGTGGGTTTATTTTAAGGCATGTCCTCAAACACAGCTTGTTTTGTGGCTCTAAGAAAATATTTTATGGAATCAGCCAAGATCCTAAGAGGGGATCTATGAACCTCCACGTGTCTTTGGGTGCATTTTCTGATTCTTGAAGCTGCTGCGTTCACACGTTCAAACAATTATATCTAAATATAAAGAGCAAGAGAATGTCCAACTGGAGTTGAGAAATATCTGTGTCCCAGAGGTCACCACCAATTCACAGGAAGCCAAGAACAAAACTAAAACACAGTGTTAAGGATTATAACATCCGATTCTAAAAAGACAATAATTTTGGTGTCATATATTGTGGTCAATGAAGGCAAAATTGAAGTGCTTGGCCATGATCTTAATTTCTTTATTAAAATGGAGGAAGTTTGTAAGTGTGAAGGGCGTGGCAGCATTATGTTGTGGGGCTGGTTTTGAGGAACTGGTAGACTTCACAAAATCGATTGCAACATGAGGAAAGAATATTAGGTCAACATACTAGAGCAGTATCTCAAGACATCTTCTAGAAACAATGCTTTGTGTGCAAATGGGTCTTTCAAAATAGACAATAACCGTAAACATAGAACCAAGTCAGTTACAACATGACTTAAGGACAATAAAGTTCATGTTTTCTTGTGTGGACGCCATAAAAACCTAAAACCTCTGAGAGGAGCTGAACAGATGTGTGAGAAACGGGGCCTAGTAGAAACATGACCCAGTTACACTGGTCCTGTGGGCCAAAAGCCAAGCAACCCAAACACACACCTTAAAGGTAATGTGTGTACATTTCTGAGAAAGTTGCATTTTTTTTCTCTTTGTATATTCTATTGTTCAACAGAAATAGGTTTGGCAATCCTCAATAAAAATAGCCGAAGGTTTAGATTGATTTACAGGAAGAAAAGAGGCTATCATCATATCAGATACTATCGGTATCCACACCCTGGTCAGGTGGCCAGTGCATCACCAGGACAATCGTGCATCACCTGCCCCTGAACACACACACACACTCACACACACACACACACACACACACGTGCACACACACACACACTTAAGAACAACTTTTAAAGAGAAACCAATTAACCTAACAGCCATGTTCCGGAGGAAGGCAGAGTAACTGGGGAGAACACATTCATGCTTGAAGAGAGTATGCACACTCAGAGCAGAAACACTGCAGGCCTTCTTGCTGCAGGCTAAAACGACAAAAGCTGTTCCAACATGCAGTCCTTTTTTCATGCTGCGTGGGTAAATATCTATTTGAATCCAAAAAAAAAGAAAAGAAATAAAAAGAAACTAAAATAGTATAATATCTGACCGGTTTTCCTGCAGCAGGCAGACTGCAGCAGAGGATGTGTAATGCACATCCTGAGGATGTGCATTACTGTTTTTGCCCTGCTTTGATTATTATTGTTCATAGAGACACAATAAGACTGGCAGGTCTTTGACCCAGGTCTGGGACAAAAGGAAAACAGGGTCGTGTGGAGAGATGGTGAATATGAATCTTAATGCGGGTGCCGATGTCATTATCTCTAAATCCACTGAGTGGCCTCAACAGGGGATGGGGTGGGAGGGGAGTCAGACTGTCGACGGCCACTTTCCATCCTGTGATTGTCTGACCGTGAGCCCGGGGGCATGACTGCCAATCCCATCCAGAGGATTTGCTTCTTCCTCCTCCAAATTCAGAAAGAGAATGCAGACTCATAAAGGTGATGAGAACTGGAGAATTTTTCTGGGAGACCGGGCCAAAGGCAATGAGCTTGTTTGTCTGGTAACTACAGAGGAAGGTGAGGAAGATGAGGCCTTGGCGACACCTGAAACCCCCTCCTGCACTCAGACGAAGGAGGAAAGAGCTGAATGAGGCTGCCTGACTTTAAATGAAATAAACAGTGTCAGATTTACACACTGCCATGGTTTCCAGCAGCCCTTGATAATCTCTTCCCAGAAATAAATTGTCCCATTAAAATGAAATGTTGCCCATATAGGTTTAATCAATTGAAAACGCTTGTTTGAATCCTCTGTAATTTGGATGGAATCCCAAGCATGTAGCAAGGGGCTGCAGCAAAATAAGATTATTTGCTGCGTATTATAATATATGCAGCGGTTTTTATGCCACCAAACAGTGTCACTGAACCCCCTGATGAAATGTGTGCTTATTTATATGCAGTTATTCAGGTATGCTGTAAATTCCAATTACTTCTTAAGATTTCTATTTAGCATGGGAGAGAAATATGACAGGGAGGCCCTCTGTTTCCAGCAGTATTGTAAATCTTGTTACCTCTTTGCTGCATATAGCGAGGAAACTGCATTTATGTAAGTGAGTTAACAGAGGATGAGATTATAACAACTAGCCTATAAACTATGTAGAGATGTAGAAGAGGTTAGTAACACAGTTTCAGGATGATTTTGACCGACTTATTTGAAGTATTGTTTTTTATTTGTTTTTTTGTTTGTTTGTTTGTTTTGCATTCTTAAAATATGTTGAAGTAAGTTTCGTTTCACAGAAAACCCTTTGCACTAAACCCGTGGTCTTTGCTGGACATTCAACAAAGACCAAATTTATCCTGATTACAAATACACTTGACTCTAGAAGGCAAAACTCTACTTACTGAAAAATGAAACCCTGTGAAACTCTGTGGATTGGTCATTACCTGTTTTTTTTTTGTTTGTTTGTTTTGTTTTGTTTTTTTACACTAATGTATCTTAAAGTTTCTCCTTTAATTCCAAAACACAAATACATAAATACATAAATAAATAAATAGCATGTAATCACAAACAGGTCTCATCCTGAGTAATTATTGACAAAAAAAAATTTCAATCAAAATTTTCCCACCAAACGACAGTTATTTGGTCAGCCAGTCTCCTGTACAGTATGTTCAAAATGCTTCTTTCACAACACTTTTTCCTCTTCAACAGTTTCCTTGTAAATCAGTCTAACAATCTGTCAAAAGGAGCCATTTTTAATGTTCCATTTTCTTTTTCCAATCATATATTACCATCCTGAATGTCAAATGTTACCACCCTGTTGGTTCTGTTAGCTCCTTTGCAGCTGCCTCAGTTTCTAATTGCACTCCAAATTTTTTATAATTTGCCTTTTGGGCATTCTGGTGTTTTCCTTACAGTCATGAAGACAGTGGGATAAAGCAGCACATTACGTAAAGAACTACAGTTCTATTAGAAAATCAAAAGAGGTTTTTAAATCACTCACTCATAACTTCAGGAAAAAAAAAACCTCAATTTTTGTTGTTGCTGAGTATTTGTTGAAGTTATCTTCTTTGCAGGGGAGAATAGTTTTCAGTTCTTTGTGCTTTACTTTCTCTAAAAATATATACTCCATATATTTCATATGGAAATCTAGTGCTGCAGATGGATAGGCTTGTGTGTTTTTCACATGGTTATGCACACATAACAGACAGTGGCAGTGTGGGTCAGCTCTTGTCTAATGCCTGCGTTCTTTCATTATGAGCTCTATCGGTTCAGCCGAGGAGGCTTCTGTCGATTCTGTCGCCCCTGTTGCTCCGTCACCCCGTGCTGGGCCCCCAGGGGCCCTAAATCCCCGCAGCTCTTTCCCGCAGCCCCCCTCTGACGTGCAGCATGCCGAGGCGAGCAGCGCTTTGCCTATGCATTAGCCATCCATTTCCAGCGGCTGACACCTCTCCAACATAAAACCGTAAGGCAGAGGTAAAATATCTCTCTCCTGGCGAAAATAAAGCTTTGTCTGCCTCCTGATCTATTGGATATAAAAAAGAAAGCCGCGGCTCTGACGCCGGGCTTTACCTTCTACGCTCCTTTGGTTTTTGCGCACACAAAAGCTCCGGTGAAGATGGATAGCGGGAGCGGCTGCTGTGCGAGCGCCGCAGCAGGATCAGCCACTTCAGTTTTCCTTCCACGGTCCTCCTGCTGCCTCCCAAACACTCTCTGTTTCGTTTCTTACACTATTGATCAGCTAATTCTGATAATTATTCTGGATTTTCTCCCTAATCGGCTTTAGAAAAGTTGCACTACCAACACCAAGCTGCTTTCAGGGTCCAGTCTGATTTTATTATTATTATTTTTTTTTTTTTTTACTTTTGATTTTATTGACTATGGAAAGAGAAAATTCAATTCATATTTGTAACTGTACGAAGGAGGAGTATTAGGAGAAACTGTCGTTATTTCCTCCTATTTAATATTCTCAGGCCTTCCGAGATTTCCACGTGAGTTTAAGGCATTAAAGGTCAAAGTATGTCCACTTCTGTTTTTTAAATCCATCAGCTGTTATTAAAGCAGCGCAATTATCATTAGATCGTACTGCTATTTTAACATTATTGTTATTATTGTTATTATTAAAAAGACTTTTATTTGTCTCTAAAACGGCACCATAGAGATGAAGTGTAGGCATGAGATTTATAATGAGTGGGGAAGAAATCAACTAAAAAGAAGACAATGATTTTTGTAAAAAGGTGAAACCAAATCTCACGTGGGCTGTTTGAAGGCCTCAGATGATGAAAAATATTGTGTTCCCGTCATTTGAATAAAAACATATCTATCATTTCAGTTTCTCAGGCAAACAAATAATCGTTGGGAACATTTTTTTTTCGAAACAATGTTTTCATTTAGCATTTTTCTTCTTGTAGCCATGAGCCCTTTAAAGAGCTAAATGTTGCATTCTGGGAGCAATTAAATCCCTGGAAGATTGCTGCAGTTAAAAACAATAAGAACGTGCTGTTCTGGTTAAAATCCCTGCTGTGATTTGAAAGGTCCAGGGTGTTCTTGCATTAAATATATATAAATCTTTATGGCGTTATAATTTCCAGGAAACAGACAAGGGAAACAAAAAGGGCCAATAAATGAGCGCCCAGCTTTCTCCTCTCCATATTTTAATGCATGTATCAGCAGCCAGCACTCCCGCTTTCCACGCTTTCCCCCCCTCATTTCTGAAAATCCGCTGCTGCAGCAGCCGGAGCGGCAGCAGCTATCAGGCGCTCTGCAGCCATGCAGCTCGTCCCCTGAGCATTGGCCAGCGGGCGATAATATCTCAAAGGGAGTGGTTATCGCCACACATTATATTATAATCATTAGTGATCCCAGCCCTTTCACCCCGACTGCAGAATAATCGCGCAGTACCATTAATCTAAACTAGGGGAACTGCTTTACAGGCTTCTCCAGGCCCAGTGTGCAGGATAATCTCTCAGTGAGGCTGATTCTGCAGCATCTTCACAGAAAACTCGTTTTTTTTCGGACTAATCAAGGAAACCCAATGTTCTATTATTATTTTTTTTTATTATTATTTTGCTTTTTTTATTAATGTAACCTATTGCGGGATAGAAAAAAAGCTTTTCATTCAACATAGGCATATAAAGTAATAACAATGATGATGATAGCAACAACAACAACAACAACAACAACAACAACAACAATAATAATAATAATAATAATAATAATAATAATAATAATGTAAAAAAATTATGAAGATTATTATTGGGATCGTGATATTAAATATGAAGGCTTCCTAAAATAGAACATTATAGATCATCATAGATCCTCTGTGCTTTTTCTTTTCTAAATGCTTCACTGAGGATCAGCGGTGTTTCAGTTTGGAGGCCATACAATAAAAATGAAAACATAATGTCAAAAAAATAAAACGTGTCATGGCCTGTGCGCCCTTTTCTTTGTCCGGACCGAATTCGCCCCCTAGAGGAGGAAACGAGATGTTGATCGCGTCCTTTTCTCTGACTGACCTCAGAGTCTCGCGGTGGGTTTCTGCTCCCGAGTTCAGAGCCACTAATACATGATGTATTACACGACACCCCTATACACCCCCCAAACACACACACACACACACACACACACACACACACCGAATACAACTGGCTGCACGGGGCTCTGTCTGCTGATGGTTCTGGGTCTGATCGAACCTCCGAATATTGGAGCGTTTGCGATGCTGAGGTCGATCTATAGTGGAGGCGGGGGGTCAGCAGGGGTTGACCGGCTGAGAAGCGACAGCTGTAGGGAGATGATCTATAAATCCCATCGGATTTCTCTCAGCACAGGCCGCAGCGGAGTTGGGGAGTCTGGAAAAATGTTTGCTCAGAGTTGGTGCTGGTTCGATAATCTGCGCCGAGTTCACATCGGAATATGTTTTGGGGCTGACGGCGTGCTGGAGTGGGTGTGGGCTTGTCTCAACACCACGCACTGACCCGGGTAACCCGAAGCATGTGGGTTACACCGCCAACATGTCACCGTGTTGCCTGGTGCAACCAAAAAGGAAACACTCCGTTAAACTGCGCCACTTCCGCCCAGTTCAGTTCAAAGCACTTAGCGGAACTTCTCAGGCGGCGTGCAATCTGTAAAAAAGCCTATTAGATCTTATTGTTGCTGGTTCCGTCCAGTCAGCGTGAATGAATTTTGATCCATGGACAAAAATGAATAAATACATAAACAAAATTCCAAACATTTCCAAGGCCCAGAACCAGAGTCTGCAGCGGGGAAAACGCCAGAAATCAAAGTCCGTTTCGGGTAAAATCCTTTATTTCTCTTTGTTTCCCTGAGCGAAATATTTGAAGAAAAGAGAAGGAAATGAAAGAAAGCAAAATAAAAAAGAAAAGGAATGAAAGAAAAGAAAAAAGAAGAAATCGATATCAGCAGAAATGGGGAGCGGACCGGTGGACCCTCTGCCTCCCTCCTCTCCCCGGTTCTCTCAGCTGATCGCAGCTCCAGTCCCAGATGATCATCTCTCTCTAAACCCGGTGTCTCCCCCCTCGGTAGCCCGGCCTAGAGCGGCCCGCTTCTGCCGTGGTCCTGCTCTGTGTCTCGCTCTGGGCTTTGAATAGGCCTTCAACATGCTCACAGAACGCAGCTAGTCACCTGCTCGGTTCAGAACTGAACCTTGTTTTGTCCTCTCCTCCCTCGGACCGCGTCCCTCATGCGTGGCGTGGTGACACCCGCGACTCCGAGCTGAGTCTGCAGAGGAGAGGAGAGACAAATCAACGAGCCATGATTACAGTGAAAGATTGCATGCATCTCCACAGCCTCTTTCATTATCTCAGATGAATTATCTCGCAGTGGAGTCTCACTGGTCTGCACTTCATAAACTCCAAGTCTGATAGGAGCCCGTACCTGCTATTAATCGAGGCGTTTAAAATTAGTTTCTGATTAGAGAGAAAGAAGCAAACAACAGCATACATCTATTCACATTATTATTATTTTTTAATATTCTTGTACTGGGAATCAATTAACATATTTTCAGATTTCCTCTTTTAACCCTTTAGTGAGTATTCTGTCATCTCAATCTGTTGCTCGATCTGTGTCAAACCATTCTGAGTTTAAAGCGAGAGGCTGAAAGAAAACAAAGAGAGAGAGAGAGAGAGAGAGAGAGAGAGAGAGAGAGAGAGATAAGTTTTGTTTTCTTTAAACTGGGCCCAGAGGCTGCAGCGCAATGATTCCAATTTACAACTTGCGCCTGCATCAGAAGGAAAGTGCGAATAAAAATCTGTTCCAAGCAAAGGATTACATCGGTGAGGTTCAAACCATTTTCTCCCTTCATTTAATAGTGTCTCTGGCTGGAGGGAAGCAGAGATATGTTAAAGCTTATAGTTTATTTAGACTTTTTTTCTCTCCCTCTTTTCCATTGGTGGATTAATCCGCGCCTTGCCGCAGCTTCTAGTTCTTCTTCCCTCTTAGCTTTTTCTAAATCAGGCACAGATTATCCCTACTGACACACTATCAGTGCATCTTCCGCACATGGAAGTATCAACATTTTGTTGTTTACATGCTGGGTTAAGATGGGGGTGGGAGCTGGGTGGATTGGGGGGTGGGTGTCATTTTTCTGTCTTTGCCATCCGGGATTTAGTGGCAACAGAGTCAAGCTCTGTGGTCAGATACGCAGAAGATGAGATTCTTCTTTGGAAAATCTCATCCAGTCAAGTGGCCCGTTCATTTTTCCTCCGTAGGAATAAGACAGAAAGAAGATGGTCTATGAGAAGATGGAAAACGAGCTAAAGCAAACCTGTTTACATTATGCTCTCCTCCGCCCCCCCCCCCTCCACCCTCCCCGCTCTCTCTCTCTTTCTATCTCTCTCTCTCTCTCTCTCTCTTTATCTCTCTCTCTTGAAGGGGTTCTCCTCTCCTCTCCTCTCCTCTCCTCTCCTGTCCTGTCCTGTCCTGTGGGGGAGGTGGTGTTGGTTGGTTGGGAGATCCGGGGGAGGGGGGAGCGGTCAGCTGGACTGTTGCATGGGAAGCCGCGCATATGCATGGGAGTTTGCGGCGGCTTTCCTCCACAGCACATGCGCAATTCTTCAGTTAAAAGTGTGCAAATGAACACGCAAATAAACATGAACCGCAATAGCCAACTTGATAAGTGAGCAAAGTAAAAAAAAGAAAGAAAGAAAAAACTTCCAACCTCTTTCTTGTTAGATCTCTGTCATCTTGAAGCCAAACCTTCATCGCAACTTTTTGTTGTTTCCAGCCGAAAAACAAACGACGGGACTTATCAGCGGGGCGGGGCGGGGCCACGCTGCGGTGGAAGTGGATTGAGTTCCCGTAAAGAATCGCCTGGAAGAGCTGTCAACTTTCGAGCCTTTCAATCTTTCACTTCCACGAGAGAAAATGGGAAAGCTGCGCGCGCCATCGCCGGGGACGAGACATCATCATCATCATCATCATCACCATCACCATCATCATCATGGTGCTATCATCTAAAATGAGCCCTCGGCAGTGCGCAGCCTCCTGCTGTGAGAGGAAATATTTAGATGAGTCCAAACAGTTTAGAGTGCAGCGGCGACGCTCCGCCGCGTTGGGCCTTCGGGATGCTCTCACACACCAACACCGACCAAAACTAAACAGAGAAGAGAGCGCGCGCGCCTGCAATCTGCGCCTCGAGTCTGTTTATCCCGAGGAGAAGTGCGCGCGTGTACCTGCTCGGATTCCTCCACCTACGTGAAGCTGACACCCCATCTACGTCAAAAAATCCAGCAAACAGTCTGAATGGTTAGTGCTCCGTTTGTGCAGGTTTGTGCCGTTAAAATTGTCGTTTGTGCAGTTTTGGTTGTTGAGATATTAAAAATTATAATTTTGGCCGATGACGTCACCATCCCCCGTCTTGTTCCAAAACAAACCAAAGAGGGCTGGTTACTTAGTGCTCCCTTTGCGCAGGTATGTCCCATTAAAACAAACGCAGCAAAGTTGTTTTCAATTTGATTTTGGCTCTTCCAATATCCGGTGTGAGCGGCGTCTAGCTCAAGGTTGATCCGATTCATGAACG
Source organism: Poeciliopsis turneri (assembly GCA_922788865.1). NCBI lineage: Eukaryota > Metazoa > Chordata > Actinopteri > Cyprinodontiformes > Poeciliidae > Poeciliopsis > Poeciliopsis turneri. The sequence continues at coordinate 233,863 of CAKLNU010000326.1, forward strand.
CTACTTTCGGCCAGCCATATAGGTCTCCCCTTCCTCAAGGTGTCGGAGATTCACTCAGGGAGAGTCAACAAATTTTACATCCAAACTCTCCTGAGAAACTAATGGAAATAGATTTCTTGCCCAACTGACACAAAATTCATGCTGTTACACGAGACACACTGTTCTCTAGTGAACTTTTAGTCATACGCAATAGATTCAGTAATTGTAATCTTAAAAAATGATTTTTTTTCTTCAATAGCTTACAAGTGATGTTCCCTATTGACTCAAAATCAATGTGAAACTGTTCTTGACTCGTGACACGGAGTACTCCAATTTTTATTACATTTGAACCTTTTTTGATATTGTTTTAGGATTTTTTTTGGTCAAAATTCAGTATTTTTCCTTCTATCGCTTCTGGGTCTGTGAGAAAGTCCAGACAGACAGCAAGAACCAGGCCCAGAGAAGACCCAGGGCCCAGCCAAGATCCAGGTCCAGTCGGATCCAGAGGCCAGCAGATTGCTTGACAAGTTGTGGGAGTTGGGAGCAGAGATCTGTGGGGGCCAACCGGCTCCATGACTTGGGGAGGCCCAGGCTGAAGGAGCACACACTGGGAGATCATCTTGGGCTGCTGCTCATTATTCCCTAGACAGTCATTTTTAATAAATGCCTTGCAAGGGCTGAAAAAAATATTCTGGTTGTCGTGTCCTCCTTTTTGTTGCGGCCATCTGAGCCAAGCTGTAACACTCATTATGATGGCCCAAAACCCACGGCCACACTCTGTAGTACATACATCTTTCTATGCATAATTAATTTTTTAATAAAGACAAAACAACACTTTAGTTTTTAGTAAAACATTTATTAGTTGATTGTGATACATTTGTTACATTTGTTATCGTCTACATTTAATTCACAGATGTATTTATATCAACTTAAAGTTAATTTTATCTGCTTAAGATTAACTCTGTTTTCCTGCCAGTACTACCTGCCTTGGAGCAGCTAGACAAAAGATGGAGCCAGGGCTCAGCAGGTTTACATGCTGATTGGACTGAACCACGAGTTCAGTGGTGATACAATTCTATCCAAAACTTAGATGTACGTTATTTGTTGTGCATGACATGGAAGCTATTGAAGAAAAAAATCATTTTTTAAGATTACAATTACTGAATCTATTGCGTGATGACTAAAAGTTCACTATAAAAAGGAGGACACGACAACCAGAATATTTTTTCAGCCCTTGCAAGGCATTTATTAAAAATGACTGTCTAGGGAATAATGAGCAGCAGCCCAAGATGATCTCCCCAGTGTGTGCTCCTTCAGCCTGGGCCTCCCCAAGTCATGGAGCCGGTTGGCCCCCCACAGATCTCTGCTCCCAACTCCCACAACTTGTCAAGCAATCTGCTGGCCTCTGGATCCGACTGGACCTGGATCTTGGCTGGGCCCTGGGTCTTCTGGGCCTGGTTCTGCTGTCTGTCTGGACTTTCTCACAGACCCAGAAGCTGATAGAAGGAAAATACTGAATTTTGACCAAAAAAATCCTAAAACAATATCAAAAAGGTTCAAATGTAATAAAAATTGGAGTACTCCGTGTCACGAGTCAAGAACAGTTTCACATTGATTTTGAGTCAATAGGGAACATCACTTGTAAGCTATTGAAGAAAAAAAAATCATTTTTAAGATTACAATTACTGAATCTATTGCGTATGACTAAAAGTTCACTAGAGAACAGTGTGTCTCGTGTAACAGCATGAATTTTTGTGTCAGTTGGGCAAGAAATCTATTTCCATTAGTTTCTCAGGAGAGTTTGGATGTAAAATTTGTTGACTCTCCCTGAGTGAATCTCCGACACCTTGAGGAAGGGGGAGACCTATATGGCTGGCCGAAATTAGCGTTCATGAATCGGATCAACCTTGAGCTAGACGCCGCTCACACCGGATATTGGAAGAGCCAAAATCCAAATTGAAAACAACTTTGCTGCGTTTGTTTTAACGGCACAAACCTGCACAAACGGAGCACTAACTAACCAGCCCTCTTTGGTTTGTTTTTGGAGCAACATGGGGGCTGGTGAACTCTGGATGACCTAAAAATAATTGTTAATATCTCGGAAACCAAAACTGCACAAACGACAATTTTAACGGCACAAACCTGCACAAACGGAGCACTAACCAATCAGACTGTTTGCTGGATTTTTTGACGTAGATGGGGTGTCAGCTTCACGTAGGTGATTCCTCCTCGTCATGCCCAGAAGGCAGCTCTGCGCTGCAGCAACAGTCTCCCTGCGCGCCGCCGCCGCCGCCGCCGCTGCCTCCTGCAGACGCCCTCTCTAACATATGACACTTTGCAGGGAAATTTTTTGACAATTGGTGTCCTGAGTGTGCGGCATAAATAGCAGGCAGAGCACTTGCTGGGTTTTGATGGGGAGGTTTGATGGCTCCTCGCGTGGCTCCGCGCTGATTGGTCCGGCTGCCACCTGACGTCAGGAGGACGGGAATAAGGCTGGTGTTGGAGCTTTAGGAGCAAGACAGTGAACCGGAGACCCCAGCGCATCCCGGCACACGCACCGTACCGGAGACTGAAGGGGGCATCCCAGCATCGCGCCGCCAGCACAGCTCCAGGATCAGCCCGCAGAGCCGGAGGGGAAAAACACTCTTTGATGAAATCTTTCACTTTTTTTTAAATTTTTGGCTTTGCGATTTTGTTTCTTGCTTCTCTTTTGAAGGACTGGATACGCTGCCACGTTATAAACCAACCGAATTACTGTGTGAAAGCTGTGATCTGAAAGCGGTTCGTTAGACGTGCCTGTGCTCCTGACCGGCGGCCGCTCCGCGCGCTGACCGATGCATCACCTCCAAGATCGCCGGGAAGAACAAGCTGCCTCCTGAGCCCATCATCTGTGTCAGACCTGAATTCAGAATTTTGCCTCGGGCCCACGAACAGGACTGAACCCCCAGTTGTTCATCCCACTGAGGACCTTCGGCGCCTTCTGCTCTTGTGTTTCCTCTTCAGACGGAGCCTGTTTTTACGCATACGGGGAGAGATCTGTAGTGACAACTGATCGACTGGCCTCTCCGCGAACACCGACCCCGGAGCTGGAGGCGGAATCGGCAGAGGCAGAACTCAAACACTCGGTCAATGCTCGGCCTGCGCCGGTGATTGGGTTTGTGCGTGCGCGTCTCTCGTGGGGGGTTGCCGCGAGCCCAGCCGAAGCCATGGTCCACTGCGCCGGCTGCGAGAGGCCTATCCTGGACCGCTTCCTGCTCAACGTGCTAGACAGAGCCTGGCACGTCAAGTGCGTGCAGTGCTGCGAGTGCAAATGTAATCTGACCGAGAAGTGTTTTTCTAGAGAGGGGAGACTGTACTGCAAAAACGATTTTTTTAGGTAAGCCTCGTGGTGATGCTGCAGAAACTCACCGGCACCAGTTTGTTTTTATTGGGAGCAGATCTTGTGTTGAAACGGCAGGAAAATAGGAACAGGTACACTATGGATATTAATTCAGAAAATTCAGATTCAGGATAAATAGTGAAAGATATCCCTAAAGTCAGTAGAAACGCTCTAAATTTTAAATATTAATACGGGTATTTTAAAGTTTTTATATGTATGTAGAGTATTTTTATTTTTTTCTGGAACATACATTTAAAATGGTCAACTACAAAAAACAACAACAACAACAACAAAACATACAAAAAAAAGGCAATAAAACAAATAATAAAACAAGAACAGCGAGGGGGTAAAGGTCAACTCAAATAACAGCATTAAACGAAACAGATATTTTTTTTAAAGCAGAGTGTATTTGTTTTCTCATTTTACTCAAAAACGACAAAGTCACACTCAGCACCCGGAGACGACGGGCTTTGATTAGCGTGTGATTAATGAAAAGCTTATTTGGAATTCAATGGGAAACAAAAACAAAAGGACAGGACGAGCATCCAACGCGTGTGCGCCTCTCTCTCGGCGAGGTGAAGCGTGAAAACAGGGGGCGGTTTGTTGGGGGAAGCGAGGAAATCACACCTGGGTGTATTTTTTCTAACATCGAGGACAGAGCGCCGGATCAAACCCGGGCTGGGCCAGCCCGCTGGCCCGCGCTGTTTGCCCAGTCCGACTGAGGAGGACGTGATAAGTGGATTTGAATAGTGAACCGGTCGAGAAGATCAAGTCCACAGACACTTTGTCAACACGCCATCCACAGCAGCCAATATACAAAGTAGAACGGGGAGAGCTCTGGCTGTGGCAGGTTCCCCCCTTTATCATCCTTTTGAACCAGCGTGTCCATTTATTCAGAGCAAGTGAGCGTTAAAGGAAAACACCACTTTACTGAAGGATGCGAAGAATAAGCGATGCAGGAGAGAAGGAAGCTTTCAACATGTGGGAAGATTTAAAGATGATTGAAAATGAAAGAAAACGATCAAATTCGATAAAAATAAACTATTGCTCAAATATTATTATTACTACTACTATTATTAATAATTTTGATATTATCGGTAATAATGATAATAGTTATTTTTACAATTATTATTTTTAAGAAAAATAATACTAATAATACTAATAATACCAATAATAATAATAATAATAATAGCAATCATCATCATCATCATCATTATTATTATTATTATTATTATTATTATTATTATTATTATTATTATTATTATTATTATAAAAGTAGAAGTACGGTTAGAGGTGAGAGATAAATTCTGCATAAGGTTGCATTTAATTATTGATAAATAGTGATTAACTAGTCGTTCTCTGAATGTTCTGGCTTCGTTTCTACTACATTCCTTTTGTCTTTGGTTGACTGAGTTCTATGGGAATTATTTTTTAAAAGGCCCATGTACAACCCTGAAATCACAATTATATATCTACTTAAAAACGTCATGAAATTATAATCATTCCTGTTCCGCCGACAATAAATTCATTAGCACCTGTTCTCAGTTTTAGCTTTATTTCATTTAATTTATTTTCCATTTCATTTTATTTTTCTTTTTTTTAGGTAAAGGTTGTGTGTGGACACAAGTGTTGACATTAATTGCATTTAATCAGCCCTCGTAAAACCTGCAGGTCTCACCAAGGCGTCAAAATGTTAAACCGTTTAAACGAAGAAAAAAAAAGGAAAGTAAAACGACTAATTAACTGCGGCTGTAACCACATCTGGTTGTTTCTTCTCCTGCAGGCGGTTCGGTACCAAATGTGGCGGCTGCTCGCAGGGAATCTCTCCGAACGACCTGGTCCGGAGGGCCCGGAGCAAGGTGTTCCACCTCAACTGTTTCACCTGCATGATGTGCAATAAGCAGCTCTCCACTGGAGAAGAGCTCTACATCATAGACGAGAACAAATTTGTTTGTAAGGACGATTACCTCAGTAACATGAGTGTGAAAGACACGAACCTCCTCTCAGGTAAGGTGGCTGTCGTGAGCGAGTATGTCTGTGTCTGCATGTGCGTGCGCACATTTTCTTTTACGCAAATGAATGAATGACTGTGGATTTGAATTGGAGTAAATGATGATGATGATGGTGGTGGTGGTGATGATGATGATGGTGATGATGATGAGTTCAGCTTCACATTAACGTTTTTATGTAAAGGACCAGGAATTAGACGACGCCCAAACAACCCCGGAGAGTTGTTGACTCTACCGCTATTATTATTATTATTATTATTATTATTATTATTATTATTATTATTATTATTATTATTATTGGTGGTGGTGGTGTTTATCCGCAACTCAGTGTTTTGGATCAGTTTGGGTTTTTCTCAGGTGTTCAGAAAACCTCATGTCAGATGTTTAAATTAGAATTCTTGATATTTTTGCGATAAAACATTTTGGGAACAATGTGAAAACAGACAGTCGTTTGGTCATTTAGAAGACATTCTTTGCAATCTGCTGTAAGGTTGCGTGTTTGTCCCAGGGATCTCTGGTCAGCCACCTTCACCTGACCTGTATGTCACCAGTGACAGTCCTCCCGTCCCGTCCCGTCCCGTCCTGTCCTGTTTCCACTGTAGTAACGGCATGCAGCGATCCCAGTTTATCTCCGGACTCTCAGGACCAGCTCCAGGACGACGTTGTCCTAAAAGACACGGAGATGGCGGCCCTCTCCGACAAGGAGACGGTCAACAACGAGAACGACGACCAGAACCTGGGCGGAAAGCGGCGCGGCCCTCGGACCACCATCAAAGCCAAGCAGCTTGAGACCCTGAAGGCGGCGTTCGCTGCCACCCCGAAACCCACCCGACACATCCGGGAGCAGCTGGCTCAGGAGACCGGCCTCAACATGAGGGTCATCCAGGTAGGAGGAGCGTCGGGATATTTGCGTTCAAAGGAAATAAAAATAAAAATCAGGATTCCCAATTGTTCCGAAACATCCCTGAACACACTGAACACCACACACGGGCCACCTGAACGTGAGCAGAGGTGACCCTCACACCTTCTCTTCTCTAAATGGTGTCAGGCAGCGATAAGCCTAATAGGTGTGAAGTAACAGATTGCATTTTATTAAAAAAAGAATCTTTGCCAAGCCACCAGTCTGCGATGGTGGGACAGGACTGATCCCGGAGGGGCCCTCTGCTCCCCACCGCAGACCTCTCACCTCCTTCACCCCTCGTTAAGAGAGACCTCCTCCCTGCAAACACCGCGCTCACGTTGAACTCATTAGAACTGAACATTGGCTCAAATAGGCAGCTTCATTTGGAAATGGGCTAATTTATAGGGGAGGTTTCTGTTTGTTGGCCCCGCGCAACGGGGCGAAAGCCGCCAACTGGTGCCGGCTGCTGGGAGCGCTGGGAGTTCTGGCACAGCGCAGCCATCACGCTTTGCAGCCACGTTTAGCCATGCTGGGAGCCTCTCCAGCCAAGTGGAAAAGCGCAAATCTGTTTCAAGAGTCTTCAAGACGGTCTCCTCATAACACGGAGTTATACAAGGGCCGACAGAAAATTAGCAGTATTAGTGTTATGATCATAATTTCTCTGTACGCAGCTGCAGCAGTAAAGTACAGTAAAGCAAGGCATTGTGCGATTATTTTAAGTTTTACACTCATGAATTAAAAAGCGTAAAATAATAATAATAATAATAATAATAATAATAATAATAATAATAATAATAATAATTATTATTATTATTATTATTATTATTATTATTATTATTATAATAATTATTATTATTATATTGTGAGGTAGACCCTGGGAGCTTACAGGGCTTTGATGAGAGCAAAAAGCAGTAAAACGGTTTTGTAACATGTGGAAGCGCGAGAGATCCGGGTAGGTGTGCAGGGTGAAGCATAATTAAAGGAAGCTGCTCTATAGATTATAAAATGATAACCCAGTAATATATCGGTAACAACCCTCCTATTAAGTATTAATTGGAGATTTGAAGTCCCCCCGCTGTCGCCTTCAGTCGGAGTAAATGGGGGGTTAAAAGATCATTAGGCAGGTTAGATGTGACTCTGAGTCCTGTGCGGATAATTGGCCGCAGTCCCCTTCACCGCAGAGCCTCGAGGATTTAATGTATCAGATCATCACGCATGCTGCAAAACACACAAAGAGCGCAGTTAGTGAAGGCGAGACGGAGCAGGTGCCAAAACAAACACGGAGCTTGTTTACTCTTTGCTTTCAACGCGGACATATTTGCACACTAACTATTATTTGCGCAACATATTTACAAAAAAAGAAAATCAAATTTATGTTCGATTACATATATTATTCACAGCAACCTCTCCGCCCCCTCCACATCCCTCATTTCTCTTGCACAAAATATTGACCTGAAACCAAAATGATGCCATGCATGACCTGCAGCAGCTGCAGCAGCCTTGTGGCAGGACGTAACGGCTGTATCTTCGTGTTCACGTGCAGGTCTGGTTCCAGAACCGACGTTCCAAAGAGAGGCGTATGAAGCAGCTGAGCGCATTAGGCGCGCGGAGGCATGCGTTCTTCCGGAGCCCGAGGCGGATGAGGACGTTGGTGGACCGACTGGAGCCTGGTGAGCTCATCCCCAACGGGCCCTTCTCCTATTATGGAGGTACGGATTAGGTGCAAAGCAAAACTGATATTTCATTTAGTGAATTTGATCAAATGTGGATACATTTTACAGTCGAAGTTTCAGTCAAGCGGTTCTTAATCAAAGGCTAAAAATTGATGTTTCTTTTTCATTAAATCCTGTGTAGATTCCTTTTTGTTATTTTCTCCTCTGTACAAAGAAAATAGACACAAAAAACGCAACTGGGTAAACGTGTCTGCAACAGTTTTCACAAAAGAACTTTAAATTAAGCCTTAAATCCCTTACAAATGATATTTCAAACAACCAGATCAAAAATATTGCAATGATTTCCTGCTTTTATTATTTTAGCAGGACCTGTGCTTTAGCACTAGAAAGTTTGAAAATAAAAGCATCTGTTTTATTGCAGGGAAGTTGACTCATTCACAGAAGAAAAGCTCATTTACAGAAAAACTATTTGATAAAAGTAGTTTCTTTTTATTTCTAGAGCTCTGAAGTATCAGATAATTTTCTTTTTTCTTCTTGCTGAAAAAAGGGGTCTGTATTATTATTCTTTTGAGTTAAAAAAAAGTTAATCTCAGTAGGTAGAACCACTGATGAAATGGCCCCCATTTTAATTAATTTTCTTACTACGTTCTCACCACCCAATTGCAATTTTGATTTAAGTACAACATGGTCTGTGACTAATGCAGCATAGCGAGGGTCTCTCCCTCTCTGTCTTTCATAGAAATCAGGCGATGTCTGTTCAATAAGTTTCTCATTTCTGCTCTCACATTGTTTCATCAGAGCTGATGCTGATTTTTATTTTCCTCTGCTCTTGGATCTGTAGATTATCAAAGCGAGTACTACGGCCCGGGAGGGAACTACGACTTTTTCCCTCAGGGCCCTCCATCGTCACAGGCCCAGACACCAGTTGATCTTCCCTTCGTCCCCTCCTCGGGCCCCACAGGCACCCCTCTCGGGGGTATGGACCACCCCCTGCCGGGCCACCACCCTTCCAGTGACGTACAACGCTTCTCTGATATCATGTCTCACCACCCAGGGGACTCTCCCAGCCCAGAGCCTGGCATCCCGGGGCCCTTGCACAGCATCTCTTCTGAAGTGTTTGGCCCCAGTCCGCCCTTTACCTCACTGTCACTAAATGGCAGCGGATACAACAACCACCTGTCTCACCAAGCCTCAGAAATGAACGAGGGCACTGTGTGGTAGCTTCCTGGCACAGAGGACTAAAAGCCAGACATTCACAGACGGAGGATGTTGTTCTGGACCCTCAGAATAGAGTCCAGGAAAATGACAGGGTTAGGGGCAACTTTATAGACAGTTTTTTTTTTTTTTAAATATATTTATTTATTTATGTTGCATTTTCTCATTTTATTCATATTTTTCTTTCTTAAAAAACTGATGACTCATAAAATTGTGCTAAAAACATTGTGTTCATTATTGTATGTGTGTGGGTGGTTTAATGGCTTTTTTTGTTTAATCCATCACCCATGCTACATCATCCAGAAAACCTTATTTACAAAAGAAAAAAAAAAACTAACCGGCCAGGACTGATAAACAGCCCCATCCTGCTTTATTTGGACCCACAGGATGCCCTGTTGCCCCTGCTGTTTCCTGTCAGTGGCCTCCTGCAACCAAATCCCTTCACACTTACAAGTGCGTTGAAAAAGAGACAAACAACACAGCCGTTTTTGAGAAAACTTCTGTTGTAGGTCTCAGACATGAAAACATGTTTTGCTACTGTCAAAGACTTGGATAGCTTTACACAGAGAAGGAAGGGACTGAGGGTTGCTGACCTGCCTCAGTGGCATTCAGACTGTGTCAGAGACACTCTGATTGTGTCCCTGCATATTCACACACTCCTAAAACCTCTCGGCCTCTCAAGGCTCTGCCATACTGATCTTTTCACAAAGCATTGCTGAAGGCCAGGGAACACTTCAGTTTATTCTCTGCAAAAGGTCTCTGTGTTTGTTTTAATTTCACTAATTCCACCAAATCTGAGGACTGCTGCCTTCAAAATGCAGTAAAACCAGTTCAACACCCCAGTGGACTGCAAGCCCTTTATTTAAAATGGAGATGAACTTGAAATATTGAAATGAAGTCTACCTTCTAAAAATGCTCTACTGGGGCTCTAAGTAGGACTTCAAACAGTCAACTGTTTACGTAATCTAAGAAATTCAGGAGTCCAGAAGTCTCGACACGCGTTTTAGAACCTCTTGATCATTATAAAAATGTTCCAAGCAACCAACCAAACTTTTGTATTGATTTCATTTATATTGTATGGAGATAAAAATCCATTTGCTGGGGTTGTGCTTCACTGTGCTAGTTTGTACAAGATGTTGTTTACAGAAAAAGGAGAAAAAAAAAGTACAATAAAAACTAAAGAAAAGTAGACATTTTCCAAATTTTAAATTATAGCACAAATACTGTGAAAGTGCTTTGCACTCGTCACATTTTGTGTTGGGACAAATTCTAAGTGTTAAAGAGGAGAAATTGACTTTGAATTATTTTTAGTCTGCTGACAATGCAGTGTTAATATAAACATACCTAGGTTTTATTTTTGTGTCATCAAAGAAGAAAAATCCAAACTATTAAAAATTGATGGTCAAATATGCAGCTGTCAGTTGCTACATCTCTTTGAGTATGAAGCCCTCATGATATGTCTTTTATTGTTTCAATAAACCGAAGCTTATGTGACCTCCAGTGCATATTAGACCATTCACTGTATAAATTTAACATGTTGACAGAATTGTATTGCTAATAAACTAGAAAACATACAGAATGCATTTTTAGGTATTTTCTCAGGAGTAGTTTTCCCTCACTTTATTGTCACATTACTGCAGAGCCGATGCAGATGTTCACTGTTAAACCTCTTGGTCAACATCTCTAAATTCATTATTTTCATTTTCATACATAAATTGCTGTAAGCATTCAGCTTATGTGTGAAATAATTGGCCTCTGCAGGGATGGTGGAAAACACTTCTCAGTTCTGATTAGAGGGATTCAAAAACACTTCAGTGTAAATAAAATATCGTGTACTGCAAAATGATGGGAAAAAAGGAGAACGCAGAAGCCTGTGTCTGAAGGGGTAGTGGAGATGCTTGCATTGTCGGGAGATTCGTGATGGTAATCTGCCAGCTTGGAAGTTGTTGCACCAGTTCTTGCAAATATTTTTTAGCTGATTTGAAATTTTTTCCAAGCCGTAGAAATAATTTGTGGCAAACACAAGGGGGAGTAACTCCACAACTTAACTTGATGCAAATTCTTCTCTACTGTGTTGGCACCGCTCTCACATTCTTCCATTTACTTCCTTGAGGTCGTCCAGTAAGTATAAGTAGTTAGCTGTGTAACTGTGAAGGACAATGTGGAAATTGCCGTGACCACAGCTCTCCTGCTTGCTATGCGTGGGTTACAATTCCCTGCAGCTCTCTGTTCGTGGAGCGCATTACAGTGGCTCGGGGTATTTTTACGGACGTATTTTTGGGGTGAAAATAGATGCCATAATAATCAAGAACCCCAAACACTCTGTCGTGATCTTTTGCAGGAGGGTCGAGAAAAAAAATATTCATATATGTAGCGAAAGCAAGTCGGATTGTGGCATGAATTTTGGGAAGTCTTTATCTCCCTAACCCTGTGCATGCAGCCAGGACCATTTGCAATCCCAGTTTTCTCCCCTGCCTCCAGACTGTAATCCACCATGAATTAATCATGGTCTTGAGAGTTAACCAAGCTTAGGGAGGTGGAGTGGAAGGTGGGGATGGAGGGTGGCTAGAGGGATATAGGTTTGTGTTTAGCCCCTAGGCTTACTTCACAACCCCCACCCTTTTCGTGGTTACACCTTGCACCAGCAACTGACCACCCCCCCGGGACCCTGGCTCTTTAAATTCAAATCTTGTATTGATCGCTCATCAGCTGTTGGTGGAAACTGACCTTGTAGTCTCACACTGAAAAAAAAAATTAAATAAAGCAGGCCTTAACAGCAGTGAATGGGTTTTAAATGACATTTTAAATCTCTGAGTCAGGGCGTTTAAATAGCCCACACACCCACTGGGAACCAAAATAATTCCTCTGTATGTGCTGGTTTATGATGAGGGGAACTGACATGGGGATAAATGCTTTGAGGAGCAAAGGGAGGGATGGTACAAAATGGTTTACTTTAGGCTACAATGGGGGCCAAAATATTGTGCCAATAGGAAGACAGACCCAGCGGGTGAACACTAAGATTTTTGCATTCAAACTGAGAGGGTTTTTTTGCAGAGCCGCTTTTCGTATGAGAAGCATTTGGCTGCTAGCTTTAAATGCAGAGTGGCTCAGCTGGAAGCGCCCCCTCCACTCAGAGTGATTGCGGTGTTTGCACACAAGAGCGTGGCACAGAGCCTCGTTTTGAGAAAACAAATGATACATGTTGGAGGAAGCAATTTCTTGGGTAGAAATGGGAAAACCTGTTAATGAATGGAAGAGGTTGGTTGATCTCTGAGCCGCATTTTCCTGTTTTTTAAAGGTTTTATTGGCTCTAGTGACCTTTATTTGATAGTTAATTGATAGGAAAGTGGGTAATGAGAGAATTTGAAGACATGCAGCAAAGATTGCAAGGCCAGGAATCGAACCTGCAACACATATGGAGGACTAAGGCTTTCATATGTGGGTTTTGCAGTGGTGTGCTGCACCACCACAGCACATCCCCATTTTCCTGGTTTAACTGTCATGTTGTAGACCAATAAGGTGACCCCCAGGTGATAAGCTTTTAGTTTGGATGCTTCAATAACAATTCCTGTTTTACAGGAATAGTTTAGCAATGTTCAGGGATAAAAACATGCAGAGTTTGGAAGCAACAAAGTTTCCCTCACATCTAAAAAGGCTTAGATGATTATTTGTGAAGCATGTATGCAGGAACCATTGATTAGATTTTTTTTGCTGGAAGATGCTGAGGTGATATTAAAGTCTACAAGTTGGGGACTGTGCTCAAGAAAAATAGAAGCTATCAAATACTGTCTGTGAAATTGTCGGGCTTTGCATGTGACGCAATATGGTAGCTGATTTTTGCAAGGTTGAAAAATAACTCAAATCTGACCTCAACTTAACAAAAACAGTCAATCTTTATTTAAAAAAAGGTGATGTGTTTGGAAATGCTTAGGCAGACCCAGTCTGGTTCTACTGGGTTCAACAGAACATCTCAAGATGGTGTTGATGATTAAAGGCTGTGAATGAGCTTATCTTCTGCAAGTGTGACCACTTCTAATTAGGAGAGAGCTTTGGGCCATTTGTTGGCTTTGCAGTAGGCAGCATCAACAAACCATTGCAGCAGCTCTATCAAAGTCAAGACTCCAGTAAGTTCAGTAAGTGCTGAAGTTCTGATCTGACATACAAATCTGCAAACCTCAATGATCTGAAGCTAGTTTGTAAAGAAGACTGGAACAAAATCCAAGTCACGTGACCAATTGATAAAGTTAGAGAACAACTATATTCACCCCTGTGGTAGACGGTTCTACAGACCAGATGATATTTATTATGTTCTTCTTAGCAAAGTGAGAAGAGAGTAACAGACTTCCTGACTTACAGACGTATTTATCATGTGGTGAATATCAACTAATCTAATTATCACCTCAACTGTAGATATAAGCAAACACAAATATGTCATTGTAGTTTCTGTTGCTGGGGGTGCAGATCACAAGATCTCAATATTTCTCAGAAAGTTTCGCAAAAAGCAGCACTAGTCGCTGTCAGTATTTGATTTCTGACTGATGAAGTAAATGTAGACTATTATTATGAAGGGGAGTTCTGTGAGCGAGACATCCTGCTGTGTGTATGTTTTAGACTCATGAAAAGGGAGGAAGTAGTTCTTGAGTTGCTGCATTGTGTTGACTTCAGGGAGTCTGTGAACACAACACACCTGAATTTGAATTTGCCCCAAAATAAATGCATCATGTCAGCCCAATTATGATGATCCAAATTGCGGATTAGCATAATGTCCCTGTACCACTGACTCGACAGGTGATACTTCCATAAATACAATTTTGTTGCCTTGGTGTTTCTTCTGCTATCCATGTGGCTGGAACACAAAGCAGCTGATAGGCTCACTTCCAGAGCCATCTGAGAAGTTTGTGCAACAGGGACAAAAAAAGTGCATCACTTCTGTGTGCATCGCTTCCATCGGACCTTCAGAATGCATCCAGCAAAGAGGACTCCAACCCAGTATGAAGTGAGTATGAAGGGAGGACGCCGTGGTTTTTGGTGGTTTTTAGAACGAACAGACATTTCCAGAAAGTCTTTTTATTATAATTCTAAATTATAACTGTTTTTGCAGTGCTTTGAACTGAAAGTGTTGTGTGTGATCTTTCTGTACCTCTTTAATTCATGTTTATTTGTTGAGCACCGATTCACAATAAATATCATCTCGAGGCACTTTCCAAAAAAAAAAAAACCTAAATTCAACCACATCACACAGATATCATATTTCATATCAAGTACATAGTGCGTCTTCACAAAATGAAGAGGTATAACGTTAGTAAGCGCCAATAGTGAATTTAGGGGAATTTGTTTCTGAGTTAGTTGTAGGTATACTCACGAGAAAAAACTGACATGACATCATGCAATGTTGTGTGGTGACACATAATACATTGTTTTTTCAGTTTACACATCTACAGATTGTTTTCAGCTTTAGTGCCACCACAATTTGTATCACTTCATAACTTTTATCCCCTCATTCTTAACAATAGGCTTGTGAAGATATCAATCTCCGTTTTCCCTTTGTTTACCTTCCCTAAACACAGAACTTCCTAACTTTACCTTCCAGAAAACCTGTTACTTATGTTTGTTATCCCCAACATCACATTTCTCCGATAATGTTCTCCCTTCAACAGTTTGGTATTTCAAATCTAAGGAAAGAGATGAAACAAGTTCTTCCTGCATAGACTGGACAAAGCTTCCAAAAATGCGCTGCCTTCTGTGAAATGCAGACACCAAAGACGGCAAATCTCCGGTCATGTCCGTCTGATTAAGTCGATCTTGTTCTACGTGGCAGCCAGGTGCATTGTATTTCAGCCTGAGCTGAAGAGCATGGCACCACAAGTAGCCTGACCAACACCTAATTGTGTGACTAGAGCACAGACCTCTGGCAGCATATATCTGTGGCTCTGCTGCTTCCGTAACTGTGTTGCAAGGACACTTTGGCTTAAACATTGCCAGCTGTTCCTCCAGTTGATTCATTTTGCGTAACCACTGACAACATGATGTACATTCCCAAAAATAAACAGCCTTTCTAGCTTACTGAAAATATGGAAGTTGTGCTGGTCAAACCATTCTGCCAGTTGTACATCAGCTGGATTGAATAGTTTAAAGAGTTCAATTCTGTAGAACTCTTCAGTGGATGTTGGCGTGAATACAGGTCAATATTCTGTGTAGTGCTTTGAGGGTCTGTATGGACTCATTGTCCGTCTCAAACATCTGTCTTGTCACAGATAGTTGTGTAAATCTGATTACATTTTTCATAAGATCCATGACAGCCGATGGTGGCAACGGTGGTAATTGGTGGGTTACTCATTCAAACCCTCTCCGTCTGACTCACTCATTATGTCCTTGGGCAAGACACTTCACCTGCCCTGCCTGCTTTTATGCACCACAAATCTGGAATACTGAAAAAAAGATGAAACACAGAGTTTCTTAAAGTCAGGGCTAAAACCCACCTGTTTAAAGTTGCCTTTAATTAGTAATAAATGGAACACTGATCAACACATTTCATTTGTATTAATTAAACACTTTTCTACTGTACTTGGGCACATACAATACCCAATGATATCCCCTAAAACACCTCTCCTGAAACATTAGAGTCATGCTCAGAAATTGCTGGTATGGACTGAAATCAGGCTGATTTGGATTGATATATGCCACTTTCCAGCTCTCATCACTGGCTCTTGCACCATCCCTCTCTTATACATCTTCACTGGAGATGCTCTCCCTTTGTCTGCTCTCAAAATGTCTCTCTCCCTTGATTCTGACTAATATTTCTTTCTGACCATGGAGGAACCCTGAATTTTGAATCAATTCAAAGGTAATATTATTCCAGTTATATGCTGCAAAACTGTGGAATTCCCTTTTTTTATTTGTGCTAACTACTGTTTGCAAAACAAGCCAATACTAATATATTTCTTTCTATTACTCAACTAAAAGGAACATGTTCACAAATAGTTTGAAGCACTACATGTACCAGAGGTTTAATGAGAAAGAAACTGTCAGAAGTGCAAATAAATAGTTTATGTTGGGAACTTTGACCACTTCTTTCATTCGCGCCATAATATTGGATACTAATCTCGGTTAGTTTCAAATCTCCCAGTTGGAATTTTGACTTCAGGGGAAGTTTTTACTGTTTTTCTGACATTATAATTGGAAAATCCATTTTACAAGTACCAAGAGAAAGCACAATTAACAGGTGATATGTGGGGCCAACTGGCATCCCAGAGAGAACGCAAAGGCTACGCTCTCATGAGCTCACGCTCACATTTAGGACAAACTCAACTGTTTTTGAAGGAAAAAATCCTTGTAAGGCTCCAGAATACATTTGAAACAAACAACTTCTTCCTAACTACTTTACTTCACAGTCTTCAGTTTGATGTCTTTGGCCTTAACTAACACCAGTTCCCAGACACGCCTCACCTCATACCTTGCTGGTTGAATCGGTCACAGCATGTAGAATATTGAGCTCCACTTTGTGAAAAATGTTCGTAAATGTGCCTTTGATTTGCTTCTCAGAGTGAGTATGAAACTGAATGTTTTCCTTATAATTGGTATGTGACTCACTGTGGTACAATTTACATAAGGAAATTACCCATAGAGCAAACAATACATTCACCCAGGGAGGAAAGTATACTCGTTTAGCAAAGTGGAAAGTACTAATTTCCCCCTGGAGGATGTCCTGATGGTATCTGAGGTCTGTAGGTTGGCCTGATTAGCACAGAGCATGGAGTGTGTCTGCACCATCTGACCCACTGAGTTATAGTCATTTGTCATTCACATATTGGAGACCAACTGCTGTGTTTTTTGCTCAAGGCAAGGGTTTTCTCAATGAGTTGTTTGTGTATGATTGCACTGGCAATTTCTCATCACGATATTATATAAAATACACAGTGCAAAATCTGTTCATAATTTACTCAAGCTGCTTTTTGCATTTGTGTGTTTCTTGTCTTTTATAGTTGAAAGGAAATGTACTTTGCTCTATCAACCACCCAACGATTACACAAAATTGCTTACAACAAAAACAATATTTGCCTTGACATGCTTTTCTTTGTCTTGTGTACAAATGGCATGACACTTTTTTATTGTATTAAACAAGAATAAATATATTGTGAAAGTAGATCTACAGTGGTGACCCTCACACCAAAAGAGAAAATACCAGCTTCTTAAATAATCTATATTTGCAGTCCTAAAATATTACTGAAATAATATTGCACTATGCCCACATAGGGCAATATATACTAAGGTTCTGCTCCCATTATGGTTGTGGTTTTGACATAAAATATATTGCTAAGAAAAGCAATATTATGATTATTAGAAGTAAGGCAGAAAAGCATCTGATAACCCCTGACTTCTGTTTATCTGGTACTCTTCTCAACATATGCATTGAAGTTAAGTATTTGGGGCGTTACATAAATGATAACCTGTGTGATGGTCGTGACATCTATAGGCAGTATCATATGATGTAAGCACAAGCTAATATTCTGATCAAAACGTTTGGCATTTGTTCATCCTCTGTGAAGATAGCTCTTCTTAAAGCTTTTTGTACTCCACTATACATTGTCCATCTGTGTGATATAAAAAAAGCAGCCTGCAGAAACTTTGTGTAACATACGATGACGGCATGAGGCTGCTACACAAAGCAGTGCTAGCCATATGTTTGTGCATAATGCTGTACCCACATGTGCAGCTGTGCTCAGGAACCACCATCTTAGCCACAGCATCTTTGTTCTACATGTAAGATTGACTGAACCAGCAGCTGATGAATTGGAAAAATAAGGCTAATTTAATCAAGCTAAAAACATAAAGTTAAAGACTAACTTTATGTTTTTAGCTTGATTAAATTAGCCTTTGATGATTTATGATCATATTCCATAATACAGAACATATTGCCACTTGGTTTCTTGTTGTCCCTGGATCTTTCTTCACTGAACAAAACTATAAAAACTGGAAAGTCTACACACATTGAAGGAGAGGAAAGAGAACAGAAACATGAAGGACTAATCAGAGATAACTGGGAGCAGCTATGGAAGGGAGCAGGCAGGAAAAAAGGCCTGGAAGGGGAGCAGAATGTTAGGATTAGGGTCAGGGGAAGGAAAAAAATGAACAGGGGCAAAGGAACTGGACCCTGAAATAAACTGCAATATCAGGGTCCAGTTAACCCTGTTATTAAAACTAATCTAAAGAAACACATCTAAAGTACAAGACGAATATATTAACTAACACCAGGGATGAACTAAAATGGCAACATATTAGTTCATCCCTAATAAAATAAAGAATAAAGAAATGGTCAAAATAGAAATATGGTGCTATGGTGGTAAAGCACAACCCACAAATGGAGGCCTTAGACGTCACAGGTTTGTGTTCTGTCCCGTCTTCTTGCTCTCTCCTTACCCTCTCTCCTCTCTAACCACTCTCAATTAAAGGCCACTAGAGCCAATGAAACTTGTAAAAACATGAATGAAACTACGGCTACATTCACACAGCAAATAAATGTGTCTGGTTTGCATCACTTCCATATGTGGTACTAAATCAGATACGTGTCTGGTAGTATTTTTTTATTTTTTTTTTAATGTCTGCGGTCTGAACGGTCACATTTTATATGATTTCTACTTCACTATCCCAGATGAAGACAGACTCAGTAAATCTGAAGGTAAACGATACCAGAAAATGATTATTATGTTATTATGGAAGAAATCTGTGTCACTGAAGAGCATCAATCCCACCTCTCCTGGTCCAGACAAGCTTTTCTATGGAATTTGCTGTCAAGACTAGTTGTGCTTTCTTTTTCTTAGGATCCTTTGCCATGTTGTGATTATGTGGTATCCATTGTTATTCCTGTCAACGGTGCAATGATGTGTAACATCAACATTCACACAGAAATATGATTTCAGACACATTTAGCTTGTAGTTAAACTGTCTGGTACTATGGACCACAAAAAATATATTGTGTGGATTACGACACATTTTTTTATCATTAAAAAAAATTAGAATAGACATGATGATCTGCTGTGTGAACATAGCTTAAAAGTCCATATACCTAGATTTCAAAACCAGGAGTTCTACTTACGTGTTTAAATAAAGCTGTGTGCTCTGTAATATTGGTACTTTCTACAGAAAAATGCCTCAGCATCCTTCCTGCAAGACGACAGCTGCTTGTTACAGGCGTGGGTCACTTACTGTCTACACACAAGCAATCTTTGTGATGACCTACCAATGTTATCTGTATTTCTGCCATTGCTCTAAACTTTACTACATCTTTGTGCATCTTTAAGCTCAACGATAAAACTGAAAGCACTTTGACATATTATCTGATGATAATGTGATCTCATTCATCGTTTTAGCCATCAAAAAAGTTGCCAGAACAGAAATATCTGGATTTGTGCTTTGAGTTTGTCAATTAATAAACTCATTATATGACATTAGATCCATGCATATTTGTAAATATAATTTACTGTTCTTCTTTTGTTTGTTTTTGTTTTACATTTATTAAGTTTTTGTATAACTGTTTATCCAGATCTAATGATGCAGGTGATTCCTGATACAAAGCACCAACATAAAGCTTTGGTTTGTTCTGCCTTTCTTTCATTGTAATTCATATAATTTCATTTAGAAATAGCTGAGAATTCTAGTACGTCTCATTTCACAGGTGAGAGGCATAACATAGAATTCACACTTTAGTTCTGCACATAAACGATCTGTCTGTGTGCAGGTTTATGTCAGTGTTCATGTGTTGTATAAGCCCATCTGTTTACATTTAAAAAAAATCCCTCAAAACTGAAATAAAGCATTATTGTTATTATTTAAAATGTAATTTGTTTCTCACACTTGATCAAATAGCTTTTTTAAAAATTTTCTTTGGATTCTCTGTTGTTTTATTATCTGCGTATCTTTGAGAGTGAAGCTCCATAGAACCTCTTCAAAAAGCCTTTGTCATCCAAACCCACAATAACTTCAGCTTCAGGTGTTTGGCGTCATGTTACATACCCGTCACACAAAGCCATGAAGCTAATTACAACAATCCTTTGCTTATCCTGAGGGGGGAATACCTGGATTAAATAGAGATTTGTAACTCAAACCTCATGTGCCTAACAAATTTAAAATCATTAGATAATTAATTCACTTGGTGGAGGGTGGATATTGCATTTGCACACTAATCTGTCCTGGTTGTCAATGTGCCAGCTTATGAGCATTAAGTGCATTGTTGCCGGTTCGACTCCCACTCCACCCGCGTCTGTCGTTGTGTCTTTGGGCAAGACACATCACCCGCCTTGCCTGCTGGTGGGTGTTAGAGCTCCTGGAGGCACCAGTGCATGGCAGCCTCACCTCTGTCAGTGAGCCCCAGGGCAGCTGCAGCTACTGTCCAGTAGCTTGCCTCCATATGTTTGTGAATTTAATGCGAATAATTCTTGTGAAATATTCAGTTCACAAGAAAAATGAACAAGCACTATTTTCTGTTTAAGCATCAGCTCAAACTACAAATAGAAAAGTGTCATGAACAGAGAGATGCATGACCGTCTGAAGGATTTAGCATTATTCCTTATGATCTTGTATAAAAACAATATTGACTAAAATTAGTTTTTTAGATATTACATTTGGAGTAAATTGACATTAATCTTATTTTTACCCTCTCAAAGTCAGCATAAGACAGCAATAAAATTTACATTACACAACCATTACAGCTGACAGTTGCACAGACTGGAAGGGAGAGATCCAGGTTGAACCTGTTGCCAGCCTACCACAGGATGACCCAGAAGAAAGCAGGAGAAACAAACAAAAATGCAAACACTCATTCCTTTGGATAAATAACCAACTAATCTAACCTGTGCGACTGTGAAAGGAGAATCCATGCTATGGACAGAGATTTGAACCCAAAACCTTTTGCTTCAAAGCAACAATGCCAACAAATAAACCACCATGCAACCCACATATTTTTAGCACCAGGTATTGATATTAGTTACTATTGATTGTCATAATTTTTTTGTTCTAAAATAAAAAATAATAATGATAATAATAATAATTTGTAGGATCAGGCAGGATGGATAGAATGAGTTAGATGTGACTCATTCCACTACCAGCATGGAGAGAAGAGCCCCTTTAAGTTTTGTCAGACCTCAGAAGCCTCTAAGTTACTGTTTGGATGTATTTTTTGGCTTTGGATTTTAGTTTGATCTCAGGGAACGAAATATGTCCTCCGAATCACATAGATGTTTATTTTCTGATCTTTCTCTTAAAATAAATATGTTAGAACTGATCTTGTGGTAGACATTGTTCTTCACTGTCTCAATTCTACATTAAAACGTCTAAATGATGCACTCCTTTTTAGCGCAAGTGCTGTTTTATGTGTGAGAAATAATAAAATGAAGGAATAAATTAAAATGGTGAACAAAGTAAAAAAGTAGCACTTTTCGGAGACATAAAATCACAAAGTGCTGCATGATTAAATCAACCTTAAATTATACTAAGAATTAAAATGACATCAAACACTTTAAAAGAAAGAAATTAGAATATTCTTGAAAAGTTGATGTATTTCAGCAGCTGAACATTAAAACATAATAATTAAATAATTCCACGCAGACTGAAGTTTAAAGCTATAATTCCTCCTAATGATGATGATTTCTTGCTTACTCCTTTTAAAAACATAGATAATGCAGAAATGTGGGTCTGATTAATGAAAAATGGTTAACCTGGGATCCCACATGCAGTCAACATTCCTCTCTATAAAAGTGACCACCATGCCAGATGAAGATTGCTCAAGAAAAACATTGTGTACAGGGAGCTATTCCAGGATTTTTTCCGCTTCTAAAAGATACAGTTTAACAAAAAGAAAAAGAGTCTTATGAAAACATTTTGCAGAGAAAGGCCTGTTGTTGTTATATTTGATGAGGTTAGGGGGGGATTTGTACTAAATATCCTGATTGCACCCCTAGAAGATGATGATTCTGCTGACGCCGCCCCCCTACAGGAATGCAGCCATTCTGCCCTGTCCAGTTCTGTGGTCAAGTGCCTGTGATCTGTAATATTTAATACATTAGATTCAATTTTACACACTTCTATACCAAAAAACAATTTGGTTTGGTGTTTTTCGAAAACGTAAAAGAAAATGAACATTTTGTAAAATGCAATTTTATATTTTTCCTTCAGCCATCATGCCATTCTTCTTCTTATTGGCTTAAGTAGCAAAATCAAGCAAGGCTTTGTTTAAAAACCAAAAACCAAATCTCAATTATGCTATGCTAAAAGCAAAATGAACATACTGTAGCCAACATGCTAAATAGACAATACAAAAGATAAAAAAAATACATTGTAATTGTGTCATCACTACATCCTGTATGCCACTTGGAAGGGATCATAAAATTCACAGATTCAAAATGTGCTGTGTGCTAAATGTCCATTCATTGGGTCCTTACATTTCTTCATATTTCTTCTATATTCCACATTTATGCAAATTAATACAAAGCCTCAAAACTTAGTTTGAGAATATGACCTGAAAATTCCAAGGAAAGAAAAAAAAAAAAAACATTTATTCCAATTAAAGCAGGCCTGTGTGAGTGCAATCAAGCAACTCTGTTATTCAATTCCATTAGAATGAACGATGCAGTGGCATGCAACCATGCAGTTAACAGGAATTAAAACCATAGGCAAGATGACGGATTATACAAGAACAGAGGTGTGTGTGTATGTGAAAGTGTGTGCCGATGTGTGTGCACCCAAGCACATGTTGACTTTTCTTTCTATTTGTCAAAATTGTACATTGCATATTGCATTTTTCCAACACATGTACTTGAATATTAAACCTAGACATGGTGAACAGTCAAACCTGCTGTTAGGTCTATGCTGTGGCGTGGCTTCAGTGTACTTGTCAGTATTTGCCAGCTGTACTTATTGCATGATGTATGGCTCTGTTCTTGATGCATGCATGACAGTTGGCAGTCATTAATCATTGTTAGAAGATAGGACATGGTTTAGGGTCCCTTCTCTTGCCTGCATCTGATAAAAGTTAATCTGGTGTTTTTTGAGGTCTGAGCTTCTGCACAAACAAATCTCATGTCTTTCAGCCATCTGAAAGCACTGCACTGTAGATGGTAGCTATAGGCGAGGCTGAAAAACTGACTTCTACCTTTTATTCCCCACCCCTGCAAAAACCAAAAGACAATTTTTGTATTCAAGTTAAAAGAAAAATGTTTCACTTTTTTTAGAAATGTCTTTGTGGCAACTTGTAAAAATCTTATGTGTGAACCAAATATCTTGATGCAGCTGTTTCACCTGAATTTCTTCTCTGTGGGGCAAAAAAGGTTCCACTCCGAGTTCCTATGTCTGACACTACGACTCAATCCTTGTCATTGATGTGCATGCACAGTCTAGGGTGCACAGTCTAGGCAGTCTCTGTGGTTCTCTTTCCCCTCAATATAAACTTAGCTATAACGTCTTCTTCACTTTAAATATAAGAATATAATCTGAAGATTCAAGTCGTAATCATCAAAACCAACAGAATAAACAGATTTTTTTTGCTGCCCCAAATCTTATTGTCCATGGTAGAGTTTATGGGCTGGTATAAACTAGTCCTTCTAATGTATTTGCTCTAGGTATTTCAGACACTGTCACATCCTAGACTCCTGAGCACTTTGCAATGTTTACTTACATTTTCCTGAGATTTATCATCACTAAAGTGGACTCATTCTGCAGAAGAACTGACAAATAGATTTTTGAAATGATGGACTGTTTTTCCATGTATTCCATTTCTGCACAAGTTGAAGATGAACCAAGTTGTGATTTCAGCCCGAAAGAGCAGGTAGAGGTGATCAGCTGCAAGACTCTTGGTTTTAACAGTACATCCAGAGTTTTATTGTCTAAAATATGGCTCATACATACTGGGCAAAGGTTGGGAGCGTGAAAGACCTTGAGACATGATTAAACTCATGTCTCCATTATTTTAATGGCAACATTGATGTAACTATGACCAAGCAGGTAAACTACTCCAACAGGACTGTTAATGTAAAAAGATGTTTTAAAAGTGCAAACAACTCTGCAGGGACAGTGGTCAGTATCTCCTGAACAATGTTTCACCCAGCGCTCTCTGCAGAAATGATCTTGTTAGTTGAATCAGGAGCAGAAGAACATCAGCACAGGTATAGCTTTGAATGTGACATAGATTCTGCAGAGTTGGAAATTCACTTCTCATCCTTTACTGAAACCATCCTCCCCCCAAAAAAATACCTTGTCAATAAAGACTTATTTAGTGAGCAAAATCATAAGCACACTCTGTAAGACGCTCATATTGTTTGATACAAAGCTTCACTTATTCCATCTGTTCTACTCTGAGAAACATTTTTCTTACAGCACATTCTTTCAGTTTTGAACATATTGTTACTTTTGCCATCTTATTTAGTTTAATGTGTCATAAAATGTTCCGTCAAATTTGAATTATCAGTCATTAACTAAATGACTGATGGCATGTATGCACAGTTCACTGACAAGACATGAACAAAGAAAACAGATGCCAGAGAAAGGACACATTTACACTCCAATTAGTCTTTTTAAAGGCCTAGCTGTATGAAATGCAGAAAACATAGCTTGTAACCTCCTTCTTAATGAGTCATTGAACTATAGGTTCCAATGGGCCTCTTCAGTCACTGTCACATCAGCTGAGACTCTTAGTCACATTCAAATTGGCCCATAGGTCAACAGACATTGATAAAGGGTCTCAGTGTGTTGAGAAGCATGCAAGCGTATTTCAAGCTCAGATTAAGTAGTTCAGTCCTTGTCCATCACATTCCTGTTATTTGCATTGGCCTCAATCAGTCCCAAGTGGTGAAGTGAAAATCAATGCTCACTCAAAGGGAGCTTTCCACCAGCATTAGGAGTTGCTTTCCATCACAACATTAGCACAACCTTGCAATGCCAATGTTAATGTCAACTCCATGTTGTTACGACTAAATACAGTAAGAGTAAAGCTGTGTGAAGCTGCCACCAACAGGACTGTCATGATCATTCCTTTGAAATGTAATCAACACAAATTTTTTTCTTCTTTTTCTCACCACAGAATGTAAGGGGATGACAGGACATGAAGGCAGGTCAATTTATTTCACTTGAATTCATTTTATTTCTATTTGAAATAGCTTTTTCTTGTCAAAGATATGTGGAATTTTGGCAATCAATTATGCTTCTTCAAAGATATACTGTAGATGTTAAAGAGTCTGGCCAGGAAGCATCTCTTGTAGCAGTCTGAATTACAGTGGATCTGAAGAAGCATCTGACTCAAGACACTCTGTTGCTTGACAGACTGATCAAGAGGATGCTCAGAGAGTCTGCAAACTTCTCAATTTGATGAAGAATCATTTGTTGCACAGTCGTCTCTACAGGCTCCAGAACTGAACCAGTCTTGTGTTTGCCTTTGTGAAGAAGAGTCACTATCCTTACTCTAAATCTGTCTGTGAGTCAGCATGGTTGGCCAAAATATTTAAAAACAGTAAGTAAATAATTTGCTAAAGATCCCAGAATGTCAAAAGTTTTAAGACACTTGTGTTCACTCTGCACAATGTGCTAATAGAATATACTTTATTGATCCCCAAAGGGAAATTGCTTATTAGTTGAGAAGGTGTGAAAATTGTGATGTAAGTAACTTATGACTGAATAGAAATAAATAAATAAATAAATAAATAAATAAATAAATAAATAAATAAGCATGCTGATTGAAATATTTTATATTTTAATCAATAAAAATAATCTATAAATGAGTCCAGAGAAAATTACATTGAAGATCTGAGTTACTCAGAGTTGGACATTGTAAAGTCCGATGACTCCAAGCAGGAATGATTTTCTGTGGCGCTCTGTGGTGCATGATGTTGCTGTATCCGGACAGCGTGTCATGAAGTGGATTAGACTCATTGTTCAAGATGGCCTCCATCTTAAACAGGATCCTGCTGTCTGACTACACTGTCAGAGAGTCCAGCTTCAGTCCAACGACGTCGCTGACCTTGTGGCTCAGTCTGGTGTCCTCCATCTTCCGCCTGAAGTCCCATCATACTACAACATACAGGATGGCACTGGCAGTCACAGATTCATAAAATGTCCCGAACAAGGTCTAGCAGATATTGAAGGACTTCAGCCTTTAATATCAGAAAGTACTGAAAACTTTGGCCATAATAGCAGAGAAACAACTTAGTGCCACAGGAAAACTGTTGATCTGCTATTGTTTATGGACATGCGATAAGTGGGCTGAAGAGCCCAGAAAGGCTCCAGTGTGGGAAACTAACTGTAGCATAGTAAGAACAAGGGGAAGGGTATGAGCAGCACAAACATGAGAATGATTGACGGCACTAAGACCCTCCTCTTGGCTCTCATTGGTTGTTTTTGACCAGGAGTGGTTTATTTCTCCAGATGGTAAAATGACTCCAGGTAGGAGGAACAAGAGCTTAAGCTTTTCACAAATCATTTCTCTCATATTATTCTGTCAGAACATCCTAACAGCTGTAATAATGATGAGAAAGCATATTTATTACATTAGCACATCAAATGTTTATAAAACTTTTGATATGGTTTCACACCAGTACCATTTCCAGGTACTGCAAAAAGAGGGATTTTGCATCTTGAGTGGGGTAGCTGGATCAGGACATCACCAGCAGATTTAACCTTAACTGATTTCTAACTAAAGCAGTAAAATCAAACCGTGGTGTCTGTCAGGGTTGTCCGTTATCTGATCTACTTTACGATTAGTATTGAACCCCTGACACAGACATTAAGCAGGCACCAACATGTTACATCTGTGTCTGCTCGTGCTTTTTCTCTTGGCTTGTCATTGACTTCTCCCTGTCCACACCCATTTTCCCTCATCTGGATCTGATCTGACTGATTGCCTCCACCTGCCAGGTCTCTATTTGTGTCACACCCTCAAGCTTAGTGCGACATTGTCTGTCGTCAGAGGCTGCCTTCAAACCTTCCTTCAAGTTCATGATCCTATTAGTCATCCCTGCCTGACCTTTGACCACAGCTCGTGCCTTTGCTTTGCTGGTATTGTGAGTAAATCTTTTTTGTCCCATGGCCTTTTGAACCTTCGCCTGGAGTTTGACCCAGCTTTTGGATTCTGGATTCTCCTGCTCTTTTTGGATGTTGACTGTGCATGACCCAGAACTGTTTTATGACTATTGTTTTTGGTAATCGTTTTTCTCCCTTCCACCCAGAGATCCAGTCAGGCCGTCATCATTGGGTTCTGTTGGCCTCGTGTTCTCTGTGAAGTCTGACAGCTCCTGGTTCAGTGTCTCTTAATGCTGGTCCTCAGGGACCACTGCCTTGCATATTTTAGATGTGTCTCTGTTCCAGACAAGCTTATGCTCATAATATTTTTTCATAATGATCTTATTTATCATAATTATTTATTTGTTCATTTCGAACATGATAGTAGTATAATAACATGACCAGGGGATGCAAAAGACATATTTTTGTACTACAATAATCTTAACATGCTCGAAAAGGAGAAGAAAGAAGTGAGATGGTCAGTACATAAACTGACCAAAAACTCATACAATATTTTCAGATTGACCCTCATGATTAAATTAAAAAAATAAACAGGTTAATTAACTTTCCATTTTATCTGTGTTTACATATAAATACATAAATATATCTATCCATATATCCATATCTCCAGACACTCATATAGGTTAGCCTCAATTTACATAAACACCTTAGTGCTATCTCTCACCCATATTTCTATATCTTGTAAAAATGACCTCTGTATATTTGTTTTTAAATTGTATTAAATTTTGATTTTTTTTAAGCTTGAAGAGCAAAATGTTTCGGCTGGTTGCAAAGTTTTACTGATTAAACTTTAAAAAATGATGTAGACCATCACATAAAATTTATGTTATGGTCAAGTTGTCATAACAAAAACATTTTTAATATTGTCAACTTTGTATTAAAAGTGTCTTGATTTACCTAATCACACTTTATGACAACAGTCATAAATATTATTGAAGACTTACTCATGTTCATGACAGGTGTTATGTCATGTTTCATGACGGTGTCATGACAGTTTTATTCACAACCTGTCAAATAAAGTGTTACCAAAAAATGCCTACTAAGGTTTCTGACATTTAGAAATACAAATAATCAGTTTGGTCTGACTTAACTTCAAACAGACAGAAAAAATGTTTGTGTTCTTTTATTCAATTTGTGTGAATATATGGTTTGAATTGTGCTCTAAAATAAACCAAATTCATTTATTCTGACTTTTATTGTAATTATTTTCATCTTAAAATCTGTTTGTTCCAATTTCAACTCTTCACTCCAGAGTTCCTGGTATTTCTTAATCATAAAGTAAACTCATAACTAAAAGGCTTCATATAAGTTAACTAAATCTGTTAGTATTCTGAAAATGTCACTACCCTTCTGGATTTAGTACTTAAGATCTCAACATGGCAACAGTTATATTTCACCAACATTAATAAATTTGGTTTAACATTGTAATGTAATAGTTAATATTTCATTTGTAATTTTCGTGTATTTTTCTCCATTTTCTCATCCCTCCTTCCACTCCTACCCTGCCCCTCATTATTCTGCTTACTATGTTGTCCTGCTTTCCAAAGTAGCCAGTTCTGCTCCATGATTTACAGTGAAATTGCTTATAAATTGGGGTAGAAAATGTTTTGCAGATCTGGCAGCTTTCAAGTCCTGTGCCCATTTGTCACTCGACATTTCCTTTTGTGTAACAGCACAAGAATTAATTAGACTGTGTGGTGGCAAAAGTATACAGCATTAATTTATGGAGAGATGAGATTCCTTGGACACCATCTTCTACATGTGCCGATTTATTATTTTTAGTATTATTGCAGAGTGTGTGTGTTTGAGAGAGAGTCTGCGTGTGTGTGTGTGGATAGAATGTGTGTGTGAGAGACTTGTGGATGAGGTTGTCTCGCACTGATGCCACTAAAGGAAGATTCATTTGCTGTTCTTTGAGTTTGTGGCAGGGCAAACATATTCACTGTAGAGTACAAACAAGCAAACAGGCAGGCATAGAGTACAATAGACGTCACAACAATGCATTCAAAAGCACATTATGAATAAATATGCACATATATAGGCATATTGTACATTTTTAGTAACCACCATATTGGCATGGAGCACCGTCACTGGAGTTTAGTCCATGACAAGTTGCACCTGTGTGGGTGCGCTTTGTGTGGATGCCTGTATCTTTGCTTGATCATAACAGTTTTGTGGCCCAGATTTCAAAACGTATAAATGTCTAAAAGTAGAGTGTCCCTATTTCATCTTAGCAAAAAGGAAAGTTCTGTGACAGTTTTCACTTTCTTCACTGAACATTAAGGACAAGTGTGTGCTTATGGAATCTTTTTCATGACAATATATAATTTGGATTTAGTTCATTTTAATTTGGAGGCCTTCATGTCTGAAATTGTGACTATGAGTGTGATATTTGAAACTATATTTAAAGGCCCATTTTTCTTCAAATAAAGGTTTTTACATACAGTAAAAGTAAAATTTACATACAATTTACTGTATGTAAATTTTACTTTTACTGTATATAAAAAACAGTTATTACATAAGGTATGTAGTCACTTAAGAAATATAATGTTGGTTGCCTGAAACTTCTTTTATGGTTGCCATATGATTTTTAAAGTAGTGGCTCTATCCTAAGACCATTCTGATATAAAATCTCCTAAAGCAAGATAACTACATGCATTTTTGCACACATATTTTCATTAATACGATACTATTATTCAAATATTCTGCATGTTTTCAGTCCTCTGACATATATAAAGCATTTTCTCAGCAAAATATTTACAAAAGTTCCCATGTGTGATTCCAGTTTATCCAGTGAAGGTCTAAGTTATTTCTGACTTTTTGAAAGATGTGGATATATCATAATTCATGTCTTCCACATATTGTACTATTAGCAGCAATTGCTTGAAACAGGAAAATAAAACCTTGAATATTGGTAATCATTTAGTATCTTAAAATATGAGTAAACTCAGTTCCGATTCTTAACTTTAAAAATCGTCTCTGTGCCCATTTGGGGTTTCTTGAATCTACACAGACATGCAGATGTTCCCAGAGTCACAGCAGGGTGTGTTTAGGATCCATTGTGGGTAATCAGTTCTCCATGCTACATAATCTTACATTAAGCACACCAGCTGTGTTTCAGGCTTGCACCTTCCTTTTTCATTGATTCTTTCTGTAGTCTGTGGTATTTTGGGGCTTTCAGAATATTTATTTTTATTTATTTTTTTCATTTTGGTCAAGCCAACAGAAACTAGCCTACAACATCAAATGTATTCACATGCATCACTGATGATGACCACAGAAGTTACCTGAAAGTGACATCTCCAATCCTATATTTATCATTCTCCATCTCCTAGTTACACATGCATATACAGTCAACCATATCTTAAAAAAGCTTCTCATACCAATTTTGTAACCAATGCCCAGAGAAAATGGGATTCCTCCGGCCGCCAGCAATTAATACATTTGTGTCCTTTTTTAACACTACTGAGCCAAGCTTGAAATTACCAATGACTGGCTCTGGCTCATTTGCATATTTATTGCAGCGGAGGACGGGGAGGAGGTGGCGGCAGCAATGGTGGTGCTGTTGTGGTGGGGAGCAGTGAAAACTGGGGCGAATGATTGATGTGGAGCTCGCCTCTTGCATTAAAAACAGCCCATTATTAGGCAGATAGAGGAAGAGAGAACGTGAGACAGAGAGAGCACGACAGAGAGACAATGAGTCAGGCTGAAAGACAGAGAAGGAGGAAGAGGAGCGGTCTAGCATACAGTTGATTAAAGTTGCAGACGGTGGGATCAGTGAACACTGGAGGTTTTTGTCCTCCATCCTTCCCCCCTTGCCGTCTGCTTCTCTTTCTTTCCTCTCACTCTTTCTTTCTTCTGCACCAACTCCTGTCTGTTCCCTCCATATTTAAAAAGGAAGATGGCCAGGGCGGGTGCATTAAAGGTCTGTTTTAATAGATGTTGACAAAGAGTGGACCAACAAAAGCCCAAGCCTGAGGATTTGGTTGAAAAGATTCAATCAGACATGTTTTCACTGCGATTAATTGGAGGACTCAGAGGGGGAGGGAGGGTAGGATGTGGGGATGAAGGGATTGGCACTAGAGGTGTGAATGAGTATGATTGTTCCAAGCTACCAACCCCCCTTCATTCCCCCATTTTTTTTTGCTTCCCCATTTTTGCCTTTGTCATTTTGAGCGATAGTTTGGAAACGTCCTTTGAATGATGCTAAAGAGCAAACTCCTCCTGCCCTCCTACTTCCCTCCTCTTCCTCCCCATGAATTATGTGTAGTATTGAAGCAAAATGTGGTGAGCAAAGGAAACAGTTTGATTTGATTAGATCTGCTCCAATTTGAGTAAAATAGTCTTCTGGTGGAACACCCATCAATGGTGAACACTATCTGCTCGACTTCGTCATGTAAAAGTAGCTCTTTTAATCTAATGATCCTTTTCAACAAGCGCCTACTCAGCTCGACTCTCGACTCAGTTATAAGGGTTTTTCATCAGGATTGGTTACCCGACCATTTTTTAAGAACTTGCTTCACTTGGGCACTGAGCAAGTGAAGCAAGTGGGCTGAAAACGTGACATCAGGAGACTGTCAGTCACTGATTGACCCAGGTTGGAGTCACTGGTTGCATCAGGACAGGAACTCCCTTACAGGAATCTGAAATATTCCTGCAATATTTGAGCAGCAGGTGAGGCAGTGAGTTATCCAGCAGGTACAGGTGTGATAAATTGAGCAACGCTGAAAAGGACTCTGGAGAACTACAGAGCATGATATCATTTTATGGCTGCCCAGATGCTGTGAGGTACTGCAAGGAATTAAAAAAAAAAAAAAAGATCAGATAATCATCTGTAAATTACATATCGCTTTTACTTTTTGGTTCACTTTCTCTTACATTTATTGTGTTTCCTTTCCTGAACAGCACCAGGATTCAATTCCAAATGAACCCATGTTCATGGGCGATGTTCCACATTTATGACAGGGCGATGTTCCACATTTATGTACACACTTGGGATTCCCTCAACTATTTCCTTAAACATTTCATAAGAATTCTAATTTAGTTAACTGGAAGCAGTTTTGTGTGAAAGTAAAGTAGCAGATTGTTTTCTATGTTGGTCATGTGCATCCGATTTGGGGCTAACCTCACCTCCCAAAGAAACATGGGTTTGTTTTGTGAGTGCCTTTAAAATTCTGTTGAAGGTGACCCAACAAATACACTTTGAACCAGATTTCATTTTCTCCATGCACCTGTAGTGTCTTTGACTTAGAGAATATATTATGCAAATCCAGATGTAACATGGGATCTGGAATGGCATTAGCACTGTGAGCTTAAGCTCGGAAGAGGTAGTGATCCCAGAAAGCATCTTTGTCTCTCCTCCCAGTGCATACCGCTGCTTCTTCAAACTTTAGATCCTCCTCTGAAGTGTTGCTGTAAAGTCGGCTTTGGTTTTGGGGGAGGAGGAATACAAAGTGAACCAGAGAGAGTGCGCATACAGCAAATTGGCACCTCTAACAAATTATACTGGCATTAAGGGGGTTTCACAGGACGTAATCCGTGCGGCAAAGCCTGCAGGCCCCTCCTTCCCGACAACGTTTAACTTTTGTCGATGTAAACGCCACATTTCATGCTCTGCCATTAATCTGTCGGATTACAGAATGCAAGCAGTTTGAGCAGGGATTGGGTGGGGGCATAGGAAATGGGGTGAGAGGCTGATTTGTTATGAATTTCGTAGGTGGAGGAATTCAGTACTTGACCAACTCTAGCTGAGTCCACATGTGACCTAAATTAGTTAGATTTGAGTCTGACACCTGTTTTTTTTTTTTTGTTGTTGTTTTACAAATGGCCTCAATAATTTGTGTTTATTGACTTCCATAAAAACGTTGAAAAATAGGCTGTGCCAGAGAGGAGGAATGCGGTTTGTTGTGATTGGATTTTGATGACAAAACGTGGGAAAATTCCTCTCCTAAATGTAGAAGTTCACGGTTGTGGGAATTTCTCAAGGAATGTTTTGGAGAATATATCCTCATGGGTGATGCTTTACCGTGTACTGTACTGTACAGCCATGTTGTTGGAAGTTTGCAGAGTAAAAACTGTGCTTCTAAGGTCATCATAGACCTCCCTGGAAAAGAAATGTCTCAAAACTATATACACCTGTATGTCAACAGTGACCTTTATATATACAAATCTGTTAATCTATCAGTACTAATAAAATCCATACTGTCCTATATACTGGTCAAAGGTCTTGTTGTAATTAATCAGTTGGATAAGTTTTACTATTTTGGGGATGCAAATCTTTGAGTTCCATTTTTCATGAGATCAATGATAAAAATGGCCTAATCAAAGAACTTGTGCTTCTTCTACCATGACATGGCAGTGGTGGTGAGAAGAGAATGGTGGTATAACAGGTTGATAGATTTTTTTCTATATATTTTTTTATTGGATTTTCTTATTCACTCAGAATGTGAAAAATAAAATGTTAAGTAATAATAAACAATGACTGTATTCAAGTGATAGCCTAAATGCATTACTTAATGCTAAATGAGAGTTTCTTTGCAACATAAACATTTTACACCAATCAGCTAATGTTTTTATCCTATTCCTGATATTGGTCATGGCATCTGGCACCAAAAACCAATATTTCTCGACAGTTGTTTTGTTCAACCATCTTAGAAATGATGTTCAGTTCTTCATAGATTGGCTCTGTAAAATTTATGCAAAACTGAAATTATTTACACATGTACATAGAAGTTTTCTCAGGCATTTTACTCTGCAAGATTGCAAAACTAAATTCAGAACCATTCAGGCCTGATTTACCAGTAAAACATACGTATGAGTGGAATTTGGGCTCATTTTAACACATGAAATATGGCAACTGAACTGACCTTCCTTGGGAGACTGCATGGAACTTTACTTTTTCAATCCACTTTGATCTGGATCAAAGTGGGGACTGTATGTTTGGGCTTGTGGTAACACTTTGTCCCAGGCAGTGCTTTTTGCATCATCTCTCACTGCATGAAGTCTTGCTTTTCCTTTTTTCTGCTCTTATTTTCTCATGCAAAGAGCTGCCCACATATGAGAGCAGAAACAAGTTTACAGAAGCACACAGTTTCCAGACACTTCCTTCCTGTCCTTCATTTACCCCCAACCTCCTACCTCCGTGATTACTTTTGTTCCATACCTCAATTTTTCATTTGACTTACACAGCAATACACACTAATTCCTTTTCTTCAAGGGCAAGAATCTCACAGCACATCATCTGAATAAGATTTTGAGTCAGTGTGACGTCCTCGGGTTTAAGCCCAGAGAGTCCTCTTTTTCCAATCTCCTTTCTAATGTTCTAAAACCAGCCAACTCCTGTCAATAAACACTAACATCGAGAAGGATGAGCTGTGCTCTGGTCCTGCTGACTATTCACTCTCACTTAGCTGATACTGACCAAGGATTGGTGAATCGGTAAGCCACACTTAAAATCAGAGTAAGAGTTTTGAATTTTAAAAACATTTCCTCATCAATAAGACAATTGAGAAATTACTTTGATGGGCTGTAACAGAATTCCTGACGACATTTGCAAAGCCAGCGATCAACTTTAAAGAATAGTACAGGAGAAAGCTTATTTTTTCCCCAATTAGATCTATGCTTGAATATCATTTCTTAGGTATTTTTTTACCACTAGCACTCTTGCTCTCTCCTGTACCTCCATCATTTGGCACTTGTTTTTTATTTTTATTTTGTGGAGCTGCTTGGTTTATAGTCATTTTAAAATAGCTGGCTTTCAATGAGTAGACTAATTTTAAAACATGGCATATACAGATTCATAATCTGAACACATTTGTGTCTACATCAAAATATGATGTATTTGGAACAAGAATGTTTCCATAGAAATAACTGAGGCATCCTAAGACTTCATCCTAACACCAGCCTGGGCTGTAGGGGTCTGAGTGAGAGGTAAGAGATGAAATGGGACTCAGCCTTAATCATGACTTTCTTGGGAATCAAAACACATATCAACACTGATTCAAAATAGAAACATACAATATCAGATAAAAAATATTTACTTTTTAGTACTATCATTGCTCTTATGGCAAAAAGCTGATCTACTGGTTTGGGGAGTTATAGTAGAACACTTTGTGACGCAGGCAAAATATAGAAAGGACTGTTTTCTTGGCTTTCCACTCTTAACGTCATAATCTGAACATATAAGCACTGTATGATAGACAGTTATAAATAAATAATCTCTACCTCATTATTATAAAAGGGGAACTTCAGATGTTATCAGTTTGTCTCCTTCAATGAAATAGAGGAAGAACAAATGGACAAAAAACATGAAAAATAAGATTCCTAACTTTACCTTTCCACACAGCACACCATGGGCATCCCATAACTGTAATTCCAGCAGCTATATGGCTACTGAATACTGTCAAACTCTTTCCCTGTCCCTGACTCCCAGCTCCTGCCCCTGGGCCCAGATTCATTACAAGCTGTGGCCAGGGTATTAAGATACGGCTGTATTAACAAAGTTGTCTCTGTATCTTAATTGAATCTACCCCCGCTAGTGTCGAATCTGGATTATGTTTACCTGAAATATAAGCAGCTCGGCAGACAGAACATGGCCCCACTGATAAAACACTGGGTTGTCCCCCCTCCCCAATCCTAATCCCCAACTGTAATTTGTTCCTCGATGGTTGTAGCTGCAGTGATGGGAACCTCGATTGGGACTCATTCCAAGAACAGGGAAAGCATCTTCAGGTAAGTTCATCTCTTAAATTGTGAAGCTGTCAGTGTGTGTGCCCTTCTCTCTCTTCCCAGGATGTTCACACAAACTGTCCTAGTTTCTGTTATCACTAATCAGCCGACTTCAAGCGATGTTCAAGCGTCTCCAGATATATGATTGAATAATTTCTTTCTTACAATTTCATTTGTAAACATTACTCCCAATGTACAACAAACACCCAAAAGGACCCAATCAGGGGTCTTAGAAAAGCAGCAAAAGAAGATGACATAAAATGACATGTGGGTGTTAGCACGAAGCAGAAAATCAGTCCAAAGTGGAGTGGTGTTCTTATATTTGCTGATCTGTCAGAACTTTCAGTAGTACTAAAATCACACTCATTCACAAACCATTATAACCCATTTATTTTAAACTTCATGAGCTTAATAGCTGGTGACAGATAAAAGCAGTAATAAACAAGATTTTACTGCTTAAAAATTGCTATGCAGTTCACATCCTGCATACCTGTTCATGTATTGGTTCTTTCTGTATACTTAAGCTTCCTCCCACAGTACGAAAACATGACTGTTAGTACAACTGTTTGCTCTAAATTGCCTTTAGGTATGAGTCTGTGCATACTGGTTGTGCGGCTCTGTGTTGACCTGTCAATGCTAAGGCCAAAATGGGTTTTAGACAGGCATTGGTCCCACTGAGACCCTGGAAACTGATTCATTTTAAGTGGATGCTGGTCATTGTGAGACCACCTTTAGTTCCTGTTCATTCATCCAGCCTGTATTCTGATTAGAAAAACTCAGGGATCAGTTTCACACTCAGTTTCACTTAGGTGTGAAACTGAGTGAATATGTAGATACTGTATTAATGTTTATAATTCAGGTTAACAACGATGTTATTGCTCTGTACTAGTGATAGATAGGAGCAGAAGTTAAGCGATAGACAATAAGCAATCGTCTATAATCGCTGTGACTGCATTATATGAAGGTTAAAGCAGGAGGAGGATAAACTATAAACATTACTATAGCAATAATTGATCCAAGTACCACTGTGATTTTCAGCTTTATACTCTGTTCATTGAGGGCAGAGTGGAACCAGCTAATCCTGCCTGACTGGAGAAACAAGAAAAGAAAGTAAAAGGGGAGGAAATTACAAAAATAAATTTGCTCAGTGGAAACACATTAATTTAAAAAGAAATGTTAAAATGTTTGTTTATTTTTTATCAAAAACCTATGTTTTTTTGGCTATTCTCAAAGAGATGAATTTCACAAAACCACAATGGAAACACTTTTTGTGCATCACACAGTCACATGATCAACAGCAGGAAGTTACTACTGGGAAAAACCACGAAGAAGAAGACAGGAAAAACCAAACAGATGATGGTTGTTTTCTGTTTTTGTTTTTCCAAACTATGTGCAGCTGGCTCATAGTGCCGACAGCATCACACTGTTCATTTTGACACTTTATTTGATGGGGTCTGCATGACACTCACATCATAACATGACACCTGTCTTGACCATGAAGGAGTCTTCATGAATATTGTCATGAAGTGTCATTTGGTAAATAATGACACTTTTAATGCAAAGTTGATTTTTTAAATTGAGTATTAATACAAGCTTTAATGTAACTTTGCATAAAAATGTATTTGCTTACCAAATTAAGTTGGCACTTTTAATGCAACTTTCAATGCAACTTTTTATGCAAATTTGCATTAAAATTGCTTCATGGTCATGACAGGTTTTAAGTCATGTTTATTACAGCTCAATGTCAGTCTGATGCACATCTCATCAAATAAAGTGTAACCCAGTTCATAAAAAGTTATGTCACTCCATAACTCTTCTGTAAAATCACAAACTGTAGTTTCCCCAAAACAAGCCGCTTATACATATTATACATATAAGCGGCTTGTTGCTCCACCACCTCAATAAGACGTAAACGTCTCCTCTGATTGGCTGATGAGTGGTATCTTCATGGATGAAAATATTTTTTGTAACTATTTCCATCCGTTGTTGCCATAATTTTTTATTGACCTATCATGTGAACAGGTTTATTTATCAATTTCATTTCATGGAAACATCACAATCGCAAAGTTGTGTATTTTTGACAGTAGCAGAGTATAGATTTGTGAACATCTGTAAGGAAAATGCAGCAACTGACATGCTGCATTTTAAATGCATGTTGTTAGCAGCAAACAATTTGTCTACTGTTTGGAAATATGAGAATGACCCAGGGAAAACAATCAAGATAGCAAAGGAGTGAGTTGAGGAGCAGATTGTGAATGTTCTTGACTGGGCCAGTCGGTGGCTGGACGTTGATCAAATGGAACATCTCTGGGCACCAATTCTGCCCGTCTGATCTGACTCCTTCAGATTCTGCAGAAAAGAAAGTTAGGAAATAGTCAAGCACATTCATACAGGAAGATCTGCAACGTCTTAAGGGTCTTCTGACCCAGGTCTCGAGGTCCAGTGACCTGAAACACTTAGATGTGTCTGCTTCACATGTGAAAGTTGCAGGACTGGATTTGAAGTCCTCCTATGTAGATGGTGGCAAAGACTGTGAACATATGGGTCAGATTTTGATTTTGGTTGATTTAAATCAACTTCACAATTCTCACTTTATGCTTAGAATTTTGAGGAAAAACTTTAATCTATATTGGAATAAACCTGAAACATATCAAATAAAAAGAGCCCAACAGTCAAGATGGTGAAACTGTCCCAAAATCAGCCCTGGGCTCGTAGAACTGCATTAGATTATCTTAGAACCATCTTAAAAATACAACACTGAATGGAATTTCACAGCTGTTCTGCATGAGATTTTTTTCACCTACAAAGGTCACACTTCTAATGAAAAAACAATAATTCAAGTAGACCACAGACACAGAGAATTGCTAAACAAACATGCTTCAACTTTGTGCATGTACAGTCTCAGCTTGTGCACACTCCTTCATCTCTGAGCTTCTGCACTTCAACCCTTCCACAAGCCGAGAGGCAGCACACACTCTTATCTCTTGCAGGAGGGCTTAAGATGGAAAGTTGGCTGTACAGTAAATACCACCTGCTTCCTTGCCTCCCTCCTCCTTCATCACACTCTCATTTTACAGCTTTACCATGTCCCCTTGCAGTGACTGCCCCACCATGGGACATCATCATCCTGTGCCATGTTTGGATTGATCCTTCCACCTATCTTCCACACCTCCTGCTGGTCAAAACTAAGCCATGTGTAGCCTCCATGCTGGAATGTTGTAGACTGAGAGACAGGAGGCTCCCTGGGGCTTCGTTGCATGCCAGGCACAGTCGGAGTGCACTCAATGTGATACTGCCTCTCCTCGGGTGACAACACCATCTTCTCGGCATCGCTCCCCTACCCTCAGCTTCCCGTTCCCCCCGTCCTGAAACAGATGCTCGGGATGAGAGCGGGTGCCAGTCAGGGGGGACGTGGGTTAATTGGGGTAGTAGTGGGGGTTAATTTCAATTAAAACTTCAACTAATGGAGGTCAGGAAAGCGTCTGCAAACACCTGATTAAAACAAATGTTCCTGCCAGTCAAAACTTTATCTTGGTCAGCCTCTGGGCAGAGTGTCCTCGAGTGAGAAAGACAGAATAAAAAAAGTGGGAGCTGGCAGAGGGAGAAAGAATGACTAATTGGGCAACACTTTTCAGTGCAACATCTGCAGGGTGATCAGTGAGTTTGCTCTGTCTGAGCTTCTCTGTATCTGCCAAAGCATGTTTACTCTTCCTCCAGAGATGGTAATCTAATGCTGAGGCTATTCTTTAAATATAAAAGGAAAACATTTGGTGCTTTCCTGTTTCTTGTGACTGTTGTGAAATTAAGAGGTACAGATGTTAAAAATGAGTAGATTTGACTTGATAGAAAGGACTAAAACAACATATTTCAGTTAAGCCTAAACAACTAAAAAGGTCCAGGAGAACTTGGGTGATAATACTGGGGTTCACAGTACCAAGAAGGAAACCCAAATGTGAACCAACTGAACTCAACATTAATCTCAAAAGCTTCCACAGAGCTTTACATTCTTTTTTTTTAAATTACATCATAAATCACTTCTAAATGTTTGAATATCTCTCTTAAACCATGGCCCTCACAGAATCGCATAGAGGGCGAAAAGCTTGCAGGGTCCACTGAAAATGATTTGATTGAATATTTGCAACTTTTTGAATGTTGTTAGGACAACAAAAAATTGAAGGAAATACTAAACATTAGTTTATATACCCATTTAAATATGTTCAAGTAAATATTTATCTGACTTAATTATTTGACGGTGAGGAACAGAGCTGCTCTTTGGTTGTCTCCCACAGCACATGCTTGATTTTCTTTGACTCACTAAGTAAATAAATAAATAAAACCAAGTTAAACAATAGTTCTACTATAAATAGTATTACTGTGACATTCCTATTTACCTATAGTGCAACTCAAATTATTTTTTAAATCCAGTAAGTATAAGCTTGGAGTTTAAAAATATGCATAAAAATTAGAGTGAGGTGAAAAATATTTGCCTTGTAATTGTTTACACATACTCACATTTTATCAAATAACATTAAGTGACACCTTAAAAATTGTCATTACAAATGAAGCATGGTTGATAATTGAATCAATAAGTGGACATAAATAAATATACGGTCTGCGTATATCATGATGCACAGCAATACTTTCATATTGGAAAGTGGAAACTGTGTAACAATACAGATCCAGATTAAGTTATTTTCAACAAGTCTAGCTGTTTTGTAAATTAAATTCTTCTCAATCAAGCAAAGACCTTTGGGAAAACCAATAAAGTTGTATATTTTACAAAACAGGGGTCCTACATATAAGTGGAAAGACTGATGAAAGTTATTTGGTAATTAACAATTCCAAAACCTGGCATTTTTCAAGTTGTTTTTGATACACACGTTACATGAAGTGAAAGTCACTTATTTCACCTGTAGAAACAGCTGAATATGCTCAGGAAAAACCTGATGTCACATGTGAGTAAAAGTTGAAAGGTCAGGAGATCACAACATCTGTTGAAACAAACACCTGATAGCACTTGATTCTAAAAACCATTCAGAAGATCAAAAATAAAATTGGTTCATTTCTACACAAACATAAATGAAATGCCACTATCATATCCATGTGCTGAACCGAGCTATACAGAAGGTGTGTTTTGTTGTTTTTCCATGTTAATAAGCAGCACTTAGTGGGGCTGGCGGTGGGGTAGAGGGGACACGTTACTAATGCATGCGATGCCACTCTGCTGCCAATATGCTCTGCAATGCATGCTGCAGCAGCTTCCAACATCTGGCACTGGCCCTCAGGGAGATGGCAGGGGGTGGGACCCCACTGCGGCTAAATATGGCACAGGGCTACACAGCATTTCCTTAATCATTGAGTTGCTGTCTTGCAGCACACACACTTCCCCAGATCTTACATACACCCACATTGCTAAACATCTGCACAGCCATAAGGCATCTCTTTACAGGGCTCTTTAGAACAGGATCGCTTGCATTAATCTTCTCAAATTTGTGATTTTTGTCGTCCACCTTTCTGTGTCCATGTAATGATCTCTTGCATAGTTCAAACCAAGTGATATGGCTTCTTTTGCAGTTGTCATTGTACTGTCTTGGCCTCAGTGAAATGGTCATAGCTTAACTTCATTTTTTTCAGAACTGTATATGGAGGCTGTAGACCTTAATGCAGCTATCTGATTCAATTCCTGACTCTGATCCATTTGCTGCATTTGTCTTTGTCTATTCTGTACTTCTTCCTGTTAACGTACCAATGAATAAAGTCAACTAGTGGGAAAGAAAAGAAAAGACAGAAAACTCAATATATAACAGAATATAACAGTTTTTGTTTTATTTTGCTGTAAAATAATACCATACGCCTGAAAAAATACTAATCACCCCCTTTAAATATATAGTCAGTCGTGTTAGATTATAAATAAAGTTTTGATTGTCTTTGCTCCTTGTTTAATGTAAATATTCTTGTCATCTTGTTGCATGCAGCAGTCGCTTCACTTCTCTTCATATGGATCCTCTTGTATTTCAGCAGTCTGTCATCCTTTGTTCTGTGGTAACACTGTTTATTTTGTGACCATCAAAATGAGTTATTGAGTTATGAATTAATGTCTGTAGAGTAGCCACAGTCTTGTGAGTTCAACACCATTCTTGTTTTCTTAGGTTTCTGACAACATTGTCAGCAGATGTGCAGCTTCACCAAGTGTTTGTTAGTTGCTGCCACCGTTAGTCTGATGGAGCTGAGTTGGGAAGGCGAGGGGTGATGGAGACTCCAGGTTCAAGGAGGAGCATTCTGGCACCAGGCAGCGCAACTATGAATGGCTGCCACAGGAGAATAAAGGATTTCTCAAATAAGCATGAAAGAATCAAGGCATGTTTTTGATGGGAGGAAAATATTATAACATGATGGAAAGTTAAAAAAAAGTCAATTCTACATAATATCGCATTCAAAATTATTTGCTTAGGAAAAATGCACAAACAATAAAATGGGGAAAAAAAAACAAAACAAATGATAAGGTTCAGCTTATGCAGAGGAAGCATCATACTGGTGGTATCAGAGGGCTGCATGGCAAACGCTTCCATCAGACTGCACCAGGGCAGCTGTGGCTACAATGTAGTAGCTAGCCATCAGTGTGTGTGTGTGACTGAATGTAATGTGAAGCTGTTTGGAGTCGATAAAGCACTATACAAGCTGTTTACCATTTTACTTTTCTATCTAAAGAAGCAACAACAGCAGAAGACATGAAAAGAGCAGACTCTCTTTGTCACTTTTTTGATGTAGAAGAGCTGACACTAAAAGGTTTTAACTGGATGGATCCCAGATGTGGCT
Source organism: Poeciliopsis turneri (assembly GCA_922788865.1). NCBI lineage: Eukaryota > Metazoa > Chordata > Actinopteri > Cyprinodontiformes > Poeciliidae > Poeciliopsis > Poeciliopsis turneri. The sequence continues at coordinate 276,619 of CAKLNU010000326.1, forward strand.
CAACTATCATTATCAGTTGTCACAACTGGAAAGCAGTGGGAAAATATACAAGTGAAGAGGGATTCAGAGATAAGACACTCATCTGATGTCAGCATGACATACTGTACAGAAAAACTGCTAGAGGCAACTTGCAGGTCAGTGGAAACATTGATGCTCCACAGTCATATGAAGAGTCTTATTATTTTTCTTTCTTCTTATATTTGAAAAGATAAGAAAATACAAACCAAATAAAACTGAGCCCATGAAATTATAACCTTTCCGATTCCAGAATGTAAGTTTTGAATTTTGTTCTGTATTTAACATCGAGCCAATGAAGGAAAGCTAAAATTTGGAAAACAGGAGCACTCTCTTGCTGTAGCATTTTGGGTAAGCTGTAGGCTTTTAACTACATATTGTAGACGTCCTGATAATAAAGAATTACAACCATCATGCCTGGAAGTAACAAATGCATGGACTATTTTGATTCCTGGTCAAGAGACTTGGAATTTTGGAAATCCTGGAAATGTCCTCAAACTGGGATTTGCATGAAATCCCCTGGTCAAACATAACAGCAAGGTAATTTTCTCTAATACAGGACATCAATTTAATGCTATACAGATGACCAAATAAACAGTTTCTTTTTCAAACACACTGGTTCAAAGACAACTTCTGTCTTGTCTTAATAAAAGCAGGGAGTGATTCCCATGGTATTCAATATGACTATAGTGTGAAGAAGATTCATCAATAACATAAGCAAGCTGGAATCAGAAAATTCTTTATTCCTAGGAATGTGACATAAAATGTGTAGAAAATAGCTAACTTTGCAAAAGATTTCCTAAGTTGTATTCAACCTATTGTTTACTAATAGTTAATTTATATTATTTTGACTTATTTTATGTATTTTCAACCAGCCAATCTGGATATTTTTCCCCAAGTGCATTCATATTAATAAATTCAAATATGGGTTCTGTTTCCACTGGACATAACAATCTGAAAGCAGGTATGAAATTTACTTTTCATAAAAATGAAAAATAAAAAACATTTTCTCTGCAAAAAAAACTATTGATATGAAGAAAGTTAATTTGTGTGTTAAAATTTTATTTTATGAATGATTCGTATTTTTTATTTGATTTTGTTTGAATCAAATGCAACATTGAAAATATTTTAAATGAAAGAGTTTAGAGTTCATTTCTGAACTCAATCCATTGGAGAATTGATAAGGAATTGAAGAAATATGTGAGATTGACAACAGAATCAATATCACTAAATTCTTATCAATTCCCATCTCTACCAGTGACCAATTTTTATCAAGTTCAGTTCCTTTAAGATTTAATATTCATTTGCATTACTTGGTAACAATTCCACAGCACAGCTTTTATAAAGAAAAACTAGCATTGACACAAAAAACACACATGATGTAATTTCAAAGTTAAAGTAAAAGGCAAATGGCCTGTAGATGTACAGTGCTTTAAGTCCAAAGGACCCCACAACATTCACACTACATTCAGTCATTCACCCACCCACACACACACACACAGACCAGCACACACACACGCACATGCACACAGACTGTGATGAATAACTTCTTTAACAGCCCAGTTTACTTACATTGTTTCACTTTGGATCAATTGCTTTTTCTTCATGTCAAAACATCTCTTTCTAAATATACAAAAGAAAAACCAAAACTTTAATTCAAATCTGATAGAAAAACAACAAAATTATTTTTCACTGTAAATAACATTGCAGAAATTGTAGCTTGCTTTATAGATGTTTTCCACTAGTTGTGTTTGAAATTGTGATCTTTTGAAATCATGTCACCAAGAGCTAATTGCTATTTTCTCTAACGTATGCTTTTCCACCCCTTGGTGTTCAACCTTTAGCTTAAAATCCCCAACCCCACCCTTCACTATGCAGCCCTCCCTCCATTCACACATAGCACCATTTCCCACCCATGATAGTGTTGCTAATCCTGAGATCGCCTCAGTACACTTGCCATCACCTTCATGTCTCCACCCTGACAGAATGGAAACGATGGGCCAGAAATCTGCTCTCTGTGGAAACGGATTTAGCTGTGTGTGTGCACGTGGGCATGCGCATGCGTGTGTATGTGTGTGTGTGGTAGGTAGCGGCAGACAGAAGCATGTGTTAATAAGCCTATCTGCCCATCCAAGTGTTAATGTGTGAGATGTCAGCTGATATGATGGTCCAGGGTGGGCTCGTCTCTCCCCATGTTTACCTGCCCTCCAGTGCCAGTCTTTCTCTCCTGTGGAGAAGAGGGATTTTGGCCTTCGATCCTCGATCGCTCCGCGTCTGGGCACAGGTGGCGCTCAGTGTGTATAGACTCTCTAACCTCCATGTGTATGTTCATTCTCAGAATGTGTGTGCCTGAGCATATGTGTTGGCCTGCACTTTATCTCAAAGAAGATAATCTTTCACCAACACATACTTGAACGTAGCTATTTTAATGCATAACAGAGTAAGACCAATGTTTTGGAATCTGACAGGTGACTGCCTGCAGTATATGCTGCTAATTTTGAATCCTGAAATATGTTGTAGTTATTCATGGAGTTCGTCACTTTTTTTCAGGTATAAAGTCCATGGTGCCAGGATTTGCACGTAAACTGTTACTTTTGCAGATGGATGCAAACACCAGGCCATAAGAAAACCCATCTTTCACGGTTATGTGCAGATGTAAGAAATTTTGACATAAGATGAGAGCCACCGTCAACTAATCAAATGATTGGAAGGTTTATCTTTAGATCCCCATCCTTTTACGTTCAGATACTGTTAAAACATGGCATCATTTATCCATACAATTTGATTCCAGTGGAGGGAGAATGCAGAACTTACAGACCCTTTGTGATACCATGTTGAAGGCTTATATTTATTCATTTCACATATCATAATGTGAAACTTCCTTCTGTGAGCATCAATGTCACTGAGTTGTATGAGGGTAGGTGTTTTTTGGGGATTTGTAGGTGTGGAACCCGGTATCCTGTGGATTCTCTCCATACCCACAGAGCTTTGCTCACTGTAGCCTGGCCTGGCCATCTGCCACTGTGGGCTCCAAACAGGAGAGTCACAGGGTTGGTGTTGTTACACCCCATGGTCCGCGGTGACAGGATGATGCACCAAGTGTAGCAGGACGCGGCATAAATCTGGCCTGACTGAAGTTAACACTGACTTTGTTTGCTTTCTGGATATGCACTAATTACCTGGTAAATTCAGTGCTGTTTCTTGCAAATGGTTTAAAGTTTAAACTGGTCGTACATATGTCATACATATTTTGTGCAAAATTTAGCCTCTAACATCAGAAACTGTCATGGAACAAAGATTTGTTTTGCCACTTTGGCTGCTGTTCCAATTTTAAGTTAAATGTCAACTGCATTTTTATTACACACCTGTAAAAATGATTTCCATTCACACAGCTGTTTTGTAAACTAATAATTCAGTAATGTTTTTTTTTTTCTTTTAAGGATTTTTGATGATGAATAAAGAAACAACAATAAAAATCAAGACAGAGTAATAAAAAAATAATATTCAGTACATCTTCTTTGGTGGGGTCCAATAAGGAACTTGAATAACAGAAAGGTAGAGAAACACTGATTTACATGATGGGAGACATTCATGTCTGCAAGAATACTTTTCAGATTCTCATGTTTCATAATTTGTATTGTTTTTACAATGAAAAGTGCTAAATAATTTCATTTGAAATGTATTTAACACCTTCAGCGTAATGATGTATACACTCCATGTTGTGCATGGCACACTTAGGTCTGCTCCGCTGAACCCGACACCTGACCTGCAGGATGCAACAGGAATACAAGCCTCGCAGATCCATAAAAATGTGCAGCACAATATTTTACTGGTGATGAACAGCCTATTCTAGTTAATGGTTGTTTGTATTAAATTGCTTACAATTTTTTTTGTCTGACTCCGAGTTCTTCTTCTTGAATTCTAAAGCTCTACTTAGAACCTTAAGATCAAACAACACAAAATGTGAATTCTTGCCATTTTACAAATGGCCTTTGTAGCTGGAATTTACAGTCTCAGATAAATCATTCTTAGGCCAGGTATTTCATCTATTACAGCATTTATGTTTAAATTCTAGAATATATCATCCAAATAATAGATGGTAAAGATTTAGGAGGCTTCAGAAGGAAGATCAGCTATAGAGTACATAGTCTAGTGTAAGCCTTCCCATTGCCACCAGGAGGGCTGTGATCACCCAGAGCACAAAAAATATCTTGGTATTCTGACAGTGGTGAGATCTTTTGGTGGGGTTGATTACATTGTAAGCTTCTATTTTCTGTCATCCCTACAGAGTTATTTTTTTAAACTCATGGAGTTCTTGCTACTTAATGGAAATTAAGTTCTGTCATTTGATTTTTGACAGTGAACTATACTGATTGGCTATAATAAAGACTATTAAGTGTTAATGTTGTTCTTAAAACATGATGCAATGTAAATACAATGTAATATTATCAAAAAGAATTAATGAGTGTTAAAATAGATGTCTTACTGCATGTTTCCTGTTCTAGGGGCCACAAATGTTCATTTACCCCTTTAAGCCACCTGTCAGACAAACCATAGTTAATATTGATGGCTTGTCTGAAAGACATTAGCCAGACATGCCCAGTGACGCAGACTGTAAAAGTGACCCATATTAATACTGTAGGCTTCAGTTAATTTTCCACATAGTACAGTAAAGCGACTCAGCCGTGACCTGCCTTTGCAGAGCCAGCTCTGTAAATGTCACCCATATGGCCCACTCATTCATTTCTCTCAAAACAAATTCCCACAAAAGAATGACTATAAGTGTATTTAAAAGGCAAAAGCAGCCAGAAAGAAACCTCTTATCCACTGCTCGTTTTTCCCACAAGCTAGAGGTGCTCTTTTAATTTTCATTCTGAAAGGTCAGTGAAAATGTTCTCCATCTCCATCTTAATTGATTCTTTAAATGCAGCTGGTCCTGTGCATTGGGAGCCAAGAAGAAAATCTACAGAGGTGTTTGCCTACCTTAGTCACAGTTAGAAGTCCAGTAACTGTTTCCAAATTGTATTGAGCGTCTAAAATACTTGCAAGTTTCTGGATCTTGAAGCCAGAATATGTATTCTTTTGGCATATAAAACTGGACATAATAGTTCCAGGGCAGACATCGCCGTTTTTTACTCAAACAGGCAAAGTGAACTTGTTTTTCTGATCAAATCAGAGGAAGAGGGACATGCACTTGCTTTACTAAATGTCCACATATATGCTAATAATAACTGTGCTAATTCCAGGTCGGAAGTATTCTAATTTACTGACCAATGAATACAATCTATGATTTGCGCAAAGAAATAAAGCTTCTACACAGGGACGGATTAGCTTTAATGTTGACATAAGAATAAATATTTTCAGATATTAACCTGTTGTCCAATAAATACTGGATAAAAAGAAAGTTAATGCGATCTTATTTCCATTTCATTTCATTCTTACTGAAGGGCTCACACAGATGTGGAACTCATGTCTATTTTACCAAACACCCAAAACTTTTTTGGTGTGATTAAGATCAGAAAAAAATAATGAAGGTCGGTCCAAAGGTCGGAGTTTCATTCTCTTGGAACAAGTTGTCTGACCACAGTTGAGCCAAAGTCTTGTCCTGTTCAAAGACAGTGACCACCACACAGGTGTAGACACTCTGCCTATAAGGCCCACTGCAAAATTCCAACAAATTATTGTTTTGAGGAATTGAAGCTCCATTTTACCAGTGAAGGACAGCACTCCCAGATAAGCACAGTCTTCTCTTTGACCAAGTTGGAAACGTGTGATTTTCTCATCATTCCTCTAATCTTCTAAGCTATACATTTGGGTGCATGGAGAGGCTGGAGCTTATCACTAGTGGTCATTGGGGGACAGTCAGGTTACACCCTAGAAAGGTTGATATTACATCACAAATGTTCAAAATTAGTTGATATAATAGACACATTAGTATTAACTTAAATATAAGCTATGTAGTCTATAGGCCTATAGACTGAATTAAAGCTGAATTAAAGCTGATGAACATTTTCACTCATGTTTTCCCACAGTGTAGGAAAATCTGATGTATGGACTGGTCATGTTAATAATGCCCACCAGGAAGGCAGGCATTATTGCATGTAATGCTGGCTGTGATATCATAAACCTATGGATAGCTTTACAGAATTATGTTGTTCCTTATGTTCAAGCTGTAAGTTAATTAATATTTGATTAATTCAAACATACCTGTCTAATAATTAGTGCTGTAGAAATTCAGAGTGATTAACACCTATTATTGGACAGGGTTGGTATGGTTCTGGTGGGTCGGTCTCTCCAATATTGGACCCAGTTCAGCATATAGATCCAAAGCTCCAGGGAGTCTAAATCAGCTTAGCCACTCATCATCATGGGCCAGAAGACCTTGGTGATCTCTGATCCTAATCCTCAAATTCGCAACATCTTCCCACAGCGCAGAATTACTCACGGATGTTACGTCAGTATTGTTATAATCTAAGCTTAATTTGTGCTAAAAAATAAATTAAAATGAAACTGGGGTACATCTTGCCCTGGGAATCAACAGACAGAGGATTGTGATGTTGAGAAAATGTTAGTTTGCAGACTTTGGTTTAGGGTTGAGGATGTCTTGTAGTTCTTTTCTGTTTATCTGAAAGGTCCTCAATTATGGCTCACTGGTGCAAACATATAACACTGCACCTTTAAATGGTTATGATAAAGTCGACCTATGGTTAAAGTTTGATGTGTAATTAAAAGATTCATGAGGCAGCGTGTCTTCAATTCCCCACCTGACTATCCATTTCTAAAATGAGGATGTATGATATGCATGGGTCGGATTTGGCATGAGAGGCCGCTCATTCTCACATCAAGTTTATAAATTATAACTTTTGCATGGAAAGATTAGAAAACAAATACAAACTGTATCTCAATTCACCCTAAATTCATGCATAAGCTCAGATGATGTATGCAAACTCAAAATTTCAGAAGCAAATCTGCCTTTGAAAGGACACTTCACTGTAGTGTTTAAGAAGATATTTGAGAGCGCCAACTATGAACCTGATGTCACATATTTATTTAAGTTTGAAAATTGAAAACAAATTGCAATTAATTCCATCATTGGAGTAAAAGTGTTCAATAATAAATAATGATCAGAAACAGAAATCTCTAGGATATATTGGAAAAGTTTCAACATCCTTTTTTGTTTGTCTGATGTGCAGACCTCAGTCACTGAGGCCAAATTGCCATCATGAAATACACTGCCTGGCCAAAATAAAAATCGCCACCAAAAAATGGTCACACTCTCTAATATTTTGTTGGACCGCCTTTAGCTTTGATTACAGCCCGCATTCGCTGTGGCATTATTTCAATAAGCTTCTGAAGTGTCACAAGATTTATTTCCATCCAGTGTTGCATTAATTTTTCACCAAGATCTTGTATTGATGATGGGAGAGTCTGACCACTGCACACAGCCTTCTCCAGCACATCCCAAAGATTCTCAATGGGGTTAAGGTCTGGACTCTATGGTGGCCAATCCATGTGTGAAAAAGATGTCTCATGCTCCCTGAACCACTCTTTCACAATTTTAGCCCGATGAATCCTGGCATTGTCATCTTGGAATATGCCCGATCCATTTGGGAAGAAAAAATCCATTGATGGAATAACCTGGTCATTCAGTATATTCAGGTAGTCAGCTGACCTCATTCTTTGGACACACAATGTTGCTGAACCGAGACCTGACCAACTGCAGCAACCCCAGATCATAATACTGCCCCCACAGGCTTGTACAGTAGGCACTAGGCATGATGGGTGCATCACTTCACCTGCCTCTCTTCTTACTCTGATGCACCCATCACTCTGGAACAGGGTAAATCTGGACTCATCAGACCACATGACCCTCTTCCATTCCTCCAGAGTCCAATCTTTATGCTCCCCAGCAAACTGAACATGCCAATGATTTGACCCTTCTTGAACAGACTAATGTCTTTTCCACGACCACAGGATGTGTCTTTTGCCATGGTTGTTTAAGAAATGAGGAGTTACTCATTGCATCAGCTGGGGTTAAATAACTTGTTGCCAGCTGAAAGATAATCGCCTATGCAGTAATTATCCAATAGGAGGCTGGTACCTATTTGCTTAGTTAAATCTAGGTGGCAACTTTTATTTTGGCCAGGCAGTGTATCTGCCCAAGAGCATCTGGAAGTTTTTCTCTTTTATCTTTGATGAATTCACTGAATTAATAGTGAATAAAACCTGAAGGTACTGTAAAGTGGCTGAAGAATAAAGGAGTAAGGGCAATCACAGAAATCCAAGGATACAACCTTCAATATTAAACAGAAAAAAGTCTAAATATCAACGAAAAAGCATATTGAGATGGAAGGCAGCTAAATGCAAAGACAAGTAAAAAAAGTAAGCACGTTTTTATTGCGGAGCATAGAGGCTTACTGGTAAGAGACAGACTCAGTGTTGAAAGAAAGGCCAAACAGACAGTGTGGATGATTGTGTGTCTGAGATGAGAGCTGACCCAAGGCAACTGTTAGAGAAGCCTACAGCAGTTTCTACAGCACCATTAAACATGAGGATCTGATAAGCAAAGATGGAGTTCATTGCAGTAAAAGCGTTTGAAGAGTGGGTCAATGATACTGTGTGCAGAGGAACTGATGAACATCATTACTCTGTTGGCTGGTGTGAATCATTGCTCACTTTTCTTTGGTCAATAAGTAAATGAGTTTCCAACAAACTACTGGACTCAAAGTTCTCCAGTGGTCTGGAGTATAAAAAATGAAGATACCAACAGGCTGTTCAGATTCTATTAATGATGATGAGACACATAAAGAGTAAATGAATCACCTGTGAAAAAATAACCTCTCCCCTGACAAATTTTGTAAATTTCCAGCAAAGTGGGTGGAGCCAAGAGACATTGTTCATGTGTAACGAGATATTTGGTAAACTGAATACATTTTATGTGATTTCCTGCCGCATTATTTCGTTTTAGCTTTTACTCCTTGTTTTCTTAGGCGTCTTCCAGATTAGCTTCCCTTCAGCTGCTTGGCTGCTGGTTTTCCTCAGCATTTTCATTCTGTGTTCGCCCAGTTCTCACTTCCATGTTATCAGCTCAAAGTGGTCAGCACTTATATACACTAATCCCAATTAACTTGTGGTGGTTAGTGTTCCTTCTGAATCTTGTTCAGAAATCATCTTCCTTTCTCCTGCTGGGTTTGGTTTGGTTTTATATTTATTCATTTCATTAAAAACAAAACAATTATATACAATAGAGGGAAATATACAAATCAATAAAATGAAAGGCAGCGGAAAGAAGAAAAAAATCTTCTAATATCTGCCCATTTTATACCAAGAATACCTTAAACAATAAGCATTTACAAAATAAGAAAAATCAACCTTCTCCCCTCATGGACAAGCTTACATTGTTCATTGCCTCTCCAGACTATTTCATTAGCTATTATTTTGGCTTGTCCATTGGGCCTTCATGCACTGTCATCTGATAGTTTCCCTTTAGTGGCTGGCCTCCATCTATCGGTATCCTACAGCCTCCCATTACCATCTGGGCTTCATCTTGCAGCATTCCATAGCGTTCTTTTATCAGCTAACCTTCATTTACCAGCATCTCATATTGTTATTGTAAACCTTTTTACTGTCAATTGTTAATCTTTCAACTCTTGTAGTATAACAACTGCATAGTATTTCTTAGTACTGTACTGGGGAATAGCAATTTTCTTACAGCCAGTCTAACTTAAAAAATAACTGCATTATATTTGAAGAAACATTTGGAGTCGCTTCACTGTAGTCAAATCAGCAGAGTAAGTCCTCCAGCTGATGCAAAAAAGCTTCAATTCAAATTCAAAAGCTGGATTTTGATGTAAAAGCAGTAAGTCAAAGACAGTTAAAGAAGTTAGTTGGACATATAAGAGATGAAATTCTCTCCTTAAACTCAGCCTGACGATCATCTTGTTGAGGCAGCTGCTGAATGTAACCAATAAGATGACATCTAATTTAACTTAGTTACTTTAAAATCAAGTAATCAGTGAAGAAACTAAGTTACCTTTTTAAGAAGTAATCAAAAAGTACTTTCTCAAGGTAACCATACTCTCATTTGTTGATAGTCGATCAACACTCACTTTTGCTCATCATCATCCGATAGGCTAAAGTGAAATTTAGCTTTTCAGCATATTAATCATATGCTTTGGGTAATTTTAGACAGATACTTTCTAGGTTTTCTGCATGTTTTGAACTGCGGAAAACATGCGGTTCAAAATATGCACCAAATTTGAGATCCTTGGTAGATTGACTGAGGTGCTTTTCCTAAGTGCTTTTGTTGAAAACTGTATCTTCATGTAAAAGACTGAAAGGTTCACTAGGTTTTATTTGATAAATATGTCAGAATGTATTCAAGGTTTTCTCCCAATATTATGAGATCATCAACAACATTTGTCTTAGATGACATGGAGAAGTTGAACCGCCACCCGCCCACTACCTCCATCATCCCATAATCACCCATCCAGCTGACATACTGTAGCTGTTATCTCCACTCAGTAATTTTGAGAAAGCCTGATCTGGCTTCAATGGGGCAGTGCACCCAACAAACATGATCTATTGCATACAAATGAGTACTGTAATTTATGCATAAATCACCATGGCTGGATTTGCTGGAAGGGCCCTTTTTAATTGTCTTTGATTAACAGTGGCATGTGCTAGAGATAGGGGGTTGCTGTCTTCAGGTCCCCTTTTGTTCTTGCCACAGCTTTCTGAGGGAAATTATGTGTGAGTCTGGAAAAATGTCAGAGGCTCAGTTTGATATCTACACACTATTACTGTGGGCTTGCAAACACTTGTACATACTGCTGGTACACAGACTGACATTTCAATGCAAAAAATATGTAGGGCATGGATGAACAAGGAAGACTGATATGTAAATAAATTTGTGTGCATTATAACACAGAACATACGCAAACAAGGCCCCTATGGTAATACATTAAATTGGGGTTCACAGTCAGTATGATTCAATTAATTAAGAAAATCTTTAAATGTTCTGTACCTCTAGCCAAAAACAGATTAGAAGAAAAATGAGCCTTTACATACCGTGTGTTTGACTGGACACATACAGATAAAGGGTGGGGAGTGAAAGGAATTCATATGAATTTGTTCTGACTGTGGCCCAGGATCAAGCACAGCTTTTCTTAGAGCAGTAACCTCAAATAACTAGAAAAGCATATATAACATAATCCAAATATGTAAATGGAATGTAGATCTCTAAATTGATAATTATTTTATGGTTGCATTAGTATAGTTAAATTTGTTGTTAATACTTTCTTCTGGAAGAATTAGGAACAGTAACAATGATCTGTTGCAGTGATATTGTTCCCTCAGAAAACAGATTCAGTATTCTTTGGTTATTCAGTATGGTAAAATACTTGTCCATAATGGGCAGGCTTGACTCTCTGTATATTTAGCTCACCTAACAGTTTGAGAATAAACTGAACATTCAAGTGAGATTAAATTTCTTGTTTTATCTACAAATAGTATTTTCCTTTGATTCAGAACCCTGACTTTAATTGAGAACTAAAAACCATTCACACATTGGGAAAAAAAATGCTGAACCTAATGCGCTGTACTATGTGTTGATGAGTCACATACCACCATCTTGTAGTACAATGGAGTAACTAAGCTACCTTTAGTTGTAATAAAAATGCTATATGTGTAAAACATGACTCAAAAGAAATTAGGTTTTGTAATTTGACACTATGAAATTGCGTGTGTGTGTCTCTGTTTCTGACACTTCATCACAGCAATCCTTCTCACTATGCCGTTTGTAACAGAGATGTTCTGTGAGGTGGAAATGGGTGGTGCTTTGTGACAGCAAGCGTTTAGGCACCTCGAATGGTTGCCATGGGAGATTCAAAAGGTTCTCAAATATGCATGAAAGAATCACAGCAACACTGTGGGTATGTTTTTGATGAATGAATGATATTGTAATGTACTATGAAGCTCAAAAAAGTGAATTTTGCATCACACCACTCCTACAAAATGTTGAGGTTTATGATTATATTTTTATTGCTCTTTCACAGAATGAAGGGGGATTTGGGTGGATTTCACCTAATAACTGAGAACATCATTTGAACCTGATTTTTGTATTTACATTGTTATGTAAGAATAAAACATGTTTCATCTGAAACATTTCAGTGTGATAAAAAAAAATTAAAAAAAAACCTCAAAACAGAGTAAATCTGTAAGGGGGTGTAAATACTTTTTCACCTACATTTTTTCCCTTTTTATGCACAAACATGGTCAGATTAACAAACTGAAATTTATGGAGAAAAAAATAGGGTCAACCAGAAGGTGGACTCTTTTAATTAAAAGCCTGTATTTGGGGGCTGTGGATGCTTGTAGCTATAAATTTGTGTAATCCGCTTTTGGTAGAAACAGGAAGGTGTCTTGCAAACATTGTCCTCTGACAAAACATTTATTCTGTGCACACATTCATGTGAGCTTGTCAGTCGCCCCCCCAACCCTAAACCCAGAAAGGTCACTGGCTTCTTTGATGTTGGCTCCATAGGTCGCCATTATTACTGTAGTCTATTGATTCCTATGGAGATGAGGTCTGCAGCCATGTTTCTGAGTGACTGATGCTGAGGTCAGGGTCTTCCTCTCCCTGCATTTTCTACTGAATGAAAAATCCAGCAAAAAGCCTCCTATTGCTCAACATGCTGAGCTTGTCTGAAGGACATACAGACATACAAGAATGCACTTACACATCAAGTAGATTAAGGATGTGCTGCAAGCTACCAGAGCATAGGCAATGTGCTGTTTAGCAGGGTTTAGTACAGTGTTGTGTTGTAATTGAAGCAGCTCACAGGAGATTTTCTTACATGTTCTTTTTCTGGGCTGAGATTTAAAATCTTTCGAATGTGACAGTGATAAGCCCGCTCTCAAAGAATAATCAGAATCTATTTCTTAAGATATTCTTGAAGACACTGTACTTATAGAAATGACAACATCATTTTTTTGGGAATGAACTGTAAACCGGATTTATAACTCCACAACCTCCGTTACAACAGAGCAGCAATGAGAACAATCACACCATGCAGACTTTTGGAGTGTGATTAATGCGCCATCTTGTTTAAGCAGTCTAAAGTCATTGCTGTGTGGCAGTTTATCTCAGCTCCTGTATTCTAATGATCCATAGCAACATAAAAGTCTCCTCTTTGTTCATCCATATGACCCTGACCTGCAACCCAAAGTACTTTGTTACTGTTGTTAACCATTTTGTCATGATGACCCCCAGGTCAACCCACTTCCTCTCTCTTCCTGTAGCTGCAGAGATAGACAGCAAGCCCCAGCTTGAGGTCTGCTGTGAGCTCCTGTGCTCACATCTGTCATGCTCATGCTCAGGTGACACCTTTTTCCACCTTAACTAATGCTCCTCATTCAAAGGTAGTGGCAACCAATCTGCTCCTAATAACCCAATAACCTCCATCAACATAACCTTGTACAAGTAAAATTTTCAGAAATGTCATTGTACTTGGTGACTTTTTTTCTGAGAAACCAAAAAACAAACATACAAGTAATTTGCATACTCAAGTAAATCCATTCAGCACTAAATGAATATTCTGAAAATCATGCATCAACTTCAAATTTTCTACACATAATTATGGAGTTACACAATTTGCACCTCAAACTGTTAATCAATGATTGACAGAACTTATGTAGAGCTTTCCAGTCTTTTGACCGCTTTATACTAGAGACACATTCACTCATTCACACTCACAAATGTGAACACATTCACACACCAACACACAGATTACAGGCAGGGTGGGGTGAAGAGCCTGGCCCAAAAAGAATAATTAGGGAAATGATTCTTTTTCTGTGTTAGTTTTGTTCCAGATGTAACAAGACAGACACATTTTGTCTGTCAATGAAAGTTAATTGCATTAAAATTTAGAAGCACTAAACCAAATATTTTTCCAGAAATGTTGGGGATCACAAAGATGCTTTTTGGTTTGGTTTAATTAGCCTTCAGGTTTCAGCAGCAATTTTATCCTCTTCCCTCATCGAGTGTCTTTCTTGCTGTCTAATAGTTAATAATCATGTTAACCAAGGCTGGAGGCCTGAAGTACAGTTCCACTGTGAACTTTTGGATGGATTGTCGATGTGCTTTGGTAGGTGTGCCCTAATTGGGATAGGTAAATATATTTCATGGTTTCTTGTTTTGTCTTGTCACTGGAGGCTAAAAGTTTTAGAAATAGCTTTCTATTTCTTTTCTACACCTAAAGATGTCAATGACTGCTTTTCATACAGCTGTGAATCACTTCAGACTGAACGTTTATGTTTTGTTTTTTAAGGACTTTTTGGTGTCAAATGAGTGTCTAAACTATTCAGCTGTAAGGATGGTGGAATGGAACTTAAAGTTTCCATTCGTCTGTGTGTACAACTATCATTACCTTTCAATCAACTTTATTCATGAAGAGTAACCTTCATGGTTTCATAATTGAAATTGTATTTTCAATTTGACAGTACAATTCAAGATTATGAATGAATGTCTCTTCATTCAAAATACTGATGGAGATACATCATTCAGTATCTTCTCAAAAACTGAATGATGTATAAAGAGCTTCACATAATGTGTTTTTTTTTCTTTTGCAACAATAATCAGAGAAAAACAGCAGTTTAAATATTTAGCAGCTTTTAACATGAAGCAGCTCCTAAAAACCATCAATAGTATCCTGTGATAAAAGTCACTCCTCAGGCTGATTGTCACAAGTAAAAGAGAAAAGGACCATTCACACATTTTAACTGGCATCAGCATTCTTCTACAGTAGCAGCTCTCACTCAAAGGGAGCAGCAAGTACGGAAAAACTGCTTAGGAACAGCTGAAAATATGACTGAATAATCATGGATCAAATCTTCCATGAGTTATTCTGCTTGCATCCAGCCTCTTCAGTTCCCTCTACAGTTGTCTTTCTTGGCATTAATAGTTTGCCTGAACAGTTTGTATTTCTTTCCTTGTTTGGCTGCAGCGGCTCCACACCGGCCTCCATCCACACCCAAACCCCAAGGCACCTCCGTTGCCCTCCTCTGCCCCCCTGCCCTCTCTCTGGGGTCATTATTGGCTCTGACATGCCCTGCTGGCTCCATGAATGTTAATACAATGTAGAAGGGGATTGGGCTTCAACGACACACTTAGACAAATACACCAGCAGACCTGTGCAATTACATAGAAATGCTTCTGTGTTTTTATGCAGCCAATCTGAGAAGACAGCATACAAAACACACACTCACACACATGCTCTAGTGTGGTCCATTGTAAATACATTCCATAATTCCAAAGGGCCTTCTGCACTGACATACACATATGTATTCCTATCTGATCCCAGATAACACAGATGGAAGATACTCTGTCTATGTCGGCCTGGAGCTCAGGAGATGTCAGTGTTAGGTGAGACAGAAAAAGTCATGATGTTGCCTGGACTTCCTCTCTCTAGTCGTCCCTCTGTCCTCCGTAGGATTCTCTCGTGTGTTTTTTTTTTCTAACCTATTTGCTCCCTGTAATTTTCCTCTTTGAACTAACCATTGACTATTTTGTTGACACAAAAATTATGTGCATAAATATATCAAGGACTAGGACAGGGCCTTTCGTCCAAACTCCTATTCCTTTCAAAACATATAACATGAGTTTGCTGAGAAATGTTGGTTTGAGATTTTCACACTAGGAGTGGAGCATTACCTCTGCTTTTGGTTGCTCCTTCATGGTGTAAGCTTGGTTTTCATTTTGAAAGACTGTGAAACACATTTTTTAATTTAGTTTAGACAGGATAAGTTGTCCCAGCATCATAACAGATTCAGATGATAATCAAAGTAATGTAATATGTTCTATTTTTTATTGCTGTGACTTGGTAGAATTTTGAGTAACACTTTATGTGAAGGGCTGTGCAAAAGCCTGACATGACACTGTCATAAACATGACATAACACCTGTGTTGAACATGAATGTTTATGACTGCTGTCATGAAGTGTCATTCAGATTATAATGTCATTTTTAAGGCAAAGTATCAACTTTGGAATCAGTGTCATTATTTACCAAATGACACTTTATGACAGCATCATAAACATTAACAAAAACTCCTTCATGTTCATAACAGGTGTTTTATTTATGACAGTGTCATGTCAGTCTTATGCGCACACCTTCAAATAAAGCGTTACTGAATGTTCTGGAATTCTTTTATCATAATCCTAAATCTATAAAAAAAATACAAAAAAAACAGAATTCCATACACACAAACATACACAAGTGTTGCTCTTTTCTTACATTCAAAACAGTAGTTAGCATTAATTTTTAACTCATGATTCAACAAGACAAAATGAGAGCAGAAGTGCTCATTTTGTTTCTTTACCTTTTGTACTGAATTTACAAATCAGTCGTGGTCAATGAACTTTAGCTTTTTTGACAAGAAACAACTCAAAATCTCAAAAAAAAAAAAGTAACGTTTAGCAGTGTGCTGTCATTTACAGCTTGACCCACATCAGTCCTTCTGGAGCCAGATCAGTGTTTGTTTCACATGCCTGCAGCATGTACTACCACTAAGCACCGCTCTGCGTTCATCCACATGCATTGCTTCTTCTTCTTTTCTCTCTACAACTTTGCTTTCTCTCTTTGTTTACTTCCTCTTAGTTTGCATCTTAATTCTTATATTATCATGTTTTGTTGGCTTGTCACTTTTTTCTCTCCTTTCTGTTTTCAGTTTTGAAATTTTTTATCTGTCAGCCTCGTTGTTTTTTTTCCTTTCCCTTTTCTGTCATGTTGGTATCTCATTTTAACCATTTGGTATTTCTTCCTAGTTGGGCAATTTAGAGTGTGTTTGAACAGGCACTCCAATGGAATACAAATTCTTGCATTATCTGATAAGTTTTTATTGTAATCCTTGACCCTGGCCCTGAATATCAAACACAGATTGGGGATTAAGGTGCTTAGCTGCTTCTGTCTTTGTGTGTGCATGCATGTGTGTGTGCGTGTGTGTGTGTGTGTGTGTGTGTGCGTGCGGTCCTGTATTTGATACAGTGAAAGGCCCATCTTTCCAACAAAGTGGAACAGGATGTGGGAACTCTTAATTTAACACGGTGCATTCCAGTAACTGCTTGGATCTGGTGCAACCTGGCTCATAATAAAGTTGTAATCAGATTTCTCTGACTTGTTGGTAATTATCTGGATAATTATCTGGAGATAATTATCTGTAATTATCTTCAGATAATTACATAAAACATTCATTTTAAACATTACAGTCACTTACAAGATTCTTAACGTCACATGAACTCTGGCCCTTCAATTAAGCATTTACAGTTATATCTTTAAAACTCCAACACCAAAAGCCCAAAGTCAAGGGCATTTTTAATGAAAACAACAACAAAAAAAATTCAACCAAATTGCATATCAGTTTTAAAGTTATGTACATCATAAATCAAATATTCAGAAATTACTATTAAAAAGAGAATGGATATTCATATGATCACTTATTAAGCCAACTGAGCCAGTTTATTAAAATAACAGCAATCAAAATGTCAAAAGGTCAGTGCTATTTACATTAATATCTTACTTATTGTTTAATTGTATTTATTTTCTTTAAAGACGCTTCTCATTTTGCAGTCAAACTATAGAGAATTGAAGCAGTAACAGTGGAGATATGGGAGCCGGTCTGAACGGTGTGGGTGAGCGGCGAGCTAATCAGTCTGTTGGAAACCATGCTGAACAGCCTCAACACGTTTCACTAAGTGTGCCCAAAAAGTTAGAGCAATGAGGAGGATGGGAAAGGGGTGGGCTATGCTATGCACTTAATACACCTATAAACGCCATGAAAATCTTTTAAAAATAATACATAGAAATATAAGTTGGAATATTTTGAGACTTGAGCACCAAACCGTTTTGTTGCCTACTATTTCAGTATTGACGTCAGTTAACTCTTTGTTTCACACTGGGAATCATTTGATTTTCAAAAGAGCCCAGTCCGAAGATCGTGGACTGCGGTTCGGGTCAGGGGTTTGGTGTGAATTAGGTGTCGGTTCAGGTTAGGAATATACTATGGATATAATAATAATATATTATTATAATAATAATGGATATAATAATAATATATCCATAGTATATGGGTTTGGGAAAATATCTAAATCAGGATTAAATGCAGATAATAAAATTTAAAGTGGATAGAAATACAAACATGCGTGCATGCGTGTGTGTGCGAGTTGTGGGGACTGGCTTCTCCAAAAGCCCAGGACCCCCAGAAGAAGTTCTGTTTCAGGACTTCTTCATGGTTAGGGTTAGATATGTAACAGTGATGATTAGATTTAGGGGAATAGTCAGCATTAGGTTATAGAATGCATGAAAACTGAATCAAAGTCAGTGCACAGTCCTTGTGAAGATACTGTGTGTGTGCGTGCATGTGTGTGTGTAACAAGTCAGAGGTTTAAATGATTCTGTATAATTATAGCTTGCACAGTGAAAGACGTGATCAAAATATATGACTTAATCCTGCAGCCGTTACAGTGCATCACACACATTGTGTTGTGCTGCGAGAGTGTTTCTGTGTGTGTGTGTAAATAAGATATTGCCACCCTCTGGTTGACCCTGCTGTGGATGATGATAATGGACTTTAAAAGAAAGGATGTGGGAGAGAACAAGCTCAAACACATTTGCACACAATCTTTGTCCTCACTGCAGCTTACCACACTTAAAGATACCTTACAGTTATCTTCAGTTTGATTTTGTGTTTACTTTACACGCAAATATTCCTTAAAATAAAATATATATACAATATATTACTTATTGAAATAGGTCAGCAATAATCAGATCTATTTTGTTGATTGCTGGTTGTTTTTGTTTTTGTTTTTTCTTTTTTTTTTTTTGTTAGATTTTTGATAGACAGAATTGGATCCAGTCTGATGGTTGCCTGATATTACAGTTTCATGTCTGGGTAATTGGGTTAGTTCTACTAACTAACACTAATGGTCACAGGTGCCTTAGATGCAAGTAACAACCAAACAGCCCTGCAAGATAGAAGTTTGGTTCTTTACTCAGATTTGATTATTACATTGAAATCGTGTGTCCCTGAGAGTTTCTCCTGTCAAAAATACTTATTGTTGTTAAAACAACAAAAAGAAGTACGAGCTCTCTGAAGCAGTCGTGTGTTATTTAAAAGCGTAAATCTTCTTTGAATGTAGAGTTCTGTTTGGTGATGTCAGCTGATGAAAATATTTTAAACACATTAATTTTAACCAATGACAAACAGTAGCTTGCCAATTATATCCGTTGAATTCCAGCTAAAAACTGTGATGTAGTTTCTGGGATTTGATGTTAATGACAAAGTAGTTTAGAAGTGGGAGGAAAATAATACATAGTTTTTGTTTGTTTTTTTTTGTTTTGTTTTTTTTTCAAATAAAGTAATATCTGAGATGTATGGCTGCATTTTTCCAGAGTTCCTATACTACTGTGCATCTAGTAAAGACTACTGTGGTATAATACAGCTCCAGTACAAATGTTACTGTTTTATGAGGAAATCTAAGGTTTAATGAACAAACAGCATCATGATATGCAGGAACACAGCAAATAGGTCAGAGAGAACCTTTTGGAGAAGTTTAAAGCAGTTAGGTTGTAATGAATCAGTGCAGACAGAATGAGGAACATTTATCATTTTTGTAGATGTTTTTTTGTATTTTCAAACTCAAAAGCCTGGAAACGAGCAAGGATAAAAAGTAAACAAGGAACAGAAAAGGCAATGCAGAGAAAAAGCATTTATAAATATCCAACATGAGCGCACACACAAATGAACGCACTTATTGACATGTGTGACAACCAATAGCAGGACATTTTTATCAGCTTGTACACCATTCTTATTTTCCCAATATCGTTGACAGCTTTCCATTGAAGTGTGTAAGATAGAAAGAACGGGCAAAAGAAGCTATGGTGAGGTGCTTACAACACACATACACACACACACGCACGCTCACGCACGCAAGTGAGCACACACACGCACACACACACACACACACACACACACACACACACACACACACACACACACACACAGGTCGAATAGTGCAACAGTAAGCCAATTGAGTGAAAGAAAAATCACTCCTACATGCATAGTGGCAGGCAACGGAAATTTCCTTGCAATCCCAATGACTGACTATTAATAAATGGAGTAAAGGCCTAATGAGAGCAGAATCCTCTGGAGGCAACTTTTCTTTTCTCATCAATACCCCACCTCTCTCTCATCATTTCCTGTTTCACAATAGAAGGTTTCTTCAGATATTCATTCAACAGCAGCTGATTTTTGTTCTTCTGCATGTGTTTGTTAGTCCAAAGAAAATTCTGCTTCTTTCATTTGCTGTTCAATTTTCAACAGGAACCGAGCATTTCAGCTTGTTTTTGAATTAGGCTGAAACCAGTAAGGCTTTAAGACGTCAAGTGTTCCAGGTTGACAGTCTCTGCTGCTGCATGAGAGCTTAGTGTCTGTTTTTCCAGAAAGCAATATGATGTTGTAAAATGAAAGTCTCAAAGACTGCATCATGTATATGCAGCTGCTTTAAGATAATAACTTTCTATAGTTTTACTTTTAAACTCTTTAAATCATTTCATTGTAAACCGTATTTTGTTCTTGTATTTCTGGAAATGAGGAAGCATTCAAGCTAATCATTTCAATGAAACATGATTATTAAGGGTAAACCAAGCGTAACTAATTGATACAAGAGCATCCTATGGGCAACTTTTACTGTATTATACCTGGAGCGTATCTTTCTACTGAAGGGAAATGTTAACAAAGGCCTGCTGGCTTCACCTGCCAGTCCATTCAGCTGCTGCTCTTATCTGTGAGGATGTGTTCCTGTCATGAGGTCTGTTTGTTCCACAGTTCCTAAGCAGTTTGGAAAAGAATGGAATTTGTTTTGAGAAATTTCTAGATTTGGATGAGCATGAAAGAAAAAGAAAATTGAGTTCAGAAAAAAAGGTTCTGAGTTTCCAGGCATTTCTTTTTGTCATTGCATTTTCTAGATTTCAAATACGCCCCAAAAATTAAATGGGCATTTCCAGTAGGTAACTATTTCCAGTAGATTTTTGTACATTTTTGTTATGCAATTTGTTGATTTGATTTTTTTAAGGTGTTGAAAAATGAACACAATATACATAGCATTTTTGTTGCTTGTTTGACATTCAGACCCTTTGTAGTTTTAGATTGGACTTGAGTTTCTACTTTGCTGGTCCTTTAACTGGACCTTGTTTATATCTCAAAGTGCTGATGTTGTCATTTTTCTGAATCTTAAAAAAAAAAAAAAAGTATTACAGACAACAAACTTGGAGGATCTGTTATTAATGTAAAACATTACGGTCCAAAATTTGTTATTACATGGAATTAAAGATGGCCCATATGGGAAAAAGTAGTAAAAAGAAAAAATGGCCCATTTATTTTATTATAATTGTAAAAATGTGGGCCCTCAATAAAAGATAGTTAGCATCTTTAATAATCTACTTTTAAATTAGGGAACAGTGTATTTATAGTCTGAGACAAACATAGAGTTACAAACCAACAGATCTAGTTCTCTATTGAACTTTAGCTTACAAGTCCAGGTACATGACTTAAAAGAAACAATGGAGGTGGCACTCAGTGTTTATAATGTGCAGTTTTTAAAAGAAACAATAATGACATTTTGGGGTTAGAAGAGACCAGTGTTATCATACCACATATTCTACCTGTATCACCAGCTTTGATTTGAAAGCATATGATGATCTTTTACAAACCTGGAACATTGGGAACATTGTGTCAATGCTCAGTTAGGATCATTGATTGTTAATCGTTGATTTACTGTCCTGAACATCTGTTTGATTTAAAACTAAAACTTTCTCTGCCATCCAAGACAGAAAAAAAGAAGTCTGCAAAATCTGAGACAGAGGCTTTGTAAAACAAAAAATATTTATTAAGTAACAAAAATGATTAAAAAAATAAATTTAATATCTAATGTATTTTATTTTAAAGCCCAACCTCAATAAAATTTAGTACAAAATAATCTGCATTTTATATGAATTATATAAACATGTTAGTTAAAATAACAACCATAAATTAGTTTGCATGTTGCATATTTAAGAAAACAATATAATATATCTTCTTTAATGTGGTTTTAATAATTCCATTATTTGTAGTACACATGTTTTATAATGAAATTTCTAAATGTTAAGGTTCAGTTGTGAAACACATTCATGTCCAGGCGGACTTGCTGAAGGTGACTGGACAAGGAATGACTAACACACAACACTGCCATCTAGTGGAGCACCAAAGAATCTTCTGTGCTCATGACAGTAGAAGAAGGGTTTCTCTAAAAAACAAGCAAGGGCACACATACATGCACCCATACACACACAGACACACATTTGAGAGCACGCACACACACACACACACGCACACACACACACACCCCCACACACACGCACACACACACACACGCACACACACACACACACACAGGCGACAGTATGACGGTCTTTTTCAGGAGATGTTGTCCCTGGGAGCCATACAGCCT
The DNA here is from genome assembly GCA_922788865.1 of Poeciliopsis turneri. NCBI lineage: Eukaryota > Metazoa > Chordata > Actinopteri > Cyprinodontiformes > Poeciliidae > Poeciliopsis > Poeciliopsis turneri. The sequence continues at coordinate 299,175 of CAKLNU010000326.1, forward strand.
GCTAATACAGGGACAATTGTTCTCTAAGTGGGGTCTGGAGACCTGCAGGGGGCTACGAGGAGGAGTCCATTGAGCCCCAGATGGAATAACAAAATAGGTAATTTGATGATAATTCAATCAATTATTGTTGTTTTACATAAAGCCTTTAAACAATAATGGCAGTGTCATGTTTTTTTTTGTTTGTTTTTTTGTTTTTTGTTTTTTTTAACAATGAATATCTCCAAAAGTATAGAAACAATCATTATTCAGTGCTACCCTAAAAATGGATTCTATGAGTTTTTGATCAACTAAAGCAGCTCGTTGTTTAACACTGACTCAGACTATCAGTGTTTCTCTGTAAGACCACAATGCAAAGCAAACATCCACAGCTGCTATGTTTAATTGTTCAGCACTGACTTGTGAACCACATGCTTTTTAAAGAGTGAATAACAGGAAGTTTGTAGGGGGCTTGTGGTAATGAGGCTGCTTGAACATTGGAGGGTGGGGGGCATGCTGGTCCTCAGGGGCTGATAGGGCCCATTGGTTCCACAGCATGAGAGAAAGGGACAGAGAGATGGAGAAATGTATGGAACATGAGTGAAGACTTGCCTTCAGTAAACTAACAGATGTTATACTGAGGAGAAAAGTTGCCACTGAAACAAATTCTCACATGTACCGATCATACAAATGAACAGAATAGTTCCTTTAATGTTATCTTTGAATCCTGTTTACTCTAGGCCTTAGCCAGAAGTAAAACATGCGTAGTAAATTCACAGCACATTAAAGGTAATATGAAATAATTTTTTGGGTTTATGAAGAAAAAATAAACATCTTAGAAATGCCTTAAGTATTTTAAAAATTACATAACTTTGAAAATGAGGATTTATTTTCTTTAATACTTTTACAGAAGTGTTGTACCAAAAGCCTTTAAATTTGTCATTTAAATTTGTTATGATCCACAGCTGTTTCTCTGTGCTCTGTTTGTCATTTAATCATTTTTCTGTCTTTCTTTAGGCTTTCTTTACGTTGGTGCAGTCCTTTGTGTTGAGCTTTTTTTTCTGTTCTGTGCATTTTGGCTTAGACTTTTATGTTGGTATTAATCACATAAGTTTGCAGTGCTCCTTATTCACATTTCACAGAGTTTCCTGTTTATGCCTCCTGATGGTTGTACTCACCTGGTTTCCTGCCACAATCACATGTCTAAAGTATTTAAGCTCCTTGATCTCTGGATTCTGCTAGATTCCTCTGTGAACTCTTTTTGTTCTGTCAGAGTCCCCATTTTTAAATCCTTCATTCCACAGCCCATCTTGGGTCTGCTAATGTCTGCTAACACATCAACAATATTAAAATTTACTCCCCTTGATGCAAATAAGTCATACTGTAAATTCATTTACAAAGAAAAAATTCATTATTTGTATTTTATCATTATGCTAAAATATCAATATGACAAATGAACTCATTTATTTATTATACTTTATCATTCAAAATCTGAAGCTGTGCTTAAAAAATGCTTACATTTTGATAACACTGTATGTACTAAAGGAATGAAACTACAGATGCACCAAATAATTGTTGATCACAATTCAGTGATTTCAGCTTGACTGATCCTGATGAGTGAAGAAGTCAAAACCTGATCTTACCAATCCGTAACTTTATCAGGTCATTTGGACCTGATAAAGTGAGAATTCTGCGAAAATTATTGTTTAGTATTAGAGGTGTTTAAAAATTAAATCAGATGAAGTACAGAGATGAACAAAGCTATATTTCCCCAAGAAGAACTCTAGTCGTCGAACAGATTCAGTTTTTAATAATTTCGTTGAGATCTGAAACCGTTTTCCATTTTCCCTGCTCCGAATAGGGGGCACTACACAACACAGAAGTAGATGTTGGCAGATATTCACGATTATAATAAAATTTACAATGAAACATCACAGCATAATGGTTTTAAGTGTAGATCTGCCAGTCATTTATGTTTATGTTGTTTCATCAGTCACTCACAACTGAAACAATCAGACTGTATTATAGTGAACATGATCTCTCTTGGTGATAAAAAGTTTCTTATCTGCTCCAGTGCCTGAGATAAAGGAAGTGTAGAGACAGAGTGGATCCTCAAACAGTCTGAAAAGCAGAAAGTTCTGTATTTAACCAAAGCAGAAACCTTGCACACTAACATATACCCTTGTAAATTCAACCCTTTGTTCTAACTACAATAACATAAGGTAAATTACAACTTGTTAGTCAAAAATGAATTCTACAATTTCCATTCCTTTCTCACATGTATGCCTTTCTCTTTCATCTTAAATCGTAATAAGAAAATGTAAATTTTTTCATGATCCCCCATCTCATCTTTGCTCCCTTCCTCCCCCATCTCTTTCAAATATTACTCTCCTCCATGAACACCACTATGGATCAAGGCTCTAGAAAGACATTTCAATTTACTTATTGGCCTTTAGAAAACACCTCTGGTCAGATCTGGATGCAGTCCTACAGTTAATGGTCTAGATCTGTTAAATGGCAAGCAAGAGCCGCAACCCGTATCGCGTCAGAGTGGAAGATGCCAGTAGATATAACAGCAGGTACAGAGCTTTATCCTTCTGTCAAGGAGACTGAGGACTGCTGGTGGATATGGATTATCTGTTTCCGAGCAAGCGTTTTAATCTGTGTGTGCGCGTGTGCGTGTGTGTGCCACCCCTCAGCTGGCAAGTAGTTTAGATGCATTCACTGGAGTACAAGCAGCTGCTTGTGTCACTTTCACTTTGTGTATTAAGGCAGACAGATGCTGGCCACAGGGAGCTGGCATCCAGACCTCACTTAACTCATTAGTTAACAGAAGTTTGTCAGGTAACAAGTTACTTCAGATTTTATTTTTCTTTCCAGTTCTTCTTAACCTGTAATATTCAAGCTCTGTGTTCAGTAGCAGATTGGTTCAACATGAGACCCAGAAACACAAATTAAAATTATTCAATTGGTCTTTTTAAGTCTTCAAAAGACTCATGTAGGTAAAAAGAGTACGTTTCTACAGTTCCTGTTTGGCCTCTTAGCCTAACAGTGATCCTGTTTTCATTGTCTAGTCGTTTCAGTTTCAGATCAGTCAACAGTGTGGTTTTTTTCAATAGATTACTTCTCATCAAAGCAGACGTAAGTCACATGTGGGGTATCTCAAGGTTCAATCCAGGAACCCCTTTTGTTCAATATCTATATACTCCCACTAGCTCAAATGATTTTAGGAAATAAGATTAGCGATCATAACTACGCAGATAATACAAAACTCTACATTTTGATGTCACCAGGTGACTCTGAATCCATCCAATCACAAAACAGATGCTTAGAACAGATAAATGTGTGAATGTGACAAAACTTTTTCCAGTTGAACGAAAACAAAACTGAAGTTATTATCTAAGGAGGAACAATCCAGAGTCAATGCAGAGCTTCAGGTACTGCAGGTAGAAATTAGAGATCAGGATGAACTCTGACCTGAACCTTCAGAGCCACATAAAGATAGTTACAAAGTCGGCCTTATTTAACCTGGAGAACATTCCCAGGATGAGAGGACTAATGTCTTAGCAAGCTGTAAGAAATTTATCCATGCGTTTATCTTTAGTCACATTGATTACTGTGACAGTGTCTTGAGAGGTCTGTCTACAAGAATCAATCCTCCAGCTGCAGCTGATCCAGTTCACCGCTGCTGCCGTTCTGACTAAATCCAGGAAGATAGAGAAGATCACCCAGTTCTAGAGTCCTGCCACTGAGAGAATAGACTTTAAAATACTGTTAGTTTCTAAATCACTTAACAGCTTACCACCACAATACATTAATGATCAACCTTCCAGACCTCTCAGGTCTTCTGAGAGGTCTGCAGAGCAGAACAAAACATTGAGAAGCAGCATTCAGCTTCTATGCACCACAAATTTAGAGCAATCTTCCAGAAAACTGCAAAACCACTGAAACCCTGAGTTTTTTAAAATCCCTGATGTGTAACATCTAGATGATGTATAATGTTTATTGGTTTATTTGTATCACACATTTTAACAACTCGGCAGTTCAAAGTGCTTTACATCATTAAAAACACAACAATGCAAAGTCTTTTATGACTTTGTATACTGAGTTTAAAAAACTATTAATAACATTTAGATTTTATCCTAAAACAACAGGGAGCAAATGAAGGGTGATCAAAATTGGGGTAGTTGATTCATGCCTCCTTGTTTTCATCAGCAGACAGGCTGCAGCTTTTTGTACTCTCTGCAGTCACTGCAGGAAACTCTGGTCCAACCAATGTGCCCTGACAACCAGGGTTGGGAAACAGCTTTAAAGGAAGATGAAATGCATAGTGCTGCTTTGCCTTACAGAAAGAAAACATCCAGGCGGGATTGTCCCTGTTCAAGCATAGCTATGCTCCAGGTACTCTTGATTACTCTCACAGCATGAAACCCCTGCATGATAGGCTGATCTGTAATTGTGAGAGTGTGCATACACGTTTGTTCATCTCCTGTGTTTCAGTGGACATTCAGTGTTGGACTCTTTTAGGGCCCAACCTGCCTACTGACTCTGAACTGGACAAAGCTGAGTCTGTGTACCATCAAATATATATATAGATCTATATATAGATATCTATATAGATATCTATATATATATATCTATATATAGATTATATATAGATATCTATATAGATATCTATATATAGATCTATATATAGATCTATATATAGATATCTATATAGATATATATATATATAGATATATATATATATGGGATACAAGGTCAACTGGTAAATACATTAAAAATGTCTTGTTGCATATGACTGAAAAAGTTGTGTTGTCATCTGAGAAATGTAAAATGTCTGAACTGATTCCTGAAAATCTCAAAGCCTAAATCTGTTGGGGGGGGGACAAAAAAAACAGAAGGTTTCCAGTGTTTGAACCAAAAACCTGCTCACATCTAGAACCTCAACCTGCCTCCATTCAACACAAGCCAACACAGGTCACCTGAAAGCTAAGATCATAGAACTGTGTATGTGTTTGAGATTTGGTTTTTTGTTTTGTTCTATTTTTATCTCTCCGTCTGGCTTTCTGTTCCACATGCTGAATGAGAGGATTCAATCAAGGCTGCTCCACCTACAGAGCTGGGGGTGGGGGTCTGGTGGGAGCATAAGCAGTTGTAGTTTCATGTGTTTCACATCCACCCGCAACCCCACAATACTTGAAAAACAATGAGAGTGACCCAGTTGCAGGATTCCAATTAGTATTAGATATGCAACAGTTAAGATTAGAATGCGCCTCCTTCTCCAGTGGAAGCGGGAAGAGATCGGGGAGAGAGGAGGCTGCTGCACTGATTACCAACCGAGCCCAAGTGTAGGGTCGTGATAAAGGCGTGTGTGTGGAGAGAGAGGTGAAGGGGGAAAAGATAAGGCATCAGGGGGCACAGCTGAACATCGGAGCTCCAGCTCACCTACTCACACACACACACACACACACACACACGCACACACACACACAGAGAGAGATCTCAGTCAGTCCCGTTTGTCCGTTGAGGGAATATTTATTACTAAAAAAGCTTGACTCCTCCCTGATGGGAGTGGAGGTTATTTTAATCAGTGGAGAGGGAATAGAAGAAGATAGGGTGCTGTCTTTGTGTGTGTTTGTGTCTGTGTGCAGCAGAACTCACTGAATTGAATTTTTTTTTTCCTTTGGCTGGGACGCTCTCAGTAAAGTAAGACAGTCTGACTGTGTGCCTCTGTATTGCTGCTGGACTGACCTGAATGAGAACAACTCTGAAGGTCAGCAGGATATTATGTCGGCCAGAATATTGGAAATGGCAACCATTATTTAATTCATGTATCTTTTAAGACAGGAAACACTTTCTTTTTTTTATAACCCCAATCAATTCTTGTAACATTCTGAAAAATTGTCATGATGTTTAGCTGCAACTGTAGAACATGATTTAGTCATTAAATTGATTTGATTGGTTTCAGGAAACATAATTTAACTAGAGATGAACAGCTGTACACTTTCCTCTGAAAGCCATTGTGTGAAGCAAATTATTTTTCATACATCCATTTCTGTGTTTTTAAGCTTAAAAGTTGACAATATTATGAAAGGTTTTATGCTTCTTTTTTGTAATCTATTTACCGGTATGTCTTTTTCTTTTGTCCTCTTTGCTCACTCCTGTGGTATTCTGCCTCCTTCTCATAAGGAAGATGCATTTTTTTATTTATTTATTTTATCAATCCTGTTCCATCACAGCAACATGTATTTTTGTTGTTGTTGTTGTTGTTGTTGTTGTTGTTGTTGATTCAAATTACTTTCTCTCTGTGGTGGCAAACATTCACTATAAACAAAACTGAACACAGTCTAAAAATAAAGTGAGAATAAAACCCAGAATATTGTGAAATCTCAGGGAACGGCCTTCTCTGTGTTTCCTTCACAGTAAGCAAGAATCAGAAAGCTTCAGTAAAATTAGTCAGAGCAAAAACAACAGCAACAGTAACCAAGTATTCACATGTCAGATTGACTTTGTAAAAACTCATCCTGATGTGAACTCCATAATTTACAGAAAAACAATGTCAGGATCAAATTAATATTTCCAACTGACTGGCAGAATATAAATAAGTTACCATTTGATTGACTATAACTAGTCAAACTGTAAATAGTTACAGAAGACTTCATATGGCAATACAAAGCCTTCTTCAAAAATTCCAATTCAGTTCAATTCAGTTTATTCACAAATGCCGGATCACAACTCGTTTCAAGGCACGTTACAAAAAGCATTTTTATTCAATCTCACATTCATTCCAATAGATGCTCGTTATCAAATAATATAGTATGAAGAATTAATTATTCAAACTAGTTTCTATCTAAGAGGACTAAACAGCTCATTGGATCGGGTCACTGATGTGCATCATTCACTCCTCCAAGACCAGAATGTTCCGCTCACATTGTGTCACTGACCTTACAGTCAACGACACAATTCATCTCTTTCACCAGTGATTCCTGTCTTATATTTTATAGATAAGAACTGTAACAGTTTTACTGTTAGGGGTTATATGCATTTTTCATCAGAATTCATCAGAACAAATCTTGAACTTTTCTAGTTCTACTCACAGTTTTAGATCATTCTGAAATTTCATGGCAGCATTTTTAGGTCTAAAGAGGAGTTTCAATTTTGCTGCCAACTTTTTGGCCCGACTCAAGCGTTGGAAGTTAACTGCAGTTTGGCCTTGAATCACATGATTCACTGGATGTCATCACAGCACATCCAACCTGAAAATGACAGTTTAGGGTCATGCTGTTTTCTGTTTTTCTAAGTGTGTAGCTTTGGTTTGAACCCGTCCAGACCCAAAGCAATGAGATTAAACTATCATGCAACCCTTACACTCTCAAAGTGTCCAACAAATCTAAACGTTCAATTGGAAGTGTCACTGGCTAAGCCCTAAGCGACATCTCAAAAGGGAGCTCTTCAGATAGCTCCAGCTGTTAATATACGCCTGCTTCCCCCAATGAGATTCTGAGAGGATAAATAGAGATGGGGAGGATTAGTTCACAGGCGCTACGAGGACAGGATCCAAATTAGTGCCGGCCTCAATCATCCCGCCCCAAACCCCCTGTCCGTTCACGCAGCCGGCTCGTAGAGGTTTGTTTTCCTGCACTGTCGCTTATGTTCAAGGCTGACTGGCAAGGAAATTCTGATGCAGCGACGTGGTCAATTTGGCCACTAATTCCTGCCTTGATTCAACACAAACCCCAATGACAGACCCCTCTCCCGCTACCCCTTCCCAGCTCCACTTCTCCCGTGCATGCCTCTGTCAGATTAGGACGCAGTTCATTTCAGAAGTAACTGATGTCCTCATTCATATTTACAGCAAATATTTGATCCAGTTATGCCAGGAGAGGTCTGCATCACTTGGACTTGTGCAAGTTTTGTTTTGTTTTTGTTTGTTTTTGCTCTTTCTTTGTAAAAGTTTCAGAGATAGCAAAAGGATGTAAACTGTGAGAGGGTGGAATGAGCTATTCAACAGATAGACACCACCTGCTCTTTTCACTTTTTGGAGAAAAAAACAAAAACATTTATGAATGTCAAAAGAGAGCATTAATAATTCTTATTTGAACTATTCTTTTCAAATGGATAGTAAACATTTTTAAATGTTATGTGGGGCCTTAGTGATCTTACCCTTAATTAATGCATAATATTTAGTTATTAAAGTGTTTATGGATGTTTTGATAACATATCTACAAACTATTTTTTAGCCATCTATAAGGGTTGCTGTAAGGTGGTACCAAATACATAAATAAGGCCAAATGAGCTGGGAAACGTTACAGTTTGCACACTACTTAAAACTATCTTTAGTAAAAGTTACAAAGGTTTGTCAAGCATCTTTTGCTCATAAACACTTGTATTGCACTCAACAAGTACATTGTACTGTAGAGACTAAATAACTGGGTAAAGTCAATTTTTTCTGTAGTCTCTGGTTACTCAAGTTTATGATTGTGACTGATTTAGTCTGACCTACCTGGTAGGTTTGTTGTACTGTGCTTTGATACAACATAAGGTTCTATGGTGCAGAGAATTTGTGATAACAGTACAGAGTAACATAGTTAAGGTAAATACATGGTGCTCAGTGTGTAAAGACAAAAAGGTAATGTAAGTGAAAGTGAGTCAGTGTTTTATCTTTACATCAGTCTATAATAATGTTGTCATTTTTTAATCCTAAGAATTGCGTAAAATGAACCTAAAGTACGTCCTCAATTAGAGTAGTTTTTTTTTTTCCAGTTTTTTTTATTTTTTTAATCCCACAGGACAGCTTGATTTGTAGACGTTCACTATAACAGACATGTGTCTTTCTCTGCCATCAGCAGATGCTGATAGTTATGGACTTCTGGTATTCTGCTTCAGATTCATCAAACTGTTGTCATCTGTTTTATTTGAACAATGAAAAATAACAAAGACAAAGGTATTTATTTATTTGTGTTAGTGGATAAAAACTGGAGGAGGCGTAATCAATACTCTTTTTGTATACTCTTTTTTTATTTTCCACTTGCTGCTCAATGTACAGTGGCTCTAAAAACTTACATCTCCTTCTATAAAGCAACTTTTATAACTTACATTAATGAGAGATTGATAACTTGAGCAACTTACAAAACTTTTTTGAAATTATCTTCCTTCAAAAATATTGAATTGTACTGGTTTAACTTGGAATGTTTTTGATTAAAAATTCCTCCAAAAAGCTTTTACATGAAATTATTATTTTTAACTTACCTGTCAGTGTGATTTGTTATGTTTAAAACACTCTTGTTTTAAAACTGCATTATGTAACTTTTATTTCAAAAAATAATTTATGTGTTTTGCATATTTGTTAAAACCATTATTATGTCCTGACAGCATAACAAGAGACACAGGCTCCTCCTCCCTGTCTGCAGAAACACAGAATGCCGTCATATTTCAGTGAACTAAGGATTCACATAAATAAAACAGGCAGCAGTTTATTAAAACATTGTCATTTTTTATATCAGTTGTTAAATACAGGTTCATAAAAAGCCTAGACGTGTATTCCAGTTTACTGTGATGACTTTTTACACCAAAAGAATATTAATCGTTCACTATTTTAGGTTAAACTCCACATGCAGGCAAAAAACATTTGACCAGACAAAGAAACACAGAAAACAAAAGAGCATAAACACACTCTTGTCTCTCAAGTCTTTGTTGTTTTTGTCTATCTCAGCACGGTCCTGTGTTCCTTGCCGTGCTCTGAAAATGGTATTTTGGAGACAAACAACTTCATTTTGCTGTGCATCAGTAATTAGCTGTGGAATTAGCGGGCTTGACGTGCCTCCACAGATCAGCCGGCCCTCCAGGGAGGCCTGCGGGTCCAGGCAAGCCGCATTTCCAATTATTGTGTTGAATTGCTAATTTAGTTATTGTGCCTGCCGTAATTGTGATGGGTATTGGGTGTGCAATTCAATTTGTTTTAAATATTTGTGGGCTGGCGTATTGGTAATGGAGCTGACCTATCTGCAGGCCTCTTATAGGAGTTAGGAAGTAGAGGAAGAAAAATCTTCAAAAAAGAAAGTGACTGTAAGGATGTTTTCAGACACACACATGCACACGCAAACCTGCACATACACCATCCACCGCTTTGATCATTTTAGTATGATCTTTATCCTCTATAAGACTGTTGAAGTTAAAAGTCCTGAAATTTAGAAAAGAAAAATAGCACTTAATGGTCTGAAGGGTTTCTGTTGGGAAGTTGAACCCGGGCAGAGTCAAAAAAGAGACTGATCTGCCAAATAAAATCTGAAAGAAGACATACATTATCTGTATGGTGTGTGGCGAAACCTACACATAGAACTACAACAAACAGAATGGTGACCAGGCTGCTTGTAGATCTTACAGTCATGTAATACCTGAAAATAATCATATTGGATGTGGATATGGCATGACATTCATATAACAATATATATTGTGATGAGTGTGGTAATTTATATCATGATATAATTTGAATAAAACTTACAATAGAAATGAAAACAATGACATACTAATTGAGTTGAATGTATCTGTTTATACATGTTGAAACTCTTAACTCTCTTTTGTGTGCATAATGTTTGTAACTATTTTTATATTCTACTGTCAATCATTGGCAGCTGCTTAATCTCAATGGTGACGACCTGGTTAAATCAAGCTTAAATAAATAAATGAAAATTAAATCTATATAGAAACATGATAAAATTAATGTAATGAATGTCTTTGTTGAATCCTGCTCTTTGTTCCCAGTGTTGTGGCTGGAACTTGGAGCTGCATTGCTGGTATTCAAGCACATGTATTGTTTTTAGGTGGCAAAACAAATTGCTTGTATTTCCTATCTTCCCCACACTTTACAAATTAGATTTTTCTGCTCCTGGTCTGAGTGTTCATCTTTCTCATGGTCTTAAGAGATGGGGTCACTCAGACCCCACCAATATTTTACTCTGTGCCTGGTCTGGCTGGGACACACTGTGCGCTTTTACCAAGTTTCCTTTTTGTTGTTTCAGAAAGACCATCAGACGGTCACTGAGCATCACAATAAGACCGCTGGAGGTTAGACCCAAACCAGGTCCAGATGATTTACATTTTTGAATCTTCCTTTTCAATGAGCTCTTTCCTTACACTCTCAGCCATGCTGCTTCTCACTTCCTCTGTTTTGATGCCAGCCGGTCATGTCATCAACAAACGTTACCATGGTTAGCCGGTAGACTAGAGATCTCTATTGTAGGCCAATTTTCCATGGTTTCTACTGCAGAAACCATAAAACCCACATTTCTAGTATTCAGAGACCAAAGAAGTGAAATAACCAGATGAATGTGAAAGTACTGTCCAAATGCAGATGACTACAAAGAGCCTGTGTCTCTACAATGAGCATCGGGAGACCAGTGATTTTCTAGAAGCAGAGTCCAGAGTGGCACACGGTGAGTGACGTTCAGCAGACATAGAGCTATTTTAGACAGTACCTGGAATTGATAGTTTGTAAGGTTTGGCATGAGTTTAGATGGTTGTACAACCACAGGTCACTATATCAGGAACACTTTGCTGGTTTTAGATAATACAAGTGGCAGCCAGTTTGGTCTTCTGCTGCTGTTGCCTCTTCATGTCAAGGAGAAACAACAACATTCCCTAAACCTAACCATTAGCAATTCTCTCTGGAGAGTGCTGCTTAGTTAATTCTCTTTGTAAGCAGGCATGCGTGTGTGTGCGTATGGGTTTGTTTGCATGTGCGTGTGTGTCTGTGTTGACCTGTGATGGACTGGTGATCTGTTCAGGGTGGACTCCATCTTTATTACGCTGATGTGTTTGTACAGCAATAAGTTTGCTGCAGTAATAATATACTGCAACAATCTACTGATTTCTAATATTCCAATATAGAGGATGTTTCTTTTTTCCACTTGTATAAATAAAGTGAAAATAAGAAACTAAAAACAGTCATAGAGTCCTGAATGATGTAAGAAGTGCAGCAATAGCGCAGCCATTTTTAAAAGTATGGAGTATACTTAATTTGTTCCCTTTTTATAGCTGCATATCCCTCATTCATTGTAAATCTAGTGAAAGCAATAAGAACTTTGCCCAGAATTGTAGAATTCAGACGGACTCTGCAGATCTGTGGTCAGTCAAGAGCCGAGCCTCCTGCACCAGTGACATGCAAACACATGCAGGTGTCATGCAATATAACTCTCCACCTCCCACAGTAACTCCATTCCAGAGACCATTTTCAAACTAAACTGGCTCTAAGCTCTTCAAACAAGCGTATGGAATCAACAACCCTCTAAGCCAAGGAAGCGTCACGTTTAGCTCCATGTTGATACGCTTCATCGCACAGTTGCTGCAGATTTGTCTGTGGCACATCCATCAGCAGAATCTCCCATTCCACCACATCCCGAAGATGCTCTATGGGACTTTGACCCATTAGAGTACAATGAACACATTGTCATGTTTGAGAATCTGGTTTGAGACAAACTGAGGTTGGTGATATAGTGAATTATATTACTGGAAGTAGATATCAGAAGATGGGTTCACTGCTCATAATAGAATGGACATGGTCAACAAAAACACAGAGATAATCTCTGGTGTGCCAAGAAAATCTCCCACACGCCGCTAGGCGACACAGCCACCTCCAGTCTGCACTGTTGATATGAGGATAGAATCACACTAAAACATTTATTTGGGTCTATTATTTCTTTTTACTGTTTAAGTCAAAACGATGTTTGATTTTGAACTGTGCAAAACTGATTTTGTTTCATCTCCAAGTTGAATAAACTATGATTAAGTGACCACTAAAATTCTCTAATAAATAAAGATGTGAGTGGAAACTTGTATACCAAATGTACATGTAAATGTGGCTTTAACTCACTAATTCAGAGTTAATGTAAATGGTGATGGCTGCTGGCAGGAAAGACAGAATTTCCCGACTGGCCCGATCTGTGGAGCACAACCGCCTCTTTCCTGCACTTACAGAAACACAAACATGTTGTTGTACATGCAGGTACTTCACATGACCAAATGGCCAGGAACAAATAGTTCATGATGAAAAACTCATTTACACACATTTATGCATTCAAACACATGCAGATAATGTGAAAACAGCCATTTGCACTTGGTAGTTGTTTGATCATCAATTAAGCTCCATCCCTTTATCTGAGAAGCTGTTAGATCTCCTGGGTGTTGAGCTTTTCTTCTGACAGTCCACAGAACCAGGCAACATCCAAACTGGCACATTGTCTGTTTGTACTGAAAACCCAATAATGTTATTTTTCTGCTTGTATGAGAAATCTTCAAATCAAACTAAATATCTAGCTTAGAAATATTAAGATCTTCTTTGTATTTCTCAATTATATTAAAACCGTATGTAAAATGGGTTTATTTAGAAACATATCATAATTGTTCCAGTAATCATTTGTATTTAAATATTTATTTGAATCTATTTGCCAGAAAAAAATCTTAACCCACACATGGCCACATTTATATATGCAGGCTAAGTAGTAGTGCTAGTGCCAAGATCTCTATTTTTTGTTTCTTATAATTTTCTCTTTATCTTTAGCTGTAATATATATATATTTTTTTTCTGATAGCACTTTGAATACATCAATACTAAGAATGAAAAAAGGCTGCGTGACCATTGTGCTGCCGAGGAGTGTTGAAGCATTTCACAAAAACAACATTGTAAAATGAATACTACCTTCAAATTCTTGAACTTTATCTCAAATGAGTCAGGAGGCGACTGGAACCTGGACCAAATTGGGCCGAGTTAAAAAGCCTGAGAAAAAGTCTTGCCTTCTTCTCAGGCCAGACTGAATATTATTTGATTGTAATATTATTTGTAAAAAATTTCGTAAAGCATAAATTCATATGACTCAGAATATATTAGCAAACAATCATTGCATTCCAAATACTCTTCACACATTGATAATATAATCAAAACAGATTATGCAAGACTAGTGAAATCATTAGAATTTTAACTTGAAATTAAAAATGTTACAATTGTAATTTTGGAGACTGTTCCTGCTTTGTGATTTGGTGCAATTTTATGCTCCAATGAGCCATAAGTAGGTGGTAAACTGTGATCATGTACAGTCAGCAACACTCAGATAGTGAAACAAGCTCAAATAGTAGAAAGGGACAATTTGTTTTTGCTGTCAAATGGGGCAATGTTTCCCACAGTCTTAATACCACAATTGGGATATGATTGCTTTTGAAAGTGCTAAATCTGAATCTGTATTGAAATCTTGAAGCGCAGTTTCACAAACTCTGTCAGTCAAGCAAACCCAAACACAAAGCACAGGCCTCGGCTACGGACGTTTTCACTTTGGATGGTATGGCTCTCTGCTCAGGGTTACTGTGGATGAGGGAGCCAGAAGACAATTAAATCAACAAATCAATCAAGCAATAAATAGATTAATAGGATGCAATTTTGATTGATGAATTACATGTGTAATGGATTGGAAGTAAACAAAAATTAAGCAAATAAATAAAATAAAGGTAAAATAAAAAAATATATATATATTTTTTTTGTTTAGTTACCCGTATTTATTGTTAGTATCCCAAGTAATGTCAATAAGAGCATAACACAAGGTCTGCAGGAATATGTTACTGCAAAACCTTGAATAGGTAGTTATTTTCATTATGGAATCAGATTTGCACAGTACCTAAACTGCCAAATTATAGCATCAGTTTCTTTTTGTTCACACAACTGCTGCTCAATGGATGCCTTGTATGATTTTGGACAATTCACTATAAACCTGAGAGGTTTTTGTGGGAATATTCCAAATGGGTCAACAGTTTCTGAAATGCACACACTAGCCTGCCTGGCAGTTACAGCCATGACGTGTTTAAAATCAATTTTTCTCCCATTCTGTTCACTTTAAACTGTAAAAATTTCTTTGTAGATACCGAAAGGCATTGAGTTGCTGCCATAGGTGAGTTTTTATTCTTAAGCAGCTGAATAGCTGTACATAATAAAGTGGCTGGTAAGTGTAAATTTCTTTGAAATTAATATGACAATGTAATCCTTAAAGGTGTATACACGTCACAGACTAGGTATATAAGAGCTGAGACGTAATGCAATGACTAAACACACAGGCAATTGTTTCAGCAACTGTTAGCTAACATATTGAATATTAATAAGTACAAAAGTATATATTTATCCAGGTGGAGAAGAGCAATGCAGGTATAGATGGAACACAGTGGACTGCTGTAGCTTTATGGACAAATCCTTCCCAATTAAAAGACTTCAATGTTTTCCTCATTCAGGTTTGTAGCTATCATCTCCGAGGTTTAACCACCATGAATGCCATTAATAGAAAGACATTATATCAACAGGACGTTTGAACAATATCCACAAGTCATAAGCATGCTCCTTCAGTTTGTGAATGTGAAGGCAGGAGCAGAAATGCTGTTTGATGCTAAGGAAAATAATCAAAACAGTATGATTGCCCTGTGATTCATGCCGAAATGCATCTAATCTCACATTAAAATATATTAATTTGCTTTTTAATTGGCATCTTAAAAATAGCACTTATGAAATTAGCAGAGAAAAGGCTTGTATGGTCAATTACAGCTAACACTTGGTTTGGCACAGGAGCCATTGGACACAAGCCATAAGTATTTAAATTACACAGAACCAGAGGGACTGATTACAGCTATGCTGAATTTAGAAGCTGTAATTGTACTCACAGGCACACAATAATGCCATTCAAAAGCTCTTGTTCGAGGTAAGAAGGCTTTCCTGAATGGTGTAAAGTACTGAAATGTAAATTATAAAATCATGTTCAGGTGTCATATTGATTTGAGTGGAAAAACATGTGTCACTTCCAGATTCAAATGGATTTTACAAGCAGGTCAAAGCAAAAACATAGTTGCGTAATTTGAATCTTTGAATTTATTTATGGACACTGGGATTTTTAAAGGAGATTGAAAAAGACTGCTAGAAATTTTTATTCCGGAAATTCACAAATCTCTAAAAAAAATCTTTACTACTCAATCTTATGTCTTTTGATTTACCTGTGTGTTAGAAAAAGATCATTTGGTTCTTGTTTAATGCTCGCATATGTAATTTAATTTAAAAAACAATGTTGCATATATTTGTAAAAACTGTCACCATATTATGACAGCATAAGACGAGATAGATACTCTATGAAAAAAATGAAGCTCTTACGCCTCCTCTCTGTGTTATTATTGCTATTTGAAGAAATACACCGTTCCCGGTCAAAAACAACCAATCAGAATCTGGGAGAGCATCCTTATTTTTTTTCTAAATTAGAAATTAATGGCTGTGGTGGCCTTTACTTCACAGTAGATTGACAGGAAAGTGGCTTTTGACAGAAGGGGAAAACAGGCCAGGATTCAAACCAGTAACGGCCTCATCAAAGGACGGGCCGTCACTGTGCCACCTTTGAGCCCCAGGAACTCAAAGTATGTCAGCACTGTCAATCATGCTTGTATGTGCACTGCTAAAAAAAAACATTTACAAGAGAAATGTTTTTATAAATTTTAATAACATTGTCTCATGGACGTCGCCATATTGTTTATGCTGCAACATATCCGGGGTAAATCATCTATGCTAGGTCCGACAGCAGTAGTTCCGTCCAGCCAAAAAAGCAATGGGTAAATTGAGCCAGGTGATTTGAAGCAGCTGGTTTAGATGAGCTGACTCATCTAAACCATGCAGGACTGGAGGACCAGGGTTGGGAAACACTGCTCTACATCATAATAGTGTTGACTGTTCATATTAAACCAACTTACCCCCAGACACAATAACAATGATTAGCAAAAAAACATGTTAAGTAAATCATCTCGATCTGTAGATGAGAATGAAACCAACAGAACCAAAATATTTCTTTTTAAAAAAGCAAATATATGGAATATGTAATGAAAGTTGGACATTCTTAGTGTGTCGTTGAAGCCGGATAGAAATGTCCGGAACACACGTTAAGGTCTCAGTGTTTTCCAACATGTGTTTGTGTTCTATTTAAACAGCTAAAGAAGACATTTCTCATCAGAGCATGTTAGCCTGTGGCCAGAAACCCAAAAACACAGAGGCCTCAGCTACAAAGGAGGACCACGAAATGTCACAAATCAAAAACTCAAAATTCCTCAGTCACCAAGGGGGGGAAAAAAAAACACACCGCCACCACACCACGATATTGCCTTTTGGTCTCGACTTGATAGGGGCAAAATGCATATTCATGAAGTAAGCAACTTGTGATCCCAAACAAAGTAAAGCCCTGGCTTAGGGAGATTGGGCCTGCCGTTAATGACTTCTTCGTTTTAAGCCTGCATAAGAAAGCCCCCCGATTTCCCTGCGCTTGTAGTCCATGAGAATATTTAATACCGTTATTAATCATTTTTAATCCGTTTGCTTTTAATTAAGAAACAGCATGTTGCTGTCCTATCAGCCTGTGCCAGCGCACAGATTAATTGTAGCTTAAGATAGCCGGCCATGATTGGTGTAATGTATTAGCTAACAAGGCGCCCGGCTTCTAAAGATACTTGTACACTACCTTGGGAACTTGGCACGACTCCAGGGCCCCTCTCTCGTCACATTCTCTCTTCTTCCTCTATCTCTTGTCCCGTGTGTCTTTCCTGTTTGATGCTGCAGTCAGGCGTCTTTGGAAAGCCTTCTCTCTCATCTCGGCATGCTGCTGTGTTTGTAGCACCATTACTCTGATGGCTGGCCAGGCTATCCCTGATGAGGGAACATGATGGAATGGAGTCTTTCATTTCGTTTCTGCCCACAGGCGATACAGTGTAACCTATAGCCCCCCCTCTTGCCAGGATGGGACTTTTGTAAAGACAGGTTCAATTTGACATGCTTGGCCCCCAGTCTGGATTAGGATGTCAGGGAATTGTGGCTTGATGGCTACATCCTCATTAAGTTGTTGTTTTGTCCTGAGGTTTTTGTGAGTGGAAGATGCTTTACCATAAGTATGACTTAGAGTACCACTAACACTAAAACAAGAGACAGCATTAGCACTCAGAGAAGCAAAGCTATGATGTGATGCCAATATGGATGTTGATGGGGACAGCCTGGCCTGCCTGCTCTGATTTGGCCATCCCTGGGTGAAAGGTTCTTTTTGTCGCAGAGCTTTCCACAACTCTTCATATGTTGCTATTAATCATATTTTCACTGAAGAATATACAGCTCTGGAAAACATGAAGAGCCCACTGCACTGAACCCCACTGAAAACCTCCTGGTTATTCCACCAAATATTGATTTCTGAACTCTGCCTGACTCCAACATTAGTATTGTTGTTTCTAAATGAACATGAACTTGAACATGAAATACTTGTGGATTCACGCAAGTATTTAATTCCCCTCAGCACTGATTGCCTAAGCAATGTCACGTGATCCTCTGAAGCAAGTGAAGGCCAAGCGGGGTGCGTCATCAAGACTTTACACAAGTTGCCTTTACCTCCACGCCAGAGGCTCCGCCAAACCCCTGAGACCGACTCATGGAACCCCTGGGGTTCCATCGAACCTAGGTTAAGAACCACTGGTTTGGATTGAAGAAGTCTTTTCTGTCAAACACCTTCAGATGACATTTGTTGTGAATTATTCCTAAACTGAATTGAACTGAATTGGAAAAGCCTCTTAATTCTTAAGCCTTTAAATTTTTAAGTCCAAGGCGCTGACCAGCAGCCAGGATATTCAATACTGTATTATTTCAATCTGCATCAAAGCACCACAATAAAGCTGATCAGTAAATAATGTTCAGTGTGCGCAGAGGCAACTCAGGATTTAATAGGAATGTAAATGGTTTTCAAAAATAATTCCAAACACTGGGTAGTAAAAAATAAATACAAAAAATACCTTGAAAAATGTCATTGTTGACAGATATTTAGTATAATGATTAAAACCCAATAAAACAAGTAAAATCTAATTTATTTTGATACTAGAGGTGGTGGTTTATTTAGATAAACTTGAAGCTTAAATTGATAAAGTAGATTATACATTTTCCTGTGGGATTAATACAGTATATTCATTCATTCATAAAACAAAAATCACCTTATGTTGCAAAAATGATGCAATCAAAAATGGCATCATTCTTCTTCCACACCAAATGTTAATTTACAAATTTTTATTTCTTCAAAGTCTGATGAGTAAAATGATCCTATTTGAGAAAGTGGATTACAGATTATTGAAATTGAAGTAATTTATTCAAATCAATTTTTTATGAGATTCTTTCTACATGGAGTAAAATGGACCCAAATTAAATGTTTGCTAAAGATTTTTAATGTTTCAATAAACCAATTTTATTGATTCATTTCTAAAAGTTTGTTTTAGCATTGTTGGATACAGTAAATGTGTAAAAGGCAAATAAATGTGTCTAGTCACACTTTTTTGATTGATTACCTTATTTCAACAGACTCATGGTCCACAAAGACATGACACACAACAACACATACATAATAAAATAAAATCTATACCAATGTTTCCACAAACTCGATTGATATTGCAGTACACTGATATAACTTAACTGAACTATATCAGTTAAATATAGCTGAAGGAGATGGGAATTCTATTCATGACGCAAAAAAATACAGCTAGCGTAGAAAAAACAAAATGGTGACAGTGAGGTAGAGAGACACACTGATGGATCGTAGCTGATTGGATGGATACCTTAAAGAGACAGGAGAGAAAACTAAAAGTTATGAATAACTGTAAGTAGGATACAAACAGGAAGGACTATTACAATAAATAGCAGACAGAATAAACAAAAAATTAATAAACAAGCTTTAAAACTATTAGATTATAAAGCCTAATAGCTTTATAATCTATTAGGCTTTATAGATTATAAAGTAATGTGAGTAATGTGAAAGTATATCCAGATAATGACTTGTACACATATCAGTCTGTATAAGATGTACATAGCTCTATTTTTCCATTTGGTTTGAATTGTGTGCGAAAATGTTTATTTCTGCATTACTGCAGAGTTTTAGCTAAGTATAAGTATAATCTTAAAACAGGATTCAGTTCTTTGATATTTTAATGATAGAGTACAGTTGTTGGTCTATCCGCTCCTCCATTAAATTATTTTATCAACAAAACTCTCCATAAGTATCTAATAAACATCCACTGAAAGCAGCTTCCTTAATCCATATAAGAGTGGCTGGTAATTAATAATTAAAAATGTGTGATCATATGTAGATTAGTGATTGTGGTACCTGGGCAATGTGTTTTTGACTTTTATTTGGATGTTTTCTGTATTTTCTAGTTTACCAATCATCTAACTGAATGTTTTGCTCTATACCCCAAACCCCCACCAGGCACTGCAGATGGAAATTAGCCTCTGTGGTTGAATATAGCACATTTACATCATAGACTGAAACACCAATTATCAATGTGCAATGTCCCCTTTAAATAAATGGAAAAACACTGAGCAATTTGTCTGGTGACTGTCATGTTGGATTTGAGTTTTTTCACCCACATGCAGGTTCAGACATTAGGCCGGAAGATCTTTGATTCAATGATTTATTAACAGTATTATTGTTGAAAATATATCGGTCTTGAAATGCCCTCTGGGATGGGGAGCGGCTGGCCGGCTCAGGTGCTGCTTGGAGAGGGGAGAAGTTAGAGGGAACTAGATTGAGGGGATCTTGACAGGGAAATGGAGAGAATGGCTTACAGTTCATCTGATGGAGGGTTGCCGAGGGAGGAGATAGGATCCGTTAGTGCAAAAGGCTCCGAGAAGGTAGTGGAAGCTCGGGCGGCAGGCGGGAGCGTTCAGTCCGGTTAGCAATCGGCGTTTGCTTTCAGGTGGGCGTGGTTCCTAGCGGGATCCAAAACAGTGCTTCCAAAATCTGTGAAAGAACGCAAAATCAGACTTAGACCCTGGTCAACATGAGACTTGATTAAACCTTGGAAGTGACTCTGACCAACAAGTGGGACCATCGAGCGACGAATGGCTGCTCCACCGCTTCTTAAGAATCCTGCAGCCGATTGCAGAAATCCGCTTCAGGTGCGTCAGCCTGCCAGAACGCTCCCACGAAGATCGTCTATTCGGAGGAGCACTCACACCAACTTGAATCCTAACAGTGACTAAATAATAGCCGTTCATTATGAGTAAATGAAAATGATATTCAGTTGTGAGATATTTTTGTTTATGTCCAAAAGTTTCTATTTTATTTGATCCTTTATTCTGGAGTCTGACTTTTCACATTTTTTTAGAGTTCTAGCAGTTTTGAATTTCATTGACTAGAGAATAGTAGGAAAAACCTGCAACACAATGTATTCATGAGTAATTATAGAGAAAAACGCATATCAATTGAAGGCAACATGTTTCAGGTGAAAAGTCTGGACTGCTGGCTGTCAGCTTTAACTTTGATGAAAACAGACGTCTGCTTCAAAACCCCGACTCCACAGAGGTGAGTTTGTGTCTGCATGTGGAGCAGGGTGTGATGGTAATCTAGTGTATGAAAGAATAAATAGACGGCTATTTTCGGTACTAATCTCAGCATCTGCCTCAAAGGGACTCTTTGTCTATCTCTCTCTCTCTCTCTCACTCACACATACACACACACACACACGCGCGACGCTCACACACATCGAGTCGACTCTCTCCAGTGAAGAGGAGCCCATTGTGTGAGATGAGAGTTGGATTGGATGGCTCCCTGGGGAGCTGCTCTCCATTAGCTAAGGTGATCTAACAGGTAATCAGCAGATAATTAAAAGGCTTCACTTGTCTGATGGGAGGGGGTGAGGGAATCTTAGTTTTATGCGTGTGCGTGGGTGTGTGAGTGTGTGTGTTACGTTTAAGGGGTTGTTTGCACACACATATGAACTTTTGTCTGTGTACCTGAGTCTGTGCTGTCATTTTTGAATGTCACCAGGGCAGGAGGCTCGGGGACGCTTCATGGTACGACGGGACATGAATCATTTTAATAGACACCCATCCCTTCTGGAAACGTGTCTATCAACGGATATTAAAAGGGGAACTCCAGGTTAAGCTAGCTAAAATATCTGCCCATAAGCTGATATGGGGAACAGCCTATAGGCTACTGTGTCGCTTCCTCAAACTGATATGTTAAAACTGATTTCACCATTATGAGGACACCGGTGTTCTCATGCAAACATTGGAGAACATATAGTCATTTTGACGGTGACAATTAAAGGGGTAAATAAAAATAATTTTCAAAATAAATGAAGTTTTTTCCCTCTCTCTCTCTCTCTCTCTCGTTCTCTTTCTTTCTCTCTCTCAACAGCAGCAGTGTTGTTCAGGGTATTCCCATGTTTGACTAAAAACTGCTTCCTAAAGTCCTGACATGCTTGCTGGGGAACTTAGTATCAACCTACATATTCTGTAAAGTTGATCAGTTTTTTAACTGGCACACCAGAGATGGGTAGAGTCCCCAAAAATTGTACTCAAATAAGAGAGTACCGTAGTTCAGCATAAGACCTGGATCAGTGGTGCCCAAAGTGGGACCTGGAGGGCCGATGTTCTGACTACCAATGCTACCTCATCAGATTTTCCTACCGTAGAACAAATAGATAGTCTATCTGTCAGTGCTCTGCATCCAAACTGCTACCGTCATGTTTCCAAACAGAAAGCTGTAGCAGGTTGTGTTCATGTTAAATATGTTGGATAACATTATTTGAGCGACGAGACTGAAGTGGAAGCTTAGGAGCTTAGTATTGGAACAATTTACAAACACAACAAAACCACAAGATCACTTCCTTTATCTGAATATTCTACCCGTTTAAAATGGAAAGCTACAGATGTATGCACTAATCCTTTTACTAGAATATCCTGTTAAAAATATTTGAAATACAAAGGTGTTTATAAGAATAAAACAGTATCAGACAGAGGAAACACGCCTTTATTGGAATTAAATTAAACACAGACAATAAATCACCGCAACTCTTTAGCGTATTAATACGTTGTATGACAGACTTGATTAAATGCAGCCACAATGTGTCCACTGAACTGCACAGGTCACTGTGTTACTGAAATGATAGAATATGATTAATATACACTAATTTTAAATGGCTATTATAGCTTCAATCCCACATACTATAGCTAACATCTATTTTGCAAAGTTTAATAATAATAAAAAAAGAGTGTAATTAAACTAAAATATTTTAAAATATAGGGACAAAATAGCCACAAAACAACATATTTTGTCCTGATTAACTGCCAAACAATGACTTGTTTACAGTAATAATGACACTGCAGACAGCAAACTAAAGCCATGTATAAGCTGCCTGTCATGTAAAGTAAAAGCATGAAGAAATACAGCAGCTTAAAAAGCCAGGGTAAATAAATTAAATAAAGCTTACCGTAATCTTCGATGAAATAAAACACATGAAACTAAACTTCCACAGATAGGACTAGTTATAAGAAATCTGCTGAGTAAGCAGTATGTGATGTAGCATCGATGTGCGCATGCGCTTTACCAAAGGTAGGGCGGATTTACAGGTAGCACAGAAATAGAGAACACCGGCGTCCTGCATGTTCTAGTTCTCTCCCTGGTTTAACGACCTGGATCCAATGACAGCTTAAGAAGAACATTGGCCTGTTAAAAAGGTTGTTACAAAAAAGTTCTTTGTAGGTTTCAATGAAGAAAAAAAAAAAAGAATCCAACTTCCAAAATGATGCAGAAGTCCAGAGAATAGTGATGGGACATCTGAAGCCAGGCTTCAAGTGTGGACGCAGTAAAAAGTCCTGCATGTGTTGTCTTGCCACATGACTGACAAACGATTTCTCCTGTTTTATGTTCATTCAGTTTTCAAAATAAAAGGGCGATGGGCCGTGCCGCTTCATGGGTTGAAGGTGATTTGGTCGAGCATCTGAGAAAGTACTTGTCTTCAGCAGTGGTCAACATAAAAGAAACATTGACCAACATATCTGATGTGCATTGATGATGGCGATTATCAAAATGTGTTTGTTACTTCTCAATTGTTGACTGCTTGGTGCTTTTACCCATATTTCTGTTGATTTTATGATGTAAAGCACTTTGAACTGCATTGTTGCTGAAATGTGCCACAAAAATAAACTTAACTGATTGAAATGAAGTCAGGAAGAGAAAAATCTCTGAAATATGGGAATACTTTGAGATGATCGCTCACAGTGAGATTCTTAAATAAAAATAAGTAATTATCCCCAAATATTCAACGTTCAGAAATTTCCACTATATAATTGTTTGTTTGATCAGCAATTTTGCACAGCAGAAACAGACTTAAAGCTGTAGCAAAGGTAAAATTCTGCATGTAGCTAGATGTAAGAGATCAAAACCAACAACTGCTTCATAAAGCTTCATTTGACCATCACTACCAGAGAACAAAATCCAAACATTGTCAAACAGAGAGACAAGGAGAACACATGGAACCAGGGACAAGTGAGGTTCGTGACGAGGTAAAGTGACAAGAGTGACAAGATGAACCAGTGACTGGTGACTGGGATAGAGGAGCTTAAATACTGGGAAGGTTGTGCGCTGGACAAAAAAACCTGGGCTGATGAGCTAATCGATTACAGGTGAGAGTAGTTAGAGATGGAGCCAGGCTGAGGAGGAGGGAGAGAGAAAAGTGATAGAGGACAGGAAGGGAGAGAAGACACTGAAACAGGAAATGATACTAACGCTAGAAAAAAACTTGGACAAAAAAAAAAACACAAGGAGACAATCTTGGACAGATCTAACATGAACTGAGGAGCAAAGAAACTGGAAATAACCATTAGGTCTAGACATAGAAATAAACCTAACTAGAAATTACTGAAGTGTAGAAGTACACTAGGACAGTAAGATGTAACTAGACCTACAATAACCAGATAACTGGAAACACTACAAAGGGGCTGAAAAAAAACACAAGAATGAGAAATATCCAACAAGAGACCAGTAAAAACTAAAATTTTACTAAAATATAATTGATAAATAAAATGAAAAACAAAACAAAACCATATTTTAGCTTGAGATGTTGCTTAATTCTGCTTTAAGCTTTGTCCAATTCCAGTTTGTGATTATTTACAGTTTCCAACAGGTGACATGGAAAAATTACAGAAGCTTTTCACATTAGACCACAGAAACCTGGTGCACTCCCAGCTGTTCACACTCATTTTTGTCTGCAACGGTTTCTGACAGAGAGGACTGTGATAACGGGTCAATGTCTATTTTCTGCCAGACTTAAAGCTTCACTGTGTTGTCAAAATTACCCCACCCCCATTGTCTGAAAGGAAGCACAATAGAAACAGAGAAATAACAAAAAGATGTCTGTGTGTTTCATTTGTGCATGTAGGTGTGTGTGTGTGTTTGTCTCTTTGTGACATCTACATGAGCCAGAAACTAGTGGAAACAAATCAATATTTGACAATGAATTTGATTTGAGTGTTTTGTTGTGATGTGAGATGAATGTCCAGACAAAAGACACCAACACTGAAATGGATTTAAACTCACATATTTTCTGTAAAAAACAAGCTAAAGAAATGCTGAACAATAAAGGAAAAAGGAAAGTTTAAAATTTTTTTGTGGGTTGCAGGACAATAAGGACAATCTGGACTCTAAGGAATTTTCAACTATTAAACTCTACTGATATTTTATTGCAGGAGGATGAAAGAGCCAGCTCTCATCTGGTTCTGCAAGCCTTTCAGTAAAGGTGTAAAATATATTTCACATCTTGCTAAAGTTAGTTTTACATTTTACTGCAGTCCTGTTAATTTGTGAGTAACATAATATACATAGCGCTTAAAACTACATTGGTCACCAGCAGAAAAGCGCAGACAGATGCTAAGTATATTTTAAATAAATTATAGTGAAAGAATAGTTGCATCAAAATTAAATACAGTTGACTCAATTTCAAAAAATGGCTGATCACAGTGAGAGATCAGTAGGGAAACCATGGCACATTCCAGGAGCCAGACCTGGAAAAAATACGACATATTCAGTGATACAATTTGGCTACATAAATCATAAAGAATATATATGAAAAACAGCATCCAGAAGAAAGCATACATACAACAAGTTTTGAATTCTGCAGTTCTTTGCTTTCAGATACGGTGGGGACTATGTTCAACTTTTATCATCATTTAGAAAGGAAGCACAAAGAAAGGTGACATAGCTAAGTAATGTTAGCAAAGCTTGCTAGCAAGCATTAGCAATCAGGTTTTCTCTTGACTTGGCCTTGCCTTCACTAAAATGAAGTAATGTGTAATGTGCCGTCTTACTGAGACCAAAATGTTTTTGATACTTGACTTCAGTTGACACTTACATGCAATAATGCAAAAAATTATTGGCAAAGATCAAGTAGCTATTTTAGAGTCTGAATGGAGAAATTATCACTGCTTTGAAACACAACTAGAGCAGAACATGAATTGAGTGGAAAGGAAAACCTGACCAGTGTAGGACAGAGTCCAGTCAGCAGACTGAGTTCTTCATGTCACCATAATGAAAACACAGATAGAGCAGGAAGCTGACAACAGAAACATACTTTAATAGAAGGCAAGACATGAGGACATGCAGTGTGTTTAGCATGTGGAGTATGTGAGCAAAGACAATCAGAAAGAAGGTTTTAAAACATACTAAGATGTGCTCATTACATCCACGGGTGGGAGCTGAGAGCATGGCCAGTGATCACAAAATATATGCATGTTTCTAGATTTTCAGGCATGCCCTCCCTGTGCTCCGGAACATGTATCCATGGGGTATGAATGTGTTTGCTGATATGCATTTGCTTATGTTTATGTGCACACACATAATTTGGCTGTTTCCAGTGTGTTTGTATGGACACAGTTGGCAGAGAGGTGGGGGTTAAGCTGGTGCTGAGGCTCCTGTAATGAGTAAGCGTTGGGTGGCCGGTGCTAAGATAAATGGCGGGGGCCCGCCACTAGTGCAGCAGTCAGCAGGATGCACCGGGGCCAGAGGCTTGTTTGTGCCAAATGGAGCTCACAGAATATCAAAGGCCAGCCATCCAGAAGACGCAAGCGTCTGACAAATTTTAAATTAACCAGAAAGAAAAAGGAGGAGGGGGTTAAAGGGTGAGAGGGGTTTGGGGGGGTGGCAAGAAAGAGAAGAGAGTGCAATAGAGAAAGAAGAGAAAGAAAGATCAAACTTTGAAAATATATGGAATAAAGAAGGAATAAAGGGGAATAGATCTTGAAAAGTCATGAGGCAATATTCAGATTTTATTCAAACCTGTCCTCCACCCCTTCATTTTTACATAATAATAATAATGTTACCATCTTTCAGTTGTTATTATCCCAATGGTATAAATGGTACAATCAGTAAAAATGGAGGGCAAGTGTCACAATGTCAACATGTTCCCCTTCTCCTACATGTCACTAGCTAGTGTTTAGTGAAAGCTGTTGCTGTGCTTTAGTATCAGAAAACCAGAGAAAATTCAGTGGTCAGATTCCGGTTCAGATTTCTGGTCCTGTCACATCTGTGAAATATGTCACTGATATGTAATTTTTATTTTGTAATAATGTGTCCTGGTGGTCTGATACAGTTAGTGGGGACGGGGCGTGAGGTACTCTGAGGACGAGCTCTGGGGAATTAGGAAGCACTCTGTATGAGCAAGCGTTTAGGCACCCCGAATGGCTGCCACAGAAGATTCAAAGGTTCAAATAAATGAAAGACTCAAAGTAACACTCCATGTATGTTTCTGATTAAGTCAAAGATTACATAATACCCCCCTGCCTGCTTTATGATTTGATAGTCTGTTTAATTCTGAAGTATCCATTTATCCATCCATCAATTATACAAATCCATTAATGCATCTAGGATTATGCGGTACTGATGCTTATGGCCAGGGGTCATTGTGAAACCCAGGTAGTTCACCAGTCCATGACAGGGATACACAGAGATCTGCAGGACTAACAGTCACACACACACACACACACAGTTTTAAAAACAGTTCAGAAAAGCCATTGTATCAAACATGCTTGTTTTTGGATTCTATAGAGAACATGAAAAAAGTCTGTTGACTGGGATTCAGACCCACTGTTGCTGCAAGACAACAGCGCTAAAAACTCCACAGCCACATAGCCATGTTTTTCTTCCCATTATTTGTTTTTCATTTTTACTGTGTTGTTGCTCTGATATTTACAAGAAGCAATAATTAAAGTTTCAGCTTTTACCCTTATGAATTGAAGAATATTATAGAAAACTGTGAAACAATGTTTTTGCTGTTACCATTAACACAACAAGCATTTCACTCTTTAATGCTTTCAACAGGCTTCGGTTTAACAGCCATTATATTAAAATGTACAACTTTATTCACCATTTTAAAGATTCAGTAAATCCCAATTCCAGTCATTTCAAATGGCAAGTAGATTTTAAAATGGGATTTTGTTTTTCATTTACATGCCAGAGAACATGCATGTAGCGCTCTTCCAGCAGCACACAACAACAACAACAACACACCACTTCAGCTATTATCTTTGCGTCTTTACTCATTTCATTCCAGGTCTCGGTGTTTGTTCCCATCCCATCCTCCTTCTGCTGCAGTCTAAATCAGACTGTGCCTCCCCCACATCCCCAGTAAAAGAGTTTTCTTATACTAATGTCAATTTACAGCCTAGCAAGAGCTCCCTCTAATCTTTTCCCACTCATTACACACAATTTCCAGTGCGTTCAGCTAGGATCCCGATTGGTTCCTTGCTGTGTGTGCAGCGAGGGGTGCTGTGATTGTTTATTATTTATTTGTTTATTTATTTACACCGGTGCCCCAACTCTTTTTCTCCCCCCTCCACTTTCCGGCTTTTCAGTTTCTTCACCCACTCGCATTTCAGTCCCTCAGTCCCTAGTCTGCATTTTCTATGAATAATCAAAGTAGTGAAGAAGCATGTGGCTCTGCTCTCCTGCATCCATTTCTCCAGAGCAGAGACCTACTGGCTTCTGAAGGACATTTTTCATATGAGATGGACTTTTTGAACATCCAGTCACAATTTAAGAATTTATATTTATGAACAAATTAATATTCTTCATATCACTACATATTCATCATCTGAAAATCAAATTAGGAAGTAATAGAAGTGCCTTTCAAAGGGGATAGGAAAAAAAATAAGTGAGGGAGGATGCAGGAAAGCTCAAAGTAGAAACACAATTCTTAAATTGAAATGAAGCCCAGGCATAAATTTAAACTGGAAGAAGCTTCAGCCTCACCTGCATCATCCAGTCAGGCTGCCATGTAGGCCTCCCACAGCCTATCAGCATCAGACCACTTCTTATCATAGCCAATCATCAAACAAGCCTCCCTCTATCCATGGCTCCATCTTCTCTCCAGCCCAGCTTCAACCCACCTCCACCTTTTCTCCACCCATGTTTTCCTGTCTTCTCCAGGCTTCCCTCCTTTCTTCTGCCTCCACCACCAGAGTCCGGGCTCCGGGGAGGAAACGTCCTTAATCCTTATTCTAAGCTGATCATCCAAGCTTATTGCAGTTTACAGAGCCGAGGTCCGAGAGCCAAAACCTTAATTCATTTATGGCAAATAAAACTTTGTAATTGCAACTCTTTCTTTGTGAGTCTCTCCAGGTTGAATTTCTTTAAAATGTAAATAAAAACAGAAGAACAACATTCTCCCAAACTAACTTTCCTGCATTGTCTCACTGTGTTTTGGGAGAGTTTTCTATCAGATACAAAGTTCTTGGTTGAATAAGAATTATTTTGAATCCAAATCTGACACAGACAGATGGGCAGAGAGACAAACAAATTTATGACAGCATTTTCTTATTAAATATATTTTAAAAACAGCTAAAAGTACCAAAACATAGACAACTGAAGATGACTCACAGGATAAAGTCTCAAAAAATCTATTAGTTGTACACTCTACAGTTCTACTATAAAAAAAAAACCCATAAGAAGTCCTCCTTGCAGTTTAATGCAGGCCACAAAAAATAACTAAACAATGTATTTGGAGGAAGCAAAAACTGATTGGGGGACACTTTTCTTCAGCAAGGAGAAAGAGGCTGGTCGGACCTGAAGGTGGATGAAGATAAATACTTGCAATCCTGGAAGAAATCCTAGTAGAGGCTGCAAGAGACGAGACTGGCGACGAGTTTCACCTTTCAGCTGAACAACGAGCCCAGACACACAGAGGAAGCCACAATGGAAGGATTAACTCAAACCCTAGCATGAGAACAATGATCTCAAAAACAACAGCAGATCTATCACTGGAAGGCCCAGTCAGACTCAAGACCTAAATCAAATGTAGAATTTGTGGCAAGACTGGAAAATCCCTGCTGTCTGTCAAATCTGACTAAATTCGAGCAATTTACACACATCTCTATGCAGTGGCCTCAGAGGGTCAGCACTCCTTTTTTTATTTTTTTTAAAAATAATTTAAAATTCATACTTGTGAATGCAATGTGTCAAAAATATAGAACAGCAAAGGAAATGAATACTTTTGCAAGGCACAGTTAGAAAACAAACATGATTAGGAAAATCAAAACAAAATTAATGATTACTGTTTAAAGTTCAGGGGTTTTTTTTATCATTTTGTAGCTACAGTCATCTATATACCAGCATGTATTGCATTTTTATATCTTTTTTTTAATTGTTACAACTCAAACATAAAGAGTAATCAAATTTCAGTTGAGCAATGTTTTTTTTTTTTTTTAACAGTATTGGACTATAAGCTGCAATTTTTTTCCCACACTTTGAACCAAGCAGCTTATAACCCGGTGCAGATTTTTAGGAAATTGTTTCTAAATTTAAATTGAAACATTTAGAGTAAATAATTAATTACTTAAGAATCCAGGGTTTGTGCCTTTTTACAGTTTTAAGTTAATTCTTCCTTCCTTTTCATTTGTTATTTATCTGATATTGATAGAACAAATGCTGACTCTTACGAACCAAATACAGGAGAACAAATGACGACAAGCCCAAGCCTGAACTGACAGCTTCCGTGCATACCATACCTGCTATCTTGCTGCTGTGCATCAGTTCCAATAGTGTCAGCATTGATGCACAGTGGTCCATGACTATCAGCCACAGGACAAACAAAATTAATTAAAGTGCCATCATAACTGATACCTCGCTGTCACCTGGTGCAGAGAGCTAGAAAAGGTTTCAGGAGATGATGTGCTGTCCTGTGAGCTGAAATCACCTACTCTAATATGCACCCTCCTAATCATGCACACGGAACAATCAAACTCTCCAAGGTTGAATTTAGTGTTTAATTCTTAAATTATATATTTTAGTCCGAGACTGGCTAAATAATCTGCAAGAGCAATATTGGATAATATGAAAATCTGTTATTGTTCCACTGATTGCAGAGAGCCGTTTCTAGAAAATACGGTTGAAACGCAGATAAAAAGCCAGAGACTCCATCATCTAAATGAGGGGTTTGTGTGTGTGCACTGTCCATCAGACTAAACCGAGCTTTTGTCAGTTCACAACTGACCAGCGTCAGAAAAAAAAAAAAAATCATTACCTCTTCAATTCCGGTCACGTCATCAAAAAGCATTCAGCAGCAGTCATCATTGCTGCCGAATACACCCAGTGCCCAGCAACCGCCTAAATGGACAAGAGAAAGGGAAGGGAATGGACAGATTGGAAAAAGAAAGAGTGGTATAGGCAAAACAACAAGCTCACTTTATATCAGCAGCAAGATTACAACTGCTGAAGGCTGAGGTGCAAAGAGTTGTGGGTAATTGTCATGTTTTTCATTAGCGTTTAGATGAGGATCTGGAGATGAGGGAGGAAATGGCCTCATCATCATTGCTCTGTGACTGTGTGTGTTTGTGGAGCCAGGCCTGAACGTCGGCAGATCACACCCTTGATCACAGCTGTCCTTGCTCAATACAAAGGGAACAAATTGTTCCTTCTCTCTCTTCAACGGGCGACTTGCTATATTCCACCATTACCTTGCAACACTGAAAGAGACAAGCCGGCGTAAATGACGAGCCAGAAGATTGCAGGAAGAACACGAGATCGAGGGGAAAGAGGGAACAGAACATGATGGTGGGGCGGGTGGTTTTAGGGCTTAGCTGTGTGGGAGTGGAAGGCCAGAAATAAGACAGGAGATGAGGAAAGAAAATGAAAAGAAATGTCTGCCAAAATTGTGATGAGATACCACAATTGCACGGCTGGGATGAGGATGGGAAATTAGAGCAGAGGAAATTTGAAAAGACGCACAGATAGGAAAAAGGGGGAGGGAGGAGACAGGTGGTGTGGGAGGGGGCGTTGTGAGGCACGCTGCACTGAAAGACGTATTAAGGTGTTGTTTTTAACTTTATAGGACACACAGTCCAACCCACAAGACATGCTCTTTATTAATTTTGCCTAAGATTAACACTGCACTCGTCTGATGTAGAGTCATCACACTGTATGTGGATTTACCTTGTGCTCAAATGAGCAGCAAGGACTTTGCCACCATGCATAAACTCCTTCATTTTCCCAATTTAAAAAGCTCAAACAAACTTTCACCAAGTCCAAGTGGATTATTCATGCCAGCTTTGACTTGCCAATTAGCTGCAGCGGCAGTATCAAGATGAACATGACCATCCTGGCTTCGCACTGCAGACGGATTACGTGACACCCCTCATACATGAAGGAAAGACACAGAGTAAGAGACACAAAAAGAATCTTTTTGTTATTTTGTTTTGCATTTTTCTAGTCACTTTTTTCTTGTCTTTTGGAAAATGTTGCTGCTCATGTGTTTTGTCTTTCAGGGTAAATGTTTGGGGTCATTTACAAATAACTTTTTCTTCTTTCAATTTGTGTCTCTGGTCATTTATTTGATAATCACATCACACAGATTACTTTTAAAAGGTTTGAATAGCACTTGATGTGCTATTTAAATGTGATGGTCAATCCTCTGGTGTTAATGTGTAACCACAGATTATAGATTTATTTAAACAAGCCAAGCCATTGAGAGGTAATTAACCACAAAGGAAACTTTTGAATTTGTTGCTCAAATGCTTTTTTACAAAACACCTTATGATGAGCTTCAGGCAACATTTTGCTGTCCCAGTTTTTTATGGAAGGACCAATGAGGAGAGTGGCTGAGGTCAGCCTGCCTCTGTGCTGCCTTTGCTTGGTTTACATTCCACACGGAAAATAGATGTGTGGAACCTGGCTGGCACTTTCTGTAGCATTTATCCCAAATGTATTGTCTCCTCTGAAGTCCATATTCTTCTCAACTCTAGGGGGCAGTGTAAGGTGAGTGTGGTGGTCTTTATGGGAGGAGTCATGAATTTGTCTGTCTTTGTAGATGAACCTCCACTAGGAGGTGCTCTTGCTCGTCAGCCAGGTTTTTCCACATGGAACTGTCAGCATAGTTACAAAATTTCAGAGGTGCTCAATGTGGAGAATTCAGGGTACGCTAATGGAATGTTGTTGTGCTCAGGAACAACAAATCGGGTTTAAGAATCAATTGTTTAAACCAGTTAATCCCAGCTGACTTGAACAAATACAAGCTAGTTGAGGGAGTGATGCAGTGATGACGTCTGGTTTGTGCATCCAATCGATGCACAACACCCAGAAACCATTTCTGATGAGAAAACGATATGAGAGAAGAAATTGAGAGGTGTTGTATATTTGAAAGTATTTTTTGAGCCAACAACAAGCTTTCTATGACAAGATCTGATTGTTTTGAATACAATGTCATGAGGAGATTTCCAATGCAGCTGTAGTGTATCTTCACTGTGAGCCTCCATGCCAGCTTCATTTCTGAAAGCTCACTGCTGTGCATAATATTTGAAATGTTTGAAGTTAAAGTCAAAATCCTGTCAATGGGAAACTAAAAACTACACATCCAGGTCCACTGGAATAAAAAAGAAAAATCTCAGGCATGTGAGCAAATCAAAGTTGTCCTATTTGCTCATAAGTGAGTTAGTGATGTGGGAGGTTTACTGTTTCAGACTGATGGTTAGAGTTCTCTCTGTGTCAAATACCTATCTGTAATTTCTCGTTTCAAGTTTTGCCCAGAGTAATGATACAGTGTGGATAAAAGGAGGGTTTTTCTCCAGTATCGTACAGGTAGAATTATTCCTTCATAAGAAAAGGCTCAGTTGTTGAATTATTCAAATGTTTTTACAGACTGGTACAACTTAGATCAAATAGAAAGAGGATTGGGATCTGAACATGGTTCTCTGGGGTCACCCTGCTTTCTCAAACACAACAAAAACATGACTTTGGTAATTTGGTTACTATAATATTTCCCTTAGGTATGAAAGTGTGTGTCCATGTTTGCGTCTCTCTGTTGCCCTCTGATGGACTGGCCATATAAGGAATTGAAGCCATGCACATCTTCTTTCTGAAGATTTAAAATAGTTAAACCACAGATAAAAGGTGAATGTATTTATTTGTCATTCCTCTATTGTTTAGCTATTTTAGTAGTTAACTCGTTTCACTAATACATTTCAATTTGCATAATTTAATATCATTTAAATGCGATAGATGTATACAACTGTCACATTTAAATGCATCTTTTGACCAATACATATTTTCAGTTTTATAAGGATCCTGCTCTGTCTGTGTAGGAGATGTGTACTTTCAGCCCAGAGGACAGCTCAGGAGGATAAGGCAGCAAACTGGGGACCAAAAAAAGGCCTTATCAGCATTTTTTCTCCCCGTTTTAGCCCTCTTTCTCTCCACTCCTGATCCCGCTGCAGTGTTAGCACAACAGCTTCAGAGGTTACCACTCAATTAAGCTCAGCTCTTCATTTACGGCCATGACAAAGACGACCCTTCTCTTCTGTCTCTCTTCTTCCCCTTCCTCTGGCTCGCTCCTCCAACCAAACTTGTAATTACAGTGTTGGACAGCACGCTCCACAGTGATCCAGCGTAAAATATGACTATCCATTTGGCCCTTATCCCTTCATCGCTGTTCCTCCTCCTCCAATTGGACCGGTGGCTGCTGCTCACCCCCTGCACCATCCCATCACTGCCGGCCATTTCACCCTCGCTTCACCTCACCCCTCTCAGCTGCCACGCGGCGAAGCGTCAGGATGAGGAATATGGCTAAGCACTATCTCCTTGTAATGAATTACATTCTCTTTTAACCCCGGACAGATATCTACTTGAACTTACTGCTGCAAATCATCTGTTTTTCTTTTTTTTATCTTACATTTCATACTCTGGCTTAAATCCTGATGACCACCTCACTTTAAAACCACATTCACTAAATTAAAATATAGAGTAAGTCTATTCAAAAGTTGCTGGTGCAAGCGTTTGTGTAATGGGTTGATTGATAGGTACAGATTGTGCTCAAAGGGGGAGTAAGGATATACAGTATGTACATGTATAAGCGTGTGTATCAAGATAAGCAGAGGTATAATCTGAGCAGATAGTCTAAAATTTGGGACCTTGTTGTAAGCAGCATCACTGGGTGATGAACCTGTGTGAAGCAGTTCATCCCTTCAGTTTTGTTCTTTTAACAATGGGGTGTAGCCAAGGGAACATTATACATCAGCTGTCTCCTTCTGATTGAATTTAGAAAGTTACAATTTCTGGCAAGATTAAAGAAACAAACTTGATTAAAGGCAGTACCATTCAATAAATTAGAATATTCCTGAAAAGCCTATTTATTTTCATAACTTTGTCACCATGTGAAAAGCATTATACAGACGGGTGGAAATAGGTGGGTGTTTGAAATCCTTTTTTTCTGCTGATTATGCTAACGGCTAAATCAAACATAACATTGAAAAATTATTTTTAAAAAGTAGTACATCGTTATTTAAAAAAAAAGATATGTCAGTTAATAAAAAGTATTAAGTTGTTTGTTTAGGAGGCACATTTAAGCTGACAAGACTCATTAGGACAAATATCTTAATTTATATGACTGCGACATATGATATGACAAAGACATAATGACAGTAAAAAGTTTTCATGTTACATATTGGTTACAGTATGTAACATTTTGTATATTGTAAACTATTACAATTTTTAATTGTTGATAAACCCTCTGTAACTGTGAGTTCTTCACAGTTAGAAACAGAAATGCGGGTGACATGCATTCTATTGAAGCCGGATGCAGAACTGCATGGCGACAGGCAGACGGTCACTAAGGAGACCGGTCATCTCCCACAAGCATACAATAAGGGATGCGTGTTGCCAACACAGCTGTCCACTGGACATGTCGCTCCATATGCCCTTATCAGTGGGGGAGTATAGAAGCTCCCAGGCCAGCTAATCAATCACAGAGGCCTCCCGGTTTGCAGAGGTCATCCCAGCGCCACAGGGCAGAGTGCAGAGCACAGAGCACCTGGCCAACAAACTCCATTTTAGCTGAGCTCTGCTGCATTAGCCTGCCATAAGCTTCTTTTTAAGTAAACCAGCTGTTTTTCCTGATCTTATAAATGCACTGTGACTTTAAATTAAAACAACTTTCCAAACTCAAGGTGTAGACACGTGTTCATCAAGGTGTTGTCAATCTAAAGAACTTCACATTCGCTTCCACAGATGATGCACTTGACCCTTCAGGGTTCTCTAACTCTGGTGTCTCAGGTTTAGTGTGCTCTTTCTTCCTCCAGCCTGTAAAAGCAGCTCATCTGTTAGAAAGTGATTCCCTTTGAGATGAAGCCTCTGAAGGAGATACTATTTCTCTAACATAGGAAGGACTCCCGGTTCAGTACTTCTGTTAGGTTTTTTAGCATCTGTTCACACTGAACAGGTTTTATTTCTGCTGGGTTTCTTCCTGTTAAAGGATAGTTTTCTTCTCCACATCATCGGTATGAAGGACTGTTTCAAAGTCAGTGATGTGAAGCCAGTGATTGTCACTACATGTTGGTCCAGGAGGACTGAATGCTGCAAGTCAATGACTCGATGGAACGTAGATGATATACTGTGAACTGGTGATACATAAATAAACTAAACTGAATTGAATTATACATTGACATGAAATAAACACTCTCAAAAACCTTTTAGTCTAAGCCCAGGTAAGATTGGACATACCTATGACTGAAGAAAAGTTCCCACTTCCTGTTAGTGAAGAAATCCTATTGCTGAATGAAATCTTTCTCCAACAATAAGTTGACATTCAGGCTCATCTGCCTGCCGCTGCGTTCAGAGTCACTTCCATCTGGCCTAGCAGGCATAATAGCTCTACTAATCTCCAAATAATAGGAGCCGGACTGGGAATGTCACTGGGGTACAGTGGCCCTATAGTCCCTCAAAATCAATAGTTTATGCCCCTCAGGGGGATCCCTGCCTTCCACTGGGATGTCAATACTGTCGATTGGGTATTAAAGAACATTTCATCAACATATGTGACAGCAAAAGCAAGAAAGAATATATGCTCAGGATCATGAAGGGAGTCCATGGATGTCCATTCTAGCCTGTGGGTATTTAGGACCCCTGGGGATCTCATCCCGCAGGACTATCAGAAGACATTGTGACAAACTGTGTTATCTGACATCACCACAGTACTGGGTTATGCTTTAGCAGGAAGCAAGATGAAAGTTCCCTGGGTTTGTTCCATCCTTCATCATCCTTTCTCCCCTAAGGTACATTTATTTATGCAGTGCCTTTATTTGTTTCATTCATGCAGAGATTTAACTTGACAATACAACCTGATGTACCAGGTCTTCTCAGATGTTAAACATTAGATCAGAGTTCTAATGCAGGTCAGAGTTCACAGGTAATTAAACTATCCTAAACATAGGGAGAAGCTGAAAAAAAACTTAGATGTTCACAACGATCAGGACACTGAGACACAGCCACCCTAACATACAGTCAGAACTGCAATCAAACGATTTAGATTATGCATTAGAATGGCCCAGTCAAAGTCCAGACTTAAATCCAGTTGAGAGTCTGTGACAAGGCTGGAAAATTGCTTTGGCATGTTGCAATCTGGAAAAAAGAACTTACAGGAGTGAAGAAACCTAATGATGGCCTGATGGAACAATATGTTGATAATCAATAGCTGACTTTCTGTTTATACTTTATGTTTGTACTACCTGACACACAGAGTGAACATTGTGCAGTTTTATTTCCAGGTTAATGATCATTAAAACCTTTAACCCTGTGATTAAATATCTATGTAATGGCACCATCTTTGCCAATGGCCTGAAGATCAGTCTAAAAACTGGCTGACTTCCATTTTCTCCCAGCAATTTGCTGTGATTGCAACTTTTCTTTACAGAAAATAATGCAATGTTTGTGTCAGTGAAGAGGCAAAAAAGACCTGCATCAGTATTTTGCTTGTTTATACCCAGTGGAGGCCACAGGATGCTCAGCGTTCCCACTGTGTCCGCTGCCTTTGTGCCCTGCTGCCCTCCTGCCCAGCCACCACCATCTGTTCCCTGGCACAGCCCTCTGCAGCCCATGCAGGGCAAGCCCTGACTCTGATAGCCTCACACCACATCACAAGAGGGAGGAAGTGTGTGTTTGCTTGTGTGATCGTCCACACATGTGGCCAAAATATCAACGCACAGATAAAAGTTGAGAGGAGCATGGAAAAAAAAAAAAAGAAACTTTGTGAAGGAGGTAAATGACATGATAATACAAAGTGCATCAGTAACAGTTGTTCTAGAGTTAAACCTAGTCACTACATAACTTACTGCTTTATTCATAGACATCCAATTAATTAGAACATTACTGAAAAGCCCATTTATTTTAGGAATTTTGTCACTAAGTTCCTTTAGAACCAGTTAATAAAAACATAACATTTCAAATAAGAATATTATATCAGATCAATAAACGATAAAAACAGAAATGTGGACTAAAGTAAAAAGTATTTCTAATACCTGCTTTATTTTCAAAAGGTACTTTTAATCTGACAAATGAGACTCAACAAATGTTCCAATTTATAAAATAAGCCAGTAATGGCATTCTGGTCAGACTAGTGTTTTCAAAGTACCTTTTGAAAATAACCTTGAAGTAGGTACTAAGCATGAATTTCACTAAGACACATTCCTGTATTTAAATGTTTTAATTGGCCTAAGGTAATATTCTAATTCTAACACTTACAGTGTTTTTATTAACTGTAAGTCATAATTATCAGAAAGTCAGGCTTGGAATCATCCATTTGTGTGGAATTATTCTGGATAATGTTTCACTCAGTGAACTGAGGCAGTGAAAGAAATGAACTGGCTGAATGTGTCTTTTACGAAGAACTAATGTTCGAACACTTTGTGACTGAAGTTGACAAAGAGGCTTAAAACGTTCTGTTTTCAGTGATGAGTTGATTAAGGCACAATTAACATAATCATTATTTCATTACAGGGCTGCACAGTGGCGCAGTGGGTAGCGCTGTTGCCTTGCAGCAAGAAGGTCCTGGGTTCGATTCCGGGCTTGGGGTCTTTCTGCACGGAGTTTGCATGTTCTCCCTGTGCATGTGTGGGTTCTCTCCGGGTTCTCCGGCTTCCTCCCACAGTCCAAAAACATGACTGTCAGGTTAATTGGCCTTCCCAAATTCTCCCTAGGTGTGAGTGTGTGTGTGCATGGTTGTTTGTCCTGTTTGTCTCTGTGTTGCCCTGCGACAGACTGGCGACCTGTCCAGGGTGAACCCCGCCTCTCGCCCGGAACGCAGCTGGAGATAGGCACCAGCAACTCCCGACCCCGTTAGGGAGAAGGGCGACGGAAAATGGATGGATGGATTATTTCATTACATAGTGGAATTAATACAACTAGTTTATTTATATAGCACCAATTCATAACAAAATTATGCATCACCAGCTGACATTTACAGAGGCAATCTAAATAAAACTCTGGGTGCAGCAGTGTGTATGCAGCCCAGCATGCACTGCTTTGATGTGAGTGTGTGTCTAGAGGGAGCGCCAGCTCTGAAGAATGGTGCTGAGGCCACTGAACTCATTTTCCTTTCCCCTGCTACAACCCTTGACCTTTGACTTTCTGGGTCAGATTTTTCCCCCTTTCTTCTGTCTCCATCTATCAGGCACTCAATCCCAAATGGGGGGCAGCATCTTTTGCAACAAACCCGCCTCTCGTGTCTGGCCTCTTTTGTTTTAACCTCTTTAGCCATCACTCCTGGTTGGGAGGGGGTCGCGATTTGGTTTATGGCCCTGGTGGCTTATGGGTATTGGTGAGAGGAGGTTGGGGGGGCGGAGGGGGACACAAATCTCTGACTAGCACCTTAAGCTGTCAGCGTTGCCCTGGGGGCCTTCAGGCGTCAGCCAGCACGGTCACCTTGGATTGGTGGACGAATTAGATGAAGACACACATGCAAACACGCACACACACACGCACAAACACACCAGCTGCACATATCACTGCAAGACAGTAAACAGAGACGATCTTGCCATTGCAAGTTTAAATTTCAACCTCTGCAAACACAGACATGCATCCACATCAACAGGCAAGCAAACAGTCCCTCGTTTCCTCTCTTTTTTTCACACATATCCTCTCACACACAGTGCAATGAGACACACATCTTCTCAGTCTCTAAGAAATGTGATTAATATTCCAGAGGAGCAGAGGAAGGCTGGCATCTGTTTGCTCTGATTGCTGCAGATCTCCCAGAACCTCTCTGTTCTCAGTATGCTTTCAGATGTGTGGAGTTGTGGCTGTGATTACCAGATCAACATGATTACGTCATTTTTGGCAGTGAAATGGTTCCTTCACCTCCCGGTTGCGTCTACCCATCATCACCCTGCTGTGCTCAGAAGCTCCCCGTGGTGGGGCACCGCAGTGAGGTGTCCATCAACAGGGCGGAGTTGAGTAAAATGTCCTGGTTTAGTGATGGAGGTGAGGATGGAGAGGGAAGGTGTCAGAGTGTCAGTGGGCTGGTCCAATGGCCCTCGCTGGCCAGGGTCACCACCCACTTTCCCACCCACCCACTCGGTGGCAGCTGTGTTGGAAGTGCATCCTTGACGGGCACAGCGGGGTGCAGAGGTGGGTGATAGCGTGTGTAAATGTGTGCATGCAAATATGTGTGTGCAGATGTGTGTGAGACACAGAATGTCAGATCTTTAAACATTTCCCTTAGGCTGAGCTGCACTGACGGCTATTTTACAGGAGCAACTAAAACATGAGAACCAAGAGGAAGTTTGTCAGATTGTAAAAACATTCAAAAACATTTGTGCTTCCTAGAAAACTCAACAGACAGTCCTGCTAGGTCAGACATGCAGCAAATGTCTTTGACCTACCAAAGGGTCAGTAGCACTGCACTGGACTTGCAGATGTGTGGATATTGTTTATTAAAATTTCATCTACCAATAACATTATGTGGTAAAGAAAATTACCCTGTCATCAACCATGTTACAGCTGTCACCTTTCTAAATGAGACAGTTTACCTGGTTCATTTATTAGAATAACTAACAATTAAGGAAACAGTGAACAAAATACTGAAAAGATCCAAGTAAAGAAACATACAAAATGCTACTGCTGCTTCTATAAGATGAAAATATTCTAGACTTTTGGTTGGTATAAACAGGCTTCAGTGAATCCTGCTCATCCTAGTATAAGCAGAGGCCCATTAGAACGATTTTTTTAAAGTATGAGGTGTCTGTTTATGATGCAATTTTTTGTTGGTTTTAAACCATTATGACTGAAATCAATTTTCCTGTTCTAGTGTGCAGCTGATGAATCAATTTAATATTGGTCATTTTGCTTCATTTCACCTTCTATTGCTGTTCTTTTGCTCACATAACAGAAATTCATCAATAGAAATTAGAAATGAAATAGGAAGTGCATTTTTGCATAGTCCCAGATCTGTCTAGAGAGGAGCTGATATGTAACCATGTGAAACAAAATTCACTCTTCTTTATGTCGCAGTTTTGACATCTGTCTGTAAATTAAGGCTCAGAAAATCAGGAGAACTTAGAAAGGACCTTATTGGGTTCTTGAGTGATGATTGGCTGATGTGGAGCAATGACTTGGAGCTGGAGACATGGCAAATGGATGATGCAGGTAGGCTGGAGAGAGTCTCCCAGTTTGAATTTACACCTAGGTTTCATGTAACATATTTATGAAAGAAAAATAAGGCCAAAAAGGAATAGTGTATGAGAAACTGCACAACTCCACATAAATGGGAGAAGTGGCACAAAACTGCAAGGGTGTGGAAAGACGATGGAAGAAAGTATGAGCAGCAGCAGAGAGAGAGAGAAAAGCATTTAGGAGCAGAAGAGCTCCAGTTAGTTAATTTATTCTTTGACACAGATATGAATAAAAAAACACAATGTTCAGGATTTGCTTCTCTAATGCATCCACATATCTTAGCAAAGTAATGAATCTGTGACCTCACCTTCCATTTAAATTCTGAAACAGAGCAAATATCACAGAAAATCATAAGAAATTACACAACATATTTAGCTAAGATTAAAATGAGTATCTGATGTTTAAGTTGCTGCAGTAAGAAAGTGACTAAATTTGTTTGGTTTGATTAACTTAATCTTACATATGTAATATTTGGATTTTTATTTATTTTTTATTATGCTTAGCAATTGGGACTTCTTTTTCTATTTCCTCCCCCCAAGACAGGCCACACAAATCAGAAAAGAAAACAGAAATGGAACATCTTCAAACTCAGACATAAAATGTTTTCTGTGAAACCTTCTTCTCTGTGAAGTTTTACTGGTGTTTCTTTTTTCCACACCTTGAAACTAACCGGTCGGGTTGTTGATTTAATCAGAACACTTTTGTTCATTAAACACTCGAGAGATTTAGTTTGTCATTTCAGCAAAATTATATTATTTTGTTGTTTTACTTTTGAGTTGTGTTTTATGTTAAAGAAAAATGAGTCCATCCAAACATCCATCTGTGCACAATGCTGAAAGAATTTCCTATATGTCCTATACATACAAATTTAATGTAAAAAAATTTAATCTTTTAAAAATTTCACTTCTAAATGGATTTTTATTTTGATAACAGATTTGATTTTGAAATGATCTCTTTTTTTTCTACAAGACTTCAACATAATGGCACAAACCACTTCATTTTTATCCAAACATAAGTAAATAAATACAGTTTGCATTCACCAGCATACAAAATATAAAGCTAAAACAACTAAAATCATTTCATAGGAAAACTAAAAAATATATGAATGTATTAAACTACATTCATAGAACTACTGAGACAGTTCTAGACGTAATTTGCCTAAAATTTATAATTATTTTGAAATTTTGTTGACATCTATGAAATTAATAATAATAATAGTAAAATAATAACTGTAACTACATTGTGTATATGTAACAATAACATTACATAATTGTAGCATGTCTTTTCTTCGCTCACATTCTGTTCTTTTTATGGTAAGTAGCAATTATTAGTATTTTG
The DNA here is from genome assembly GCA_922788865.1 of Poeciliopsis turneri. Lineage (NCBI taxonomy): Eukaryota > Metazoa > Chordata > Actinopteri > Cyprinodontiformes > Poeciliidae > Poeciliopsis > Poeciliopsis turneri. The sequence goes on from CAKLNU010000326.1 coordinate 342,272, forward strand.
ATGCTGTTCAATTCAGGCCTCAGCATTGCAAAAGGTGAAAAACATAAAAACAGAATTAATTTGAAACTGTAACTGTGTATAACTTATATTCAATTTGTCTGCACATTTTTAATATATTTTTAATTTTTACACATATTCTATTTTATCCATTGCTATTTTAGAATAACTCAGCTTAAAAGAAGAATCTATTTTGTTGTACTTAGAAAAAATGTGAAAATATCTTAATTTGCAGAAACTCAGCAGTAGGCTCTAGATGCTCTGTCTCCTTTCTTTCATGTGTTTCTGATCTACTGTGACATGCTGAGCCATTTTATCAGCCTCAAACTTTCATAAATCTTCTTCCTCACCACAGAGATATCTGGAGTCCACCATATTTCCTGCTATGTTTGACAAACTGCCAGCAAGACTGGCATGCTGGTGGTGCACAGCAGCGCAATACTGATGTGTCATCTAATTTCACATCACACTGTGCAACAACGGAAAGGAAAGACGGGAGAAGAGAGTGTAAAGATCGGACAGTAGGGTACAGAGAAGGAGTGGGGGTGGGGAGGGGGGCTGATGAGGGAAAGAAATCTCTGTCTCAGCAAAAGTTTTCATTACAATTTTGAGACAAATGATCTCTGTGTCCTTCTCCTGAAGCTGCCTGGGGCGTCATGCTATTTCTATGCAAATAACAACCTCACGCCTTTGCTCCTATTATTTCTGCTGGAGCTGCTGCAACATGACCCAAGAGAGAAGAAGAGGGAGGGGGAAGGGGACAGCAAAGGGAGAGGGAGGGTGACACGAAGTGAGAAAGAAAAATAAGAAGGAAAATGCTGTAAAGGATGAAGAGAGAGAGAGAGGAAGAGAGAGAGGGAATGAGAGAGAGAGAGAGAGAGAGAGAGAGAGAGAGAGGGCAGCAGAATGACGGTATGGAGGAGGAGAGCCGAGGAGACAGCCAGACAAGCAGAGCGTGTGTGTTTGCGTGTGTGTGCGTGTGTGTGCATGTGTGTGCGTACGATGGACTCGCTGAAGTGTGAAAATATATAACACTAGGAAAAAGAGAGGGAAGGGAGAGAAGAGGAGAAATGGAGGGCTAAGAACAACACAAAGACACAACTATAATTTGTTTGGAGCCTGCCTTTCTTGTAATATATGACACCCTCTGTACGGGTGCTTCCTCACCGCGCACTATTGTTTAACCATATAGCACTTACAACACTATCAGGACCAGTCCATCTCAGACAAACACACACTCCTGCACACACATCAGGATTTACGTACTGGTCCACTCCACTGCTGCAGTTTGCTTCAAATGAAACTGTGCGAAAAGTGAAGCAGCAAAGATATACTGCAAATAAACAGCAGTACACACTGTGATGTATAGTTTCACCAGAAGCTGGATCATTCGTTAACTTTAGACGGAGTGTAGAGTCAGTAGAACGAAGGGTTTCAAAACCGCTCGACTTCTGGTTAGCACATTTTTGAGCTGGACATTTAAAAACCAAAAGCAGGAGAGCAAACCAGAGAAAAAACATCTTAGACATGTAATAGAAAATAACATCAATGTCCTGTTCAGTTTGTTCACTCAGTCATTATGAAAGGAGCAAAATGACCTGAAAACTGGTTATTTCTCCTGTCTGTCTCTGTGTTGCCCTTTGATTGACTGGGTGACCCAATGGAGATAGGTACCAGGACCTCTCACAGTCCTGCAAGGATAAATGTGTTGGTTGGTTGGTTGGTTGGTTGGTTGGTTGGACGGACGGATGGATATGCAAACACATTGTTTGCATGTCTGAACAGGCTGTTCACCTGCGGTTACAAGCCAACTGTGCCTACCTTGTTTGCACATATAAAGGCTTTTTCTTTGCAGGTTCTAATAGTTTAAATCCAGAATTTTATCTTCACATCAAATCTGACGAGATTTTAAGAAACAAAAGTTGAAGGATGAGTTCTATCATCTATTGCTAAACCACAGCTTTCTTGCCCCTCCACATTTTGTGGAGTGCACTGCTAATAGTTGTAACAAATTCTCTCCTGTGAGCTGTGGATCTCTGCAGCTCCTTCAGTCAGGTTCTTGGCTGCTACTCTGATTGAATTCTCTCTGTTCTCAGCCTGACTGTTCAGGTGAACAGCCATGTTCTTCAGACTGAACAATGCAACAAGATAAGTTCAAAGCTTGAATTATTGTTTGAGAACTTAACCCTGCTTTAAAATTCTCATCAGTTTCTCCCTGCCCTTTCTGCTGTTCTCCTCTTGTCTTTGTGATGTTTTCGGTCCTCTGATGCTCTCTGACAGTCTCTGAGGTCTTCACAACATAGCTATGAAAATGCTGTGAGAAACCTTGGATTTCTCTCTGAGCCATATATTTACACTTCTTTCTACCATTTGCACAATTTTACTAGAAATACAGCATTTCTGTCATCGCAGAATTCATTTGTTTCTGAAGTTAACTGTTGTCTCTATTTAAACACCTGCAGCAGAAATTACCGTCCTATTTTTTTAAAAGGTTTTATCCATTCTAGTGGGATTTATTTGACAGTTACAAAGGCAGGTTGTGGAGAGGGGTAACACATGTGGTTAAAGTCAGCGGGCTGGGACTCGAACCTGTGACATCCACATCCAGGACACAGACATGGGTCACACTTTTCCCCCCACCACCACTGCAGCCAGAAATCACAGTTCTTTAAATGAATTGCAGTGGCCAAGCTCCAGGGAATCATCATATCTCATGTTACATGTTATAGTACTTTTAAACCTAAAGTAGGTTTAGGTTTAACTTTGGTTAATGGAGTCAGAACAAGTAAACTACCAGGCCTAGTGATGAGGTTGTTAAATACATCTAAATAGAACCTCCAGTACTGATAACCTGTTCTTTTTCTACAGTATGAAAGTTGGATCCTAATATTAGTATGAACAGAGCATAAAAACACTTATTTGTACCTGAACTGTTTGTGTTTGTGTGGATGAAAGAGGCTCAAAAGCATCATCCAATGGTTTAATACTTTTAAAGGTTAGTGGCTCTCTCAGCCTGCAGCAGTGCAGATAATGTTGCCCCAAATTAACCTGTGATAGGATATGATTTGATAAAGTCTGGTTTAATAACCCATAACATGTTTAGCCATTTCAGTTATTGAGGTCATTGTGAATTAGATTTTGTCAAGGAGACCATGAAAGAGGAAAGTTTGGTTTTATTTGTTTCACTTCTCTCAGTATTTAGGTGAGTCCAGATAACAAAATTAGTAAATTACTATAAAAAGTAACCAGTGTTTTTATTTATTAAATTTTTCAAATAATTTATATTTTGACAGGAGGAGCGCTGTGAGCTGTGCTTTGACACTAAACACAGGGCCGTAACACAGGGCCTGGAGGTCTTCACAGAATAGCTATGAAAATGCTGTGAGAAACCTTCAAAATCCTATTTCTAGTTTTTCAGACAGTACCAGACCACACAAAAACACAAATTACTAATGTTTTTTGGGTTCTTTTGTACTGTTTTAAACATTAAAAAATCTCCTCTTCAGTTCAACCTTATGAGTGAAGATACATTGTTGATGCTACTATTATAAAATAACTTGCAATTAAGTATTGGCAAGGATCAATGTAATTTTCACAGATGGTGAAGCGTTGTTGTTGTCAGCAGCTGCTGAAAGTAACTTAAAAATTACTTTTAATGTAACTAAGTTATTTGTCAGTCAAGTAGTCAGTAATCTAAGTTACTTTTTCAAAATAACTCTGCCAACACTGGCTGTAAACGTGATGGATGTACTTGGTGCAAAACTGAGAATATATTATTATTATTATTATTATTATTATTATTATTATTATTATTATTATTATTATTATTATTATTATTATGAACTAGTAATAAGTATTGGCTTTCATCTTCCTGCAAAGTAAAAATTAAAACACAAAAATAAATCCGTTTGCTATGCGTGGCAATATTGAACACTCACCACTAACTGGATTGTTACGAATATCCAAGGATAAATTTGGCATTTCAGACTACCAGGCATTCCAGAGTGTCAGTCTCTTGCTCTAGATCATTCTTAAGCCAAGTTTGTTCTCAACCTGCTGAAGAAAAACAAGATGGTGGGTCTAACCCACCATCAACATAAAAGTGTTTAATCATTATCAAACCTTCTTGCTTCGTTTTGATCACGTGTGCCCTCCATCCATCCGGGGTCAGGTAGTGGCGGCAGCAAAGAGTCCCAGGCTTCTCTCTCCTCAGCAACTTGGACCAGTTCCTCCAGGGGAATCCCGAAAGCGTTCCCAGGCCCACGGTCCCTCCTGGGCCTCCTCTTAGTGGGACATGTCTGGTCTGGATCAGCTCAGTAGAGAGGCGTCCTGCAGGCTTGGAAGTTGGCATCTATTACTGGCCAAATACGAGTAAATGTACGAAGTGGAGTGCGGATTTGAGCAATGCACCCACCACTGTGGCCGGTTGGCGATTTGAGCAGAAAATAAACCTGAGTGTTTCCGTCAGGAATGTGTTTTCTATTTACACTGTTAGAGTAAATGCCGTCTTTTAACCAGTAAAATTCTAGCAGGTGTAACATCAGTCAGAGCTCGTGGTTCATGTCTGCTTACAGTTTGTCATGGCTGAGGAGATGTTACACATGCAGGTAGGTCATTGTCCTGTAGTCATCCTAACATGTGTCCATGTGTCACTGTATATGTGTTTCTGTGAGCATGTGCATATTTGTGTGAATCCACCTGTGCAGACAGCATCATGCTGGCATACTCACCTGCTACACCATGGGGGGTTACTAGCTAGCAGCACTGTTAATCCAAACAGCAAGTGAACTGTGAAACAACTACAGTCAAAACATCAAGCTGATTAAATGCTAATTATGTCTCGTGCCATATGGTGCTATCCAACCTGGGAACCAGCTCTCACAAGAAGAAAAAAATGCACAAATAATATATTTGTGTACGAAGATGATAAACAGAAAACCTGAGCTCAATTAATGTTTCATTGTTTCTTACAATGACAATTACCAGCAACATCTAGCAAATTTATTTGAACCAGTCTCATCAAATCTCTACCAACCAGAACAGAGACATGAATGTTGGCAAGTCACTGATCTGGCCAAGGTTCCAAAAGAATTTCTGCAGCATTTGAGGTTCCTAAAAGCACAGTGGCCTCCATAATCCTTACATGGAAGAAGTTTGAGCATGCGGAGTGAAATATTTAAAGGGTCTTGAATACTTTTTGTATCCACAGTAACAGTTTGGTGGGCCATTCCAATAAAAATAATTTTATAGAAAATAACCTTGCTGTGTATGCATTTGTGCAGACACAATGTCACCAACAGAAGAACAACAGGTATCAAGACTACAGGTTAGGCAGTGACTCTGTTACTACTATTATTTTAACATTGAGCTAATCCCAGCTATCAGATCAAGACACCCAAAAATAAATACACTGATTACACAGGAAGAAGTTATGACTAAATGTATTTTTCACTCTACAGTCACACATGCAATTTATGACACTTGCATGTTCTTCTTATATTATCTGGATTTTTTATTTATTTGTACCAGCATGTTTAGGTTGGTACAAATAAATATATAGGTTTACAGACTTATATTCTGTAAACCTATAAAAATCTTAATTGTAAATTACATTCACTAGAAAATGAAAGACAAAGTTCTGCTGTGCTCTGTAAATACAGTTACAGTTCTCTCACAGACAGCTGAGGGGGGGCGGTGGTGACAGCAACAGAAAGCCATCATCTCACACAATAAACCTTTGACCACAACAAACACAAACTGAAAACATGTTGTCAGAAGCTCAAATAGGAAACTCTCACCTCACAAACACATATGTATGGACAAGTCTCTCCAAATGCATCCCCATCAACCCTGACTGACAACGTGCGGCATGCAGGAGCCCTCCTATTCCGTCTGCCTTAAAGAAACAGCTAATGTACAAAGTAAGCTGGGGCTCTCAAAGCAAAAAAGAAACACACATACACACCTCCTTTCTCCTTTCTCCCTCTCAATCCATCTGTTTCCCGTTTGCATTTCATGCCTGCCGGCATTTTTTTGAAGTGGCAATACTTTGATGCAGACTGAGGGATACATTATCATTATTTCAATTTCCATGCTAAAGTGTTTTGTGTTTGTGTGTGCGCGTGTGTGTGTGGGTGCATGTGTGTACATGACTGGAAGACGAAGACCGAGAGGTATACCAATCTGCTCAGTGGTGATGCTCTCTCCACCTCTGTGCTTGCGTGAAAATAAGGCATTGCAGGGAAAAGTGGCAGAAAACAAAGAAAGCTGAAAGGAAGGGTGAAAAATGAAGATAAAGGGGAGGTGCAGAGCTGATGGAAAGGAACAACGGGAAGGGCAAACCAAGAAGGATAGAGATGGCGAAGCAGTAGAAGAGGCATGAGAAAGATAAAGGCTGCAGCTGAGACTGCACTGCATTTTGACATGGCCGTGTAAAGCTTAAGCCTCTCCTGCAGCTATGCACTTTCAGCTTGACTCCTCCACCTCCATTTCTATTTCACACTCTCTTTAAAACATCCCTCTTTTTTTCTTCCTTTGATTCCAATCTGTCTCCACACCTTGGTTTTCAAAATCTTTGTTTCTCCTGGTCTGCATAGCAACTCAAGTTGCAATACAGAGACTCTCCATTTAAGACAGAGCTCTAGAGTCCTAAACTATGCACCGAATCGTTTTTGTTAATTAAGAATTATGCCAGGTTGTACAACAGACATTGTATATGTTTTAAATACAGTCCATATTTTTATGTTATGTTAAACAGGCTGTCATTTTAAAGGCTCTTTGACCTGTTTATGAAACTGATAAAGGAGCAAGTAATTTTTCACAGCATTGATATGACAATTTTGATATTATGCCCTATGACTGATATTCAGGATATTTATATATTTTTCTTGATTAACATTATAAAATGACCACCCTGCTGACATCACCTCTCTGCTTCAGTTAAACACCCCTATAATCTTCTCTCTATTACTATCACTGTCATATGATGATTGCGGCGTCGGATCCAATATGTGAGACTTTTTAAACTACAGTTACGGATTTGCACTGCATTTTTAATAAAATAATTGAAATCAAATATGAGAAAGATTTTGTTGTTGTTGTTGTTGTTTTTTTTTAATCTAATTAGCATACGATGCTTTTTCTTGACTTGAGTCTTTATGAGTCAGTTAATCACTTACCCATTATAGTTTAGGTTAAGTCAAATAAAACACTAGACTAAAGTGGCAAAATAAAAAGATGTTCTAGTTATTATTAGTCAAAGGCAGCTCTAAGCAGCTCTAAGGGTTTTTGTCTCAGTCTTTCAGTACTTTTGCAGCTTTCTGGATATATTTTCCAGATTAGTGGAACATAAAAAGTGTGGTTTCTTGTTGAGTTATGGTCATTTTTAAATTAGTGACTAAAAAAACTCAGTGTGTTTGACATTTGTTCAAAGCAGAGAGATTAACTCTATTCACCATAGAGACAGAGGGACAAGAGGCCTGGTCAGGGAGGCATTGCTGCAACCCTTGGTATGTGAAAATCAGCAATCTGTATTCAGTAAATTATTCTCCTTGAACTTGATCTCTCCTCATTTTAGCTAAACATACAACCTCATTCAGAGTTTTTATTTCCTGGTCAACTTTTGGAAGTACTTATGGAACATCAGCTGGGTTTGCACATAAGATCTATGAACTCATGAAATGTTGTCTTCATCATGACCTAATTAATAACTCGTTTTTTATTATTATTAAAATTCTAATTATTTTAAACCTCCACAAAAAGCTTCAGAGCTCAGAAAACAGATTTGCAAAACCTCTCTGGCTTATTTAAACACTGTTGAGTAAACCAGACCTGACTTTTCTTGTGCTTTTGGTCAGCAGTGCTGAACATCATGGAGTTCAGGTATGGAGCATTCAGTGTTTACTGTCTTTGTTACTGTAGAAACTGAAACCTCAGTGGATACCATCACCAGGTCTTGCTTTAGGCTTTTTACAGCCTTTTTTTTACAGAATCTCCAGGTAACTAATGATACTTATTTTTTTTGTGTCACTACTTTGCATAAAAGCTGCTGTCCCTCTGGCATTGTATATGCAAACTTGGCTTTCATTTGTGTCTGAGAACATGGAGGGCCTTCACTATTTTTTGGAGCAATGATCTTGTCTAAAGTATTTGTACAAGTCTCTGCAATGAAAAGCCTTTGATTGGCTGAGACCACTGATTTGGAATGTGAAGTTTTCTATTAAATGGTTAAACAGATGCTGCAGCAGTCTGGTTAAAAGTGTGAATCCAATCTTAATATTGGATTTGCTTTGGAGTTTTTGAGTCTTTTGTAGATCAACTGTTTACTGAAAATTAAACGTGTAACAACATTAAATGTCTGTCTTTGTATCTGCAATTTATTACACTTTTCTGCTTCCTCCTATAGAGTTAAAAACCAAAAACAAATAAACCCACAGCATTTTTTTCACTCACTGTCTGAAGTTACAGCAAACCAAATTTCTCTTGTTTTAGATCAGTTAGAAAAGACAGAAAGATTTTTATTTGCTAAATACCACAACAGTGAGAGAAATGCATGTCAGAAATATTTTTATTATTATATTCCTGTTGAGTGCCAGTTCAGGCTCTGGCATCCTTTTATTTTCTCTTATCAGTTTTGAGCCATGCCATTCTGGAGCGATGCATCAGGAAATGAGAAGACACTGAGGACTTGAAGGAAAACATCTCAATGTGACGACCACAATGTTAGCTCTGATTAAAATTCCTGAAGTGATTATGTGGAAAGTAGTATGTAAAGGTTGGTATTCAATCATTTTAGCAAGTAGTGAAAGAATTAAACTTTTAAAAACAGCTAGCAGCAGTGTTTGTGTAAAAAGCTTCACTTCCTTGTTAAATTGTCCCCATGTTTGTGTGTTCAGCTGATGGTGAGAAAGAAAGTGTGTGTGTGTGTGTGTGTGTGTGTGTGTGTGTGTGGGTGTGGTGTGTGTGTGTGTGTGTGTGTGTGTGTGTGTGTGATGGGGAGTATATACTGCAGTCTTGAGAGGGTGTGTAATAACTAGACAAGACAAACATTGCATATCTGCAATAAATATTTATGTAGATGAGAATATTTTAGTACTTTTTGCTGTTGGTTAATATCTAATTTCTATACAAAAGATTCTCCTTTGACTATCAGCCATCTAAACATTGTACACATTGTCATGCTAGCTGCTTTTGAGACAATCTGTTTTTCACTTATTAGCATTATTAGGATGTGTTTGGTATTCTGCCAAAGCCAGCTGTCACAGTTGCTATAGCATGTAGGAGTCACAAAGTATTACGCTGAGCCATCTCAGTCCCATAGAAACTAAAGTAGTCCCAAAACTAAAACTACTATATTTTCTAATAAATCATGAATTTTTATGTCCCTATCACTCGCGTGAATGTCATATATTTTGGTGAAGATTTATTCAGCTTATGTTGTGTGTTTTCCAGTGCAGTAGGTTCCAAGCAGCTTTAGTTAGAGCAGGAATGTGATTACAGAAAAATACAAGTCATTTTTCCTCCTCCTCCAGTTTTTTTCAGGGTCCAACCTCTCAACACTACTTTAACCATGAAATGAAGTATCGTTATTGTGACAAAGTAGCTTTGATGCATCTATTGCTTAGAAAAAGGTCAAGGTCAATGTAGCTGACACTTGACTGCTCCTGGTCAACAATTGATTTCATTTCGCATCTTTGGTACAACATCCTTTCTATCACCCAAATGTGTGGTCCAATAACTTTCTGTTCCATCCCAAAGAGAGTCAGAAATCTGTCAGCTTGGTTGCTACTGATGTTGTCCAACATCATTCAATAGCCGACCTAAACCTTTTTTAATTAGCTACCTACTACATTTTCTATCATTAGGACAAAGAAGCAGCAATAACATATGGAAACTTCCTTCAGATAAATTCTACATGTTTCAGAAGATGAGGAAAAAAATATTTCAGTGGTTTGTAGAAGTGACATTAAAACTAATCATTTTCCAGAGCTCTCAGTGAAAGCAAATGTCTATAAAATTAAGTGAATATGTGACTAAATTCAGAGTGCGTACAGTGACTACTTTAAAAAATGATTGTCTTTTGAAAATATATGTTAGTAAAACAATTTTGTATGTACAATTTGTACTGTACAGTCAGTGTCAGTTAAAGACTTTAAGGTCATCAAGCTTCTGTTTTATTCTGTCTGAAGTCAAAACCATCAGTAAAAGTACCATTAGTCAAGGAGGAATGGCTCAGAGAGATGCCATAAATACCTTAATTTCTGGGGGAAAAAAAGAAGCGAAAAGAAAGAAAGTGACTGAATTTGTATCTCTGAGACCCCTTCAGAGAGAAGGGGATCAAGATTTGTCCTTTAACGTTTAGTCTAATTCTGTCATCACTCAGGTTCCACTCAAATTCACTGCTGATCTCCCAGAAGAAACAAGTGGAGAGAAGTGCTTATTACAGGCGTATCATGGAATGTGGTGTGGTGTAGTTTTTATTCTATCAGTACAATAGAACAGTTAAACTTTCACAGTTTTTACTAAAAGTAAAATGTAGAATCTCGATTTTGGAAAATTTCAAACACATCCTTGTACTCTCTCTTAATGAAGTTCTATCTACTCCAGATCTTCACTATATCAAAATAAAAATGTAACAGCAAATCTCCCTTCTTATGATGACAGCTTGACATTTTTACACCAGATTTCCTTGTAGAACACACAGACCAACTCATGAGAGGTGAATGCTTCAATCAGTATATGTTGTTTGGTTTAGAGGTTTTTCAATCATGAAAGGTTGATTGTTAAAAATTACAAGTTCATGAGCACAGTTTGGATGCTTTTGCATTAACAAGAAATGATAAAATAACAAAATTACATTAGCATGCAGGATGTAATTGTTTTGAACAATTATGTAGTTTAGTTTAAGACCAAAAAGTTGCTCATCAATATCAATCACTACTTTTATTAATGAAAGAAAAAATGTGACATAATAAAATGAAATCAAGTTATTTTAGAAAAAAATAGAATGTAAAATCTACAATATTAACCGGTGGGCCTCTACTGGTTACCAGTTGTTATGATGCCAGATACACCCAGTTAAACAAACTGGCTGTAAAATTGGTTGATCTCTTCTCCCGTTTTCCTCTAATGGGTCATTTTGAGCTTTCAGAACTTAAATGAAACAAGCCATTGTAAAGATTCAATCTGCTGAGTCTATAACAAACAAACCAGCAATAAAAAGTGACATTACAAATATATGGCGGTATTTAATCAAATGAGTCAACAAAAACCAGCTCACAATTGTGTAATCTCTTTTAAACGGTTAACCAACGGAAAGCCTACTGAAATGTTGTGTACATTATACCTAATGACATAAAATCATTTGGAATAAAGATGCATACCTCTTTTTTTTTTTTTAACAAAAATTATGATTCTTTGATTAACTAAAATATATAGATCACCCAAACTTTAAGCCATTGAAAATAAAGTAATTTTATACCAAATAATATGTCTAAAATGCAGAGACTACTCACACAAAGAGACGTGTGTCTGTTCGGCTGCCACATCGCTGCCTTCAGGCTTCTCCTCCTAATGGATTTATGTCTTTCAGCTCTGCAGCTCAACACAGAGTTAAAATAATCACAACACTGTTCATTTTTTTCATTTTTATAATTTTTTTTTCATTGGTTGAATTTTTCTTTAGCAGTTTTCATCTTGAATTTTGTATTTTAACAAGTAAAAGATACAATTAAAAGAAATTAAGTTCAAAGATATAGAATTTTATCCACTCTGATGAATTGTTGAACAGATTTTCTAAAAATTAATATTATTGCTATTATTATTATTGTTATTATTATGATATATTACACATCAGCCTAACTATATAGAAAGTTAATAATTGCTTGGGTTGGAACTCTTTTTCCATTACGGCACCTGGTGACAAAGAAACATATTTGATGAGCTGCCATGGCAACCACTGTTTTCATATTAAGTGATTATTATTGTATGCGTTTCTCTGGGAATTGTCGTATTTTATTCAGTGCATTGCTAACTTCCTTCTGCAAAGATCTTTGCCCTGTGTTTTATCATACTCAGCTATAGAACTTGTAGTCTTTTCCAATATATGTCAACATTCTGTTCAGAACACTTTTCTCATATTCTTTCCGAGACTCCAATAACCATGGGCAATGAGAGGACCACTGCCTTGCCCAAGGACACTTCATCATGGTCCAGGCTGATTTAAAGCTGACTCTGTATCTCTTACTTCTCTGGGTTGCATCAAATTCAATGTAAAGTATAAACTCTAAAATAATTCCACCTAATCCTTGGATATTTTGGATTTAATGGAGACTTCCATCTGAGTAACAATTTTTGTTACCCAGCGATAACGAGATGTCTTGTTTAATGTTTTTTTTTTTCATACCATCTGCTTTTTGTGTTACTTGTTTATCTGCAATGGCTTTGTTTACTGGTGCTGCTTTGTCTCTAATTTCTGTTTTGTTTTTGCTTACTTGGTATTTAATTGCACCCTCAGACAGTAATATGTTCATGTTCATTTTGCACTGAACAGGTGCATTCTCCGTCTTAAACGTAGAGATGGTCACAACTGATGGATGAAGGATTTAAGCAAGATGAGGACAGGAGTTGTGAAGAAAAAGAGTGACACCCATAGGAGCTGTTGGAGTACTGCAGGTCTCTTTCCCCAAGCAAGTGTGCACAAGCAATCGGAGGCTGACAAACATGACTAACATGACAAACATAATGAGTTAATATGTGAAAATGATAGCAAATACAATTATTTCAAAAACAGAACATTCTGTATTTGAAGTTTCATAAAAGAGTTCCAAGTTGACTCACATCCAATTTGAATGTTTTTATAAAATCACTTAAATCTGATATGTGCACTGCAGATGATACAGCCAAGATTAAGATTCACAAACCTACTTCCCATTGCAGATATTTGCCTTAAGTAAGGTCCATATTTTATTTTGTCAGTGAGTCAAACATATCAATACACACACACCCACATCACAAACGAGTTCCACATAAATGGCCTGTTGACAGACTGACACAACAGGACTGAATGTTTTTGTGTTTGTCTGTTCTTCTGCATCAAACCTTGTCAAATGGGCCCTTACAGTAGTGACAAAGAATCTGTCCATCCATATGTTTCAGCACAATAGCATAACAGTGGAGTGTTGTAGGCTGCCGTCTCTTTCTCTCTCGCCCTCTCTCTCTCTCTCTCACACACACACATACACGCACACACACCAACACTCACAGAGGCAGACACCTCTGAGGTAAACTCTTTGTCCAGCATTGCAAGCCAAAATGCTCCCCTATTATAACACAAGCCCGACTCGCCTGATTCCCCACTACATTATAAGTGTTAATTAATCCCAGCCAAACACAATGCATGCACAAATGGGTTCAGTGTGTAATGCAGTCTACCAAACGCAAGTAGATGCGGTATGAAAATTGGCTTTTTGGTCTTCATTTCCATGGGTGTTGGGAGGAGAAGCAGGGTATTATACAGAAACACCACCACTGCTTTTGTGGTAATAATGTTCAACTTGCTGTGTTAGAAGTAGAGGCTAGTTCCCTTTTATTGTTGTACACTGGGAGTATTTACACCAACCAGTTGTGTTCCATGAGTAAAAACTTTACATTTTCTATATGCACCACGCACCAGTCCAGTTCTAGAAAAAAAAATACATTTTTAATCACTTTTGCTTTCAAAGATGATGGACAAATCAGAAATATTTGATGTTCTTTTGCAATTTACCTGAAAACGACATTCTAAACATGATTTTGCAACATGTGAATAAAAAGTGATGGGATTACAACTTTTGTCTGTACTTTCATAAAAATGACTTGGCAGTCAGGTTGTGAATCAGCAGCTGATTAGTTTGAGATTTCAAATCTATTTTCACACCATGTAATGATCATTTAAAACTATTCTTGTGCAGCAGCAGTAATGTTTAATAATAAAATGCAAACCACCCTGTTAATGTTTCTTTCAGCTTTCATTTGATATGAGGGTAGATAAATTGTATAATCAATTGTATAATTAGAGAAAATATCAAAGGGTAGATTGTTTTCTCTTCCTTGTTGTGATTCTAACAGCATGTATTCTAATTGCTGATTGATATAATGGTCTTACATGGATGCCTTCAAAGTGTTCCTTTTGCAACTTGTTAGCTTTTAATCTACAGTTGTAACGCACTCATAATTTAATGAGAAGTATTTTGTCTTGCAGTGAGACTTTTGCAGTTCATTAACAGAGAATTCCTCACCACTAGCACAAGCCTCTACAAACATCTAATACTGTGTGCAGGGGAAGTTCACAACTTTACATGTATCTGATATTTTAGATAAACATAAAAATGAAAGATAAGAGACATAAACCAAATTAGTCACATGTCCAAATCCAATTCATTTATAAAACGTCTCTAAAAAAAAAAACCAGAAGGTTTAACCAAAGTGCTATAGAAATACTATGAGTAAAACATTATCAGGCATGTTTTATTAATCATTTTTATCACAATGAGAGATGAGTCAAACAATATTTCAGATCTTCTATAAGTCTGTTGTGAGCATCACCTCTTCTGCTGTCATCCGTTGAGGCAGCAGCATAAAGAAGACTGGCTACAACCTCAGTATTTGCTGTTGAATCTAGAGTTTTGCCTCCTGCCATCACTTGAGTTGTATCGTTTCACAAGAATAATCCGAAATTATTGTTGAAAAGTTCAATGAGTTACTGATCTGAAACCAAACCTGTATTGCAAGGTAACGTGATACAGACTTTAGTAATTTAATGTGACTATGCAAAGGTATCTGAACTTATGTTCATAGCATGAGAAAATAAACTTAGGGTGTAATCATTTGGATTTGAATCATCAACATTCAAATCCCTACAGACAGACGTTGAAGAGAATTTTGACAACAGATTATTGTTATTGTAAAACCAAAAACAGAACATTGAAAATCTATAGTAGACAATATGATGTTGAGTTCAGGTGGACTTCAGAAAATTATGGATGACTGTTTTCACAGACAACCCTCTAGAGAAAAGAAGCATCGTCAACAGGTTAAAGGATGTGGGGGGTTCACTGAGATTGAAAATGGCTACTGGTTAGTGTCCTGGGCTAAGTAAATGCTATAAAAGCCAATCTCAATGTCTTAATGGCCTTCATTCTTCTTCAAGGGTGTGAGGGTAATTATAAAGTTCATTACAGTAATGAGAAAGGCAGTATTTGAGAGAAAGCCATCAGTAACTGGGCCGAGACACAGTGATACAACTGTTGATCAAGTCTCTGGAATAAGATGTGAATGAGGTTAGGACAAGTTCTGATGATGTCATTTATTCCTAATGGGTTTTTTTTTTCTCTCTGAAATTATGGATTAACATTTAAGTGGCTCTCTATTAATGTTTTTCTCTCTCTTGCTCCAAAGTAATTCTAAGAATTTGGCGTGCCTCATGTATTATGGTGCATACACGTACACATTTCTAGCACAAAAACAAAGGAATATTTTACATCATAGCCTCGCTGAATAAGGTTAAAAACCATTTTTAAAATTCAAAATCAGGAAAAAGAAAAGTGTGTTTAATAAAGGAAGAGGTCATGCAATTTTGCATTGTAAATTGTAATTGTTAGATGTTGTCTTTTGTCAGAGATCTGGCTATTCTAACTATAGAAGGACAGTATGAGTTGTCTACATTTTATTTAAAGTTAAAATCACTGTCATTAAAGGTGGTAGTGCTTGTTGGACTAAAAGCACCAAAGAGTCTATTCATTGTATGGTAAATTAAAACTAACTCAATCATTTCCATTTGCATGATTTATCATTTTTCTCTTATCTCTCTCTCTCTTTCCACCAAAAACTGTCTGACAAAAATCTCTAAACTAAATTGTCCTTCGAAAAAAGGGCTATTTGAGATTAGAAACTTCAGAATTCATTTTCTTTGTTGTCTTTTTTTATTTTGGGTATTTAAAATTTCTTTCAGTTCCAGTGTTAAATGTTTATAATAATTTAAAGTTTATTGACTCTGACAATGTGTTCTTGCAGCATTGTGCTGTCATCATTATATAACTTGAAAAAGGTCTCAAAACATTATCGCTTATTGTAAAATTTATCAACCAGCAAAATTTGTTCTTGAAGTCCTGCTCACAAAGTCAAAATGCAATAAAGCATAGCTAAATAAACAGTGTATCTGTGGTTCAGTGGACAGAGTCATTTTGCAGGTGAAAGATTCTGGATTTCGTACCAATCACATATGAATTATTGAATTTATGTGTATGCTCATCTGCCAACATATAAAAACTTGAATAATGTCCCACTGTCACTTCATGGAGTTTACATGAACACCTTTAACCTCTCTGAGTGTAGCATGTTTCTAGGAAAATTTCACCATTCGTTTGTTAACTCAAATATTAGTGCTGAACCAGAAGGCCTGACTTACTGTTTCTCTCTTATTCAACCTAAACCTGAAGTGGCAAAGCTGAATCAGTCAAGTTCTTCACCAAACCTGTAGTCTCTGGACTGGCAATGTTTGTTTTGCTCCAGAAAAACAAACATGAAGTTCTTGCAGAACCTACAGAGCCACTGTAGGTTCTGTAAGAACTGTAGGTTCTGTTGGCCACTTCAGAATCTACTGAAGTTGTCCACTTCTACACACTTTGTCCCTCAGGATTTTATAGACCTCTGGCCATGGACAAGATTAGAAGTTCTCATCACACAAGTTCCATAAGAAATAAATAGAGAAATGAATAAAAACACGGAAAACTGAGAATCTTCAGTCATGTTTGGATTGAGACGACAAAGCATATTTTGAAAACATGCATTTGATACTCTTCAGTTCTGTCTGGCTGGGCTTGTGCCAGTTTTGAATGCAGAAAAATCAAAGATTGTGGTATTTTCAAAAGTAACCTTCCACCTGACTTAACAACTGTGATGTTTTGAAATGGCTCATTTTCCAGACACCAAAAAACACAAACTTATTGAAAAAAATGTCTGGGTGATGTTTTTTAAGTGCTTGCGTTGTTTTTAGAAGCAGTTGAGACCCAAATGCGTTTCTCAATTTGCAGTGACGGTTCTGTAGCATGTGTGTGCTACTGCCAGTTTTGGTCAGGATTCTCATGCAAAAGAGATTTTTAATCTCAATGGGATTTTCCTGGTGGAATAAAGGTTAAGCAAAAAAAGAAAGAATTAAAGTAATTTATGTGCAAAATGTGAACTTTGCACAATAGGTTCCCTTTAAAGCACTGGTGGGTTTTGTCGCAACAACAAATACAACTTCAATGGTTGCTTAATTTCTCTTCAAACTCATCACATATAATGAACTCAATGCAGCTTTTAAGTAGACCACATTTACTTCCCAGACTAATGAATGCAAGCTTAGTGTCGTGGTAAATTAAGAAAAAAAATTAATTGTAAAATCTGAATCATGGATGCTGTGGTGCCACAGGGGCAAAGCACGGCCCACGTGTTGAGGCCTTAGTCCTCGTGGCAGTGTTCACAGGTTCGATTCCCGACCTGGTGACATGTCTTCCCCCTCTCTCATTACCCTGTTTCCTGTCAAACTACTTTCAAATCAAGGCCAACAAAACCTTTAAAAACAATAAAATGACTGAATAATGCTGAATCATTTAAATGTTGGACACAGTGAGCATTTTGTCATATCCAGGTTTTCTGTCGCCAAACATTAACAAAGCAGTTTTGTCAGTGAAATCTGCTAATCATACATTTAGGACTTTGTAATTAAGAAGTATGTTGTATGGTTGCGTTTTGCTCTTGTTTTTTGTTTCTCACTGTGTTTGCTTCAGAAGATGCTGAATATTTTTCCTTTTTATATTTCTGTTATGAATTTAAATTAGTGTTTAAAATGAAATAAAAATTGTAAAGAACCACTGAACATTAATGTTGCCCCCTGCTGTGGTATCCAGAAAAACCTGCAGGTTGCAGTTCATTTTCGTAAGGACAAAGCAAAAGTGGAGGAAGAAAGCAGGCTTTACTTGAAAAAAGGAATGAAGCACACAATAATGGTTCATTTTGACTGTGATTCAGCCTGTATAAAATATGCCTTATTTTCACACTGAATGATGTCAGCTTCTGCAAGCTGATTTAGTGAAGAGAAGGGCTGCATTTGTAATAAAGCAGAAGAAGTTATTGCTGTGTGTTAATATTGGGGATTTGATTGAAACGGATACAGGGTCCATTGAAAATTGGACAGTAAATCACTATGTTTCAGTCAGGCTTGCTACTTACACAGATATTGACAGATAATGGGTTTCTCGCTTTTGTTTTGATTGGTCATTACAGAAACCTTATTTTCATTAGTATTCTTACAAGCGTGACTGTTTTGGACTACGCTACGTGCAGTTGACTTGAGCTGGCTGTGCGATTGTGTGTGGGCAAGGAAGAATGTATCAGATGCTTAAAGAAGCAGTTTGCTGACGTTTGTGAGTCCTCTAAGATTTTCTAAGCAGGAGCTCTGGCTGTGAAAATTGTAATGTTATGCATATTGGGTACCTGCACTGGATTGCTGGTAAATCCTGTTTAACATCTTTCCCATCCTGAACCTCAAAATTTTTAGAAGAGCTTTCAGTGTCTCAGTCAAAATTTTATCTGAGCACCATAGATTTCTTACGGGGAAAAAAAAAAAAATCTTTTGATCTTCAAATTTTCCCCATTGTGAAAGGGGAAACATTGCAATATGCTCTGGGTTTTGTAGTTTTTATTTCTACATTTTATTATAGAAGCAGTTTGCACTAAATACACTAAATACAGAGAAATTTAGCAGTTTGCACTAAATACAGAGAAACCCATCAATCAAGTCCAGTCAAAGACAGAAACACTTTGCACTCATGTTTGCGTCAAATCAATTGTTCTTGCTTCAGCCACAAATACAGTACAGTGAACAAAGAGATGGGGAATAAGTTTTTGCTTCATTAATATGATTTCAATTAACTGAAAACTCAAAGTTCTGCCATGTGTTTGGGATTCTTGTAACCCGTGCAGAATCAGTGAACAAATACTTAAGAATGATGGTTTATTTAAAATATCTACAAGGTGAGAAATGTGCTACATAGACAGGGAACCTGTTCAGTAATGCCTGGGTGAGAGACTGGATCAGAAGCTAAGTGAACTGCAGATGGATCACAGAAATGTTGAATTCTGAGCTCCTCAAATGGAGTGGAAAATTGTTGAGGGAACAGAGACTCAGGTGAGTCTGTATGACTCACAGAGTAGAGGCAAAGGAGACGGGTAAGGTCAATCGTCAGGCACTTCCAACAGCCCCGAGTGCAGACAGCAGCACTGGTGAGAGCTATTACAAACATATTCCACCCAAAGAAGTTGGGAACTCCATGAGGCAGATTTGGAAGCACATATGTAACATAAAGTGGACTCCACTTCCTGATTCATCTTCAGTGTTACAAAAATGGATCAATTGAACAATTCTTTAAAGTGAACAAATCCTGAAAATTCAGTTCCCTGAATGTGCAGGTATTGGTAAAAATAGATTTGTAATACTGCAGTTCATAAACATGGACATAATTAATACTGTGTCTTGAAATTCATTCTTTGTTCAATTAAAATTATAGATCTTCTAAATCAACTGGAAAAACCATCAACTGTTTCTGAACTTCACATCAATATGTCATTTTTGATACACATTGGAACATCCTTCTGAACTTTAGCCCTGGGTACTTTCAAAAAACATCTTTGCTCACCACATATGAGTCTGGCATTTCTAGTTGGAATTCCTGTTGCTTTATTATTTCATTTCTATGAAGATTAGACTAATATTAGAAACATAATAAAAAATAAATTGATATTTCAGTTTAATTTACAGAGTCCCATGTGTAAACTTTTACATAGAATACGACACACTTGTTTGAGACATTTTACTACAGTAACGGCTTTGAGTTAAATAAAAAACTGTTTTCCTAACGGCTCAGTTTGACAACAACACTTTCTTTTGTCAACTTGAGAGGGAACCAGAAGCGAGTGTCACAAAAAGAAGAGTATGAGGGGTAAAGCTGAAGAAGACTCAATGCTCATGCACACTCACACTTCTGAATGCACTATTTGTGTGTGCATGCGTGTGGTGTGTGTGTGTGTGTTTTCCACATGGCCAAGTGTAGGGTTCCAAACTGTAAGAGGATTAGCGACTTGAAAAAGGTAGCCGTCATTTAATTGAAGGCTTACCAGCAGCCAGAAAAAAGCTAGCAGTCAAAGTGAAGGTATAACCCAGCCCAGAACATCCTGTTGAAACCACATTTGCCAAAGTCCATGTGTTTCCCTCCGCCTGCCTTGTCTGTCTCCCTCTCAACCTCAGAGGCATGCATCACATTTTATCACTGAGCCTCAGCTTCTTAAAGACGTTTACACATTTTGCAATTTTTAATCTCTTCAACTCACTGAGAAAGGTGGCTTCAACTGGTATTATTCAAATGCTGTGATCTCTGGAAACTGCTTGGACCCTGAAACCTCGTTCCCTTTGCCTGAGAGAAAGCTGAGAGCTTTCAGACGGTTTTTATATTGGGAGCTGTATCTCACTGTAACAATTCTAACCAGACTGGCACTATTTATCCTCACAAACACTGACTGCAAGTACAGCCAGTTATCCTTGTTTGGATATTTATCCACCACTAGCCTACAGTCAATGAAAGTCGTGGACTGGTAAGTCAGATTGGACCATTTTTATTTATACTTCTAGGTGACGACTGGACCAGCAGTATACATTCTAGAAAAATGCATATATTCAAAAATGGATCGTTTGAGTGGCTCTTTTCAATAGCAGATCAGTTTAGAGTATATATATAATCTATATATTATAATATATATATATATATATTAATGCAGTATCCATGTAGCTTGATGTTAAACTATTTGCTTGACAATATCAAAGATTGAGAAGTTTTAATTATTATTATCAAACATTATCAAACATGATATGAAGCTAAAAAACCTCAGAAACAAACAGAACCAAGCAGGAGAATCAACTCATTTCAAGTTAAAACTTAACTTCACACCAAGATACTAGCATGAATGTTTGGCTGTTGAACTGGACCATTCAAGGTCGCTATAAAGCAAATTTTCTATTGGCAGCTTTACAAATCTTTTTTGCAAACATTAACAAGACACATTAAAACAAACTTTTATCTTGGCTTTTTTCTATTCTTCCTCTTTTCTCCAAGGATAAGTCCTGTTTTGAGACATTGTTTTGCTTACTTAACTTCTACCAGAGCTTTAGATGTTTGGATGCTCTCTGCACATTGCACAGCAGCTTGTTACCGGAAAAGCGTGCGGTACCTACTATGACCACCAGGAACCCCCAAGAGCAATTTATTTGTTTTCCCTTTGTCCATAAAATAAGGATTTCTACATACATTATCAAATATATGTAACTGTAAAAATAAATCACTTCGATATGAAATTGTGTGTTTTTTTTATTTTAAGAAATTGTTACTAAAAAAATAATCTCCACTGAGGGGGCCCCTTGGTGGCCCTGGGCCCCTAAGCGGCTGCTTAGTTTGCTTATGCCTTGGGCCGGCCCTCTGGCAGATGAATGAGGAATAATTGTTTTACATTCGGAAATAATTTTGAAAGAGAGCCAGGAGTATAAAATAAAGGTGGTTAAATTTATTTCAGCTCTGAATATTTAATATGTAGATGTTTTTTTGGGAAGTAATTCTCATTTTATTGTGTCATCTTGGTCTTGTCTCGGTCTCAGTACACTCTTGTCTTGGTCTTCAGTTCGTCTCGGGTTAGACCAGGGGTGGGCAACCCTGGTCCTTTAGGGCAGGTGTCCTTTTGGACGTCTCCCAGCTGAATCAAATAGCTGAATCACCTCCTAAGTTCAGCCAAGTTGTCCAGAGTCCTGCTAATGACCTCACTATTTGACTCAGGTGTGCTGAAGTAGAGACACATCTAAAAGTTGCAGGAGACCAGCCCTCGAGGAATGAAGTTGTCCATCCCTGGGTTAGATGGTCTGTTTGACTATAACTTTGTCTACATGCTTCTGCTAGTTCAGGTTATGAGAAAAGAAATAAGATGGTTTACCATAATTTTGAAGACGATACATACTGCAGCTCTATAGCTCAATTTTACCAGGTGGCTGTGAACCCATTCCCGCATTGAGTAAATTCATAGAACAAATGAATGAGTAGATGTCTCATAACTTTCCTCATTTGAATAGAACCAAAACTGATAGATCTGTTAGCATTATATGAACCTTCTAAACCACTTAGCTCTTCTGGTTGTAGTCTGTCACCAGAACCAGAAGCAAAGATGTAAAAGCAACACCCCATCTTTATAGTCCTCTGATCTGAAAGGACATTCCAGAAAACTGCAGAAATGCCGAAACATAGAGTTACTCTAAATGAAGACTAAAAATCCACCTGTTTTAATAAATAGAACCTCAATTTAGTCTGAATTTTATCTTTTCTTTCCTTCTTTTTTAAATAAAAACCATGGAAACAACTTGACTTGAGAACTCTGGTCCTCAAGTTACATTGCCCTGAAAGTTTTAGGCATCTCTCTGCTTCAGCACATATGATTTCAATTGATGGCTGGTGAACAGGTTTTCCTGAATTGCAGTCATCT
Source organism: Poeciliopsis turneri (assembly GCA_922788865.1). Lineage (NCBI taxonomy): Eukaryota > Metazoa > Chordata > Actinopteri > Cyprinodontiformes > Poeciliidae > Poeciliopsis > Poeciliopsis turneri. The sequence goes on from CAKLNU010000326.1 coordinate 364,862, forward strand.
GAACTGGGTGTGTTGAAGCAGGGTAACATATAGAACATGCAGGTCGGTGTACCTTGAGGACCAGGACTGGGCAACACAGATTTAGATTGTCTGAAGCACTTTGGACTCCCTTGAAACCGAAATGTGCTATACAAATAAATGTGCTTTGCTTTGCTGACAACAAAATACCATAATCCATCCCATTGGTTCATTTTATCAGTTCCATTGTCAGCAATTATTCCAACATTTTCAAAGTTTCAACTTTTTGGATGGGAATTCACTTTAGTTCAGGTGGGAATGTATCAGACAGGTGCATTAATAATCAATTCTTTACGTTACCCACATTTGGTTTGGCGCAGTCCTTAATGCAACATTAAGTAAGGTAAGGTTAGAAAACTGTTGTAGACAGGCCTTGACAGGGCACAGACACAGGTGAATGATAGGTTTTATCAATAGCAGTTTGCTCTAAAGTAAGCTTGATATTTGTAGTGTTGATGCATGGATGGGTACTTGTCATCAGAGGATACTGTTATGCAAAGTGTGACTACACAGCTCTTGTTTGACCCGTGCTTAAATAGTCCAATAAGAACACACACAAATATTTCACTATCCACTAGTTGTTATGATGCAGCGAGAACCGCCACAAGCAGACTCTTCAGTAATGAAAATTACAGTGTAGCTGTCATCACTGAAGGCTCAGCCAAATCACTCAGCTCTGCTGCACGGCCAAACGCACCTGGTCACCCTGTTGAATCCAAGCCTGTTCAGCCTCCAAGCCTGTAATTGTCACCATGATACCAGCATTGTGCACTATCAGTATTGATCCCACACAAATGATTGCATATAAGAGCTGATTCAGCCAGAAGGAATGGATGATGGCCTGTGATCTTTAACATCATATTGTGACCTCTTATCACATGTTTCTTGTAAGAAAAGAGACGATTTCTTATTCATTTCCATGCTTCTAGAGTGATTGAGATGGACTGATGAATGCTATGATTTAGTGCAATTACCTCTTAAAGACAACAATCTTGGGGGAGTTTTTGGGGTATTGAGTGCGGTGTTTACACTAAAGCAGACAGCATGATTGCAGATAAATTCCAGGGAAAAATCAGGCAGTGGTGTCAGAAACAAGAGGCGTATTAAACATAATGACAACATTACAGAAGACTGAAACCATCTGTTGCAGGGAGGGATATATATATATCCAATGTGAATTTGGTACCAGTGTTTTATGGTTCACAAAATATACTAAGAACATAAGAACTAGCCTTCTTTAATATAATGACTTTCAAATTCTTTCTATAATGTTGAAAATGTCATGATTACTGGTAAATATGCATTTTTAATTTCTCAAAACAAAAGAAGAAAAATCCAGGAAAAAAGTGCTTCATTCTTCTATATGAGAGCAGCAAATCAGAAAAAGAATATAGTAATTTTGTCCATTTTTGAAAATTCTCCATTCATTATAGAATCACACAGGGAATTTCAGAATGTTCGCCAATTCCAGACATATAATATATCATTTTTATTAGCAGACATCAAGTCTGCAAAGGAATCTATCTATCTATCTATCTATCTATCTATCTATCTATCTATCTATCTATCTATCTATCTATCTATCTATCTATCTATCTATCTATCTATCTATCTATCTATCTATCTATCTATCTATCTATCTATCTATCTATCTGTAACTTTAACCTGGAATATATATTTTTGCTCAATGTTATGTTGTGTGATGTTGTGTTTCTACCAACAGAATACAGGTTGAATAAGCATTAGTGCTGTTTGTTCTGGTTCAGTTGTTCAGTTTTGTGCATGTGTTAAATGGCAACATTGTGTAAAATTATCATCATCATTTGTGAGCAAAAACAAAGATCATATGTACCTTTGTTACGACCTCTGAATTTAATTGTCTGCAGTTATATTTATGATGAATTCCTAAAATTCTCTCTTTAATGGATACAGTATGTTACATCTATATTTGTGAATTTAATTTCACAGGTAGAAAAATTACTGTCGCAAAGCATATTAAGGGCATTACATTGGTGAGTAGTAAGGCTTAACATGGACAGGTTTCCAGTCCATTACAGAACTACTGTATTGTATACTGTTTAGTGTCTAACTACAACTAATTAGCTCACTATGCATTCAATATTAAGGGGTCCCTTAAGTACTATTCAAGCCCATTTTCTCAGCCAAGTAGGAATAAGCCGAGTCATTAGCCCCGGCCTGCGTGCCATTGGTTTCAAATGGAACAGTCGACAGGGGGTCTCGTCGGTTTAATTCCTCCGCATTATCAAAATTGTTTTCCCAACATTGATCAGATTAGAGCCCTGTGGGGGCTTCTTATAGCTTAGTGCAAAAACTTAGCACCATGAATGGAGTTTGTGTGAACTTTCTAAGGAAGAAATCATAAAAACAAGAAGCTATGGCCAGTGGTTCTGAAACAAATAATGGCTGTTTCCAAATGGTTTAAATATTTTTTACACATTTTTGGTTCTTTTGTTTTTGATGATATCATAGACAATAAATATTTCATATGTTTCAAGGACTTTTGTGTGTAAATTTGTGAAATGTATGTGAAGCAGAAATGCACAGTGTTTTCTTGAACGTCTTCTGTTGGCTGGCATGCTGGACACCACCATTCAGGCCAAATCCTGCCTGAAGTGACTCATTCTTTCCTTATTAACTTGTTGACTTTCTTCAGCCATTTTTTGATCATTCACATCAGTATCTCAGCAAGGTTAAGGTAAGGAGCATGTCCTCACCATAGGTCAGTGTTTTCAGTAACATGCAGCACAATGCTAGGTCATGCAACAAACAAAGTGACCATCACACAATGGCATCTTAACTGTCGGAAACTATTCTGCTTTCCCCCATTCACTTGGATTATTCCATTAGAATTTCTACCAGGCCAATCAGTGAAGAGAAGAAGACTTATTTGTATTGTCATTGCACAAAGAAGCACAAGTCAAATTGTTTAAAAAAACAAAAAAAAAGTTTTCAGCGCAGGCAATTTTTGCTCGTCTTTGCACTGGACGAACCAATACGTAGAACAAGTGGCTGTTTATTACAGGCTTCTGATGTTGTAGTGTTTGTCACAGTCTGTATTCATGGCACTGGACTTTAACAAAATTGCCGGTCATGGATGAGAGCCGAAACATAGATTGTATTAGCATGCCTAATTCTTGCTAGGACACAGGACTCGAGACAGTGCTCACTTATTTCACTGAAAATGGATTCTCAAACAAACAGAAAAGTCCCTTTACAAGAAAGAAACTCACTTTGCACCAGTCTTCTGCTTTCCACTCACTGATGAATAGACCAGATTTAAATGTTGAAGTTAGACAAAGAAGTACTTCAGGCATACAGATTTTATTTAGGTTAATTTCACTCTGAGCTCAAACTTAAGGGTAGAAATAGATAACATTCACAAAAGACAGAAAACATAAACTTCAATAAATGTTCTCATTTTTGATATTGCTGTCACATAATATTAGTGTGTATAAAAAGACTGGAGTTTCATTTTATAGAGGACCAAAAAGAAAATAACAATATATCCAAACACTTGTCTTGTGCTGTTAGATAAAAACAATACACATTTCATCTATGGTGGTGTTAAATTAGACAGAGCAAGTTTAAGTTTTGGAAGAAGTGGGCCATTGGCAGCAGCTCTAATCCTATTATCAGTTCTGCAATGTGTCAGTAGCACTATTGACTTCTTGAAGCAAGAAGAGCCGAGGTTACCCCTGTGCATGCCACCTACTCTGGTTTCTCCTGTTAGGTTAGAAACACCAGGTCTCATTCAATGACTGCTGTAGGATAGAAACTGATGGGAGTGATTAGAACTGTACTCACAGTTATTATCAAAACCCTTTTCTAACTGCAAAGAATGTTCATATATAAACAATGTATTTAAGCTACTGCTCCAACAGAAAGCACCATAGAAGATGGTTAATGGCAGTCAAAGAAAGTTGTGAAGAGCAAACCCTGCCCTCCAAAACGCCTCAGCAGGCTGAGTCTGCAGAACAGAACAATAATCAAGATTTATTTGACTATTATTTCCTGACAATCAGCTGGTGCCCCAGTTTGGTTATGTTGATTTAAATTACAAATTTCAAGAATAGCCTTACAAACGTGCTGATAATTATTTAAATCCAAACCATTATTATTGTTGCACAAGATTTCTTTTAAAAATCAGCTGCAATGACAAGATTGTAGTCAACTTTAATTTTTATTCTTTTACAAGCTGTTTGCATACAATTCTGATTCTTCCGAAATAAGACAGTTCACTTTATTTTTTTTATGTCACACCTATGAAAGTTTCCTATAATTCTAGTTGTACACAATAGACTGTAGTTTATTCCTGTAGTTTAAAGACAAACTTGACCTGGTTTGTAAAGATTTAATGTAATCCTTTTCTTGTAAACCTAATGAAGCAGATCTGGAGTCTTTCATTTAACACTTTCTGTTTCTGCCTCAGCAACTTTAACTTTGTAAGACAGCTGTAGTATTCTCACAGTATTTAGAAAGAAATGCCCAAATTTTGAAAGATAACCATTTAACTCTGTTCACCAGCTTGATAAGTACTTATTTGTCCACTTTACAAATAAAAATAAAAATCTAGGCCTCTCTTTTGTGCTTAAAATAAAGAGTTCCAAGAAAAGGTGAAGGGTACCATGTTTCATATCTGATGCTTTATAAAAGATCAGACTTGCTTCACCAGATGAAGTATTATGCAGACAGCAACTGGAGAGCTCTTCACATGTTCTCACAATAAACCCCTCATTTAATGTCGTTCAACAAGCAGCAATCTGTTGTATCTATTCAGGTTGTCTTTTCCAATATCGACATTAGTTTGGTGATCTGAGAAATATCAATAAGGCAGAAACGCAAACACAGAAAACATCAGTTTTTGCTATTTTTTTGAAACTGCATGTTTAAAAAAATGTTATCAGAACCAAAACCACTTTTAGTGTGATGAAGGGAGCATCCAGTTTCACAGAACACATGTAGATGGAAATCTTCTTTTAGCACAGCCTGAAATCCCAGATTTACATGTTAACACTCCAACGTGCTCTCATCCCCGTCCACCTGCCTTACTCCTTATATTAGCTGCTTTCTCTTCACTGGGCAGACTGTGCTGACTTTCATGTGTCTCCTTCAGAGGGCTGCTTTGCATGCTCAGCGGCAGTCAATCGATAAACTGCTCTGTGTCTGCTGAGGCTGGCGTCGCTGCTGAAATAACAGCCACTCAGTCTGTTTGTATAGAGCAGTCTCTCAACCCAACCAGGGTACTCAGAAAACTCAATGCAAAAAGATCATTTACAACAACACAGCTGAAAGAAAGGACCAAGGTGCTGGAGCTCTCTCATGTAACAGAAAAGATGTTTTACTGATGTTTCATTGGCCTTTTAACAATAGAAAGTGTTGAATGATGACCCTGGGTAAGCCAAGCAGTGCAGGCTTTGTGGTTTAGGAGAAAACACAGGATGCTGAAGTAGAAACACATTGAAACTCTTGGGACACACAAAGGCCCAGTGGAATGCTTCAATATTCCAGCATTAATTCTGATAAAGCAACAACATACTTCTGATAATTCAACCCAGATGCCAGAGCGAAAAACGCAGGTGTGCAGTGGGCTAGTGTTAATTGCTGCTAATTGGTGTAGCAACACATCAAGGCATATGTGGTCTGTGTGTCTTACACTGAGAACAGAGGGGACTGTCAAGTGTCTCAGTGGTAAAACGAATCCCGACGCTTTGTGTTCTACAAAGAGCATGCTGTCTCTACCTCTCACTTTAAATTTTCTTCTCAAAAACTCTTCTGGATTTTCCATTTGACAAAGATATTTACTATGTTTTTAGAAGTATAGCCATAGCAATAAAAACTTTTTAAATTCAAAAACATGAAACAATTCAATGGCTTCACCTGCTGCAAGCACTGTCAGCTGCATGCCATGAACTAAAGCAGGAAAAACCAAACACGTCAGAAATTTCAATATTTGAAATTTTTACATTTGTTGAGACAAATAGTTTATGTCTCAAGTATTTGAGACATAAAAGCACCACTTTTATATTTTGTTGTTTGCTTTTAATGATATTGTCATTTCGTTAGATCATCTTGGCAAGCCAGAGGCAGAGAGGAATTGAAACATGAGAGTAAATAGAAAGCTAAACACAGACAAAATAAATGAATGAGACATGATTTAACCACAAAAACCAAAGAGGCAAACCCTGATATGGAGTGCAACAAATAACAATAAACTCAAAAATAAAAAAATAAAAAAAAACACACACACACGCACACACAAAAGAAAACCCAAAACCCCATTAACCATGACACTGATAATTCACACTATTTCAATTAAATAAAAGCACTCCTGTGTTGTTTAAGGTAACATTCACTGTTTTCTTGTGTAACAATAAAGAGAAATAAAAATAAACAAAAAGAATAAATAAAAAGAGAGCAAGTGAATTGTGGATCTTCTACAAGTTTCAGAGTCACATTCATCTTTTCAAACAGTCACATTCATGTTTACACATCTGTGATCATTCTGTTACTAGAATTCTGACAAAAATATTTCTTTTTAAATGTGATATCTAAATAAAACCTCACTTTGAAGGACTTTTCCTTCAAAGTAAGGTTTGAAGGAACTAAGATAAAAAAGGAAAAATTATTTCATTTGTGTTTCCATTGTCTATTCTTGCTTATCCATGCCCTCCTCTCCTACTGAGAGCACGTTTCAGACACACAAATTCTGTCAGGGATAATCCTGGCTTGCCACCTGTCCTTATCTCCAGCAGTTATCAGGTGAGAGGCAGAGGAACGCCTTGGAGGGGCCTCCAACGGGACTTGGACCTCCTGAGTGGTGGGAAGTGAATGACTGTATACGTCCTGGGTGAGCCAGTGGCCACATGTCTTGTGGCAGCTCTCTCTGCAGTCTGCAGGTAAACGCTCCGGGAGCAATGTGAAAAAAGTTTCTTAGACAGTGATAAAAAACAACAACAAAAAGATTGTGTTTTTTCATATGTAAATATGAAATACTCCACAAGTGATATGGGTGAATATAGTGTTTTCATGCAAAGCTAATATTTATTTATTTAAAATAAATAAAAGCTGAAGCTGTTAATCATGGAGATTTTTCATGTAAGTGAAAAATTACATATTGTTGAAATTAAATATTACATCAGACCAATAAAAAAACTATCTTTGAAAACAGAAATGGGAGCTTAATGAAAAATATGCTTAAATATATGTCACTAAAAAATTATGTTTTGTACACATTTGTTGAAACTGTCACCATGTTAAAATAGTCAAAACAGTTAAAACTGTTGTCTCTCTAATAGAGACAGAAAAAAAATAGAGTTTCACCTCTTCCCAGTGCTATACAACCAAACACAGTCAAACACAACCAATCAGAGCCAGGAGGCGGGTCTTAGCGATGTCCATCACACTGAGTAGCTCAATGTGTGAATGTTGTTTCTGATATAACAGTGCATTTCTCCAAATAACAGCTGGACCGTAAAGAAGTGGAGATTGATTTTTTTCAAATGATCTGTCTCCTATCATGACATTGTGACAGTTTTAACACACACACACACACATATATATATATATATATATATATATATATATATACATATATAAAAAATTCCCTTCTCACCCACCGCGGGTGGTTCTTATCCTCTGAGCTCGGGTCCTCTACCAGAGGCCTGGGAGCTTGAGGGTCTCATGAGTATCTTGGCTGTGCCAAGGACTGCACATTTCTGGACTGAGATGTCTGATGTTGTTCCTGGGATCTGTTGTAGCCACTGCTCCAGTTTGGGGGTGACTGCCCCGAGGGCCCCGATGACCACAGGCACCACTGTGGTCTTCACCTTCCAGGCCCTCTCCAGTTCCTCCCTGAGGCCCTGGTATTTCTCCAGTTTCTCGTGCTCCTTTTTCCTGATGTTGCAATCGCTTGGTATTGCTACATCTACCACAACGGCTTTCCTCTGTTGTTTATCCACTATGACAATGTCTGGTTGGTTCGCCAGTACCATTCTGTCTGTCTGGATCTGGAAGTCCCACAGGATCTTGTTTTCTAGTGATGCTTTTAATCAGAGGAAACACCCCATGGCATATTATTTTTTTAAATAATGTTTTAATCAACCAGGTGGACAGATACAGCAGCAGCTCCATTCTGATTCACAGCTAAATATTTAATCTGTTTATGGTACAGAATTAGAGCAACTGGAAAAGTATCTGATCCTGGTTGTCCAGTTCTATTAACTAGGATTGTCAACATAATAGAACAATTGAATAAAATGCTTCTGTTGTGGCTCTTAATTCTCAATGAAAAAGTGAACCTATTCACAGTGTGGCACACGAGGAATCCTGAGTAGAACGTCAGAGTGACAGGGCCAGTGCTGAAGAAATAGATCAGTCTTCATAACAACTCTTGTTTGATCTTGATGATACCTATTGTATGAGAAACTTTCAAGATTATTTCTGCTTCCTGCTGCCTCCTCCAACTTGTCTGGCTGCAGGCATGGGCGCCTGAGAGCAGCATGAAGAGCTTAAAGGCATCTTTATGGAAGAGCGAAGCAACAGCAATATGGCAGTAACAGAGAAAGTAGAGAAAGAGATAGAGGGGTGGGAGGAGGAAGGGAGCACCACAAGATGAAAGGAACAGCTGTATACAAATGACAAGCTTCTATACCCCACCAACAGCAGCGCCGCCGCCGCCTGCTCTCCCCTCTCCCCCTCCACCTGCAGTGATGTGCCCTGTGCGGTCATCGAACAGCTTCAAAGAGCCAGGCAGGCGAGACGAGGCGAGGCGAGCGGGCCGAATCCTCAAAGAGACAGCCTCCGTCTCGTCCTCGCCGAACACCATGGCCTCTGACACACAAACACAATCTGCCTCATCCATGCATACGGCACACCCTCCACCCTCCACCCTGCGCCACCACCAGCAACACTGCTGCATGTAAAGAGGCAGGAGAGGGAGTGGAAGAGGTGCAGAGTGGAATGAAGTGACTTTATCACTGTAGTATACTCAGTTTAAGTGACATGTCCTGCTATAAAATGAGACTAGCAGTTTTTTTTTCCTTCTTGTATTTTTCGAGTTACACAAACCCCAAACTGGAACAGGTTTATATGATGTAATTCCCTATATTATCCTAGGAGTAGGAATTTTACAGCCCAAGAGTATGGAGTGAAATGCACAGATGCTTTTACACATGCACAGATATCTTGAGACCATTTTCACTTCATACAAGAGCCTTTGAATTCACATGAGATATTTACAAATGGGGCTGCATGGTAGCACCATTGCCTTACGGCAAGAAAGTTCTGGGTTAGTCCGGCCCAGGGTCATTTTGCATGGAACCCCCATGAGGGTTTTGGGGGGAAAGAGACATTTTTCCTATCTCATGTCTTAATGTTTTCATTGTAATGGACATCTTGACTAGATGAGCGTAGAATGTTTTGAAAACTTCTATACTTTTCCCTTAGAGTTTCATGCAATATCTAATTCAGCATGATTTCAGCCTTTTAAACTGGATGTCTGCTTTTTTGTTTATCAGTGTGCATGTCTGAATCGAGAATATATAATACAAAATATAGTTTTGACTTTAGTAATGTGTCAAATGCATTGGCATGTTATTATCTGAGTAATGTAAATGGATTACAAAGGTACCAAACAGTTGATAAAGCATCAGGTTGCTGGGTATTTCCATCTAATCTTTCATTTTTGATGAACACCTTTGAAGCAGTTTCAGTGTGACACAAATGCACAGCTGGATTTTACGTGTGTTGCAGTCAAAGTGCATTTTTCCTGCGTATTGCGGCTTCTTGCATCTGCTGGGCACTGACTTTTTTCCCAGATTTCTGTCTGGTACAGACTACCAGGACAACACCACCCACTGATTCGCTGTATAGCTTGAACACCTCAGGATGAGACACTTTGAGAAACTAGGACTGCTTTACTTCTTAATTTACCATCTAATTCCTATTCTTATTCCCTATATCCAAGCACTCAAGATCAGATATCTTTCCATGTACACTCAGTTCAAGAAAGTCTGGGAGTTTACACTCTGTCATTGAAAAAATCAAATAACCTAAAATTATTAACAAATCACAAAATGGCTATGAAATGCTCATATATGCTTCTTTCTTTGCACGCTGTAGAGTTTAATAATTGTTTCTAAATCTAAAATGTCAAACAGTACTTCAGTTAAAAGCAACATGGAAGCATAATGCCTTACATAATTACACCAGAAAGTCAGATTAAGTGTCTTAAATGCCTTTAACATGTCGTGTTCAAGTGGGAATAAGTGGCCCTCTTTCTGAGATGCCTTTATGGTTTTTGGGACACCTCAGATATTGGCTGGGTCACAGAGGAAGGGGTTCATCTAGGGAAACATTCACACAAAAATCTAATCTGATGTCATAAAAATATGTGTGGGAATAATAAACTTGAAGAGAATGCTGTCTAATGAGAGCATGAGTTCATTAATAACAGTTCATCTGATCCGTGTGTAATATGTGGTTTCCAAGCACTCACAAATATAGGTCTGAATGGTCGTGTTTGTGAGCATTGTTGGATGTGTGAAAAGCAAGGCAAGACATCGATCAGTAACAAATGCCAATTTGGCTTTGAAACAAATCAGCCTGAATGGATCCCCTCCTCTTCGCCTGCACCATGGCCAAGCACCTTGATCAGGATTGACAGTGCTTGGCTGCAGGCCAGGGCTTTTCAGCACACACACGATGGAAACGGACACGCCTCTCCAAAGAAAAAGGTAATCAATGAATGCCATGTGCTTTTCTTTTCTCTCAGTGATTTATTTCAAGGCATCATATCAGAGCATCATATCAGATCTTTCTTTTTTTTTTTTTTTTTTTAAGCACACCACCTGAACCCATTCAGTCTGATTGATGGAAGGAGGAGGATGTATTTTGATATGAGGATATCATGATCGAAAGGACAAGATGTCAGCATCTGCCTATATCCGTCCCTTCAAACACTTCTGCAGACCAACATGCACACACGCACACACACACACACACACACACACGCCTACACCAGGTGAGAACACGCATGTACACACATGAACACCAACCTCTCAGTCAATCCCACTCCTTCTCGGCTTGGGCTGGTAAATAAGGCAGAGTGTGTGAGAATCTCATTACCACAACACAAAGCAGAATTTCCTCTGAGGATTGCAGAGTGCATGTGTGTGTGAAATAAAGAGTGAGACAGTGTTTGCGTATGCAAAAATTGAAGCAAAGCGAACCCAAACTAAATATCTATCTATCTATCTATCTATCTATCTATCTATCTATCTATCTATCTATCTATCTATCTATCTATCTATCTATCTATCTATCTATCTATCTATCTATCTATCTATCTATCTATCGGTCTGTCTTGCAGCCTGTGTGTGTGCGTGCGTGTGTGTGCGTATGTGTGTGTGTATGTGTGTGTGTGTGTTGGACTAGCTCAATCAGCAGCAGGCTGATGGAGAGGGAGCGTGAGGCAGCTGGGGCCTCCTGCCCAGGCCTTCAATTTCCCTCGCAGTCCAGCCACTGGAGTGTGTAATTACTATGGGGCCGGCCCGGGGGCTGGCATCGAAGTGCACTTGTGCACGCACACGCACACGCAGACATGCACAGCATCTCTCAGTATCCACCCTACCGCAACAACGACCACCACCCCCAAGTCACACACCTCCCACTAATAGCCCTCACACACTCATGCACGCATCGGTCTCACACTCTCATACACACAGAGTTAAGATACACATCAGCCCTGGCTGCCTTGGTCTTCTAGTTCATCCTGGTGCCCTGTGTTGCCCCGGGGTGGCTGAGCATCTATGATCCGCGACTAGAAGCACACCATGAAACCCCTCTCAGCTCTCACTCTACAGTCATGCTGAAAAGTATCCAGTACTCTGCCGTGACACAGAGTATGGATTTCATATTATTCTGCTCCATATTTTTTCTTGTGATTTGTTGCCAAGTCAGCTGTGTTTGCTGTGGCACCAAGTCCCTGTTGAGTCCACGCTCAATAGGAAAGTTCCCAAACTTTCTGATTTATCAAGTATGCACATGACATTAACTCGTGATTTAGTTCAGACTGCCAGGTACAGCTCAGCAGAAATCTGAAATGGGAAAGAGATTGGATTGGCATGGCGGTGTCTGGCGATGTCTTGATGGGAGCTTTGATCTAATCTCAGTAACATTGACATGGAGCGCATAACGTATCAAGGGGACCACAAATTTCTTTGATGAAGAAGGCACCAACTTACTTGCAAGTCTGACACATTCAACTTAAAAATGTTTGGAACAAACCTATTTAATCTGTAGAGGAATCATGAAAAAGATCTAGTCTGTACCAGGTTTGTTGAATGCAGATTTCACATTGTCACTATTTATTGAAACAAAAGGATGCCAAACAAAAAGTTATTCATAAAAAATAAGTATACCATAATTTTAGGAGAAATAGGTTGAAACCTGCCATAATCTGTGTGGTTCTGGAAGACCTTTGACACTCACATTCACAAGTGTGCTTCATTACAAGCAACAAAGCAATGCAGCTTCTTCTGTCGGATAGCATCACGTCTGGCTCTAGAATACTTTGAAATATCAAATATTTGATATTTCAAGTCCTCTGAATACAGAGGAGTTCATGTTCAACTCAGTGTTGGTTTGCAGAGGGCCTGGGGAAACGTGCAGGTCTTCTGCCATCCGTAGGCCTACTCCTAGGTGTTTGGTGACTGAAAAACATGACCCTATGCAGTATGATCAAAAATGTTGATGTTGGTGTGAAGAAGATTGATTCAGAATTCTTGTGGTTTGTTTTAAGTCAGCGCTACAGAGCACTATTTTCAAAAATCAGTCACATTGGAGAAAGCGTCTTCCCTCAGACAGTCTCTGTGATGGACACAATGAACACCTCAGTGTGACTGAGCCTGATAGCTACTCTTATGTGACACCAAATAAAAGTATTGGTAATGTGCACACAATCTGGGTCAATAAAGTTGATTCTGATAGTGGTTTAGGGAGAAGCAACTTTACAAATCACATAGACATGTTTTTGTGCAGCTTTTATTTTGTTTTGTTTTTTGTTTAGAAGGAGAAACCTTTTTCTACCAGCTATACCAAACAAGCCACACTTCAGTTTTTTTCTGCTGCCCTGTCATGGACTTCATTATTTAACATACTAACTGAGAACTTCAGTGGCTGAGATACAGCTGCAAGTCTTTTCACAGTTTCTCTGAGCATTGCTCAGTCTGACCTTCAGTTGAATTTGCTTATATGTTTTCCACTTGCAAAAAAACCTTTTTCATTATAGAGTGATGGGCTTCAAATAGTTTGGAAATGGTCTTTATACTCTTTCTATAATGACAGGCAGCAACAGCTACTTCTTCAAGGAAATCTTTCCACCTTGTTAACAAACACATGTGTTCTACAGAAGAGCAAAGACTCACATTTGATAATGTCAAGTTTATCAAGTCCATCAGTTTAGTAGCACATGTTACCTCTGTTCTTGCATAAATCCTCTTAATGAACAGATCAGTTTATAATGTCCTCAGAGGTTAAACATTAGCAATTAAAATTGTACTTACTTTGTACCATGCCTGACACTGTGTCCAGTCATAGTCAAGTTAAATTCAATCTCTTTGAATGATCAGTCTGTGATGAAGAATACTGTGACTAAACTGACTGGCTCAGAGTGACTGTCTTACAGTAACATGACATTTTAACAAGAGCAACTGAGTATTTGGAGTGCATTTTGGAGCTTCAACATATTTTCCACATCCACCATGTTGTGTTGTGTTTGTCTCATGCATAAATTACGTTGCACTACTTTTCGGACTCTGGGATCAACCAACTGTATACAGACCCTACCCTCTAGAACGGTTGTAATGGACACTGCAGAGTAGAGTTGAGATAAGTGGAGCCATGCTGCTAGATCCTAGTGATAAAAGGCTTTTAGTTTACTTTTCCTACACGGTAGTTTGGATTAGATTAGGTGCAACCTCAAAGATTATAATTCCATTTTCCATTTTATCTGTTTTCTTTTACCTGTCACATTGTACACCTTTCAGCATGCATAGTAAGTACTTTGTACATACTGTGTATGTGCTGCAAGATGCTGTGTGTCAAAATACAGGAGGACAGACTGTCTTTCTATCAGAAGGTCTTCCACTTGATATTCATTACTCTTCATCTCAGTATTGACAGTTTTTAACAACAGTTAACCAGACATCTTTGCTGACATCTCATCCAGCTAGGATTGACTGAAAACAAGTTTTAAGCATTGACAAAGTAACCCAATAGTACCAAAGTGCTGCATTTTACTCTGGCTTCAAAAGGGAAGCAAGTTCATCCATCTTGAGAGAAAGTCTTGCAGTGCACTCATTGATGTACTTCAACCTGTTTGGTGCAAATACTTGGTTGTTTTTCCCACATGACTCTTAAAACTCTTAATTGGAAAAAAACAACTACTACAACCCCCTTTCTCAGAGTCTCCAAATATCCATTGAAAGAAGTAAGCTTATTCTTTTAAATGGCATGTCCTGTTCACTGACCGGGTTGCATTAATTGTAATGTTGATTACTAAGGTTGGTTGAAGTGATTACCAAAGAGTAATAATGTGGTAAAAGATTACAATTTCTTTTTTTGTAGACCGAATGGTACTAACTGAACATACAAGTACTCCAGTATATTCTCTGGCTACCGGTGTGAAGTCACAGCCTCTGAATTTGTCGAAGGGATGTGTGTGTGCATGTTTCAGACGCTTTAAAACAACACACTGACTGAGAGAAGCTCCTTGCTATAAGCACATTTTAATGGGACACACACTTACAATGTGTGTCTGACAGTATCTGACAGAGCCGCTGTGTGGCTTCGTGTTTTAATGCTCTTACTCCTTAGGCCTGTTCTGTATGCATATGTGTGTGTATTTGTGCGTGTACGTGCATGTTGTCGCCCTCGTCCTCCTTGGCACAGCGGGAGGACACGCATGCACTCACTGGTGGGCCCTGGGACAGGCAGACAATTAAACAGGTCAGCGTGGGGTAACCTCGACTGGCCTGCGGGGGGCGGTAGACACGCAGCTGGAGGTAGCAGGACAGGCGAGAACAGCAACACCTCAGACGGACATGCTCTCTGTTACACTGGCATACACTGAGGGACAGACACACTCACTCACACACAGAAAGAGAGAGATGTACTCCCACACCTGCAGCTGGCCAGCAGGAGAGAAAAATGATTAAGAAGTTAGAGAGTTGAGGAGAAGGAGCAATTCCTGAGAATGACCTTAGATCTGAACCCATGAAACTGCACAAACAAAATCTGCAAATTTTCCCAATTCTTGATCATCCATATATACTTATTTGATGGGTAATTTTACATGCCTTGCCTTTACTTTCCTATTTTATTTCATGGCCATAAAATACCAGACCCTGTGTTTTCTAAATGTGCAAACTAGCTTCAAAATTAGAAACATGTATGTCAATAAATCTGATCTACAGATGCACTGTACAGTAGCCATTTGGAGTTTTTTTTTTTCTATCTGTTGTTACTGAACACATTTTTACATGTTTTTGTTTTGTTTTATTGCAGCAATGATAGTAATTTTCTTCTAGGATGTTACAAAAATTTTAAAAAAGACAGTGGCTTGCAATGTCTCAGCAAACTTCAGCCATGGCTCCTCTGTGATAAAAAGCAGATTAAAGCCTCTCTCTGTGTGTTTGCTTGGTAACTGATTGCCGAGGCAATGCTATTCTTGTTTGCTGTTGCAGCCGAGGCGGAATTACCTCGATTGTGTACAAAATAGTCAATTAAATTAACTGTGAAAGGCTATTTATTTTAACCCGAGGATACATTTTTTTCTGTATTTTTCTCTCCTCATAGATGTTGTTTTGGGTGGGTGGGGGTAGGGGTACAGGGGTAGCAGACGAGGAGAAATTGGCAGGAGAACAAAGAGGGAGGATGCCCTCAAAGTTTCAGAATTGGGATCACACTGCCCTCAAGTGGACAACAGGAAACTCTGCAGGAGCATATCTGGGTTTTCATATCCCACAATAATCTAAAGTCAACACAAGAGCTATTATTTCATCAGATTTCTTGCACACAGTCACCTCCAGGGTGATCCTAACATCTGCTCCAAAACAACAGTACAACAGTATGACACCTTTACCAGAGAAGACAAAACACATTGCTCCTAACGGTTGACACCAGTATTTTACAACCCAAAAAACAAACATATGAAGCCATCCCATAGGTGTGATCTTATTGCAGAGTGTGACACAGAGAGCCAGAGTTTCTGTTGTTTAATCTGGTGATTCCTGCTCTGTTTATGTCCCTCGCCACAGGTTCTCAATGTGATGAATAGATTTGGGGACTTTCCTGGCTACTTGTTTTAGATTTCAGTATTCAGTTCTTTGACCCTCTCTGATATCTCTTTAGTTTTGTAAAACGTCGCTTCATCATGCAGGAAAAGACCTGCATCATTACTACATTGTGCATAAATTACTGAAAGGAATTATTCAAAGAGGAGATTTTTTTTGTCATGAAGCCTTCTTCTGTGCAACTAAAAGCTCATCTTCATCCCAAGCTGTTCATCCCCTGTCATTGATGGCAATGCTAACTACCCTGAGCATTCATACCAGATTTGCTGATGGAAAATCAGTAGCATAGAGCAATGAGGAGAGGGCGATGAGCAGCACCACATGACATTGTGGTTGACAATGCTGAGACCAGTCTCCTTGCTCTGATTGGTCGTTTCCCTAAAGTTAAGTACACCTGGGCTATCCAGTGGAACAATAATCTAATATACACCAGTTTTGGAGTGACCTTGTCAAAGTTTCGCTGTGATCCTTGAGCGATATGGTTTTGTATGCATCTGTGTTGTAGCTTGGATCATTTCTGAGTTCTTTATTATTATTTAAAAACTCTTAATTACTTAATTAACTGATTTGTGTTCATTATTGCTTGAAAGGTATTGACATTGATTCATCCCTTTATGTTCAGTTTCTTACTCTTTTGTAGATTTGGATTTATTTCTCTTAACTCAGTCTTTACCTGTAGATGTTTTTTGTCTGATTCAGCTGTTTTTCTGTTAATTTGTCATTTTCCATCTGTCTGTCTGTTTGCTCTCTTCCACAGCTATTCCGAATCCCATTAATCAACTCGCCTGGGTTTGATATCATGGTCCTTTTTACATCAGTGTAGCAGCTCACAGATTGTCATTGTTCTTTGCTTGTTTCTCATCATTGCATATGCTTCATGTTCTGTTCTTCATCTGTAAGTTTTCCCTTTTATTTTATTTTTTTACATTTTCAATGTTTATTAAATCCTTCAAAAATTAAACGACAGTGAAACCGATGTTGACAATATGACCTTTTATTACGACCAGAAAAAAGCAAAAACATCAGAAAGCTGTATGAAATACTTTTTTAACTTCACGGTATATTGATATCTTTTGAGTAGCATTTAGAAAGCCTGTGAGGGGACAACTACTTTTTCACAATAAAGAAAGCACTTCCCATGTAACAATAGCTTTTTTTAAAAAAAATACTTGTACTTTATACATAGGGTATTCTCAAACATGTTACTTGCTCATACTGGGTTTAAATACACAACCACATCCAGCATAGTGCATTGGACCAGCACTGCTCGGCAGCACATACATTTATCATCAAACAGAATTTTCCAAACACCAACTTTCATGTAAATGAAAACAAATAGTCAAAACACACACACACACATGCACACACACGCACACACACGCACACAATGGAGCAGCAGAAACATGAGGGATTGGACAAACGCATGCATTGCAATGGAGGCTAGTTAAATGAGGCATGTGATACACTGTAGTGCAATGTGTATGACAGTAAGACAGAGAGAATAATTGTGACTGTGAGATAGAGCAAATGATGTGCTGGAGGGGAAGTAAACAATGCCAGTTCCTGTGACAGACTGCACAACACTTTCCGACTCATTGACTTTGAATAATTTTTCACATCAAATGAAAAGTAATCACATCACAACAGCTCATCCTGAATGGTTTCCTCTCTCTGTGACATTGTCCCTCAATGTTTGTGTGTGTGTGCATGCTGCAAGATCAACATTAATGTTGGTCAGTGATTTAATTGAGCCATTCATGATGTCAAGGAAGAGGTGATGCTTGACTGTCTGCAGTGTAGTTAATGTAGTGCAAACAGAAGCCTGTTTAACTACAACAGCCATGGTGTATGGCTCATTCGAAAACTATATGCACAGACTGCCATTACAGGAACACAAACATTGGGAGTAAAAAGCAAACAGGTGCATTTTTGGGAGAAAGCTGAACATCTCTGCATACACCACTCTGGAGATCTTGTTATTCAGTGATCACTGTGAACAAACAATTTTATTTAAACTGATCCTTGCATCACACCTATACCAATCAAGCTTGATGATGTGTGTCACGTCTAATTTTAGGTTGATTCCAATAATTATGAGTTTAGGCTTAAACACTGAAAACTTCTGACACAGAATAAAGGGTTGAAGTGAACCCACCAATATTATCACCATGATCCTTGGTCACACAATCATAACCCCAATGAATGACAAAAGGTAAAATAAAATTATGGAACAGGAACAGCTTAGTGATATGATGCAAAGCAAAGATTGATACAGAACATTTTATCTCATCTTATCAAATCTGCTAAAACTTCGGAGAACTTTAAAGGTCCAGTATGTAACTTTTATACAGGATATGATATTTACATATTTATTAAAACTATGTCACTATTTCATGACAGTATGTTATGAGACAGAACACAGTGTAGTTCAGGAAGGCAGCCTGAACTACACCATATTCCAAATTATTATGCAAGTGATATTTTCTCTGATTTTCTTAAATGGTCAATGCAAATGATGGTCAGTATAATTTTCAAGTCATAAACTATTACTGTATAAATAAATTTGACTGAACAAAGCTCCCCATGAGAACAGTATTTGTTTCAAAAATAAAAAACTCAAAATGCACTGTTCCAAATTATTATGCACAGCAGAATTTCTAAACATTTTATGGATTATGAAGAACTGCAAACTGTCATTCTTTGAATGTGCAGCATTAAGTGGTCACATGTCTTAAAATCAAAAACTATTTCAATCAAAAACAATCAAAAACATCTTACATGTTAACGCAGGACCTCTTCTTTAATGTCACCTGCACAATTCTTGCATCCATTGAACTTGTGAGTTTGTGGAAAGTTTCTGCTTGAATTTCTTTGCAGGATGTCAGAATACCTTCCCAGAGCTGCTGTTTGATATGAACTGCATTCAACCTTCAGACCTTCTGCTTGAGGAAACTCCAAAGGTTCTCAATGGGGTCAGAGGTCAGAGAAGGATGGTGACCACAACATGAGTTTCTCCCCTTTTATGCCCATAGCAGCCAATGACACAGTGGTATTCCTTGCAGCATGAGATGGTGCATTGACACCCATAAAGATGATTTTGCTACTGAAAATACGGCTCTTCTTTTTGATCCATGAAAGAAAGTTATTAGTCAGAAAGTCCATATACATTGCCGAGGTCATTTTCACACCTTCGGGGTCTCTGAAGCTCTCTCTCTCCCAATGATTTCAGCCCAAAAAATGACTCCACCTCCTTGCTGACGACGCAGCTGTGTTGGTTGATGTATTGTCTTAAATTCTTATGTTTTGGACGAAAGTTGTTTGTATTTATTCTGTATATGTGTGTAGGACTTTCTGTTTAAGAATGCTAGAGCACAAAGTCACTCCTTTTTCTATTGTTCTATAATACATCATCAGACTAGTATTCATAAAACAATAACGGACAGACACTGTGTGGTTATTATTTCCCAATCAAAACATGGTGTTTAACATTTTTATGCAGTCCAGTTCAGTTTATTTATATAGTCAACTCACAACACATCAAGGCGCAATACAAAAAAAGTAAGTTTGATCCAATCAGAGTTATCAAAAAATAAGATAAATGCAGTATGTAACCTTTATAAAAACGTATTTTTTTGTTTTTGTTTTTTTTTTGTTGGGTTTTTTTTTACATATTTGTTAAAACTGTAATTGTCACGGTAATGTGGTATGAGACAGATAAAGAAAACTAAGCTCCTCCACCTCCCAGGGCAGCTATTGCTATCTAGAAAAGCATGACTCAAAACAATCATTGAGAGCCAGGAGGAAAGTGTAAGTGCTGTCATTCACCATTCGTTTTTCTGCACTATTCTATTCTATTCTATTCTATTCTATTCTATTCTACATCGGTCTAGTAAATATGCACAAGTTGTTATAGTCACATTTTTGCTGTATTTCCTACCCATACTTTAAGAGGAATTTATTTTGCAAATATCTCTTTATGACGAAATCAGAAGTCCCGCCTTTACTGTAGGTCGATTGGCCTGACAGCATCGTTCCAATGTTCTGATTGGCTTTCAACTGCACCACGCAGTTCCGCTATTCTCCTCTGTTTGTGTTTTGACTGTTTACTGCGGAGCTCCTCTCTTCTCCTGTTCAGCTCTAGTCCGAGCTGAAAGAGGCGGACAGTCAGCGTTTCCTGCTCCGGTTAGTAACTGCAGTGGCCTGGCAGTACAGGTAACCTAACAAGTGTGTAATCGACTCAGAGAGTTATTATGGCGCTCATCGCTGAATAGAAATTTACCAGCTAGCTGTTTGGCTAGCTACAATAGCTTTTGGGTGCTACCAACAGAAGTTCATCGTTACCTAATGGGGTGATGTGTTGACAGGTGTCTTACTTCGTCTTGTGTGTCCGATGGTTTGAGGTGGGGGCGAGAGGGAGACACGTTGAGGTGGGGAACAGCAGGGGCTGAGAGAAGCAAACCTGTCAATGTGATGTTTGGGGGGATTTTATCTCAGCAGTCCGCCTGCCTGCCTGCCTGCCTGATACTGTTGTGTTACTGCTCCATTCATGTAGTCCACACTCAGGCTGGTCTTTCTTTTCCAGTTTGTCTTCATTTTCTGTGACGCTCAACCAGTGTTGGTGTTGGTGGTGTTTGGAGCCCAGCTGTCCGGCTGACCCCTTGCATGTCGCTTTGTTGGTTAGTGATGTTGATGACGAGCTGTTTGTTCAGCTCTGACTGACCTTCTAAAAAATATGGAATCTGCTTCCTTGCAAGATGTTTACATCATCACAAACCTTTTTTGTGTGACATCTGGTTCTTGCACCAAGAAAATAAATCTAGCTGTTTATCAGTTTTTTTTAAGGTAAAGGTAAAAAAGTATAGATTATTATTTTCTAAGTCCCTCATATTAATCCTTAGTGCAGCATTTCCTATCTCTGAAATCTTCAGTGTTCGTATACTGTGTCATTCTGCTAATTCTGTACTCTGTCCCAAAGAAAGGCTTACAATAAGCTATTTGCTTTGTGGGAATATGTGTTATCATTGTGAGAGATACTTGTTATTATCAAACCTACTTTCCTTTAAGTTAATCATGAAACAGCTAAAAATTGAAGTTTGTTAACAGTAGAGCTTTGTTCCTTTATGTGCCTGGGTGAACATATGGACATGTTGGTTCAAAAACCTTTCCTCTTCTGATGTAGATAAGAGATTTAGAACAGAATGTTCAATTTCTTAAGTCCAGAGTCCATTTCATAGTTAGGAGACAGTTGTCCAAATCTCCAAGCGTGTTTGCAGTGTGATGTGACGTCTCTCCTCATTTCAGTTTTTAATTTGGCTGCCCTTTTTTTCATAATAACTAAAATTTCTGATACATTTTTTTAGAAAAAAAATAAAATCTTTCACCTGACATTTTGCAGGTAGAAAGAATTTTAGTAATCTTAACAGACCTAAAAATGGAAACGTTCCAGTCATTTTTTTTCCACTTATTCTTTTGCTCAAAAAAGGCTGACTTCATACTTATGTTCAGATCCTTATATTTGCTTTTTGTTTTCTAATTCAACTTGATATTTATGTTTTTTTATATGCTATTGTCTTGTCCTCTCTTGAGGTAAAAAGAAGAAGCAGGAGAAGGATGGCGTCCGACTCTCCCCGCAGACCCAGCCGCTGTGCCGGGGGAGTTTTGGTCCGAGCTCAAGCTGCTACGTAAGAACAATAACCTTCTTATCTCAGTATTCATTTAACAATCAAGATGTTGATTGTTAAATGATCTGGAATTGGATGATTTATACACATAAAGTGCAACAATATAAGGGATATTATTATGACATAATAACTACGCAAATATATAGTATTAGTCCTTTTTTTTTTTTTTTTTACTAATAGTGCTAAAACCTAGCAAACATAAGAGCTATGTTTGGTAGGTTCTATCAAACATAGGGCCAGATAGATTACCCAGCCTCTGGAAAAAATTGGGTTTATTATTTTCAATTTCAGAACATGGGGTTATTAAAAACGTTGCATCTGGTTGTGTCTGCTGTTCAGTAATGAAACAGTTGCAGTTTATTAATAACTTTCCAAACACCTCTCAATCCATTTCAAAAACATTTTCAGTAGCAATAATCAATCATCATCCACAGCATTACTGGGATGGAAATCATTCCACTAGGTATTACTGTGTATCGTGATATTGCTGGCATGATAAATTTGCAGTGTGTTGTGCTGCCCTACCTGCCACTCTGTGATGTTTGATCACAGGTCCACAACAAAGTAACTAAGTACAGACTATAGGAAACATTTGGTGTCTGTTAAGTTTACAGTTGCTAAGTTGCCCGAATCTCAAATCTTTTGCTTCCTCTAATCGGTTTCTTTCTTGAATTTTTCTACATAAAGCAGAGAGAAACAGAAATAAAATTTTGAAAACAAATTGCATAGCTGTGGTAAGGATACCGTAATTATGTCATTGAAATTGTTTCAATTTTAATAGCAATTGAAATAATTGCACTAAACCAAGTGAAATTGGAACTCAATTAAACAATTACTCAGTTTTAAACAGATTAAAGCATATTTTGAACATCAGTTATCAGCATGCAAAGGCCTGCAATATTGTTTTAAAAACTCCTGAGTCTCACCTTAGATAGCACATTATCACAGATCAAACATATTGGCAATATATACTAAAATGGGTGGAGGCTTAGTGATTATTAGAACAAGGATAGGACTACTATCATCAACTACTATCGGAAGAGTAATTCAAGCCGTAATATTGTTTAGTTTGAAACACTGTCCTGCTTTGGCCCACTGGA
The DNA here is from genome assembly GCA_922788865.1 of Poeciliopsis turneri. Classification (NCBI taxonomy): domain Eukaryota; kingdom Metazoa; phylum Chordata; class Actinopteri; order Cyprinodontiformes; family Poeciliidae; genus Poeciliopsis; species Poeciliopsis turneri. The sequence goes on from CAKLNU010000326.1 coordinate 388,034, forward strand.
CTTACAGAATATATTAATGAGCTCCAAATGATTGAAAACAGAGCAGCTCATTTTGCACTTCAATCTACAAGAATTAGAAAAATATATGACATGTTTGGATGTTTTTTTTTTTTTTTTTGTTAGAGATAGATTAAGCAAACCACTACTTGTGTTTTTTTTTAGAAATATACTTTGTTAGAACAGCTGTGATATAAAAAAAAAAAAAAAGTTCAGCCAAAATTAACTTTTCATTCAACTAAACATGCTATGAAAAGGAGGTAAAGTATTGATTTTATTATATCTCAGTTTGTTGTTTTACTTGAGCACTTTATTTTGGCAGGGAGCAGTCATACATGGAAAGTGTTGTCACCTTCCTGCAGGATGTGGTCCCTCAGGTAACTGTTTCTCATTTGTTGTAGAGGGGATGATTAGATGATGTTTTCGGTACGCTGATTTCTCCAGAGAAATGTTTTCACATCTCAAAGAGTTTGGACCAAAACACTTTCAGATACATTTACAGTATCTCACAACACTGAGCTCAACCCTCATATTTTTGTTATGCATTTCTTATTTCTTTTTATGGGTCAACACTGAAAACATGGCAACACTGTCTCCTCAAAATGACTGAACACACAGCTATTAATCTTTAAACTATTGGCAACCAAACCCCCGATTGGAAATGACCAAGTTGTTCCCAATTAGCCATTTTCTCTCCAGGTATCTCGGCTTCCTCCCACAGTACAAACTGATCTCCATAAATTCTCCTTAAATGTGAGCATGTGTGTGTGTGTGTGTGTGTGTGTGTGTGTGTGTGTGTGTGGGTGTGTGTGTGTGTGTGTGTGTGTGTGTGTGTGTGGGTGTGTGCGTGCGTGCGTGTGTGTGCACGCGCATTGTTGTTTGTCCTGTCTGTCTCTGTGTTGCCCTGCGATGGACAAATTGAAGGGGAACTGTCTGGGGTGCAGTGATGAAATACAATGATATTACAATATATTTTAAATACCTGATATGATACCCATATTTTCTGCTGGGGGCAAGAGGTCAGAGGCATAGGGGCTAGGAGGTTTTATGTGTATATATTTTACAAATACAAAATAAATACATAGAAATATAACTGATTTGGCTAACAAAAAACAGTCTAAGTTCAGCTACCAAATGAAAATAAAAGTACTTAAACAAATTAAACCAACTGTTGTGGCTTAACAGAACAATAGTTTTACAAAATGTTAAAATAATTTTCCCCTAAGGTTTTTTTTTTTTAATAGCAATTATGTTAAAAACTCTGATTTAAAAAAATATTTTTAAAAGAAAATCTCCTTTTTTAAATATGCTCAATACCAAAATATGTCACATAAAACCTCCCTACAAACAGAAGATACTTGCACACTTCCTAATAATCTGGAACTTCATTTTAATTTCCTGCATCTGTCAGACTCATTGTTTCCAAACATGTTTTGTGCTGGGCTTAAACCCTCAAGAGGAATGTTTTTCTCCTGCTATTCATTCTTTAATTGTGTTAATCTCTCATCTTTCTCTGCTATAAGTATTGCTGTTTTTCCTGAGTTGAATCATTCACACAAGTTTTGGACTTTGATACTATTTGTGTGGATTTAATCTATTTTTCTCACTGTCTTCTTGATCATTCAAACTACAGGCATATACTGGAGCTCCACCTACTGATGAGAAAGAGAAAATCATTTGGGTTCGATTTGAGAAAGCAGACGTTAATGGTAAGTGATGAAAAGGAGGAAATGGTGTCTGTTTGATAAGGGATTTTAACCTTTTTGTTATTTTGTACCAGTTCTTTCTTTTCATCAGTCCCTGGTGAAGGAGACAGCAGTGTTGGTAGTTTACATTTTGCTCACCTGTTCTTCTCTGAAGATGTTTCACTTCAAAAAACAAACACACTCTGTTCAGTTTAGGACAGGCATTGGTGAAATCAGTATATCTTAAAAGTCTTCATAACATTGTTAATATTCCAGTTTTTTGAAAATTTTAAAATATCACACGTACCATGTACAATTCAACAAAAACAGCTGAATCTGTTTGAAGAAAAAACAATAATGTGGTTGAACACATGTGGACACCCTGAGGTAAATCATTTTATCTAACACTGAGCACCTTTTGATCCAGCTTCAGTGTGTATGTAAAACATATGTTTTATAAAAGTTATGTACTGCAGCTTTAAGAATAGATATGACCATATTTCAATGGGTTAGCGGGTCCAGCAAGCAACACCATATATTTTTGAAGAATCGGTGTGTTGCTGAATATTGTTACAACCAGTGAAGAACTGGTTGAGGACTGGCAGCAGAAGCAAACGTACCTCTGCAGAGAGTAGAAGGACAGATGGCAGATGACTGATGCAACGTTGTTTATTTGGGAAGATTTCTTGAAAATAGTATTTCTTGTCAGGTAAAATAAAGTGTCACCTTCAGTCTTGTGTGGTGCAAACATGATGCTTCCTAATGACAGTTTTCTGTGGAGGGTTCAGTAGGTAGTAAGATAATCAAATTGTCTCTGTTTGGGCAGACACAGCTCGTAACCCTGAGTTTTTGGAGATGCACAGCGGCACCTCAGACCCGCCCCTCTGCCTCATGATTGGCTACACTGATGGCATGCAGATCTGGAGCATATCTGTAAGTTCCTCAAGTTGTGTGTTATAGCCACTTTTACATGCTTCTTTCAGTATCATTTGTCCATAAATATTGAATTATGTCCACAGCTATTTATAGGGGTATGGAAAAATAAAATAACCTAACAGTGTTATGCTGTTTTTATTTTGTATTGGTTCGTTGTGTGTTCTTGAAAGAGCCACTAAAAACCCTACAAACAGGCAAGCTTCACAATTTTCTGTTTGTTCACATCAGTGACATTTTTAGAGGGAAAAAAATTATTTATAAGGACGTTTTAATGTGCAGGACTCCTCATGTCCAGTCAAATTTTTCTTTTTGTGAATTTAAATTTTCTGTATGTTCAGTGAAAGTTTCTAAAACAAAATTTTTTGTGGTGTTTACAGGATCAAATTCCAACACAGAATTCTAACTGGGTTCAAAGGTCATTTCTAGCCCTTGATCTGTTGGAACATGTCCATTATCTGTCCTTATGTCTGTCCAATAGATGGCAGTGTTGACCATGTTAAGGATTGTGCAACTACAACAGCCATTTTCTTTTTTTTTTAAACTTTCACCAGAGTCCAATGATCTTGGAAATGAGACCATTGTTTAACTTGTAAATGTTGAAGAGGGAAATGGAAAAACATGTAAAAATGTTTGAAAACATAAGTTTGAAATTTTAATCAAAAGCAGTCAGTTAAATATATTGCAACTTGATTTTAACACTACAGCAGTAAACGGCTCTGTTTTCTAAATCTGGATTAATACAAGGAAAAGATCATGTTAATTCAATTCTTATTTTATTACCAACAGGTAAAAATTTTAACTTCTGTAAATTGTACTGACATTCTTTAGATTCATCAAATCAAAATTTACATTCAGCTCTTTTGGCTGTAATTATGAATGAGTGATAGAATTCTCTTCTAAATTTAATCTCATTCAGAATATAAACCAGCCAGTTTAACCACATTTATCTGTGGTATTAATAATTGCAGTTTTTGTAATTTTACTATAACATATAAGATAAAAATGCCTTATTTCACAAAATCATTAACTGCTTTACAGAATAGTTAGATAATGTAGAATTATCTGATCCAGATTTATTTAATCATGGTGTTGTAGAATAAAAAAAGGGGTGACCTAAGTTAGTCCATATGCAAAAATATGTCAAAACCTCTGTACCATGCTGCTGAATGGAAAGACTGCTTCAAGTATGATGTGGTTTGTCAGATATCCAGAATATTATAAAATCTATCAGATAATGTAGACATTTTAGGAATTCTGAAACAGAAAATGTAAAGGAACCCTGTTGGCTGAACATCTGAGATGGTTACCAAAATAATAAAACATCTGGATAACACCCACTCCTCCTCCTACAAGTGTTTTTGTATAGTGACTAATAAAAGAAATATCAGTTATATAGAGATGAATATTTCAAAACTTGCTTCATGTTCTCAAGTCTAAGTAAAATTTATTTGTATCTTGTACTAAAATTGACAGCTTCCCGTTGTGCATTGGTTGTATAATAATGTGTTGCATACTTATCATAAGGTTCAACAAACGGTGCTCTTCTTAAAACATCAGCTCCTGGGTTTAGCACATTCACTATTTCAGAAAGGTTCTTTCTGGAGTGACTCTCCGATTAGACGAGAAAGCAGTTTTAACACACACACTGCTGGGTTCTTTTAATTGAACAGGTCTTAGTTTTGTGACTTTATGCTCCCAACATGAAAATAGCTTCTCACCTGAGGCAGACTTATTCAGGTGGGTAGAAGGCATTCCAGGGAATGTAACTGAGTTTTCTTATAAGTGGTTACCATCACTGAATCCAAGCCCTGAACCTTATGAGAGGCTTTAGATGCTGGAGGGTAATTCACTCATGAATACCTCTCATCAGAGTGGGAGCTTTAGAGGAATGCAGTTGAGATAAGAAGAATACACTGTTTCAGCTCATAAGCTGCCCATGCTTTTAAAAGGATACCTACTAGTGTAGTTCAAAGAGTGACCACCAGAGGGAAATCTATTTCTTTGAGGAGAGAGAATATTTCCAGTGAAATAGTTCACTGATCTTTGCAAGTCACATTCTTTACTCTGTTAAAAGTGAAATTATTTGGAAAAGTTAAAGAATTAACTACTACCTAGTCTAGTAGGTTGTTTCAGGAACCAAATAGAACAAAAACAATGTTCTATTTGAAATATGTTCCATTCAATCTCCTTTTTTTAATATGGAGGATGTATATTTAGAAGTCCATAGCAGGCAGACAATATTGGCTTTTCTAACTCCAGCCCCAAGTCAGTCTTGGAAAATCATTAGAGGATTTTGTCAGCTCCATAACATCACAAATGACCCACAACGCTGCAGAGCTTTCTTTCACAGAGTATCGCCTTTCATGTAGAGACTGTCACTGAAACATGCAAACTTCACATACATCCTGTGAGATCTAAACACTCCAGAGTCCTTAATCAGACTCTTTCTAAACATCCACAGGCCGCAGATAGAAGGACGCACTCTTTCTTTATCCGTGATCACACACGTTGGCCGCTGTGATGTGGCAACACCCGTGCCGCTAACAGATTTGTGCTGCTGCTATGGCGGAGCACAGTTGTACAGCTGTTTTTACCATGGGACACACACCCCAGTGAAAATATACCCCTGGTGAGGAAGTGTCCTGTGCTCTCAGTCTAAGTTGACAGTTATTTTGCTTCACGTAACACATCCTGGCCTCTTTTGTTGCAATACTCTCCTTCCTCATTGTTTTTCTTTCAGTTTTCAAATTGTACCGGATATATCTGGGTTGTGTTTTATTTGCAAGGCTTTAAGTAAGCACTGATGGTGCCTCAGTTTCCCTTTTGTGACATTTGCTAAGCCAACACCCTCTGTAATGGCCCGGCACAGTGTGAACGTACATGGCTTCGCACATACTTTGATGGACTTGTGAGATGGAGACTGGCTTGTTGTGTGCTGACAGGGGTGTAGAGGCCATGCAGATTACTGTCGCCTCACGCTGCAGAGGTGTCATTAAGCACTGCCTGATAAGAGGCAGACTGTATTGGGCTAATTATCTGTCTATGTGTGTTGGGACGGGAAGTAAGATGTTAGTGAAAGTCAAAGCAGCAAAGATCTGTGTTTCAGAATTTCTCAATTGGATTGTCTTTGGGGAGATTTTAATAGGTTTAATAGATTAAGCTCAATATCTTCAGAATCATAAGCCGGTTGTGGGTTTCTTATTGGCCTTATAACAGTGATTTAAAAGTGTCAGCGGACTTATGAGAACTTAAAGCTAGCTAACTCTTAGCTAGCTAACAGGACAAAACAAAAACTAATTCTCCAAGTACTTCTAAATATGAGTTTCAAATGTAGTTTCAGTTTTCAGGGTTTTCTTCAAGAAATATTGTGCTGTTTATAATTGTTTTTCTCTGGTATACTTGTACTGCAATAAAATACACAAGTAACACATTTTAATAAATAGACACCACATCAGAATTGTGGCAACACACCATGATACACCTATTAACATGGTCATAATGTACGTCCATTGTTCGCACATTAAGAGACTAACATTCTTCTGATGTTTAGATATGAGGCAGCATATCCTGATCAAAACATATACAATGTTTTAAGGCTATGTTTCTGAGTATTTTAACCACTGGTCTAATTAATCTGCATGGTTTTGTCACATGGAAACCATGGTGTACAAGCATGTAAAGTTAACGTGCTGTGTTTAGTACAATTTTAATAGAGTTTTAATAAAGGAATGCTACATTCCAATTGTTGAGAAATGTTGACTAAAAAATATACAGTGGATATAAACAGCGGATGCTAAAAAGTAGCATATTCTAATATGGAAGTCAACCTAAAAACACAAAAAAGTCAAAATAAACTTTTTGAAAAATGTACTTTTCTCACTGATCATACACTACATTTTGTTAATGTATTTCAAAATTATAAATGAGTATTTGTTTTAGCAGTACATTTTATTTCTTTACTTCCACTATCAAATCTTTGTTTTTTGATAGTTTTACTTTTGGACCTGAAATCCTGGGACTTTTTCACACTGAAGTAAATGATTTTTTAAATGCATTTTATGTTGAAACAGTAGCAATATATTTTTTCACTGAGCATGGAATATAAATACACATATGCTGAAGTATCTTTTTAGAAAAAATGTTCTGGTGATGTCAAACAAAAGACTATTACAAAACACCACGTGGTATGTGTAGCTGTTCTCTTTCAGGTGAAATAGTGAGTTGGTTTCTTAATGTGTAGCATGGAACATCATCATTCACACTTAGCCATAACTATTTAGGACTGTAATCTGCTATGATTCTTGGAGCTTCTTTTTTTTCTGTAAAGACACCTGCTACTCTGCCTGAAGAGAAGCTTCCTCCAAACCTCCAATATGCCCGCCGTACAGTGTTAGTGCATGCATCTAGTACTTGTGAATATGGAGCAAATATCTGTTAACAGCTCACAGCACTACATTTGAGAGATTAAAACAGAGGAGTAGACACTGTGATTTCACAAAAACAACCAAACCACAAATGAAATGAATATAATGAATGGCTTTATACTGGGAATGCAACTTTGAGAAAGCAATTTAGCATATTGCACACTCTGTGCTACTATTGTAATGCTATAAATGTTGATGGCAGAGGATGTCACACACAGCCATGTAAGGCGAGGATGAGCTGCAGGGTAATGCACAATAACCCTGCGCATTAATCTTCAGCCTTCCCCTTCTCATTTTAATCCAGCAAATTCCATTATTGTCCCTTGCAGGCCCATTTGCCTCCATAGGAATCCTATTGTTCTGGTGGCTGTTGGTGCTCATATAACAAACCCATATCTCCAGTGTTAATCTTCCATCACTCGGCCTCTTTGAATAAAAACACAGCTCCAAATCCATCAGTTTGGAACGGCTACTAATTGCACAAAAAGAGTGATCATCCCTTTGGATGGGTTTAAAGATTTAAAACAAACATATTACAGCACCACTAAAGTGATAATGCATGTTTCACTGCAATTTAGCCTATAAAAGAACAACAAAACTGGGGCATTCTGCACTTAGAACAATGTGATATTACACATGTCGGATTCTGCAAAGATCCACACACAGCAGTGACCTAATACATTACTATGTTATATGAGTGCAGAAAGTCTAATCTGGACCTGTCTCACATGAGGACCTCCATTTAAGTGCTTTTTCTTTTAGCCATTTATTGTTTTTTATTTTGTTTTTTGTTTTTTCAATTTGCTGCAAAACTGGCATTTACAATCAGCCCTATTCATAAACTCATAAATGTTTATCTGTAGATATTTCCAAGTTGTGCGTAAATTGTGTGTATATTGCAATTAAAAAAAAAATAATCTCATCCTTCTGCATTGTCATTAAATGTCAGAAAAGTCTTTGTAATCAGATGAAGGTTATTTTGCTGGTTCAAAGTTTGTCCAAATGGTTTTTCACTTTGACGTCTCGAGCTGGCACTGAGAACATTTCTAATCAGAACTGCAAATATAATTACAATAATAATGGAGGAAGTTGGGTTGCAGTCTAAGAGCAAAATTCAAATGATTTCTCTCAGAATTCAGTCAGAATTAAATTGGCTTGATGAATCAGCTTGAAAATCAATTTTTAACATGTAAAGAGTTAATTACCAATCCAATTTTAATAATGCTGGTTCAGATATAATTAACATGGTTTGTATCACTTTTGGATGTTGCAGTTCAAAGTTTGTAATGTCAAATGATATGCAGCTTGTAAACCCAGCCTGGCTGCTTTTAATATCTTACCAGTGAAGTGAGTCATTGTTAATTGTTTGCAACATTCAATCTTATCCAAACGTCTTCATGATCCTGCTAGGATTTCTTAGTTGTCAGTTTACAACAAAAAAACCTAAATAGGATTTGTCTCTAAAACATGCTGTTGAGGGTTGACATAGGTTGAAGTCAGGAAAGCTTATGTTGAAGCAGCTTTCACTCAGAGCTGAACATGAATGGTACTTCATACTGTAGACAATAGTCTCGTCTTGTTAAGAACTGTTACCAGTTATCAGGTATGTGGTGTTGCTGTGGCTGAAGAAGCAGCACCTTTGGCCCACTTCATACATTTTCACTGCTTTATATTATTCCATTTTCACACAATTGGCAAATGCAAACCATATCCAATTATTATGTTTTTTTATACCCATATGCAATTCATATCTGGCTGCCTTATCGGCCAGGTCCAAACTTTTCATCCAACCAAAAATTTTGAATTGTAACACTTCCATATGTGGTGCTAAATTGGAAATGCATCTGATTGTTGTCATTGACGTAAGCCGTTGAGAACTATTAAATAATATTTGTCTGTTGTGTAAAACGTGTTTTCCCTGTAATTGTTGAGGAGTTTTCACGTTCTGCATCCATACATCCCAGTTGGCAGGAGAAGCCCAGGAACTGTTCTCGGTGCGTCATGGACCTGTTCGAGCTGCTCGGATTCTTCCTGCTCCTCACATCAGTGAGTATAATAGGAGTCAGTTTTCAACTTTCCACAAAACATTAGTGTTCTTTTAAACATTTTGGGTGCCATATTTGTAATTGTCATACTCGCCTTGTGTGATCATTAGATCTCTAATGACGCCTTACTTTTACTGCCTTAAACACTTTTGTTTGGACCGAGAAAATATGTGTAACCAAAGGATTTAATGCAGACTAATTTTTTTACTCCTAAGATATTAAGGTCTAAGAATGAAAATAAAATAAAAATGTTCATTTGTTTGCACATTTTAGTTTCAACCAAGCAATGACAGTTTTGTTTCTGCATCTTATTCTAACATAGAAAGTACTCCCAGATTATTGCTTCTGTTTTGTTTTATCTGTATATTCTGTGTTTTCAAAACCTCAGTTGGTTGTGTCAGATAGCCGCTTGTAATGAGTCAGGCTCTTGTTCTGTTGGAGGTTTCTTCCTGCTAAAGAGAAATGTTCTTCTTCACTGTCGCTACATGCATGCTTGGTGCAAGGGATTGCTGTAAAGTCAACGACACACTACGAGGTCGTCCAGGAAGAGTGAATGCTGCAAGTCAGTGATGAGATGCAATCTACTGAGTTCCTTGGATACTTTTTAACCAATTTGAATAATAAACTGAACTTGACTACATTGTTTGTAGTCAAACAATGTAGTCAACTGTCTACGGGATTAAAATGACTTTTTTGGAAGGTGTTGTTAATTGGCCCTGGACAAATAAATTTAATTCAATTAATTTTGAGTAATTCTTTACAAATAAACACATTATATCCAGGGTACTATATTTTTACAATTTGCAAAAGGTGTCTTGCTTATTTGCTTGTTCTAAAGTTTCTTCTTAAAGTAATTGCTGTAAATCTGTCTATCGTGTAGTGCCAACAAAGTCTTTGGTTAACTTAATTACAGCATCCAAGGTCAGCACCTAAAATTTAATTCTCAGTGGTGCATTATGTGTAGTTTTGGGTTGTGGGTATTTTAAGTGGTGCTCTATCATTGAAATTAAAGAGCACTCCTTGCTATCTCATGCTGATGTTGAAACCAGTCTGTGATTTCTCCTGGCCTTGTCTCAGTCGGTGGTGGAAAGCCTGCACGGTCAGTATCTTGTTCCAAAGCCTATGCTTGGAATTCTGTTGATTGTTTTAAATGTTAGTCTTGTCCAAAACACTCACAAGCAATGGAAATAAGAATTAATAAACCGATATTCTGTATAGAAGTTTTCAGTTATGGGATCTTAAATGAATAATGTTAAAATGGACAGATCTGTATCCTCACAGTGATTTCCCAGCAGCATGTTAAACACTGACTAACTGCTTAATAAATTCCCTAGTCAGAACTGGAAGGAGATTCCAAGTTCCAATTTTTGAAAAACTCTATCCAGTACTTTTCCACAATGGAATCACATTGGCACTGATCGAAAAATTTATGTCAAACTACTAAAGTTGGAATAGTGCTTCACGCCGACCTTAATTTGGGACAAACAAGAGCGGTAAGAAGTGTTTTAGGGGACATGAGCAGCTGATTTGTGATCAGCTGATTTAGGTTATTAATATGCCCAGTTTTATACTCACCTAAATTTTTTTACCAACTGCAAATGAGCTCAAGATGAAGAAGTGTTTTATATATGACACTGATTTAATATAGTGACATTATGAGCTACTCACAGCAGTGTTGGTCATGAAGGCATAGCAAGAGATCTAATTGCTTCACAGGCTTTTATAAACTGAAGTTTAATTGGAAAAATGAACTGTAAAGCAATGTTTTTACCTACACTGATTGCCACGAAGAAACCTGGCGAGGTAGGCCCAGATAATTTAGTGGTAGCGAGTGCTAGCTACCTCACTGTGCCTAGCCAGAAAAAAAAAATCTACCTTTCAACCATCACTTCTTTCCTCTCACTTTGAGTTCTCTACATTTCAGCCATCATTTAAGTTGCTCCGCACTGTGCTTCGGTATCGAAGAATATTGAAACAAGCTTCCCACCACATCCTCATCTTCCAAACTTACATGCTCTTCAGATGGTTTCATTCTGTTTGTGCCTTATTTGTCCAAACATCCCAGCAACAATGACATTATTTGCAATCAATGCCATTGGTGAACAAAGATTGTCTTATTTATATCTTCCGTTCTCCTAGACATGATGTTTCTCCAGTGGACAGAATCTCTCTGCTGCTTGTTGTGACATTTAGCTTTGTAATTCTGTATAGGATCTGTTCACAAAATAAAAATTTTATCCAGATACTTTCTGGTTTCAGCTTGGTGTGGATGATATCAACTTAAATAAAATCCTAAGTCCATATCGCAATAGTCCATATTATGGTGATAATTGTTAAAATCTAAAACAAAAAACAAACAAAAATATATATTTATGAATATTATTTTTAAGATAACTGTATTGTACCACACACATTGCTCTTGACAAATAGACACCAGTTATATAAAGAAGTGAAATTAAAACTGCACACATTAATGGCATTTAATCAAACTTTTGAAGTTACTGATATGTATTGACACTCATTGAACCGAGTGGAGAAAATATAAAAAAAAAAATATTAATAATGCTATAAATTTTTTTAGCATTATGAATTGGAATTTGTCAAGACAATACGTCAAAATTCTCTTGATAATTTTTTTCATTATAAGTAACAAACAGTGTCTCACCCTTATATGCTGCCGTAAAATATTACAGCCACCCAAACATTGCAGTCCAGCAGACTGTTACAGTTCCAATAACTTGGGGATTATTGCAATATAAAATTGTTCTTCTCAGCAGGAGCTTTTTTGTGGTTTTAATGTGAACAGTTAGTTTATACTGATACACCTACCTCATGAATTCCAGAGTGACCTGGAGAAGTGAGATTTGTTAGAATGGCCTGCCCTATTTGAACCACTGAATTATTCTTCTTGGACTACCTGACTGGTTCTAATTTTCTCTACAAATACTATTTTGAAGCAAAGGAGTAACCTATAAAACAGGAGGGATGGATGGAAAGTCCTCGCCTTACCCCCCCCCGTGGCAGATATGTCAATGATTCTTTTGTCTTCACATTGAAATTGGAAATGCAGAATAAACACCGCAGTTCTTATTTCTAAAGTCAGGATACGCATGGTTCAGTTGTTTGAAAGATGTGACGCTCCTCAGACACAAGTTTCAAATTTAATCTCTGCAGGTGTTGGGCAGTGATGGAGAAGCTGGTTTCTTGCATTTCATGTTCTGTGAGAAAAACAGCTTTTTGTTCCCCGTCCCTGTTCCGGTCTTTTGGCAAATTTCACCAACACACAATGGTAGCATTTGAAGAGTTCTGGAAGTGGATGAAAGCAAAGCTCAGTAATAAGAAGCAGCAGATAGCCTGACACATGAGGGGAGTAATTCTCTCAGCAGAAAATAAATATGAATTGTGCCACTGGGTAGGATACCGATTGTAATCTGCTAGAGTGCAAACAGTGTTGCACTGTGGTAGGCCATTAAAAGGCCAATTGTCTGGATTGAAACTCTGTGTGTGGGTGGACTTAACAAGCCCCGAAAATAGGTGTTGAATCTAATAAGCAAGGTCTCCCTTTCTGAGTGTATACAGGGAAGTATGCGCTTCCAAAACAGAACCCATATTCACTTTCTCTCTAGATGGTAGAACCAGTGCTCCCAGTGCTTCTAACGGACGTTTTATTGGAGCCCTTTTTGACTAATATGCAACGTCCACAAAGGACATACCAAAACTACCCATACAATGTTTTAAAAATGAATTGGAACTTATGTCAGTTTTTGTTTCTTCAAAATAGTCATACTTGTACAAATAATTTCCTTGAAAGTTCACATCCCTCTCTATTTGTCAGATGTTTTGATTTTACTGCAAAGCCTTATTTTAGTAACTGTCATTTTGCTAAGTCTCAGAGAAGCAATATTTATGTTAGAGTTCAGGATTATGACTGAGAAAAATGCCTGATGACAAACATGAAAGGAGAAAGGACCTTTTGGGGAGTGTTAGGGACTGGTGGGGCCGCCGCTTCTGCTCTCACGCCATACCACAGAAACTCAAGCTGATTACTGTTGAGCCTCAAATTACAGCCTTCTGAACGAGAAGGGGACATCTTCTCCAATCTGAGCACCCTGATTTCCTGATCCCCAGCCCAACTTCAAATATGAGACAATTAAGGCAGATCTCTTCACTTAATGCAACATGTTTTGCCTTTCTTTTTCTTTTTTTTCTTAAATAGCCGCTGTGGTTGTAACATGCTGTAATCCAAACCGCAAAATAAACAAGAGTATGGTTCCTTACCCCCTACCCCCAGCCTTTTCTTGAAAACGATGGAAAGGTTCCATTTACCCAACATGGTTTCCACCGTTTTGACAGTGGGAGGCATAAGAGGTCTCAAATGTTGAACATGTCTTATTCAAAGGCAGGATTGTTTTTGAATAAGACAATAATTCTGCCCATCTTATTCAAAGATTCCTCTTCTTCTCTAGGTCCTCTGAAAGCAGATGGCTTTGCTGAGAAGAGGCCATTGCTGGGGGTCTGCAAGAGCGCAGGCTCTTCAGGGTGAGTTGATAAATCATCATAGAGCTGGCAGCATTTCTTCACTAATCTCTGTATTCTTAATGCTTTGTGTATTAAAGGTCACTTTAAAAACTGCAAATCTGTGGTTAATGAGTTTTATCTAATATAAACCTACAAAATGATAAAAATATTGTAATACCAGTTACTTCAAAAAAATTCTCCCTATTAACTCCAGGGTTTTTCATATCTTGTTTGCATCAACAGTTTTTGGGATGTACTTGATTTTTCGCAAACATTTTTGTTTTACCTTCATCGTTGCTTCATAAATGATGACAGTCAAGTCCATAGTGAGTGGATTTGTAAAGCTGAGTTGATCGTAAATAATAAAATGGCTTCTAATTGTATAGCCAAAATGCCAAAGCCATTCATAGACACATTCACATGCTGATGGTGATGAGCCCTGAGACAAAATGGTGATTTGAAACAAAATGCCCAACTTCTTCTGGGTTGGACGATGGTTCACAGAGACCTTTATTTCTAGATGATGGTGACTGAGCTCTGGATATCTGTCCAGTGAGCAGTCTTCCCCACGATTGTGTAAGTCTACGGACCCAGATTGTGAGACCTTTAAACGACTCAGAAAATTTTTGCAGGTGTTTTGAGTAAAGTAGCTAAATAGGGTATGATACAATGAGGTTTCATTCATGATATTTTTTGCGGTGTTTAAATTTTCTGAGACATTGAAATATAGGTTTTGGTTCTCTGTAAACCATAATTATCAAAATTACAACAAAACAAAGGGGTGAAATACATCACTCCATGTGGTGGTTCTGTATAATATGAGGTTCACTTTCTGAGATGACTAGAACATTTTTTGAGATGAACAATAATTTTATTTTTTGTGGTGTTTTAAGATGCAACAAATGAAAGCTGTAATAGCATTGGTGAGAGGTTTTAGATTGAACACTTAACATGCAAACAAGTAAAAATGAGGGAGTGATGTGGGCATAGCGAATGTGATTCATTGACTTTTTTTGTGGCACTATGGTTGGAATTTGAATGGTACCTGGGGCTGATGTCAGTTCTCAGTTCATAGCTCTTTTACAACTCTGAGTGTAATGTCTTGGTTTTGTGAAATAAGTGAATTTTACTAAATGTCATTGCTTCCTAAACTCACTTTTTATATATAATCAGTCAATACCTTCCCCTGACCTCTTCTTTGACTTACTCCTGCAGTGCAATATTAAATTGAGCTTAATATATAATCTCCAGGAAATGAAATAAGGAAGTCTGTCCTCAGCTGAGTCTTGACGGAGACCACCTTCTTGATGTTTTCCAGAATCTGCTTCTCCTGTCTTTCTGACGCTGTCGCCATTGCTTCTGCTTTTCCTATGTCCTCACTGACATTGAGACATGTTGCACTTTGACGGTTTGGCGAATCACCCAGGCGTTGCTTGCCACTAATGCTGAAAACATGCAGTATGTTGAAAAGCAGAAATCCTGACCTCTGGCTGGATGACATCGCTTGGTTCTTCCTCCTGGAGAAGTGCTTGGTAAATAACACTCTGGTAAGACGCAAGAAGGAAAAAGGCTTCCGGGTGCGGCGGAGTACTTTCCGTACGGCCTGTTCATAAACTTACTACAGTCCTCACACAATTTTTTTTCTATATAATCATTTCGAAATAACAGCTTTTGTTAACCACCAAAAAGGACGCCATCCTGACACTTAAATGGAAAACAGATTGGAGCCTTGGCCGCTGTTGCTGTGCTGGTTTCGAAGTTGGTTCAGTCAGCTCTAGGCTTAGATTACAAGATTTGCAAATTAAAGGAAAACGAGAGAGAGGGGAAAAAAGCATGTGCTGAAGGCCTGCACTTGTGGATTTGCAGCCAGGCACACTCAACATAATTTTATCAATGGAAAGGATTGTGCATAAGTCCAAACAATGTATAGTTGCAGAGATTTTGCCTGATAGTAAAGCTATGTATGGGTCCTTTTGCATCAATGACAACAGTACCTTTGGAGTTAGTAATCAATGCAGGTGCAGTGTTTATTGGCTATGACTGCTCATGCAACTGGACAAGATGCAGTGTACCAGGCCAGGTATTGTTCTTCCAGTCAATCTTAAATTTGGCTGTATTGGCTCTGTTTTTGTTTTTTAGAACACACTCTTATCAGGTGAAAGGTCAGCTATGAAGAACCAAGCTT
Organism: Poeciliopsis turneri; assembly: GCA_922788865.1. Classification (NCBI taxonomy): domain Eukaryota; kingdom Metazoa; phylum Chordata; class Actinopteri; order Cyprinodontiformes; family Poeciliidae; genus Poeciliopsis; species Poeciliopsis turneri. Next base: position 403,824 of record CAKLNU010000326.1, read on the forward strand.
TGTTTTCTGGTCTTTGGAAATTTCAGATTTCATCTCCCTACTTCGCAGCATCTCCAACTGTGTAGAGGACATGGCCCTCTTTTCACTCAACAAAATCCTTTTTAACAATCTGGATTCTCCGGATTGCTTTTTCAACTGCGGTAGCTACACATTCATTTTCCTGGACCAGTGATTGGACCAGTCATCTCTAAGAAGTCTTAGTTTTTTTTTCCTCTGCCCTGTACCATTACAACGTATTCTATGCATCATAGTTTTTAATTGTTATTTTTTTATTTTTAGGGAAACTCCTGATGACTGGGAAGTTTTGCAGCCACTGTTGACTGTTGTCTTCCCTGTGACTCAAAGTAAATTTATTCTTCCTTCAGGATTTTTTGATACTAGGAAGAAGTCTCCAAACCCCATTTGTAACAAAATTTGGTTTATGTTAATGAGTAACTTTTTCTTTCAATTAACAACTGTTTTTCTTCCACTAAATAGAAGGAAAACACTATTTTATTGTCACTCATGCTCATGTAGCTATCTGAATTCAGTGACTTATGGCAGGTAAAAGATTTATTTGTTGTTATAGCTCCTTTCCTTTTTTATCCTGTAAAAGGAAGCTTGGGGATTGTCTTGGTGGTTTTGCAGTGAAAGGCTGGGTCCACCTGCATTAGACAAACTCACTAATTGCTACACACTGCCCTTCTGCCCTTTCTGCAGTGTTTTTGGCTGATTTTCAGTGATGACGCTTGTATTATGAATAGTTTTCTCATGTCTACTTAGCAGAATTTTCCATTATTTTAAATGACAAGCCGATATTTTCTCTTTCCTGAGGTAACTAGATCTTTTTGGTGGATATTAAGGTATGGGGTTGAATAGAATTATTTTCAGCTCTGTTTCATTTGGTTGTCTGTTGCTACACATGACAACTCTGAATCCCTCCCTTTGCTCTCAGCTACAGCTTTTCCCTGTCAGCAGATCTTATTGCTCAGTCTAGTTAGCACAGCCACTAATGACCATGGATAAACGGTAAATTGTAATGGTAAATTGTTTCTCTGCCATTAACACATTGAGCAGCGAAAGCATGAGATTGCGTAACATCGCCAAGATCCTCCTCCTGGCTCTGATTGCTTGGTTTTGGTCGGGATTTGTGCATTTCTTCAGATGGCAATAGTAGCTCAGGGAGGCAGTGGAGGAGATTATGGTGACGATTTTAACAAATAAGAATATGTTTTAAGAGCCACTTTCACACATATTCTATGTGAAAGTTACATACTGCAGCTTTCATGACTTTCAGTCATTACGATGTAATGCCAGCTTTTTCTGCTATGTTTGCATTTGCACACACAAACTTAACACCATTCTCACTAATAAAGACAGCCATGTATTTGTGTGATTGTGGCCCCTCACAGAAAGGGCTGGAAAAAGGGTGTAAAACTTGACTCCACATTCATTTTCTAAGTTATTTAATTTTTAAGTATTTTTTGGATCTGGTGGCCTTTATTTCCTTTTTCCACAGTAGATTGAGCATAAAGAGGGCAATGGGAGAGGAAGAAGACATGCAGCAAATGTCAAGAGGCTGGGATTTTACTTCCTGAACATTTATATTGAAATATAACTGGAACATTATCATAAAAACTCTGGATCATAATTTCATTGTTGCAAGCATCAATTCCACTTAACCTCCTTAAACACTTTTGATGGCAAAAAGCTTGCTGTAGCATTAACCCTTGTCATTCAGTTCATTTTCATGACAGGTTTTGCTGTGTTTACTAGATGTATAATTCTTCTAAAATGTATTAAGCAGAAATCATCATGCATTTGAACGAAATGAGCCACCAGATTAAGGAGATTTAGATAAGTGATGTTTTCTATCCACCATGAGGACGTGTTGTTTCTGACTGTCATGTTGTGACCCCACACACAAGTCTTGGTTTGTATCTATCAACTAAGGCAAAGTATTCTCACTATTTCTACTGTATTATATTCATATTGGGATTATGTTTAGATGTTTAAAGTAGTATTGATGATTGTTTTAGTTCTTTGGATGACTGGTATTCAGAAAGAATGTCAACCCTGTCACTTAATGGATCCAGAGGAGTTGGTCTCCAGAGTTTGGCTTCGGTTTTTGAACATAGCTTTATTTTCCTCTGAAAGCACCAGTCTCAGATCATTTTAGGTCCTTTTTAAACCATCAGTGTTTCAATGCCCTGAACTTTCAAAAACACACACACTTGTTCAGTGCACAGGCAGGGTTGCAGGGCTCCAGTTTCACTCTGGAGTGGTTTATTTTGACTTGCATGTCTGTTTTATGTCTGTCGAAAATGTGTTCTGCCTCACCAGTTTTCCCCCTTCAAATAGGAAGTCAGATTAAACTCGGTAGTGCTGGAAGTGGTGCGTATAAACACAACCGACAAACTGAATGATTTGTAATGACTTTTCAAATCATTACCCCAAACCTCATGCCCTAAACCAAGCCCCCTCTGGTCAAATTAGTTAATATTTTATTGTATTAATGTTTTAGTTTTAAAGTTTTCTTAAACATGCAAAAGGCATTTTCAGCTATGGTTTGGCTACATACCTTTTAATTTCTCTCTAAGAACTTTAACTATCTGAAAATCATTTCACCCCTTACAATGCATTGAGGCTGAATATTATTGTTCCTTACTCTCAAACATCACTAAATCAATTTTAATGTGTGGTTTGATGGTTATTTGATGTCATTCTTAGTCCCTCTTCACAAGCAAAAAAGAAAATAACATCATATTTATCAGTCACATAAAGTCACATGAATACACAGCAGAGGGATACAAAAATACTGCAATGTCTAGCTTGATTCATTTATTGATTGATTCATATTTACAAAGTTTGTTCAATTTTCAAACTTTAGTTCGTAAGCAAGCATTTCTATAAACATACATTAAATGTTGAAAGTTTACTAATTTAAAACAACTACGGTATATGACATGCAGTGTATTTTTTGTTACTACATTTCAGTACTTCGTCAAAATATTAAATGCATTTTGAATACCTTGATGTGAACTGATTTATTTATTTATTTGCCTCGACCAAAAATTTTCATTAACAATAAAATTTTGCAAATTGAAATTCCGAAAATAAATAATCTTGATTGAAATACATCAATTTCAAAAAACATGTTTTTCAGTAAAATGTTTTCGCCTGAGGTTAAAGCGTTTTTTTCACACATATCGAAACAGTTTTTACATCACACGAGTCACATGATCAACAGCCGGATATTACTACTGGCAAAAAGGACAGAGAAGACTACAGGAAGTAATAGAGGATGATGGATTGTCGATATTTACTTTTTCTGTTTGAGCAGTTATTGTGATGTGTAACTGTGGTAACAAGGTGTTTTGTTTTTTAAAGCCAAGAGCAACTGATTAGCATCTAAAACGTGAATAATTTCAGAACTGTGACCCCCAAATCTCAGAGGAATTGAAGTAGAGGCCTCATGAATACAGAGCAGAACCAAAAAGCTAAGAAAGAAAAAGGATATTCAAACCATTTCTTCCATTAATCACAATGGGCAAGGATCCGGTCTCCAAAGCCAATGTATCTCTACCTGACTGGATATTAAGCTGTTAGCATGGGATGATGTTCATGACAGTCCAACAGTGTCTTCAGTCAGAGGCCTCTTCAGATTGGTCCCAAGGCTGACCGTCACTGAAGATCGTTTTTGAAGATTCTTGGATGATATGAGTTTAATTTCCGCTTGGGATAAATAAGGTGTTTTTAACCAATTTTGAATTAAATTAGTTACTGATTTAGTTGACAGTTTTTGGCAGATTCAAGGTTCCTACAATGAGTCGTAATCCTGTGAGGGAAATGGCCAACTTGAGAGCTTGTTGGATGAGCGTCATTAAAGCTGGCTGTAATCAGGAAGAAGACTTTTCCTGTGCTCCACGTCCGTCATTGACCTCTTGCTGTCAGAATAAATACAGTGCTAAAATACATTAACTAAAGAAGACGACGGTGTTAAAGATTTTCGTGAGTGGAGTCATGGTGCACATTTAAATGAGATCGCTTTTAGAACAGCTTTGTTTAATATCCTGGAAAGAAATATTATTTGGAAATAACTTAAACAAATTCAAGGGTTGAATGTACATCCTCTACACCACAGAATGTCGTTATGCACCAGGAAAACTGACATTTTTACATTTGTAAATATAACTTTTGCAAGAGAAAGAACTTCTCTGGGAGCATATGTTTCTGTGTCATGTGGTTTCACTTAGGTTTGACAGAAAACTGGCAGACTTCGCTAAGATGGCTAAAATTGGATCTAATGCAAGCTGTGGTTTTTGTAATGAATATTAATATCCACCTGGCTGCTGTCAAAAAATGAATCGGCTCAGTTTAAGAACTGTGATTACATACATTTTTATGTTCTTGTTTTTTAAACTGCTACACTTAGTAACAGTTAAAAAACTGCTACTAAGCAGAACTTAGCAATGAATACATTTTTTTTTGCCATTTCAAATTTTCATTATCATTTCATTGAATTATTATTGAGAATTGAAACCACAATTCAAACACTAGTTACTTTGCCATCATGGTACTAGTGTTGTTTTCTTTTTGGCCATCATTTGTGTAACGAGTAACATGTTTTGCTCAGATTCTTTGGCATTTATATCTGTTTCGCAGGCTACTAAGTAAAGGGTCATGGAGGTCAAAAACAAAGGATATCTGTCTTTGGCAGCCTCCATTCATAGTGCTGTGGTTGAACTTTTTACCTTCGTAATTAAGGTAGTGCCTGTAGCATGCCACAATAACTGTGGCCCCCGGGCCCTCGGCAGTCTGATGTGGAAGGCAGTTTCTGCTGTGTTGAATTAGAAGAGTTTCAGATGAAATGAAAGTAGGACTTCAGAATGAGTGGGGAAAGAAAGAACCTTGTTGTTTCTTTACAAGTTGCTATGGAAATGACTCACAGAAGATAGGGTTTTGAGGTGTTTATAAAAGTGTTATGTGGTTACTGTGTCTTGAGTTAAAATGTTTTGTTGCAATTGCAGTTTCAGTTCTTTTGGGTTGTGTTCTTTGGGTTTTTCCTATATTCTATTCACAAAGAGCTCAGATTGGTTGCAGAGATTTACAGCCAATGTCTCTACAACTAAATTGTGGTTGTGAATCATAATTTTCAAGTCTTCTCAATTAGATTTTGTTTTGGACTTTCATTAGACCTTTGAAGTATGTTTGATTTAAACCATTCCAATAATAATAATAATTTCCCCATCATTCTGACAATCTTATCTGCCTCTTAACTAAAACATTCCCACAGAAGGATGCTGCCACTGCCGAGTTTTTAACAGTGGAGTTCTGAGTGATGTGTTTGGTTTTTGGTCAAAGCCAAATAAATAAGCAAAGTATTAAAGATGTTTTATTTTAACAAACCAAAACCACAGATTAACATTCATATGTTCCTTCTCTGCATGCTTAGCAAATACACAATGCAGCTGGTAGTGAACGGGAGGAGCAGCATGTCACAGTTTTTTCACATTTTTATTTGGAAAAGTTACATTTATTACGTAAACATTGATACAAAAAGTTTTATGTTTGAGATTCCATTATCCACAGGTCCTGACAGTTCTATCAATTTCTTGTGAACATGTTTTATTTGATCCTATATTTGTTATGGCATCCTCTAAAATTTGATAATCCTTGGTCATTGTTGGGTAACGTGCCTGGAAACCATAAACTCCTGAGGATGTTGTTGGTTACAACAAAATCCTATGTTGATTGAATTTCTTTTGTTTTTAATTGTTAGCTTGGTAGATTAAGCTGATGTAAAAGGCCAAAGTTATGCCTTCTGTCAGTGATATTAAGTCTCCAGTTGGAACAGCCTATCTTTTCTATATAGAATTTCTTTGGTTTCAAATGTTAGTTTTTCTATTTGCCAAACTGTCAGATATCCTTTATTCATAGAATTTTCTACTTTGCCAAAACTCTTCGTGGAATTTTTAGTGCTTGTTAAATAAATGTCAATACAACATTATTGTCAGTGTTCTGCCATTCTTAGACCATTTTCTGGCTCATATAGGTTTAATGCATAATTTAAGGGGAATATCATTCCTCAGAAATCGTGGAGTGTTGGAGTTCTGTCTCTCTGTAAACCCAGCAACAAGATCCAAAAGTGAACTTGTGTTAGTATAACGTTTCCACATCATGTAATCGCCACATGTATTTAGGGACCTTGTAAAACTTTGCACCAGTAGGAAATGTGGTAACATCCTTTCCCTGTAAATGAAATTACTTGCCTAGTTTTTAATTCCTTTCTAGGGCTTCCATCCATATTTCCATATCCACATGGAGTCTTGTGGTTTCAAGCACTTGGTTTAGGTAATGTTTGTATAAAAATGTGTTCAGATTGCCTTAGCCTCATGGAATAAGATCAACACTGATGTAAAAACAAATAAAAAAAAAAATCACTCCATTCTTTTCAATCTACTCTAAAAAGAGTACATTGATAATAAGATGCCTATAATGGCTGAGTAGCTCTGAATTGCCCTTATTAAGAACTTAGCATTGATTACATTTTTTTTGCCATTTCAAATTTTCATTATCATTTCACTGAATTATTATTGAGATGTATTCAGTGCTGCAATCAGATGCATTTTAATCCAAAAATTGAAAAAAATCCAGCTATCCATGAAAACAATCCCATTTTGGATTGTTAATTGAACAAACTTTAGGCAGAAAATAGTTGCATTCAAACTAACCTGTTTCCATTAAGTTTAGGTGTCCCGACAAGAAACATTTTAAATGTGTTACTTGTAGGAAATTTATTACTTGCAGTGCCAACATTACATGACATGTTTGATAATGAACCTGAATTATATTATTAATTCAGTGGACTCTTGGAATTCACAGGGATTAGAGAGAAATCTCTGAATAACCCCTCTAAAAATGCTCAAAGCTGCCAATTTTAGATAGGTCAAACATAAAATATAGTTTAGTATGCATTAGTATGCACTGCGGACACATGTAGAGGTCTTCCTTACTTCTCATAGGGGTACAGCTAGTCAGTGACAAGAAAAGTGAATGGCGCTTATGGATTGGCTGCTTTGCAAATGCTAGCCACTAGAGTAAAAAGCAGCATTATGCCTCGGTATTTCATATTCCTAAGTTGCATTATCTTTTGAAAATTTTTTATATGCTCTTTGGAAAAATCTGCAAATAGGCAGATTTTCCAGGTATTACTTGGAGTTGCATTCCACAAGAAAATCTGCAAATCGGCAGGATTTGAAAAATTAGATTGAAATCCTGGGACATTTGTGAGACTTCAACAGAATGTTTTCTACCATTCTCTTACATTTGTCTTTGTTTTTTATTAAGTGGAGCTCAAATATGTTTGGGTCTCAGTGCAAATAAAGGGATTTTTTACATTCAGGCAACTTAGCTACATATTCTTCACTGAGCAACTGTCCTCACATTTGAAAACTTCACTTACTGTCTTTCACTTGTAATTTATGATATGGCAGTCTAACTCTGTCTCTGTTTTCTTTTATGTACTAGCTTAATGACTAAATCTAAATAGTGATGCAATTGAAACTGAAAGAAAGTAAATGGAAGGAGCACTTTTTGAATGAAAGTCATTGGCAATAATCTCCCCTTGCAGATATTCACCAGAAGTATTAATACGAAAGGCAGCTTATTAAATAAATAAGGTTCTTTCTTTGCAACTTGAACATGTTTTTGTGTATTCTGTGTCTTGGAGGCCTGCAATTTGATCTTTAGTTCCTGAAGTGTTTTTATTTGCTGTCAAATGTAGTAAATGGGTCTAGCTTTTTCTCTGCCATGCACTGCATTTTGAATGCTTTCAAACCCAAGAGCCAGTTTGAGTAATAGTAATTGACACATTGATCTAATAGGGCCATCATAATAGGCCTGTTACTGAGCTGGGCAATGGTGCTCGGCGTCACCTTAACATGTGCAAGGACTGACATCCCGCCATGATCCATAATGATAATTGTGATTTAGCCTTGCTTTCAACCAACGCCCCAATGTCCCAGCATCAGGAAATCTTATTATATCTGACCCCGCACTGCCTCCATTAGAACTGAGCCATTTGTTAAAATACTGCTAAAACAAAACAATTGAACTCTGTGCCATTTTGATTGTATAACAGTGGGTTATCACTGTCCCTTTGAATCAACCCAAAAGGACCATTTTTCAGCATATAGCTTTGAATTGGATAGATCAGACTCTGATAATGCTGAAATCGATGTTGCAGCCACCTGAAAGTAAATTATTGTTGGGAAGAAATTCAGTATTAATCTTAATGCTTTTAGTCTTGACTGGTAGGGGTAACTGTAAGTCAGGACCTTTGAAATGTTGACGAAGATGTCAACCATTTAAAAGGAAGAATTGATTCAGGGATTGTTTGAGTCATCTTTCAGTGGCATCTCATCTTTTTTTTGTTGACAAAATATTCCTGCAGAACAAAGCAAATAATTTATTGTTTCTTTCCAGCATAACAACCTCACAGTGATGAATGCACTGTAATGCTGCTGCAGTTTGGGAACAGTATTAGATTTCTTTGTTTAGATTTTTTTTTTATAGATCCAAATTCTTCATTGCTGTTCAGCCAGCAGCTTTAAACATCGCCTTTGCACACACTACAGTAGAAAACAGCTTTTCATCAATCTTGATGTAAGCGTATTAGCTTTACTAGTGGAGACATTTGTCTCGTCTAATTCGTCTGAACTCTTAATTGGACTGCAATAAGGAGTGTTTATTTGTAGTGACATTGAGTTTTTTGATATCATCTCCAAAAACACATTTGCAAGAATCACAGTTTTATGCTGTCCTTGCACTGACTCCAGCAGACACTCAAAGGTTTCAGGATCTGAGACCTCTATGCAGCACCAGTTTAAAAACGGCAAGAATTTATATTTGGCACTTAGATCTGAAGAAGGTTCTAATTACAGCTTTAAAATGCAAAAAGAACAAATGGGAGTCAGACCCAAAAGAAGACTGATGAAGCATTTATTGCAAACAACTGTTACTTTGAAATAGGCTGTTCTCAACTGATCACCAGTTTCAGACCCCAGCATTTAAAAGCCCACATTTTGGCAAAAAGTGGGATTTTGTGTCATTTTCTGTCATGACATGAGGATCCATGTAGATTAGGGCTGTTACCATGTTAACGCATATGTTTAATCTAACGCTTCAATGTGTTAATATAGCACAATGCAGTAGTGGAGGAGGGTTATTTAGTTAAAAGCATGCATTCAACAATCCAGAGTCGCAAACGTGAGTGAAAGCTGAGTGAAGAGAGCCAGACTCGTGTGCTGAGCAGCAAATTTAGCTTTAAACAAAACCAACATGGTGAACATCCCACATTTGAATCCTGTCCTTGGACAACTCCTCTCTCTGCCCCCTTTCTTCTTTGGTCAATTCTTCGAAGCAGCCAGGCTTTACTTCTATGTCTCACAGTTACAACACAGCAGCTGTTTTTTTTCTGATGTAGTGCACACATTTTGATTATAAATTCCCCATAAAAGATGCAGAATGTCCAATCTCAGTGATTGCTGGAACACTTTAGTGTGCTTTGATCTTTTTTGTTATTTTTAAGATTTGATCATTGGCTTCCAAATGTCCAAGAAGTGTCCCTGCTGAGACTATTAAAGAGTCCACTCAGTATGTATAAGCAGAATAAATGGATTGTTGAAAGAAAGCACTCTGATTCAAGGCTTAAAAACAAAAGCATCTTTTTTCTTCATTCGGTTGTTCTCAGCCAGCGCGGCACCACAGGCCTCACCAAGGGTGACAGAGGACAGAATACCAGTGGAAGCTTTTCTCACAAAGGAAGGGAAGGGGCACTGGGGATCTGGGGTAACTGCGGTGGTGGGGTCTTTCTTGATTAAGATTTATGTCCACATTTGTTCTTTGCCAGCAGCCACTGGCTGCTGGTGGAGAAGCTTGCTCATGCAACTCATTTCTTAGCCGTGATGATTGAAAGACTTTTCCTAAATGTGTTTTATGTCAAAGCATTTCCTTTTCTTTTGGGCCTCATGTCTCACTCTCACTTTGAATTTCTCCTAAGGATTAGATCAGCGGGATGTGGTGGAAACAAATACTGTATTGAGCATATTTTATCCTTAAAATGTAAGCTTCATTCTGTCTGTGAGTGTATAACCCTAGTGTACATTTATTCAAAACATACTGATCTATAAAGAAGTACTATTCTATGTAAAGCTTATTTTTATAAATATAGAGAAAGCTCAAATTGTTAGGATCCTGGTTTGTTTTGAGGTTTGTCTATTTTTTTTGTTCATTCGTCTCTATTTTTTATTAAATCTTGTTCTATTTCAGTCCTTAATGATTCTAGTTCATTTCTTGGCTCGAGTTATACTTTGTTGCTCAAATTGAATTATGTTTCTTAGGTCTAGTTTAGTGTTAGATTTATTAACGACTCACCTGTGTACTCTCCTTCGCCCTCTGTGCCATTTTCTCTCTCCTCTGACACCTGCAATCAGTTTCCAATCAGCCATATGTTCCCTGTTCAATAACCAACCTCCCCAAGTATGTATACAACTCATCCTCAGTTCCTCATGGCTAATCTTGTTTTATCCTGTTATATCCTGGTATTTTACCATGTCTCCCCTGTTTCCCTGCTGTTTTTTTCTTGGATTTGTGGTTTTTGTTCTGCTCTGGCTCCCTGTGTTAGTCATGGGCAAATGAGGCCTCACTAGGTGTATGGCACATTTCCCAAACTACGTTGCAAAAGTAATTGCAGGCAAATTCAATAAAGACTGGAAACTGAACAAAGTTAATTTACATATTTTTATTTAGAAACATCAGCTGCTGTAAAACCTTTGGGCCGAGACGATTGCTCCGTTTATAAACCATGTCTCTTGCTTTTGAGAACACCCTTTCACAGGGCACTGATGATGACGGCGTACATGGAAATTTAATTGCAAGTTTGTATTTGGTTGTATACGTAGTCTTTGCATTTCTCAGTATGGTAGTAGATTCTGTTATCTTGGTGTGTTCGCCTCGGAGATGCATATTCGTAGCTGCGTCATGGTGACATTTGAATTGGCCTAACTCTTCGAATTCCATGCTTAGCTGCTGCCACAGGTTGTCATCTGAGAAAAAAATTAAATGCATCTATATTACTAATTCATTGTAATTACATGGAGTGATTTGCAAGAACCTTAAAATACAAATCAGCACAACTAACAATCAAACTTGAACTGGGAGCAGATGGTTGAGTTGAAGGTCCAGTTCAATTTCCTGCTTTCTGGAAACACCCGGGTTTATCACGTAGTGTTAGTCGGTTCACCCCCCTCATGCCGGCACGATGATGCCTCCGCATTGTGGAAGTGCTCTAGTGAGAAAGCAATCGGAATAAGCCAAAAGAAAAATGATCACAAGTGGAAATGGGAACGGAATAATCATTTATCTTTTTCCCCATGATAAGATTAAAATGATCCCACACAGGAAAAAATGTCCTCTTCATTGGTTGATTCATTCCGGTATTTGAGTGTGAGCCAAAAAACAAACGCAAAGCAAAGAACACAAAGAATCTCCATCCAACAAAACATACAAACGTGTCGACACAGTTTCTCCCTCATAAATACAATTTGGCGCATTCACAAACAAACAACACAGGGACTGTGTTGGTTATGTAGTTTTACTAAAAGTGATACACGCACTGAGACAGGGTTTTCTCTTGTTTGCTCAGCGCATGTGCCGAGGTTTCTGTGTCGTCTGGCCTATCACTACCCTGTGTAATTTAAAAAAAAATTATTTTCATTAAAACATGTTTCATATTCCCAGCTCCTGCCTGTATTTTGGTCCATATACACACTTACACCTCATGACAAAGATGCTGCTCATTTGACAAAGAGCAGCATCTTTGTCAAATGTATTAAATACATTAATCAGTCATAATGTTTTAGCATTTGGTAAAAGAAAGGGGACATTTAACATACTTTGTTAAAATGGCATCTGGGAGTTTTCGAAATGCTTTAGGTAACAAGTTGCCTGACCATGGCCTTAATACACATGGTCAGGCAACCATGGTCAGACAACCATGGTCAGGCAACCATGGTCAGGCAACCATGGTCATCCCCATTTACTTCTCTATCTGGTATTTCTCAAGATACATTTCCTCCAATCCGCAAACAAGAGAAGAAGTTGTAAACCATGGTGTTGATTTTCTGCAGTGTTTTAGAATTGCATAGGGTTGTGATTTGGCATTGAGAGCGGAGGAAGCAAACAAAGCTGTTCAGTCCATGCCAGCCATACATCCAAATATTGAATTAACATTAACAACTTGGTTTGGCTCGGTACTTCTGTTGCCGAGCCTAGGCCTGCCTAGGCTGTCAGCAGTCTAGGAAATTTACATTAAGCTTCATATCAAATTAGTGCATAACTATCGCAGCACACGTTTGTGATTGGGTAAAATGTATAACTTCAACAGAATCCATGCCTTCCACTAGTAATCATTTCAAAATAGCTGAAGATCCTGTCCCTCTGGGCTGATTTTTACCAGGCAAACTCAGTCTTGTTTAGAAAGTGCTCAATCAACAATGCTGGGAAACTTCTGAAAAGGGAACAGGTGCCTGCATCATGGTTGACATTGAAGGACAAAAGAATGCTTTTCAAAATAAGAGCTACTGCAGTTCAGACTGTTAATAAAGGTACCCCAACAGTTTTTTTTTGCTTTGCATATTCTCATTGTCTCTCTGAAGCAGACGGCCAGACAGACATTTAAAGCGGAGCAGCAAAAGTCAAGTCAGAGTTCATCTATATAGCATATTTTTATAGCATATTTTCAGAACAATCACATTGTGATTGTTCTGAAGCATAGAGAAATGATATATATAAAATAAAATGAAAGCAAATGAGATGGAACTGCTGATGTCATTCAGTACATGTTACTGTGAAATATTGTCTCTGCTGCCTGGATAGTAAACTGCTACCTTTTCATGGCATCCAAAGCACCAGTCAGGAGCCTCTTCAGATTTGTTACTAGAATAATGTATACCGGACATCCTTTCTGCTCACAGCATCACCACCCTTGATAAACTTATACTTGAATAATATGAGTTGTACAAACCATCCATCCATCCATCCATTTTCTGTCACCCTTCTCCCTAACGGGGTTGGGAGTTGCCGGTGCCTATCTCCAGCTGCGTTCCGGGCGAGAGGCGGGGTTCACCCTGGACAGGTCGCCAGTCTGTCGCAGGGCAACACAGAGACAAACAGGACAAACAACCACGCACACACACACTCACACCTAGGGAGAATTTGGGAAGGCCAATTAACCTAACAGTCATGTTTTTGGACTGTGGGAGGAAGCCGGAGAACCTGGAGAGAACCCACGCATGCACAGGGAGAACATGCAAACTCCGTGCAGAAAGACCCCGGGCCGGGAATCGAACCCAGGACCTTCTTGCTGCAAGGCAACAGCGCTACCCACTGCGCCACTGTGCAGCCCAGTTGTAAAAACCATTTGATAGAAATATGTTATCTTGGAATCTCTCCTTGAATTGTGCAAACTGGAATAATGAGCCAATTAAGCAAATAAACCAATTCAAGTCAAACAGCCTTTGTGCTATTTCTAATTCATCTGAATATTATGGCACAACTAGAAATTAATATTCCTTCATTTTATGACCCAACTTTGTCAACTAAAGATTGGTCCTTAACAAATTTCAAATGGTAAATATTAAAATGATATTTGCTGTATAAGCTTATCTTGTGTCTCTGTGTTTTCAGGACCAGCCCACCTTATTGTTGTGCTGACTTGTATTCTTTACGGACAGGCGAAATGGTTAAATCCATTCAGTTCAAGACACCAATCTATGAGCTCCACTGCAACAAACAGTAAGTCTCCTTCATGTAAAAATACAGCTTTCTCTCTTGACATTTTCCAGAGCATCATCTTTTTTTCTTTTGGTAGTATTCTTGTGGTGAGCCTTCAAGAGAAAATTGCAGCCTTTGACAGCTGCACCTTCACCAAGAAGTTCTTCGTTACAAGTAAGGATGCTTATAATTTGAATGTTTCATGAGTAAATTGCGTCCTCTACATTAATTCTTTTTGTGCAAAAAGCTCTCTCTTACATTTGTAATGGATGACAATTTCCAATTTCAATTACAAACGTTTTTTTAATTAAGTACTGTTATAGTATTGTTGGCTGATACTGATTTTAGAGGAAAGTTTTCTTTGTATTAATTCAAATGTTTTATCTTAATAAATCAATGTGGCTTATTAATTTGAATTGGAGAAATGATTAATGTCAGACAGGATATACCTCAGCTGCACTGGTTACTGAAAAAAAACAAAAAAAACATTTATGGCCTTAAAGTTCAGTTGAATTAGATCATAAAGACGGTGAGTATAACCTATTGTGTCAGAAAAACATAATTATTTCTTTGGTGATTCAAAAATGGTTTATGAGTATGTTTCAGATTATTTTAGTTTTAGAGGGCTGCCGATCTATATGGGCTTTAGATTATGTTTAATCCAATGCATTAAATTAGATTTTTTAATTTTTTGTAATTTCTTCATATTTTTTATTAAGGAAAGATCAAATGTTGAAAGGTGGAAATATGTTTTGAATGATTCCTTAAATATCTTGCTAATCAACCATAATGGGGTTTTTCTTGAAAATAATCAAAATAAAGGAAAATAAATTAAACACTGGTGTGATACTGTCTAAAGTCACACAAATCACAGATCCCGAACACAATTTAGGACTCTAATGTTGACTTCATTCCAGAGGGCTATGAAAGGGCCAGCATGGTCACTCACTAATGGGTTTTATTGAATTTCAGACTAGAACAGTAGGTATAATACCCAGATTTCAAAAACTAGTTGTTTCTTACATTTCCTTTTTGGTTATTGGCATAACTGCGCCGTTTTCTAAAAACATGTTTTAATACTGTGGCCCTTCGGTGTAAGAGAAGAAAACAGACATCTTACATGGCACCAAGACTTGGTATAGTGCTGCACTCAAGTCCAGCTTTTCTGAAACATCATCTGAGACCTCACAGTGATTCTGTTTACAGCATTACTCTTTTATCCTGTTTGCTGTACCTTCATGCTCTGCTTAAGCAGGCTGTGAAAGAAAGACCAGACTATTACAAGGCCATCGCTGTCCACTTAAGTCATTGACTGGAGTAAACTGACCTTACCGAGAGGCTTTAATGTGTCTCCTCGTTGTCTGCCTGCCTTCCCTATCAGCGTCTGGGCAACAGGAAACCAAACATGCTCAATAGTTATTAATCGTTTCTCAATGCAGGGGCCTCTTCTTCATAACGTTATTTGGTCTGTTTGGTCCATAAAAGTGGTAAACAAAAGGCCCTGTGATGTTCTGGGATCTGTTTTGGATAAGCCATTCTGCCACTGCATGTCCACTGCTTCTCTGGAGATATGGTGGTGTTTGTGAAATTTTTTGAAAGCACTTAGTGTTGCGTTTATGCTCATGTTCTTTCTTTGAATCCAAGTGAGCTGGATCTCTTAAGAACGAAACAGCTACATTATACATCAATAATTTCCCTTTGTTATGCAACCTTGTTTTGACCAGTCAACTTGACAATTTTTCTTTGCTTTTTTGAAAATGATTCAGCATAGTAATGCTTATTTGTTTTATTCAAACTACTTCTCACTTCTTTGACTTTTAACTGCTTAACTTTAGATTTGTCTTACACAGTTTGTATTTCTACTTGTCACTATTCTTAAAAAAGTACTGCTATTTATGTTTGAAAATATCTTGTTTTTCTCTGGAACTAAATGACCACAAGCTCATTTCATCAAAATGCATTTAAAGATGAACTTCCTGTTCACCTGTGCCAGGTGCGGAAAACTGTAGTGAAACTGAGCATTGATTGTTGATTCACAGTTTTTATCCCTTAATGTTAAAAACCAAGCGAGTCACAATTGGTGCTTTGGAGAATATGTATGAAGCGGGGAGTTGTGTTGCAGTCACTGTTGGTTTCATGATGCCAGCAGCTTCAGATTTCCACGCTCTAAGTCATCAATAGTGTAAAACTGAAAATGGAATTCCAAGTTTCTTTAAAAGTTGCAGAAAAAACTTTCAATGGGATTTTCTGACTTATTAAACCTGCGATGCTCATTCTAAGCACAAGCTGTTCCTTTGCAGTTTCAATGCATAAACTAGAAAAATATATAATAATATGGAGTACTTGTTTAAAAGAGCTAAATGCTAAATTATAATTATTTTTATTGTTTGAATCAAAGACCTGCAGAAAAACAAATCTACACTTATGTCGCTTTGGAAACAGCCCTAAATTTAAATGTCCTTTTATGACCCTAAGTAAAACTTATTTTTCTAGCAACTTTCACAGACATAGATCACAAAGTGATTCACAAAAGTAAGACAATTAAAACAAAACAAAAACAAACAAACAAAAAACACACAGCCTTGTCTTGTTGAACTTTTTGGGAAGTTGTGTTCGACTTAAAGATAATGCTATCAGTTTTGGAAAAGCTAAATTAAGACTCACCACATTGTCTGAACTTAGGCAGCCTGGTCTAAATTAAGACAATGTACATCATGTTGCTCCGATGTACAGCAACACAACATATTAAACTGTTATTAGTTAATCAAGACAGATACTCGCATGGGGAGTTCTACTCTATTCATGACTTGGAGTGAGTATCCTAAGCTTCTTTTAATTCCCCCATCATGTCTGCCTCCTCTGCATATTCTGCTCTGTTCTCCACCCAGGATGTCAAACATATGTTATCTCACTGTCTGACTCAATACAACCTCAGCCTTGGCAAGGTTACAAAAGGCCTCACTGGCGTTACCAGCAGCACTTGTGGCTTACCTCAACTACCCCCTCTTTTCCCTCCATATCAGCCCCTTCCCTGCCACACACACAGGGGAGGGGAGGGGGGGCTGCTCCTTCAACTTTTCTGCTGGCTGAGCTGTAAATAATTGTTCCCCCACACCTCTGTGCATGCAGATGAGCTGTGTGTGTGTGTGTGTGTGTGTGCATGTTGATTGTGGGTTCCAGAAAACAGATAACCATCTTCTTAACCACGTTAGTTTTCCCATGGTTGTGAATTCAGTTTTACCTCTTCTTATCGGAACTCTGCTAAAGTTATTTATTTATAGTAATTAAGTGATGCAAATTTTTCTTAACATCTTGCCACAGCATTTCAAGTTGAAGCCTGAACTTTGATTTGGTCAGTGAAACATCATCGTTCTTTGCTTTCTCAGCCATTGGGTTTAATTGTTGCTGCTGTGTTTGGGACCTGCTGCTGTGTTACATGAGCCAGTTTAGGCCAAACCTCAGCTGTCAAACTCAGAGTTCATGGTTGACTAAATGACAGCTTTGTCCTCACATTTGACTCCCAATGCCAATCTGGAGTTTGGGCTTATCTAGCACTTTCTATGTCCACCTATAAAGCACCAACTCTTGCGATGAGAAAACTTGTATATGTTGGTCCAAACTCTTTGTTATAGCAGAGGAAAGAAGCAAAAAATGCATTTTGTCAAAAATTATTTTGTATATACTTATTAAAAAATTAAAAAATAAATAATGACTGTGCATTTCTAAAAAAAAATTTTTTTTTTTTAAGGAAAAATAATTTAACTTGAAAAAAAAAATAGGTAGAATTCAAATTTTCTGGGACATATTTACATTGAGTAATACTGACAACCAAAAATAAGTTATGGAGATATAAAACAAACCTTTGTATGTTGAACATAATATTTTTACGTAATCTTATGTAAATAAAATATGTTGATTTGACAGGCACTAAGTACTTCAGCGAAAGACAGAAATTAAGTCAGTTCTACTTATTGTCATTGTGTGGGGCCGATGTGCACAATAAAACCAAGTACATTGAAAGAATGTTTTTTTTCCCCCTGTGTATGGATGAAACAATAAATTTGGTTAAATACATTAATAGATGGAAATTAAAAATTTTTCACCAGACACTCAGACATTTTACCTGTTTTTCTTTTTTCTTTCAAGTACAAAATCTTACCAGTACAAGCAAATGGCATAAAGTATATGATTCTTATTTCTATGAAAACCAATTTACTGACAATAAGTTTACAGTACATATGTATGTATACAAACTAATTTAACATAACAAAGCCTGGACACCTTGACAGAGGTGCAGTGCAGTAAGTTCATTTGAAGTGATTACTAACAGCACATTTAACCACACAAACCTAACATTCTTGCAATAATTTCTGATGTTGAACATTTCCACATTTTGGCTACAACTGCCCCAAATAGTAGACAAGATGTGTCTAGGCATCTTAAAACATTTTTACATGGTATCAGTAGGTGTTTTCTAACTGTTCTATTTGTTATTCTTTACTTATTACGTTTTTCATTGAAATTCACAATTATTCTTATTACTAAAATATCTCAAAACATGTTCATTATTACTTGGCTACTGGCATGTGCTAATTTCCACCCCTGGTTGTGATTAGTTTAGACAATTGACTAAACTAATCGAAAGAACAACAGATTCAGAGCAATAATTAAGGCAAAACTTTACAAAAAAAAAATACATTTTGCATTTAAATACTTAGATAGATACTTTTTACTCTAAAGCTGTTCCAACCAGAACTCTGAATGTGGCAGTTTTAGCTTCACCTTGTTCAAATTCTGTTAAAAGAAAGACTCTAATTAAGCACGTTTCTCTGTATGTTTGCTCTGACTAATCATTCCTGTGTGTGATTACATGGGTTCTTTCCTCACGTCTAAACACTTTTACCTAAAGTATAGGTCACATTCGCTTGAATGCGTGTGCATGTGTGTGTTTGTCTATCCCTAAAGGAACTATAATGTTGGTCAATGAACAAAGGAGGCATCCTCAATTTATTGGGTATCACAGACTCCATTAGGTCATGCTGTGCACCCCCAACAGACACGCAAATATACGTCACCCTCATTAAACTCCCATTTATCTTCCAAATACAGAGACTGCACACAAACACATTAATGACAGTGGATGTATGTTGATCCTTTGCACTACTAGATGACAAAGTTATTTATCAAAATAACTTTGTCATATTATGTAATTTAATATGTATCCTGTTGTGTTTATGGTAAAACCTTCTGTTGTGGGTCTACAGGCTGCTATCCGTGCCCGGGGCCCTGCCTCAATCCAATAGCTCTGGGAAGCCGCTGGCTCGCCTACGCTGAGAACAAGGTGGTCTACACACACACACATTCATCATATAACAGAATTGCCTTATCTCAGAGAAATGACATATTTACCCTAAAAATAAAATGCTTTTTATCTGTTTTCTGCTTCTTTAATCTGTCTGGATAAACAACTCATTTTAAGAAGAGTCCACTACAGATGATAACATTTTTGAAAATCAACAGATGCGCAGGCATTTTCTGTTTAATGGGATTGTTAAGTATTTACAAAAACCAGAATGTTCTGCTGCAGGATTCTGCAATACATTTAATGCATAACCGTGTTTTGGTGCTGGGCCACTCAAGTAATTGACAGATGGGACCACTGTTTGTGTGACTGCCTGAGGAGGATTTTCGGAAATGACAAAATATAGCTTTTTGAACAGTTGGAGCAGGACTGGGGCCGGGCTTTTCAAGGGATGTTGTGTTTGAAATTAAATTAGTGGAGATTGGCTGTTTGGTTTCTCCAGCTCTTTCAGGTTTTTTTTCCCTTAAGAAAATCAATCTAGCAATGGTTGATAGTCGAACTCTATAAATCTGAGTAAATTTTTCCAGATTTTCTCATTGTTCACCTCCAGCAGTCTCCTTATTGCTTTGTATGCTTGTCTTTATGGCAGTTAATAAGATGTCACCAGTCTCATGGAGGAGCCTGTGGCGACAACGCACAGTCCTACACAGCTACAGTGATCAATGCTGCTAAAGTAAGCTCACACTTCTCTTCCATCTACCATTGTTTCAATGTCAGAAATTATATTAGCTGCCTGCAGGACAGCTATTTAGTCTCAACTCCTCACTTTTTTGCTGATGCTAACTTGTGTTTTGTATTGAAATGAAGAGATTCAGTTATTACTAATTTAAAGGTATTAGACCTTTGTGAAAAATGATCTAATCAGTCAGTGTTTTGGGACAAGTATCAATCACAAAACACTGATCCGTAATAGTCAGTTGATGTCACTTAAATGAAAAAAATACTGTAAAATGTTTTTCTTACTGTGTACTGAATCAGTTTGACAAGTAAATGGGTATGTGTGCAGTGCTATCAGGTTTTCATTTGTCCTCAGCCAGTGCCACCAGTATTCTGTTCAGCTTCCATATCCCATATTCCTAGAATAATGGTCTAAAAAAATCTTTTATAAATAGG
Organism: Poeciliopsis turneri; assembly: GCA_922788865.1. NCBI lineage: Eukaryota > Metazoa > Chordata > Actinopteri > Cyprinodontiformes > Poeciliidae > Poeciliopsis > Poeciliopsis turneri. The sequence continues at coordinate 424,114 of CAKLNU010000326.1, forward strand.
CAAATATTTTAAGAAGATGATATAAAGAAAATATCCTCTCAGCATGTTTCTCCCACTACCATGTTGGAGGTTGTGTTTTGAGGGTGATGTGAGGCACTGCACATAGGTTTTACATGCAGACCAGTGCATCTGCTTCTACATGTTACCTATGACCTTTACATTGCTCATGGTGAACTTTAACTTGGAATTGACTTGACGCTGGCTCTGCCAGGATTGATGTTAAGTCGAGCAGAAAGGGCCGAGCTTGTCACATGCTGATATCAGAAGAATTTATTTAGCTGCAGATGCATCGTTTGCTACAAATGATCTAGAGTTTGCCAAAAGATTGATGTCATTGCATGTTAAGCAACAAAAGCATTATTAACTTTTAAAATGGTTTAGGTTTATTTTGTTATTGAAAAATGGAACTGAATGACTTATTTGCATTCTTTATTTTTTTCTAAAATTGCATAACATAAAGACTATTACAAAGGCTGTTAGAAAGAGCTTCACACTGTTCCAATTAGGTTATCCAATTATCTGCTTGTGAGAAGAATAGAATAGGTTAGATTAGGATAGAATATAATTTATTGATCCACAAGGGGAACTTGCTTATTTGTTGACTAGCTATGTAATCTAAGTGTGATATGGTAATCTAAATACACCTTAAATATAAAATAAATAACTTAACACAATCTATAAATGTGTCCAGAGAAAACGTAGATCTAAAAAAACCCAGACAATCAATTACTATGATAATTGATAATTGCATAATAAGTATCAGAGTTAAAGAGGATGAACAGGTTATGCCTCACACACCTTCCACTTCACACATTTTCACTGCTCTGTGTTGACTGATTATATAAAACCCCAGTGAAATACAATGAAATCTACAGTTGTATTAAGACCAAATGTAAATGCATTTAAAAAAGCTTGAATACATTTTGAAGATATAGTACATAATTGTTTTTCTCACTTTCCTCCCATGTTTTAGTAGAGTTATGCATATTGAGAATTTTTCCTTGAATTGCTTGGTGCCTGCTTAAAGAAATGTTTTATCATTGGAACTCTGAACTCTTACTTATTCAAACTGTAGAGAGAACAGCCTTTCCAGCTCTGCCTCCACCATCTGTAAATCTATTGACATTGGATCTGCCTAGCCGTTCCTGGCTGACTGGCTCTGAGCTTATGAGACACTTCATCAACCTGCCTGTTTTTTGTTCGCCCTGTAATCTGCTTCTCGCCATTGGTCTTGGTTCACTTGTCTTCACTGGGGAGTGGCTCTAAAATGAGTCACTAACGGCTCACCTCTGATCTTAGGTTAAATTTATTCCTGGCATCATTTAGTCACTGACCAGCATATGCTAATTAGCTTCTCCTTGTGGGGATTGTAGTTTGCTTATTTAGTCACAGAGAGAAAGATTTATTTTTAGGTTAAGTGTATCAAACAGCAAGTGTGTGAATTCTGTAATTACCATAAAAAAGCACAGTGTCATCAGGAGGTTAGCAGGATGTCAGTAGGCTGTTCAATAGCAGGGCTATTGATATGAAGACAGGCATTCCGCACGCGCGCCCTCTCCTCATTTAGAAACATATATCTCAATATGGATGACAAGGTATCTCATTTTGGCTCGTGGCGCGACACGCTGGCTCTGTGTGCTGATGTCCAGAGACAGAGACGCAGAAGGGGGAAGGGGGAAGGGGCAGCATTAAAGTGTAATGGCTTTTGTTTATAAGAAAGATTAAAGAGAGATAGCCAGAACCATCCAGTTTTTTCTGTCCAGTATGCGCTCTTTGGGCCATACCATGCCTTTTGCTGATGACTATTTTGCATATGATTAAGAAAGACCTTTTGCACAAATTAGATTGAAATGTGCTCAGATGGCGACATCAGGCTGTTTTTTGTCAACCATCTGACTTAATCGTCTCCCCCGGGCCCCTCCCCCTAACTAAATCAATACCCCCTGTTTGGACTACCACGAAGAACTCCACAACTGCAGTGATTAGAAAACACATTAGTGTTGATCAATTAGAGGCCAAACGCCTCTCTTAATAATTGATGGCATTTCTTACATTTTACACACGTAAATGCACCCAGGCAGTAGACACTGTTAGTGTGCCTGGCCAAGTGGCAAAGAGAGACAGTAGGTGATCTTCAGACCCAACAAACTGGAGGCGCCATGGTGTATTGACAGGGCCGCCTAGTCTGAATGCTTGATTAGGCTCTCCAGGGCCCCTTTGGCGCTTACACACACGCAGACACTCAGTCACATGCATTGGACTCCATTAGACTAAGACAGTGTAGTACGTGAGATAGACTCCACTTAAGCAGCACTATCCATTTCCCTCAATTGAGCCACAGAGGTGTGTTTGAGCCAGACACCCTGGCTGGACCTTAAGCTGACACAGAGGAGCCCCTCTCACACACGTTGGAGTCTCTTGTGGCGGCAAGACTACAAATAATCAGCACTACAAGTTATCAGTGGAAATCAAGAAAGCATGCTGTATACACCCACACAGACGGCATTTCAAGTTCATACCCTGTGCTTCCGAGTTGCGATTTTATTGTTTTAGAAAAGTCTTTAGAGCAAATGGATACAGGATAAGATGTATAATTTCTGATGTGTGGATCTGATGAAATTAACTCTTTTTTAAAAACGTTTTTTCAGACTTTGAAAACAGGCCTAACAATGGTGGGCAAAGTTGTGACCCAGCTGGCAGGCACCCTACCGGCAGTCACACCCGACGAAGAGGGAACTCCTCACAGTGCGAGTCGCCGCAGCCCCCATAGTCCTGGTGTGATCACCATCATCGACACAGACAATGTTGGCGAAGGACAGGTCAGCTAATGAAACACAGGGTTCTTCAGAACACTTGAACTCATGATTTCTGTCATTCCTGCTTATGATTAGTTAATTGTAAATATTATTTGTGTATATATATAACATGTACATGTATTACTTAGCTTTTGCTTGCTTATGTCTATAGCAATTAGATCAGTTAGTCACAAACGTACAACAGAATTGTTAGTGGACTGTGGTCCTTGTACTTGTTCATAACCAATTTTAATGACTTTATTTGTAAATTCCTGATTAGGCTCACCCATTCATCAACCTTTGAAAATAATCTGCTATGTTAACTCAACAACTCTTACAGTCATCTAGAAAAGGTTTAAAATTATATGCAGCGCTGTTTACGGGACCTGAGCCAAACAAATATTAGTAGATTACCAACTACTAAATGCTTTGGGTCTTAGTCTAATTAGAGAAGAAAGTAATATGGATTAAAATCATAGAAGAAGCGGAGGAGGCAGATAAGGATAAAGAGTAAGAGGGGAAGGAAAAGGAAAGTCTATTGAGGTTTCTTGTTCATTATTTTCTGATTCTTTTATTCTCCATTCATCTTCTCAGCTTCCTCCTCTTATTCTCCTATTAGGCCAAGTTCCGCGGTGACTGTCACCAGATTTGGGCTGGAAGTCCACCCGATCAGATCAGCCAAAAGAGAAATTTCCCCTATGAACAAATCTTCCCAATACAGAGCGCAAACTCAAGTTTACCGCTCGACCACGATACGTTCATGGGCCTGCAGATAAATGGAAATACGGCTGTCATCAGATCTTTGCTCTTTCTCATTTACTATAAAGTAGTAAATGTAGGAATGGGATACCATTCAGCTGAAACCTCTAACCTGGATTTAACCTTCTCCTTACAATTTACCAACTACATTTTCTGTTCAGACCCATTCAGCCAGTACTTTACTGACGTAGAACCTTCTCAATGCAATTACCGCTACAAGTTTTTGGGATCGCCACACGGTTCATATATTTTCTTGTTCTTCTTTTTCAATACTACAGACTTAGTCTGATTGGGTGGGAAAGGATTCGAACAGGACTCTGACTATGGAATTTTAACACATTACTTTATGAAAACTCAATCAGTTACTTAAAAACACACATTTATAATAAATGTCATGTTAGTCTAATGAAGTTCCAGCAATACAAAATGTGCAAGTTATCATGGTGTTTATTTCCCAGGCATATAAGCACCATGGATTTAGTGACTTCCTACTGTATCTAGATGTAATACCAGGAGGTCTGTTTTAGAATTTTGCCAGTTAGTCAAAGGTTATCTGTGCAATACTTGGCCTGTTGCATGGAGTCTTTGACCTTGCAGGAATCCCTCTTCCTGATCAAGAATATGGTGACAGTGGAAAGGCTGAGTTTGAGAGGTCATCTGCCATGAGTGACAGGTTTTGGGAAGACCAAACACAAACACAAAACAACCCACAAAAACTACTTCAAGAAGACTTTGTTTTAATAAATAATTTCAATGCTTTGTACAGACCCTGTTATTTGAGGCAAGGTGCAAATGCAGCACCACCCGATGGTGCTTAATGTTTTTATATTGACACAGTTGGAACTTTACCAGTTGCTGTCTCAATGTCAGATGAAACACTGAACGTTTTTCTGCCTCTAGTTCTCATCAGCTTTACCACATTGTAATTAATCAAAGCGCAGAAGCTGTCACATCTTTAATGAGCCGTGGGAGCTTAATACCATTGACACACACACTCATTGCCTCCCCTATGACTCTGTATTCCGCATTTAGTTTGTGTCTTGTACGTCAGACTCAGGCCTTTAGAAGCAAGTCTGCTCTCTGTCACTAAGTGACACACTGTAACTGTACACTAACCATGAAGACTGAGTCAGCCGGTCAACAAAAGTCCAGAAGTTAAATCTCCAGAAGCGGGGGGGGGGGGATAAGCCAGCACTGAACCAGGATTTCCTTTGGAAATTCTAGATATTTTCATTTTCTTTAGACTTTGAAATTCCTTATTTGGAGTAGAAAGCTTGTGGAACACCGTCACACTCCCTCCCCTGTGTACTATTCTGTTCTCCACAGGACAGATGTGTTTCAAAGGGCAAAAGCATCTTTCTCTCACAGAACCACCATGTCTGGATTCTCCGTAATAACAGTGAACTGCTTCATGTCAGAGGCTTTTTGCTTTTCTTCCTCATCTCCTTTCTTGACTACTCAATTTACTTTCTTCATTTTTACAACAAACATTTTACTCAACTTTAGGAGCAGCTTTCAGTCATAGTAAAGTATAATAGCAAGATAATGTTTGATTTGTGGAAGTAAATTTGTGCATGTTTTTTTCCTGTGTTGGTGTGTATTTTTTGCATAGGATTTTTCAAATGCAGATTAGATTATGAGTTTGCTTTCTTTTCAGAGCAGTGGAAGAAGATTTTCTATTAAAGTGTTTCTTTTGTCGAAGAGATGGTGATGACATCTTACTGAAAACAGCTCAAACTGGCTGTTGTTTCTCTGTTGGCATGCCAAAGAACACTTTTCACACCAAAACCCAAAATGTCAACAATAAATTCTTGAAAAGGGGGAAGTCCCGTTTTCTGTTTATTGTTGTCAGAAAATGATTTTGGGTCTGTGTCCATGTGTGTATACACTACAGGTCCTGGTGAGTGAGGACTCGGACGGAGAGGGAGTGGTGGCTCACTTTCCAGCCCATGACAAACCCATATCCTGCATGCAATTCAACCCTAGTGGTAAGGCCCACTTCCACAGAAACACACACGCACAAGACATACACACAAACGCCTGCTTTTCAAGAGATGGCTTGCATTGAAGACTTGCAGTGAAACCAGAAAACAGACTGTACAACACTTATGTAGTGAATTATGTAATTCACTTATGTAATTCACTTATGTAGTGAATTATTTATTTATATATATATATATATATATATATATATATATATATATATATATATATAGTGGCGCAGTGGGTAGCGCTGTTGCCTTGCAGCAAGAAGGTCCTGGGTTCGATTCCCCGGCCCGGGGTCTTTCTGCACGGAGTTTGCATGTTCTCCCTGTGCATGCGTGTTCTCTCCCGGGTTCTCCGGCTTCCTCCCACAGTCCAAAAACATGACTGTCAGGTTAATTGGCCTTCCCAAATTCTCCCTAGGTGTGAGTGTGTGTGTGCATGGTTGTTTGTCCTGTTTGTCTTTGTGTTGCCCTGCGACAGACTGGCGACCTGTCCAGGTTGAACCCCGCCTCTCGCCCGGAACGCAGCTGGAGATAGGCACCAGCAACTCCCGACCCCGTTAGGGAGAAGAGTGACGGAAAATGGATGGATGGATGGATATGGATATATATATATATATATATATATATATATATATATATATATATATATATATACATGCTGGCTCAGACGTCCGCCCGGCCAAACAAGGTCTGCGTCAGGTGTTTGGGGAACCAGAGCACCTTGATGACAAATGGGCTACTGGAACAAGACGGAAATGGGCGAGAGATGAAAATGTGGATCTGTTGGAATGCTACTACTCAAGTAACCCGAGTCAGAGAGGTTACATGCAAAGACTGGGGAAGGAATGGTTACTTCGACATCCCCAGTCAACACTAAGTGCTAAATAACTAGTAGCTCAGTGTTCCAACATCCACAAACGGCAACTGCTATCACAACTTGAGATTGACGAGATACAACACAAATGCTACGGCAAAAGGGAGGAACCCGGATGTCAGAACTGTGGGGACTTAACTACAAGTCCCCACCCAGTGAGGGGATACACGGCCCCAGTGAGCGAATCAGAGCTGAACGAGACAGCTGCTGACCTGAGAGAGAGAATCATGACCCGAATGACAACCAGGCCTCCCCGGCGCCAATTACAACGGCTGAGTGAAGTACCATCAGAAAGTCTCATTGAGAATGTGAATGCAGCATTGAGAACGATCCCTACCAATACCATAACAGAAACCAATGAGCTGATCTACAACTCAGCATCAGTGATCCTTGAGATACTTGGCTATAAGAGCAACCATGAGACACATGGATAAGCACATGAGCATGGCACAGAAAGGTATTGGTGTAAATAGCAGAGGAGCCAAACACCAACTCCTCGTAGACCGCACAGTTGCCCGAGACTGCAAAACCCGACACATCAACCTGTGCATGGCTTGGATTGATTACAAGAAAGCCTATGACTCAATGCCGCATACATTGAATGCTTAGAGATGTATAACATCAACAGGACTCTGAGAGCCTTCATTGCAAACTCAATGAGGCTGTGGAAAACCACCCTTGAAGCCAACTGCAAACCACTTGCACAAGTGTCCATCAAATGTGGCATATACCAAGGAGATGCTCTGTCCCCGCTACTGTTCTGCATAGGCCTGAACCCCCTCAGCCAAATTATACCGACTCAAAAATGGGGCCAACATCAGTCACCTTCTCTACATGGATGACATCAAGCTGTACGCCAAGAGTGAGCGAGACATCGACTCACTGATCCACACCACCAGGATCTACAGCACGGACATTGGGATGTCATTCAGACTAGAGAAGTGTGGTCGGCTGATTACAAAGAGGGGAAAGGTGATCCGCACAGAAGGGGTCTCACTCCCAGAAGGAACAATAGCAGACATAGAGGACAGTTACAAGTACCTAGGTATACCACAAGCAAATGGCAACCTCGATGAGGCCACAAGGAAAGGAGCCACAGCTAAATACCTCCAACGAATAAGGCAAGTCCTGAGAAGCCAGCTCAATGGCAAGAACAAAATCTGTGCGATAAACAGCTATGCCCTGCCAGTAATCAGATACCCTGCTGGAATAATTAGCTGGCCAAAGGAGGAGATAAAAGCCACAGATATTAAGACTAGAAAGCTACTAACAATGCATGGAGGGTTCCATCCCAAATCCAGCACCCTGAGACTGTACACGAGCCGCAAGGAAGGAGGCAGAGGACTAGTGAGTGTGAGAACCACTGTCCAGGGACGAAACAACTAAGATCCATAAATACCATCATGGGAGGACAAGCCCCTACATGGGATGTACCACCAGCAAATAACCCAAGTGGCTGATATTAGTAAATCCTACCAATGGCTGGAAAAAGCTGGGCTCAAGGACAGCACAGAGGCCCTCATCATGGCCGCCCAGGAACAGGCCCTAAACACCAGAGCAATAGAGGCCCAGATCTACCACACCAGACAAGACCCAAGGTGTAGGTTGTGTAAGGAGGCCCCTGAGACAGTCCAGCACATAACAGCAGGGTGCAAGGTACTGGCAGGGAAAGCGTACATGGAACGACATAACCAAGTGGCAGGCATAGTGTACAGAAACATCTGTGCAGAATATGGACTGGAAACCCCGAGATCAAAGTGGGAAACACCCCCAAAGGTGGTGGAGAATGCCAGAGCTAAGATCCTGTGGGACTTCCAGATCCAGACAGACAGAATGGTAATGGCGAACCAACCAGACATTGTCATAGTGGATAAACAACAGAGGAAAGCCGTTGTGGTAGATGTATCAATACCAAGCGATTGCAACATCAGGAAAAAGGAGCACGAGAAACTGGAGAAATACCAGGGCCTCAGGGAGGAACTGGAGAGGGCCTGGAAGGTGAAGACCACAGTGGTGCCTGTGGTCATCGGGGCCCTCGGGGCAGTCACCCCCAAACTGGAGCAGTGGCTACAACAGATCCCAGGAACAACATCAGACATCTCAGTCCAGAAATGTGCAGTCCTTGGCACAGCCAAGATACTGCGCAGGACCCTCAAGCTCCCAGGCCTCTGGTAGAGGACCCGAGCTCAGAGGATAAGAACCACCCGCGGTGGGTGAGAAGGGAATTATTATATATATATACTGCTCAAAAAATCAAGGGAACACTCAAACAACACAATATAACTCCAAGTACATCAAACTTCTGTGAAATCAAACTCTCCACTTAGGAAGCAACACTGATTGACAATCAACAATGATTTTGTTGTCAGCACATTCAACTTTGCACAGGACAAAGTATTCAATGAGAATATTTCATTCATTCAGATCTAGGATGTGTTATTTCACTGTTCCCTTTATTTTTTTGAGCAGTGTGTATATATATATATATATATGTATATATATATATATATATATATATGTGTGTGTGTGTGTGTGTGTGTGTGTGTTGCTTCATTACGTTAAAAAAACAACTTAGTGGTGTTTTTAGTGTTGCTGACCAAACTTAGAAATTGAACTATAGATCAAATAATTTAAATCACTACTTCCCCAGACTAGTTTCATGAAGAGAAAAGTTCAGAAAATTTGAAAGAAGTTCAGAAAATTTAACAGCATGCCAACGCCCAGTATTTAGGAATCAGTGTGGATGTTTGGGGTCATATTGTGTGTGAGAACTCTCAGCATTTACTTCTGCCCAGCGTGTGTGTGTGTAAGTTAATAAAAAAGCTGCTGAGAGACGACTTTCACCCCCTGACCCCCAGGAATCCCTCACTTACTGAGACTCAAGACTAACTGAGCAGCTCTGTCTGAGCAGGAAAAGGATTAAAATATGGACAAAGACTGGCCACAGATGGTTGTCTAGACTCTGTCCCTCATTCCTCTCATCAAAAATCAAAAACACATCCCAGGTCAGAAAAGTTAATTATCAAGAACTTGATCAAGACATATTTTGTACCCATTAAAGAGCTGTGGATTGTACATCTTCCTAGTTGTGGAATCTCTATCACAGTACATGAATAGGAACCATTGCTTTCTTAAAGATGTCTTTAGTTGATCAGGGCCATGTTACTTTTGCATGTTCAAGGTATTTACAAACAAACCATAATGCTAAAGGATGCAAACTTGGATGCATTCCTATAGATATTTCGAAATTCTTGAATGAATGTATCTGAAATGTAAAGGTCCATATTCCACCGTGAATTTGTAGCTTCTTCATTCATTGCAACAGTGTCACGTCTTTCAGCCAGATGTCGTGTCTCTGAGATCATTTTCATTGCTAAAAAACCGGACCGAAAACTATATAAAGGAGTTTGGACTTAATGGAACCAACTCCAGATGAACCCATGGATGACTGATGATCGAGAGGTGAATTTCCACAAATTCTAGAATATCTGGAATGTTCATAACAATCCAGGATGGACTGGGATCCAGATCTGACAGACTGGTTTGTTGGACTGCCAGTAGGAGAACTGGAACCTGCACATATTGAACTTGTGCTTCCTTCCATGCACCACTGACATGGAAGAAAGTTCAAGCTCATCATGACAAAAATAATAGTGTTAGACTAAAGAGGAAATGATGAAATGACTCAGACTAAGTCTGGAAAGCTCAAGTGTTTTGGCTGGGAAGAGTTATAAAACCTTAGTGGCTTGTGTGTGTTAGAGGCTCTCTGAAGGGTGAACAGGAGGCTGCCAGCTTTTGGTGTGGCGCCTAGCACTCTGCGGCGTTGCATTGGATTTGTGTATCTATTCCTAGCGGTGTAATTAGAGGGACGCACATGAAGTGCAGTGGCAAAGTGCTCCTTTAACAGCTGCACTGAGTGTGCTTGTTTTCTTTTGCGTCTCGTTCTTTCTAATCATCCTCAATGATCCTTGACTTGATTATTAGGTGCATTGCCAAGTTCAAAATGTCCTGGTGTTTTCATGCCAGAGATGTTAAGGACTTGTTATGACTGACTGGCACTAGATGGAGTGATTGATTCAGCCTTCAGGCTCCACTCTGAGCTCTTAAATGTCTTTCTGCAACAATCTCATTCAGACTGATAAGGATTTAGTGCTTTGCTTGGTTATCAAGTTTGTAACACTAGAAAGTGAACATATCTGAAATAACTGATCGACCAGCCTTTCAGACTTAATGAAAATCACATTAACATCTTCTAAAATCTTTCTTAATGAGTTAAAGTGACATTTGTTCTGCAAGTTGTGCCTCCCTGTGTGACAGTCCACTCCTTCTATTTTTTCTGTTTCAGAAATGCTTCTATTTTACTTTTTTCATTACTCACCCTATTTTACTCTCAATTTTTTGTAAAAAAAAAAAAAAAAAGTAAACATCAGTAATTTAATTAATAAAAAGTAATAAAATTAATAAAAATATGTTATATTAAGGTGATAAAAATTATTTAACACCATAGAAGCCACACATGTGACCAAATTATTCTTTTGCCTGCAGTCCATAAACGGTGTAACAGTGTCTGAGATGTTTTGGTGGGAGATTTTTCCAATTAAGAACAAAGTTGTGACAAAAATGCTGGTAGCCTCTACATCAAGTGCAGCTTCTGTCACAGTTTCTTTTCTTGTTTTTTCTATTGACAGTTCAAAAAGATACGAGAAAAGGAGACAAATTTTGTAAAACATCAGGTCGTCCTGTTACAAGCATGCTGCATATATGTTGTATTTCCAGCTCTGTTTTTTATACTGTGTTTGTATTGGGATTAATAATCATTATTTCACTCTTTACCATGTCAGCATGTGTTATTCTACATTTGCTGGAATGTTATTGCTTTGTTCTATTTAAAACAGTTTTTCATACTAAAGGATCTTGATATTTGGTGCACTATAAACATTCAGTGAGTTCATCCTAATGGGAGATTAGGGCCATATGTTTGAATCTTATTATTGAATTGGTAGTGTAATGTTTACATTGTTCTTGCTTTTATTCCTTTGTGATAATACATACATGTATGGCATAGGCAACATCTCAGTGTTGTAACTCTGATGCTGCTGAATCTTTCTAAACATTTGTAAAAACAGCCTGTTTATCCTGGTGATCAAATAGTGCATGCTACAGTGTCATAGGTGGTGCTGGAACCTGTCATTAAAGCCAAAAGCAAATGTGAAATAGTGTGATGTGAAGTAAGGATAGTTTCTTGGGATTCCAGCGTAACTCTTCCACATCTGTTGATGTAATATGAGTTGGTGACCTCTGATTATTCTTCAGCTTTTCCAAGGCTGTCCCACTTTGCAGGGTAATATTTTAAATTTCTTTGCTGTGGAAATACATGTACAATAACTGAGCTGTCCTCTGAAACGTTCTTTTGGCCACAGAAACAGCCTTGAAACTCCCAAGATACGTACCACTCACATACAGTAACAAATGGGTTCTACTTGTTTTAATTACGAAGAAATAAAGGAGAAATTCTAAATCTTAGTTCACTTGTGAAAATTATATATTTTCCTCTGGGATTGAAGTATTATTTATTCACTCATTCATTCAAACATGAATCTAGTAGGTAACTGTAAATTTAAAATGCTTCCCTGAGTAGTATAAATAACAAAAATGTAAGATCTCAGATATAACTGTGTGTTCATCCTAATGTGGAGAGAAGTCTCTTACATTGCCTTTTTCAGTCTCATAAAACTGTGTTTTTTAGCCATCTAGATGTTCTGAATATGGAAGTTTTGAATATCCCATCAAAGCCCTGGGTAATGGCAGATGAATCAAGGCTAAATTTCTCCCCACACGGAACTGTCCCATAAACCATATTCCTGGTTTAGTAACATGCCGGTCTAATGAATAGCCAGGCCTGTCGTGCCTGACCATTGAGGCAGCTGTGCCATGAAGGCAGCTCTCCGTGGTGTAATAACTCCTTCGCTGCATCTTACTGATGTGTGAAAAAAACCAGGCTGCCGCTGAAAAAATGCTCAACCCACATGCACATGTTGAACACGAGGGGAATTCCCACACACAAGCAGCCTGACTCAGCCACACACTTCTAGCCACACATTTAGCTTGGATTGAGTTGTGTCTTCACACCAAGATAGTAATTAGCACTCACAGCTGCCTCACATGTGATTTACAGTTATTACTTTGGAGGGATACTGTTGACGTTTTCCAGCTCTGTCTTGGAAAGGAAATGTTGTAACCTTTGTAATGTTGTAGAGTTTTCTATAAAGACTGAAGTTTTTTTTTTTTTAAGTTACTACTTTTGTTAGAAATGCTACCTTGTCATCTAGGCTTCAGTGGGATGACCTACTGGCTTTAATAGCAGAGAGAAAAAAGAAAATTAGATGTTCATTTTCCATAAAGTAAATTGCTATATGTATTCACTGGTAGACATGATGTGGTTTCTACACCAGACACCTCAGCAGTGTAGAGTTACTAAATACCTGTACAGTTGTGTCCAACTGAGACGACATCAAGAGGAAAAGCAGCTTAAGTGAGACTTCAGTTTAAAATTTGTTCAAGCCGAGAGTCAAACTCAGGCAATATTTTCCAAAAGAGGAAGAGATAACTTTGTCATATTTTTTTGTGTAGATGGATATTTAATATTTTTTATGCTACTAAAAATTGGATATTTAATATAATTTATAATTTAAGATTTTTTATGTTACTGAATAATTCATGTCATGTAAAAAGTAAGATAAAATAATATCTTTTACACAACACGTACAGTATTTGGTGTAGATTAAATTGACTCCCACATTCTTCCCATGTAAAGTAGCTGAAATACTACCTTGGCTTAACACATGATGACTAGAAGATCTTCACCTACTGTTTTGAAGGATGTTTTCGCCTTTTAGACCCTGGTATACTTTGCTCTTAGCTGCTTAAATAAGAATTGAACCCCATGTTATGGTCTTCTGAAACAAAGTACACTAGCTGTTTCCATCGACCATATAATTGCACAAATTACAATCGCGAAAATATATTTGGTCAGAGCAAATAAAACAACTCACGTTTTTCGTTACAATATAATATAATATGTTTTCTCGGCTTTACCGTAATTTGCATATTTCGCAAAATTGCAATGGAAACACTTTCTCACATCACATGAGCCGCGTGATCAACAACCAGATGTCACTGCTGGTGGAAAAGACAAAGACAGAAGTGATAGGAGAATGATGGCACGGCATATTTCTTAAAGACTTACCGCGTGAATAAACTTATTCACTTGTGATTTTTATTGTGTTTCTTATTTAATGGAATTACTGCAATTCCAAAATGATGTTCTATGATATTACCAAGAAAAGCTTAGACATTTTCAAGAAAGATTTGACACATTTGTAATAGAAACAAAGCTAGTATAGCTTTTTACAAGAGACATAGTGTACATGTGGAAAATATTTACAGCAACTATCAACATACCCAGGTTGATAGTTGGGTATGATTCCATAAAGTGGAAAATGAACACTTATTTTCCACTCTCTGAAAATAAGTGTTGAGTCTGCTCTCAGTAAACGGTTTTTACTGAGAGCAGACTGCAAGATGCTAAAAGAAGTCACAAAGAAACTCTAAAATGTCATTTGCAGCAGGCTCTTATTATAACTGATGTTAAAGTGCATGCTTTAATCAAAGTTGCATGGGAAATGGAAAAGAGAAAAACAGCGAGAGCATAGACAAAGTTCATAGGCATCATGTAAAAAAGAGTGCGTGGTTTTTACACTAAAAGTTGGTGCAGGGACACATTTTCAAAATGGTGACACACAAAAAAATTTACATGTATAAAACCATGCGCACTCAAGGGGCTGCACATGTTTCCTTTTCTACACATCACAATTTGTGTGAAATAGAGCGCAGCTGCTGTTCTAGAGTTGGCCCACCTGTCATCAATACATATGTAAATTAGTTTAAATACCTGGAAAGATGCCACCATGTGTCCCAGCAACCATGGCAATGGTTCCTACTTGTGGTGGTATACGTAGTTCTAATAATAATGTTAATATACTTCATTTGAAAGGTGGCTTTATGTAAAAAATCGACTTTTATTAATATATGCGATGGAATGATGATCTATGTTAGTCTTTATATTTAAGACATATCTGGTTGTCAAAAAATATAAATGTTATTCAGCTAGATTAATACATTGGTAAAGCTGTGGACTATTTGTTTGATGTTGATATGGACAGTTGTAACTTAGTGAAGTTTTTTCTATGACAACTGTGACTGATAGAGACATCACAGATTACCAGAAGCAAATTAAATTTTAAGAAACCATGTAAATGCAAGAGGATTACCTCTGCAGCCGCACTGTTTGTCTGCTCAAAGAAGGGATTAGCTTCTGAGGAATGGATCTGATGATTAGAGTAGTTTAAGAATTTTTAAAAAAATTCAGCCCTGGAGTTAAAAAAAAAAAAAAAAACTGTTGTGAGCAGGTTTTTGTTCTTGCAAACAGCCGCCTCGCCTGTGACAGTCTGCAGTGGAAACCTCTCTCCTCTTAAAACAACTCCCAGCAGGAAGTGTGCAAATATGTAAATGCTGCATAAAAATGGACCTAAGTGGTGTGTTTTCCACTTAAGTTGATGAAAGAACAAGCCTGAAGCTCTACCTTGAGAACCAGTCATGCTTTGTGAACTTGACCGCTACGGTGCTTGCCTTTGTGTCGGCACGGCTTTAAAGCTAGGTGACTTTTTTACCCTGTTAAAAAGACCGGCATTCCAGCATAGGAATATCAAACTAATAGCAGCTTGTCAGCAAGGTTAGCCACACACAACACCTTTTTTTCATATCTATTAACATCGAAGTGCTCACAGGTGGTCTGCCTGTGGAGCATGTAGAAAAACACAACCCTTGGTTTCAGCCCACTGTACATCAAATGAACCATGAAAAACCCCTTACTCTGATGTGTTCTTTGCTTTCCCTTTGTAGCTTTCGTCTTTTGGAGTGGAGTAACAGTTTAGAGTCAAAATACAGTATTTGCCGATTTACAGATGAGAATTTGTTTGTATTCGTATAAAAGAAACTTTATAATCTTGTCCATTTGCCATTTAATTTATTTTAATTTGTCAGCATTTTAACACCAACGTGTGTTGATCATTTGTTAAAATAGATTTGGAATTAGTCTGACTGCACCCCTTCTGCTACATTAGGAATACATCATTTTGACCTTTTGGTTTCCCTAAAGCTTAACCTGAAACCTACTTATGTGCTCTTACATATGAGTAAGAGCTGCTCATATTTACATTTGTGGTTTCTTTGCTGGAGTTTTGGCAAATTTAATTCTAGCTGAAGCAGATGATGCTCACTAGTGATGGGTAAATGAGGCGTCATGAAATGTTTTGACCCATAGCAAAACTATATTGATATTGTGTCGATACTGTCACTGAATACTGAGACCTGCTGGACGTTGAAAATCCCTACTGGCAACGTGGTTGACAGACTAATTTGATGACCTAGTCCAGGGGTTTGCGACCCAAAATGTTGAAACAGCCATATTGGACCTAAAAAACAAAAGCAAATCTGTCTGGAGCTGCTTATAATGAAGGCAAAACAGGCTTTAAGTGTGTATGTAAGCTATTTTAGCCTATTATCAAAAGTCTATACATAATTACTAGTCATGATTACATGTTTATTTTCCCTGCAGTGCATCTTGGAAGGAATGATGCACCATGTGACTATAATGTTGTACAATGGTGCTGTAAGTTTACCTTCCGTTACAGTATTAATGTTTTATGTTTTGTTGCATTGATAAAATTAAAGAAATACATTAAAGAGATCAGATTTTTTTAAGTGTCATTTTTATTATGAAGATCAACAGGGAAAGAGTAATTTTTTTTCCTTTTGGAACTCAGAAAATCTGCTCCCAAATGCAGTTTGCATAACAATCGCTTTTTGTAAATAATTACGTTAAGTGTGTGATCAAAAAAACAACAAAGCAGATCGTGCATAACATGAAACTTATCTGGGCAACAAACGGAGGGCAATAAAACTCAACTTGCAGTCATAAAAATAAAGCAGCTGCCTTTTGAAAAGGTAAAGTATATAAAATTAAATTAATACAGTTTAAGTTTGATTTCTGTGCAAATGCCAAGCAAGTCAGTGCAATGGTAAAACATAGCAGCATCCTCTTCTCTTCTGACATGCAACCATTCTCGGACCTGAGCAACGAAACACAATGGTATCACTAAGTGTCATTCTAAATGTAAACTGACAAAAATCACTAATCGATTTATATAAACAACCACTTTGATACTAAATATATGTGCCTATATGGCAGGATTGTGCCCAATGTTGCTTCTCAACATTGGGCATATAAGATCTAACTTTAATCTTGTGGACTGTTTTTTTTTTCACACATTATTAAAAAAATATATTTTTCCAACATTTTGAAATTTAGTCTGTTACGCTTTTTTGACACAACTTCTCCTGCTGTAAAAAAAATCTGAAGTAAACAAGAATTTATAAATAATTATAAATATATATTATAAATAATTTATAAAAGCAATTGAGTAATTTGTAGAAAGGGAATATGCGCACCAACACAGGGTTTTGTCTGTGATGCATGCGCCGACGCATTGGTGTTGTCAGACCCATCACTAGTGCTTACTAAGTGATATATTGTGTTTATTTTATCTTACCAGGATAAGTCTTACATACTACCTGAGTGAACATCAAAGACTTAAGTAAGATTTTATTGGTTATGTTTTCGGATATAGAGGTTGAAACATTGCAATTCTGAAGCACATGCTTCACAACTGGACACATGCCTGGCGGTTGTAGAACTGCCACTTGATTTCGTGCTCATTGATGCAAATGCTCTGTCTTCACTGAAGAAGATTGACTTATCTTAGCTGTCAACTGAATTTTGAACATTCAATGCATACCTTGTATATATGAAGAACTCATAAAAGAGCAGTTTGAGAAGTTGCTGTAGCATTTTACGTTACACCGACCTCTTATTTTTGTTTTTCCACTTCTGCTTTACCTTTCTGTGCCACCCTCTTTTTCCATCTGCAATTGTTATGCAGAAAGCTCTTTCAACCACTTTGTAAATTAATGTCCTGTCCACTGTTAATGGGCCTTGAACAGATGTTTTCTGTTTGGTTGACAGAGATGGGGCAGAAACACAACAAAAGACTCAGTTCTAGGAGAAGGGTCACAGAAACTAAAAACAGACATTTATGGGAATGATTATTCAATTTTCCTCATGTTCCCTATGCATGCATGTCTTACGCACATGGCAAATTAGAGGTCATCTCTTTCATTTTAGTGCACGTCTAAGTGCGTGTGCCAACAATTTCTAGTTGTAAATCATCACAAATAACACTGTAACATATAGGACAAGGTGTTATAAATAGGATGTGTCAAACCATGCTCTGGCCAGCCTCTGGTTTCCCCGAAACCCTGTCTTTTCAGCCGCCGAGTGGCTCAGCTACTTTTTAATTTGGCCTTCCTGCGGGCTAACCGACTGACGCCTCTCGGTGAGCGCATCTGTATTTCAACACTGCCGCAAAATCCCCAATCCTTGGGCTCTGACACTCACAAAGCTCCAGCCTCTTTGAGCCTTTACTTTTTTTTGGGCCCTAACTGCAGCATCAACAAAAGAGAAATACTGGCTCAGGCCAGAAATCAGTAGCCAACTTTCATCCATTGGAAAGCCAGAGGGCAGACTGCAGCCACCAGGAGGGCAGGGCTTGACCAAAACAGAGAGCAGAGGAGAACTAAAAGAAGGAGTGGAGCGTGGGTGAGGGAGGCTTTGAGAGCGAGAGGAAGCTCCCAGATAAACAGACCGCAGCGCCTCAATTCCTAATCACCCCGCGCTTCCGTTTCCAGACTCTATAATTAGAAGGGCCCCGTTCCTTTTTTCTGTGTATCCCCAGTTGACGCAAATGCTTCTTGTGGCTTGGCACCTCGTTTGGGGTGTGGGTTTGAAGAGTTTACAGGCCCTGGGCCTTAGTTCTCTGCCTTTCTGGTCGCTGTGATACAGCATGAAAAACTAACCACTGTCTCAGTCCACACTTTGCTTGGCTCCACTCAATAATATACATGACCCGACTGCTTATCCCTTCTATCTCCCTCATTCCCTCTGTATTATCTTTTCTCAAGAATTTCTCAAAAAAGAAAGCTTTTAACAGTTAATGAATGTGCTAAATTTATTAGACGTCTTAATATTTCTTCACGTTTAAGGGCGTTCCATTTCCCTTTCCATCTCCCTTGCACATGTTGCTGAATCCTTTTAATCTCTTGCCATTCCAGCCTCCTCTTTTCACTTTTGACGTGCCACCCAATAAATCCTGGCCACTAATTAAAACCTACTGCCGCTTCCACGAAATAGATTCCAAGTGGAACAACTCATAGGAAAAGGACAAATTATTTTAGTATTACTTGTGTCGTTGAGACCTCAGAATGACAGAGACTGGCCAGTTGTTAGTCTCCATCAGTGATTTGGTTTCACCGTTCTGTTGAAAGCTTCTGACTCTGGGTTCGGGCTTGTGTCTGAGCTTCCTCTTTTCTGGCCAAACCAGTTCAGATCTGGGTTTGTTCTGGTGTGGTTTGTTGAGCATGTTGTTTATGGTGAGGGCCTATACTTTCTGCAGTTTGACGAGCTTCAAATAAAATGGGGCTAAATGAATGGGCCTGTCAGTGTTGGTTACACTTGTGCTGCGCTGTGGTTCAGTGTTTTAGTGATTTCCAGTGTGCGTGCACACAGCCATGGTGATCCTTAGATGAGTAGATGCTTGGATGCTCTCCTTCGCAGATACTTATCATCTTGTCTTCCCTTACAGGAACACACGACTTGAGCCCTGCACTTAACCAAACCGAGCTATCATGTGAGATAAAGCTGGCTTTTATGACAGGAACAAACGATAGCTGGTTTAATGGACTTGTTTGTTTGTTTTAAAGACACAACAATTCTGTCATACTGCCTAGCATCTGTCTTGCAGACTTGGTAGAGTTGGTAGACTTTGTGTGGTCCACCCCAGGGAGTAAAACTGAAATAATGTTTTACCTTACCACTTTTACAAGTCTGCTTAGTTTTTTTTTTCATTCGCTTTGTTGCCTTTCTTGAATCGTTTTTGACATTTGCAAAACAGTAAGTGCATTTCTCAAAATAATTCATACAAACAACAAAATAGCATGGATTACCCCCAAAATCCGTTTCCTTAGTTCGTCACTCAAAATTAAAAATCTGTCTTAATCAACGCGTCAGTGCTTCAGAATGTCAAGTCTTTGTTTCATTGTTTGGATAAGACAGCCATATTGATTAGCTATGTCAGTATAGCTGTGCACTGTGGTCGGATGTTGTTGGAAACTATAGCTAAAGTTTTGGTGACAAGAATTGTAAAATGTAATGGAACATGAATTAAAAGATTTTCAATTGTTTAACATTTAAATTTAAGATTTTAAAGAGTTGCAAGTTACTTTGCAAAAGTTCAAAGTTAGATTGTTTTGCTTCCATAGCAACAATTTCATGCTCTCAGTGTAATATTTGAGTTTTAGCAGTTCCTTAATGCATCTTAAAAACTACACTTACATTTGACCGCTTGGTCAATTAAACTAGGCACCCTCTCCCGGATTTCATTACATTCACGGTGAAATGCTTTTAGTGGTGCTGATGTTTGGAGCAAGAGGGGACCGTAAATCAAATTCTGGTCAAGGCCTCATACAACTGTGGACCGGTCCTGCACGATGAGCTAAATCCACTGCACAGTCCGTCTCTGCTGCTGGATACAGAGGAACAAACGGGAGTCCATATAGGTGAGCCAATTTGAGTGATCATTGCCAAGGTAAACTTCAGAGATGAATCCACGACAGTGCGCAAAGTGGCCAACATGCAGAGTCGGCAGCGATCTGATTATTATAATACACTGGGGGAAACCCTGGAATACGTCACTGTGATACCGAAAGGAAAAGACAGAAATTCAGAGAACTGAAAAGAAAAAAAAACTAAAAATAGAAATGGAAGCATAGAACAATTTATTGAAGGAAAAACTGTGCATTCAGTGTGTAGAAACTCAGTGTAATCTGCTCATAATTTACATCTCCATGCTGAGAAAAATTTCTCACTAGAGTTCAGGAATGAAGAGTAGGACAAGAGGAACTCCATCAACGTCTTGTCAGGTCCCAAACCAAATCTTGATTATATTGGAGTGATGGAATCTATCAATATGTCCTCACTGTCTTCTGCCGCTCCTGTTTTGCCTCCTAAAGCCTCCACAGCCTCACTCCTCTTCCTCTTCATCTCGCTGTCTGTTAACTCTGTCCAAATCGTGATCTTAAAGATTTGACATGAATCCAGGATTTATACTGTGGCTTTCTTGTCTACATTTAAGGAAGTACTAATGAAAATGTTGTGTTTATGCTTTTACATTAATTGTTTTAACACAAAGAATAGCTTTTTTTTTTTTTTTTTTTAAGGACATAAACTGTGTTCTGAAGAATATTCTTCATGCTGGTGCCATTAGATTGTGTTGCAACCCTTACACATTTCACCTACAGACAAAATTGCAATGACACTTCTGGAGGTCAAATGCAAGCTGCCAGTTTTTGTCTGCTAAAAATTCTTGCTGTTGACAATATACCAGACAGAGAAATATTAACAATTCTGCAAAACAGCAAAAAGCTCATCAGTTGTTGTGATCAGAAACGACATGCTGCTTGGATCAGATACAGGAAGATACATTGCGGACAGCCAAAATAATTATGTTGACACCAGTTAATGATTTGTAATGCTGTCACTGTGCTTGTTGTAGGAATGCTCCTGGTGACAGCCGACACGCTGGGCCATGACTTCCATGTCTTCAAGATCCTCACCCACCCTTGGGCTTCCTCACAGAGTGCTGTTCACCATCTCTATACCCTGCATCGGGGGGAGACCGAGGCCAAGGTCTGACACACAAACACAGACACAACTCTAATCATTAAATTCATGTTCTGTAAGAGCCATATGAATGAAATAAGTAATCATTGATAAAACAGGAGCACGGGACTTTGACATGGGTGGTGGGTGTGTCGATGTGGGTGTGTCGATGTGGGCGTGACGTCATCAAGTATGAATGGGAAGATCACTATCCTACTGGCTTTGTATGTGTGAGGAAGTGGTGAGCGGGGTAGTCAGTCCTTGCAAAGTTTTGAACATGAAAATCAAAATGGAATAAATCAATAATTGTGACAGAACAAAGTTGATTGATACATGGACAGATGAGATTTCCCGAGTTAACCCAGTGCGGCCATTTACCACCATTAGTTTGCTGTGTTTTATAAAAATAAAAGGTGTTTATTATTATGAATCAGTTTGGTGCAAAAAACTGATTGAAACTCGATTTATTCACTACCTGTTAAGGTTGAGGTGGAGTTTCACATGAAAACGGCCCTTTAAACAATTCAGACAAAGACAAAGGTATTAACATTCATGGAAACACCTCACATAACCTTGTATTAAAGCAGAAAGTACAGTGGCCACCATAAGAAAGGCTTTCAGTATTCAGTCATGCAGCATAACTGATCAGTACAGTTTTGTGAGGTAATGCAAAAGAAAAAAATTCCCCATGTCCCCTAGGGGGTTCCATAAAATATCTTATTTCATTTAAAATAAGACAAAAATAACTTTTAAACAAAACAAATAATTTTGTCTTAAGTGATACAGATAAAAAAGTACTAGTTTCACTGGCAGATTTCTTTTCACTTCAAATGGAAAAAATACATCTTGTTATAAGTGAAAGAATCTGCCAGTGGAACATATTTTGTCTGTATTCAAAATTAATAACTTAAATCGTCATTCACACGGAACAACTGTCCAGATTTTCTCCTTATGACAAACTTAAAACATTCAGCATTCTAAGATTGTTGCTTGTGATAATTGTTACCGATCGTCCTGCCATGTGCAGTGTGTTTAGACTGATCGGATCCAGTCAGTTGAAAGCCAGGACCACTCTGATCTAAAGTCGGGGATATTCAACATGTTGGATGTCCTGGATTATTGCAACATGTGTGGTGTTCCCCGGCTAAGAGCGAGAACGAAACCCATTGAATATGACAGGTAGCCAACCAGGTGCTTCTATCACCTGGTGTGATATAAGCGTGGTGATATAAGAGGGGAATCTCAACCAAAAAGCAGCTCAGATATCCACCGAGAGTCCGGTGAATTTGTAGAACAACTTGAATGTTTATTCAAACATTTCATGAAAGGAATAGCAAGAAAAATTATATGATGTGGGTTTTAAAGGATTTTCTGTCTGAGGCCTGAATGTTTGTGAGTGAAATGGGTTCATGTGTGGTGTGTTGGTCCTGCCATGTGGTTGGGTACCACACACGGTACGATCCAACCCGTTATGCCTACGATTTTTTATCAGCTCTTGTGTGGTCTCAGGTTTTGAAAATTGACTGACAATCCTAAAATCATACTGTGTGAACCAGGCTTAGGATAAGCCTATATGTCTTGTTGAAAAGGCTCGTGGTCTTCTACCTTTAAGTTCTTTTTGTCTTATTTCAAGTGCACTGAGATTTTTTCACTAGAAACTAGACAAAAATATTGTGTTTTTGCAGTGAGTGCATAGTCATCTTACAGACTTTTCAGTATTTGCCTGACCTGTTAAAATCTAACCTGTTACTTTTCAGAAATCAATCAGTCATAGTTTATTTGTTTAGCACATTTCAGCAACAAGGGCAGGTTTGAATCTTAAGCTGACAAATACTGATGTTGGCCTGTACTGTACACCTGTGTGAACTGGTGCACATCTATATATTATTTAATATTGTGACGATTGACTTTTGGTTTCACTTTAATCTCTCACTTTAAAGTTTTTTAATAGGTATGTTGCCTATTCCTAAAATAATTATATAGTAAGTTAAAACATATTCTTAGATGTGTTAGTAACATGCTACAAAGTTGTGTCATATAATCTATTTAGTTACATTCAAAAAGACAAATATTTGCCGTCACAGCATTGAGCATCAGAACCATTCAGAGTTTGTGTTAAAAAGGTCAGAAAAACTCGACACCCTTTGGCTCTTTTTACATGCCGGTTGGGGGATTGAATTAGATTCTTGACCTTTTTGTCATCTGTTGTAGACATCATCGACCAAGTTTATATCTAAACACTTTCTTTGTTATACTCCTACCTGCATTTTGCCTAAACAGTTACATGACTGGTTATATATTAGAAATGCCACTTGATCTTTTGGAGGTCTTATAGACGTGGAGCTTGTTGGAGCCTTTCCCTGCTGTGCAGCAACAGGTCTGGCCTGAAGGGGTTTTGTGTGAGAGTTCGGGGAACATTTGATTACATCTGAGGTAGGACAGATGTGGCTGACTGGGATTTGCCCAAAGACAACCTCTTACTAGTGTGTGGAAAGTAAAGTGAACACAAGAATTATTGGTGGAAACCGTTTGTATTAGACACCTTAGTGTAATTCAGTCTTTCAAGATAATAACTAATAATAATTCTTTCTCCACATGTACATGCTTATTCATTATACAACACCACACCTCAGCACTCTAGATTTCTGAACAGTTTTGAAAATTAACATGAACGACATCTTAAAAGTAGAAATTGATTATCTTGTTCAAAGAAAGAATTTTTCCATGCAATGGTTTCACTCATGGCGTGCAAAGACTTTCCAAAATAAGGTAAAGACACTTGCTCAACAAAACTGCTTCAGGCCTTGTTCGGTTCAGTATTATTGACTGGGAAAACACACAATCACACACCACCTCTCACAGGCTGCCTGCAGTTCGGTCCGCTGACCGACTGCACAGTGAGACCGCTTTGATCCGACCTGCTGTAAACATTGGATGCCAAGCTGCAGCCCAGTGCCGAGGCCAGGGGTTATCACCGCAAGCTCACTTACACGCACACAAACACACAGCCGCACTGCGAAGCACAGTGGAGAGTGATAAAGTCTTCAGTTAGGTGGGTGGAGAGACGCCTTATCTGTCTCCAGCAACCAAACATGCGACCGGCTGCCAGTGACCCGAGGCCAGGTAAACAGACCTGCTGCTGATAACAACTGTAAAGAGGCCAGGGCGGAGTGGAGTGTGGACGGGCATGGGGGCCAACCAGAGCGCCCTCATCCTGGAGGTTATAGATCAGCTCCTTTACTCTAGATATCACCGTCCTGCAACATCAGTTGGGAGTTTAGTAGCATGGCTAAACACAGAAGTACATTACTACCAGGAATGCATGTCCACCTTTTTGAAGCTATATCTCTACAGCTCACTATTTTGCATTGAGAAATGGCATCAGTTGTCCAACATTTATATAAAATCATGGGCATTGTGACCAATAAAAGTGAAATCTGCTTCCTATAAATAGTTGAATTTTTTTACCCACATTTTTCCAGCTGCTAACCAATCATTATTCTTCAAAAACACATTGATGCAATGACATGATGTGTTGGGTATCTTTATGTTACTGCTTCTCCCAGATTTAGGCTAACTACCAAACATGCTACTGAGTTTGATATGAACAGTTCTGCATGCACACTCAAGGTGTCACCAACATAATGTTCCATTTATTATTAGCAGTTCTGATAAAGATATAACATTCATAAAAGTTTATAAAAAAAATCATTTTTAACTTTGTTGTCTTTCTGACACTGATCCTTTTTAATGACGTCCAATAATGTTGCCACATTGTTTGTGAGGGGATTAGGCGTCTTCAGTGCTTTAGTAATGGAGAGCTGTGGGCCTAGCAGGGTCACTACTCGAGGGGAACAATTCAAGAACTGCTTTCTTTTTTACATTCTCTAAAATAAGAGTCTAGCTTAAGCATTTGTCTGTGGGTGGTGGGTGGTGATGCCTTACTTTTATTTTATCAAATAAAGGTACATGCTGACGGAAACTCTGTGCCACTTTGAAAGACAAACTTTGCTTGGACAATAAATTTTATGGTATTTTTACATTGTGTGAGATCTTGTGACATGAGATATAGTTTCACCACTTCTTGTTTCTGGGGATCTCACTCAGTGTCTTTGACTCATTTTACTTGTATTTATGCCCCTGACACACATTTTATATGTCCCAGCTTTTTGCAAATCCAACCATTATACATCACCCCATTATTGGTCTGCATGTGGATTAAATCAGAGCATTCCTTTTTTTGGCTTGGCAGTATTTTGTTAGTGAGTGAACATTTAAAGTACTGGGTTGAATAACTGAGTTGAATGCTAAATTCAACTCAGTTCTTCCAGTTTTTATGTTTCACTTGTTAAAGTTGTACATATTACATTTATAACAATTAAGTAAAGATAACTTTTTGAGTTTTGTAGGATTCAAAGTCTTGAACCGTGAGTTGAACTTCTTGTCGTTTGGTAACCATGTTTGTCTTTGTTAGTAATTTGACTCATTGGCTTTATTTCTGTTTTCATCTTTGCCGCATTCCCATCATTCCTGAAAAGTTTCTTTCTGGTGAACAGGGACTCGTAGTCTCGCTAACAAGTGTCACTGATTTTGCAGAGGATAAGCACAAGCATTAGTCATATCATATTGACATCCTTCTGTCTGTCACGGATGTCATCGAGTGTGCTGTGTAAAGAACTGGAGCGAGACCTTTCCAGCATCTCAGGAATGTACAAATCAACACCTCTGCATCATATGACTTAGAAACAGTTGCATTCCATCTATGAAAGATAACCTTCACCAACTCTTTTACTTCTATGGTTTCAATATGGAATCACAGCCACCTTTCAGGTTCTCTACCTGGTCAGAATGCATTTGACAGTAGAAATTTAGGCACCTCTTTATAGCTGAAGCTTAGACAGGTCTGTTATGGTCAATTATGACACACACAAAGTAGCTCTTTATTATGTCTGAGTCGTCCCTAATGGGGACAGCACAGGTGAGGCCTCCTCTTTCATTCGTCTCTGTGAAGTAAAGTATCTGTCTGGTATGCAAAGGATGCCCCATTAACTGTCATTGCTGGGGCCAATTACCCTGTAGGACCTGGCAGAAGATTAAAAGGCCACCAGGTATAGAGCTGTCTCTCTGACTCGCTCTCAGCAGTAGGACATTCCTCATAGAAACTTTCTCATGAACCTTTTACATTCATTTTATCCCTGTTGTATGCTGATTGATAAATGTAGCTTGAGTGAAAACCACTAACCAGTCTGTCACCCAAGTCTTTAGCTCTTGGTCTTTTCTCATTTACTCTTCCCTTGGCTTGTATTGTCCCTTGCAGCCTATCTGTCTGGTTTTCTGCATGTTTAACATGCTCAATGAGATCCTATCTTGTCAAGTGTCTGCTCTTGAGTGTTTAAGGAGGAGGCCTAACAAAGGGCGCCATTACAGCTTTTGTTTTTGTCTTAGTCATTTATTTTACCACCAAACAGCCTCAAATCAGATTGTCACCTTTAGAAAATTGTCATTGCCTAATCCTCTCACCCTGTTCCATGCTGTCATGCACCTCTAGCAGATGTGTTTGTCTGTGCGGTAAACATTTCAGCCTGGTCACATTAATGTTTGCTGGAGTTTCAGGCTGTTTACCTCTGCTCTGCATATTTCTGTGGTGAAGAAAATGGCACAGAGAGGCTTTTAAACACATGCATGCGAACATGTCTGCTCAGCAAAGCATGCATGCTCACTATATAAAGCGCATGATAGCTTACTAGCATTGTTTGTACATAATAACTTTTGGAAAATCAGATGCCCATTTGTTCACCGTTTCCTCTCTTAAATATTACATTGTGCTTTTAAAAAACACGTCAATAACTGTTACTCAACAATTCAATTAGCACGTGCCCAAACACATCCTGTCGTTAGTCTTTTTGCTCTCACACAATGTTGGAACTGGGCCACATTTCCTGATTATCTTCAGTTTGAGAGGTTAAGCCCTGATGTAAACTCACTGCTTTAAACAGGACTTCAGCATAAACTGATTAGGGGCTCACCACTGTTTTACATCAGCAAAGAAGAAAAGTCTGTTTTAAGTACTTGTCTTAAACTGTCTCTTTGTTAGGGGTCTTCATTATGCTCTGAAAATATCTTACTTTATCTAGTGTATTGGTTTGTACTTATTGACCCAAAAGAAATGATTCTGAGAACTGGTGATGCAACAAACCGAATTCTGTCCTTCCTGCTTTAGCCATCATTTATCATTTATATTAGGAACAGAGGTGATGTCACACTGCGTGAAAATATAATTACTTCTCACATAGGATTTTCTTATTATTTTAAAACTAAAACTAAATGATTTCAGAGTTGACCTTGTGTATGCAATGCTCAACCCTTCCTCTCTGCTATGCTACAGCTCCTTCCCCACACTGCAGCTTGTTGTGAATGCTCAGGCTGTGGTCAACTGACAGCCCATAAGCAGTTTTCCTGGAACAATAAGTTGTTGCTCCACTATTAACACATTGAGCACTATGTACAGGAGCCTGATTGACAGCTCTAAGATCCTGCTCCAGGCTCTGATTAATTGTGTCTGACTGGGAATAATGAATTTCTGCAGATGGCATCAGGACCACAGGGAGAAGGCAGAGCAGCTGTATTTTTGTCTCAGATCATCTGTCTCATGATATATTATAATATACATAGTGACATGGTGACAAATATGTAAAATAAATAAAACAAAAAAAAAATGTAAAAAAAAAAAACAAATGTGTTTTTTTACATATTTGTAAAAAAAAAAAATACACTATGTAACTACATAGTGTAACTATGTAACTACATAGTAACTTACACTATTAGGGGGCTGCTGGAATGCCAGGTTACACTATATAACTACATAGTGTAACTTTATACACTATGTATAAAGTTGCATAGTGTAACTTTATAGTTATACTATGTAACTATAAAGTGTCCAAAGTTACATACACTTTGTAGTTACATACTGTAGAAGTTACATACACAGTAGAAGTTAGAACTTGAATAAATGGAATAAATGCAGCTAATGAACATTTCGGACTAAATGGAGAAAAGTCTGATTGTAACAGGAAGTGAGTCTTTCGAGATACATTTTTGCAAAAATTTAACTGCTTTCTTTTTGTAAAAGTAGAATAATTTCTTTGTTTTTGAAGTGACAAAGTTGTATATTTTCTAATCATTGTCTATTGACTTCAGTCTGTTTTTTCTTCTCTTTCCCTTTTCTTTCTTTCTCTCTGTCCTGTTCCTGCACTGGGTCTGTCTGCTCAGGTCCAAGACATGTGCTTTAGTCAGGACAGTCGCTGGGTAGCCATCAGCACACTTCGAGGCACCAGCCACGTGTTTCCAATCAACCCTTATGGTGGCGCACCCTGTGCCCGGACCCACATGTCCCCGCGGGTGGTGAACCGGATGTCACGCTTCCAAAAAAGCGCCGGCCTGGAGGAGATTGAGCAAGAGCTGAACAGGGCGGCTGCTGTTGGTGGAGGAGGAGCTGGAGGCATGGGAGGAAGCAGCTGCATTCTGGGTGGAGGAGGTGGCATGGGCGGCCGCTGCAGTCCCATACCTGGCATGTCCAGCAGCCCCTCTGGGTCTCCACTGCATGGTAAGGCGCAGGGCGGGGTGGTGAATGTGTGGGCAACACTTCTTCTGTTTACAGCATCAAACCATTGAAACGTCAACATTCTGTAACTCTGCTGCATCTCCTTTGTGTGAATGCTCAGATACATATTCAGATACATACTGAGTTGGACTCAAGAAAAGCCTAAATGAATAAGCTCTTTTATATTAATGTCAAAGAGCAAAGTTTCCCTAAAACCTGATACTGAAATATTTCACTTAGAAATACTTTGTTGATAAGAAAAATCATCTTTCTATGCTACCACAAAACACATTTGCGTGTGTCTTTCCAGTTACTGATCATGATAGTAGCTCTTTTCCTGGGACTCCGCCCTGCCTTTCTGGACCTTGTCTAGCTTGTTTGTCAAACACCATTGCAGGCTGCTCACACTGTCTCTGTGTACCAAGTCATAGCAGATACACACTGATACACACATACCTTGTGCCAACTGCACTGCTTGACCCAGAGGTGTTACTCAGTGTAAAATATCACAGTTCTCATCAGTGATTGGCTTCCAGGAATAACCCTGAGCTTTGATAGCTTTGCTGTGGCCGGGGTCATGCTGGGAACTTGGTAAACACTTCAAAGAACTGAATGACTGCTAACTGACAAGTGAATAAGTTTACATAACAGGATGTATTTTATGTCTTACTTTGTAACCTGATTTTATGAAGCTGGTTTTAGCTAACAGTGGAAATCATCTTTCAACCTCTTCAACTGTTTCAGTTGTAGATGAAACTGGTGGCTCTGGGGAAAGTGGGGCTGGCAGGGGACGTTCCCCCAGAGTGACATTAACCTTAGAGATATTGTTGTCATCCAGTCCTTAGAAATATGATTGTCTTACCATTTAACTCTAAAACAGTTTTAATGTTCAATGAACTATACAATTATTTGAAAAAGTAAAACGTATTTACCCACAATACATTTTTGTTATTTTTTTTATTTTATTTTTTTGTGAACATTCATATTTTATTCAATATATTAAGGTGTTTAGAGCAACATGCTAAAGTGCAAAACCATCACAATAAATTTCAATATCACAAAATAGATATACATATGTTTATCTGAGTAAATCAATACAAAAAAATGAAACTTTTGTGTAGCGTTATTATACACACAGGTCAAATTTTGAATCGATGCCCTTCTTTAACATAGATATCTGTTATTTTAATGATTATTCCTAACAGCCAATCAATACATAAAGGTTATTTCTCAGATACTCAACAGGGAACTGAAGCCACAATTGGTTATTACTAAAAACTTGGATGCTGATGGAGTGCTGTATCTAAGCACATTAATGGGAAGTTAAGTAGATGGGAAGATTATGTTACAACATGTTACACAATACAACAGAGATAACCACAACCTCCATGCTCAGAAGACTGTGAAGACCATTCAGGATTGTGAGGAGGATTCACAAGTTTCTGTTCTCCATGGTCTAGTTTCACTTCAGCCATGTATGTCTGGTTCTGTTCTAGCCAAGATGGGTGTTCATTGGCATCTTCATTGGCAGCATTTTCCTGGGCAAAGGCATATTTACGCTCTGATGTCATTTTGAGTGTTGTACCCTTGGGTGTCTAGGGAGTGTACTGCAGCTGGAATCAATGTTGCAATAGCCAACACACATAGTGTGCTCAGAAAATGGACTAAAACTGTCATATTCCTTGTGTTTAAACTTCTTCTTTACAAGAGACATAATCAGTGCCTTACGTGAGCTAAGGAGACACAGTACTAGACTTCAGCTTAGTGGTCCTATGTGCACTCTTTAGATAAAAGTATATTTCACATTTCATTTAAAACATAAATGTCCCAAATCTGAAGAAAGAGTGGGAAGTTAGAGAATCTAAGTTATTGGAGGGCCAAGGCCAAGTTTCCATAGTCTGTGATGATTTGGAGGGAGCCATGTCACAGGCTGGTTTTGGTCCATCGGGTTTTATCAGATCCAATGTCGCCACAACAGCCTATGTAGAAATAAAAAGAAGGAATTTCATGGTCCTTCTGCTGCAGAGCTTTGTAGAAATGATTTCATTTTCCAGCAGGACTTGTTAAAGTACCTACTTTAATGACCATGGTGCTATTGTGCTGGCTTGACCAGTAAACTGCTTTAGTGGTCAATCCAGTAACTCTTTTGAGAGTTCATGGAGTATTGTCAAGAGGAAGATGAGACAGTAGACCCAACAAGGCCGATGACCTGAAGGTAGATATCAAAGCAACCTGGGCTTCCAGAACCTCAGCAGAACCACAAACCTATCATCTCCATTCCACATTGACATCAATTCATGCAAGCAGAGGCCCAACCAAATAGAGTACACATACTGAATAATACATGGATATGTAGTAGGAGCACATTTCTGTTTATTTTTGTTTATTTTGCATTTTATTGCAACATTCAGGGTTTTTTAATTTTTCTGAAGAATATAATTACTGATCTACAAGCTGGAATTTTAATGTGGTTTACTTCATGGTTTCCTATCAGTTTGAATTTGACTACACAGATGTGGAATGATTGTCTTCAGTCTATTTAAAATCATTGTAATATATTTTGTTTGAACAGCTTCTTCTACAGTCTGTTTTCTCTGCTCTGACTGGGACCAAAGTCTGGAACAACAGATTCAGGTTGATGTTTTTTCATATGCGTATCACAGATCTCACAGCTTTATGCTTCAAACATTCACATCCCTACACTTCCACTGACAGACTGTGTCCTAGCTTCCTCTTTTCCTTCTTGTCTTTCTTGTGATGACTCAGACCTCTTTTTAACCTCCATACCAAACTACTCACATTCCTCCAAATTGAGGAATAGACCATCAAACATTAAAGGATCTCTTTGGACACTTGGTTTTGCTGCGATGAGAGACTGAGTGGCATGGGAACATCAAAGTGGAGGGGGGGCACCAGGTGAAAGTGAACATGCAAAATAATGAGGTGTAACTGAGGGAAAACAAGAGATGGGGTGCATAGGTGGGGGTTGGGGTACAGGCACAGAGAAGGAAAGATAAGTTTGTAGTAGCAGCACTGAAAGCCAGGGTCTTGGGGAGCCTGCTCATAAATCACACTTTTGTTTCAAAGGAAGGCATTAAGGCCACCTGTCAACAATTAGTCTTCACAGTGACACTAAACTGAGTGCGTGCATGCGTGTGCATGTGTGTTTGTATGTGTGCATGTTTGAAGAATATAAACTGTCGACTGCACTGATCATTTATACGGTGAGGTGTTCAACAGGAGTGGATCAGAAACATCTTTCAAGGAAAAGTTAATGTTTTCATAGCTGGAAAATTTTATTTTACATCTACAAATCAGATGTGAATTTTTGAAGATCAATTATCTTTTCGCACAGCAGTTTTTAAACTGCAGTTGTCATGTTTTGATTCTTTCATCAGTATCCTACCAGAGACTCAGGAATGTTTTTTAGCCTGAAATACTTTTAATGAAATCTCCCAAGATCTGACCAGCGCTCATATCTGCAAAATTCAGTACATGACTCTCAGCTCACAAGTGAGATTGGAGTCACAGAGTTTCATCTGTTGTGTGTTTCCGGTAATCTGAAGTTAAATTATTGCCTGCTGTCTCTTCTGTCAGCAATGCCAGTGGTATTGATAAAAACATCATAATTTGTCCACTTTTCATCAGACGTAAACAAAGAGTCACTTTTGCTGTTGTGTCCACTTTCCTTCTGTTTTTGTGAGCCGGGTGTGAAATTCTGGGCAGCTGAGGTGGTTTTCCGCCAGCCTGGCAGAGAGTGGCGGGGTGAGGCAAGCCGGGGCCGGGCCACCTAGCCACAACAGCTGCGCTGTGATTGTCGCCAACAAGGCCAGCGTTGATTTTTGGGAAGGAACTGTAGAAAAGTACACATCCTCCTCAAAGCTGCCAGTCCGAGCAAGCGGCAGACCTATAAATAGAGGCTGCAATTGGCTGTCTTCTTGTCACTGTTAAAATCTGGAAGGGCTATTTGTGTCCCTGGATCCAGTTTCTCGGCCCCGTGGTTTTTTTTCCCCCCAAAGCCTTCCTTTTGTGTGATGGATGTATTGTTTTTTGAGGTGATGACCCATTATGTGAGCGTCCCACGCTATAAAGGTCGGTTTGTTGGGGAGCCAGCATATATGAGCCCAGATTAGTGAGTGCAGGTTGGTGGCGCAGGACAGAGGTTATTGAGGTTGTAGCAGGAGCCGCCGTTGTTGCTTTCATATTCAGACGAACTTCATATTTAGCCACCGCATTGTATAGTACTGTAAGTCCTAAATACAGTTTAGATCAAAGCGATTCATATTTCAATTGAAAACTGTCTTCGTTCTACCCAGAGGTTGGTTCCTCACAGAGAAGCAGACGGGTTCCTCTCAAAAGCTGGTGAACAGGGTTTCTGAGTGCCTCAGGTGTAGAGGCTGTAGTCCTCCACACGGGGGTTCGATTCCCAGACTGGGGCCATTTGCTGGATGTCTTACTGTTCTATCTACTTCCTCTCTAATTACCGTTGACAAGTAGTAAGCTATTTAAAAGGTTCTATGTTTATTTAAAAAAAATTTAATAAGTGTACTAAACATGAAAATAAAACATTTCATGTTTTAAAAAGAAGCAGTAATAATTTACATCCTTCTGAAGCATTTTGCATGCTTTGGCTGGTATTTTAATCATTAATTATTGCTGATGGGCTCTAAGGCTATAAGACTAGAAGGTCTTCTCGCTAATACCCTAATCTTTAACTCCTCCATATATTCAGAATGCAAACAGTACTTCTTGTCACAAGAAACAACTTGGTCAAATGAAATGGGTTTTGTAAACCTGCCATAGGTTTAGATCAGAGAAATAATTTGGGGTTTCCTTACAGTTCAACTGTTTTGAAATATTTTCATTATGGAAGCTAAACTGTCATGCTTATTAAGGTAAAGCTGTTTTCAAAGCTCATATAGACAAAATAAAAGCAGCTTTTTCACCAGAGCACAGTGACTCATTAACAATATCAGCTTCTTTTACTTGTGTTAGACTGTTCCAAGAAAAAATACTGCACTAATGTAATGTAAATTTGTGTAGCAAACCTTTTATGCAGGTGACCAAACTGTATATAAATACAAGGTATAAATATATTGATTTAAATTAAATTATGTGGAGGAGAAAGAACATATTTTATAAAATGAAATATTTTGAATCAAATATTTTTTACTCAAAGTTTTCATATGGTGAGAATCCTGTTGATAAGCTGCCGACTCCCAAAGCAACTTATCAATAAGTCCTAACTCTGAGTTTATCTCCTTACTGTAAGGAGAAATGTTTTCATTCTGGTCAGAGGATTTTCTAACCATCATCTTTATTTTTCGTTCCTCGTTGCTGGCTTTGCCTGAACATGAAGCATCAGGAGTGCAAGATATCAACACTGGGCTGTGAGTCAGTGCAGCAGATTTGTTTCCTCAGCGAGCTGAAGTGGTGGTGGTCCGATCACTGGGCCATCTGGGCCCTGGCGCTGGTTCAGATGGAGAACCAGAGAGTGGGAGGCTGAAAACAAGGTGTGACGGGAAACTGTTAATTCATTTGTTGATAAAGGGACACTTCCTTTCTGCTATTAGAGGCGGACGGCTTGCTTATTTAGCTTTGGACTTGTGTTTTATCTTGCCCTGTCTCTCCCTATCGCCCCTACCCCCACTCAGCCTCCATCAGTCATCGTCCTGTGGTGAAAAACACCAACGCTTTGCAGAAGCAGAAGTCAAGGAAACATTACCTCATAACTGCTGGTGTGTGACACGTATGTGCACGGCCTCATGTTGACCCTGCTCTGGGACTGTGTGTTGCAAAAATCCGACATAAAACATTCAGAATTCCTCCTGAAACACACAGAGGTGGTAGATGGCTTTACCAGAATAATTTACACTGTTCATGTTTAAATCAGAGCAGATTGCGGTTCAGGTGAGCAGGTCTGCCTTTGCTCAGTCACCAAACTCACAGGAAAGTTGTATGTCTTACCTCCAGCAGCATCTCTCAGCCTGAAATGTCAACCTAATTAGGAGCAACTAAATATCTTTCATAATTCTGAGATAGTTTTGTCTTTCTGTTTTCTAGAGATTCTGCAAATGAACAGGATGATCAACACAATGAGCTGGGACTGAACTACAGATACTACACTTAAAGTCATTCTAACACTGTTGATTATATTTGGCTTAAGTCAGTGAATTCTTCTTTTTGGCAGAGCTCAGTTTCAGTACCACAGTAAGCCTCTGTGTGGCGCTGTATGGTCAGGGTTGCAGGCAGTGTGGAGCAGCCCAGCTGCTCGTCACGCAGTGCAGGACTGGTGAAACTGGACTTGTTGCTGGAAGGGATTAGCCTGAATGCAAATGTGACAACAGAGGATGAGTGGGCTCATTTCTGCAGCGCCTGAACGTTTCACAGGTGGCTGCTTCCTTCAACTCGGAGCTCACAATTGTTTTTTATTCTTAAAACCAGAAGTCTGTTTGGATAACCATGGTTGTATTTAATGCTTCATTTTCCTGTGTTGTTCTGTGTTAGTTTTCCATCCCAACCCCCACTTAGAACTGAAACTGTATCATGATTGGCAATCAGAACCATTTTCATAGATATTTATTGTCATGCTTTTAAATGTTTTGATTAAAGCCTTGTGATATTTTTTAAGCCCTGCACCCCTCTCTATAGAACATATTTGTAAAATACAGACGTTTTATAGAATATAAAACCCTGCATTAGATTTTAATCCTGTTGTATCTTAAATATATTAACCAACAGATTGCTCGTTATTTAGAGGAGGCAGCTGAATCATAAAAGCATTTTTATCCCATGATCATTCTGTGCACTCCTGAGAGTGAGGCTTTCTGCATTTGAGTTTACAGTGGAGCACCATCAGAGAAGTAAGAAGTGTCAGCGGCTCGTGCTCTCTGCTGCCGACGGAGGTCTGCAGGCTTGTGCAGGCTGTGGTCGGCAGAGGAGCCAGAGCCCAGCTCGGCTTGAGTCAATAAACGGAAAGCTCAGCGCAAAACCACACAGCAATCGAACAAGCTGTTTACCCTGAAAATTAGCCTTCCCCTGTACTTCCAAGGCTTTTAAAGCGACCAAAAATACACAGTACGAGGAATATGTATCTTGGCCGGCGGCCGTGCTCCGCCAGAGACCTCTGACGTTTTTATGCGAACCCTAATAACTCAATCCCCACAACCACTAAACCCTCTTATCACCGGCTGCTCGCCGCTGCACTCATCATTATTTGATTTGCAAAATTGTAAGGTAGAGATAAAGAAATAAAGCTGGCTTGCTGTTACACACAGAAGGCACTTGTGGCTTCCAGCTTGGTGCCTGCCCTGTGGAAAGCCTTGTTCTTCCTTCATCAATCAATAGGCTTTAGATGCTTTCTGTGCTGCTGCACTGTCACTATTTTTTATTCTCTTTTATAGAAGTCATTGTTTTGCACGGTGAACTAATTCAGTTTCAGACCTCCTGAATGTAATCCAATTGTCATTTATAGAACGAAAAGATGAAACATTATTATCCAGGATAGGCTTTAAAAAAACTCATGTCGTCATTAAAACATTTAGGAAATATGATGCATCCATATTCTCATTGGCTAAAAATTAAGATACATTTTTATTATAAATGAATTGTAATCTGCATTGGGTTTACATGTAGGATCTCATATTTTTACCAACCAACTTGATGTCAAAGTATTTTTGGAACAGTTTTCTTACCAGCTCAACACAGAGCATGTGTCACACCCAAACATTATAATATAATATAATATAATATAATATAATATAATATAATATAATATAATATAATATAATAAAGTTCAGGTGTATCTTAAAATGAAAAACCTGACGGATCAGATGAATAGATTTCTGCCTGGAGTTCTCTGACTGCAGGAGTTGTTAAAGGTGATAAGTCGGTGTGAGTGTTTGACTGCATGCCTTCTGCCTCCACCAGGCCAGCAGGGCCGGGGCAGCAGCACCGTCGGGTTTATCTCCCCTCCACCCTTCTTATTGTCTGTTCGCCATCGGACCACCGGCTTATTAAAAGGGATCTGGGGGGGGGGATTCACAGTGGGATTTAGCGGCTGTCTCGCTGACTGTGAGGTCAGGTTCTGCTCATGTTGCTGCTCTCTGATCTGGTTTTAAACGGGTTTACTGAAGAACGTCTTCCTAATGATGGTTAAAGTGAAAAAGTGACATATTTTACTAACTGTTTTTAACAATAGATGTTATATATTCATAAATATATTTTTCTTAGAACAATTGTTTTAGTTGGAAGGGTTTGCTTTTAATTTAAGTCTGAGAGAGAACTGAATTATATTGGTGCACTTTGGCATTTGTCTTCTAAGGACATGTAGACAAAACTCTACAGAAATGTTCTGTACAGTGACCCTCTATGTGACTTGTATTTTTATTTTTAATTTGTCTGTAAATTTATCTCTACCCCCCCGGCCCCCGCTCACATGCGTGCAACACACACACACACGCGCGCACACGCCCACACACACACACACACATCACAGCCATCTCCTGCACCGTCTCTTCCACTCGCTCGCAGGAACCCGCCGCTCCTCGTCAGGGACAAACTTCTCGACCCAAATAGGACCAGAGATGCACATATTTGCATACGTATGTGCTCTTGTACACACACATATGGCTGGAGTGTGGGTGACATCTGATCCAACGGAGGTATCCCCCCCAACCCCCTCCCGGGCTCAGCTTGTTGGCGACCCAGCACTGTCTGATGAAGCCTTGTAAATACTGACATGCTGTAAACTTGTGGATCTGATTTCAGGGGGCTGCTTGTGTGTTCTCGCTCTGTTTTTTTCCTTTGCCTGCCTGATGTCTTCACACCTCGAAGTTGTTTGTTAGGAAAATGTTCCTAGATGTGAAATGTTCTTGCTTCTGTGCTGCCGCTCCCTCAGCCCTGCTGTATTTTTTTTTTCATATACCACATCTTATACAAGAAACATCAAGATTCTGCTTCCTAGTTTTGAGATAAAATTAGAAAAAAAAAAAAAAGTTATTTCCTGGGAATTTCTATCTGCGTATTTTTCAACTATTTTGACATGAGAATTTTTGATAAAAATACAAATTGTTCTGAAGGTTTTCCCAAATAAGGGCATTAGTAAAATCAACCCTTTAGCTTGCGGTTTGGGAGCAGGAGAGCGGGCAGGAAGCCATTTTCACACAGGCCGGCCTGACCTCGACTCTTCACTGCGACTGAAAATAGCAAATGAGGGAAGGCTGCTGTACAAAGAGAGAGTAGAGGGGTGAAAATGGAAAAGGGAAGAGCATTCCTCCAGTGGAGCATTACCTTAGCGATGCGAGGACGGGGGGAAAAGAGAAGAGAACAGAAGAAGAGAAGAGAAGAGTAGAGAAGGGAATGTCCTGCACGTCCTGATGGCTTTACCACCAGCCCTCCTCCTCCCTGACAAAAGACTAAATCATGGGAGTTTTTATTTTTTCAGCAGCAGCATCTGTGTTTTATAAAGGCACTTTTAATTTGTTTTTACTTTGTCCAGTAGGGGATCCCCGCTCCTTCAGTATTTACCCCCTCTACACACACACACACACCCCACACACTCTTTGTGTTCAGCTCTTTTTAGCCTGCCCTGCCGTCCATTTCTCTTTCTTCTCGTTCTTCTGTTTTTCTGTCTCCCTCGTTTTCCCCCTCATGTGGAAGTGAGTGTTTTAATAACAGTACTTTGGAGAATTGGGATGGAAGAACAGCTTTCTCCTCCTGCTCAGAAAGCCCCACCTCTCACTCCTCACCCCCGCTGCTGCTGCCGCTGCCGCGGCCGCTGCACCTTTCCTTCTTCCTCACCCACTGCTTTCTTTTCCTCCCACCTTTAACATGTCTGGGAAAGTTGGAAGACTGAAATCTGGAAGGTTAGACCTAATGATTCCTGTTTGAAAGAAATTTAATAATAATTTCTGTGAACAGAAACAAGGCCTAAAAATATATGCTATGAAAATTTCATAATTTTTTAGAATAATTTTTATTTAATTATATAATAATTAAGTATTAATATTGTCACCTTCCTAAAATAATGACCTAAGTCATTTTTTGTTTTGTTTTTGCCAAAAGTTATTTAGGCAAAAACAATAATAATAATAAAACAATCACTTGTAGCGCAAAATAACTTGGACCATTGTTTTAGGAAGGTGATTATATTACTAAGAGAATTTTAACAGCAAAAATAATTCCTTACAATTTTTACAATAAAACACTAAATGAAATATAATATTGCATAATTTAGAATGCTTTCTTGGGGGGGAAAAAATAGAAACATAACATTTTTTAACTTTAAATTCGCTTTTATCATGGTTATTAAATGAATTGTGGATATTTTAATCCACACACTAAGAAGTAAAGACAGTCACTGATCTTTGTCGATTCTTGGTTAAAAAAAACAAAAAAAAGCAAAAAAACATCAAATATTTTATTCCATTCTGCTTTTAAAGAGATAAGTGTGAAATGTTCTGAATGAGTGCGGTTAGACCTGCTGTTCTTCACCTGCACATATGAAAGTAATACATCTGTTCTCTCCAAAACTATAGAATTCATGTACAATAAAGACATTTTTTAGATTATAACTTTTGTATTTTGTGATATTTTTAAATGGACATTTTGGGTTCAAATAATATGAAATTAAAAACCAACTGAAAATCTAAACTGGAGTTAAAATTTTAAAATACTCAAAAATGAAAAAAAGACTAAATGTTATCAACCTCCTTAAATATTTTTTTTTCTCCATGAATTAAAAACAATCAATCAGTGGCCTTAGAAATATATGAAAGTCTTAAAAAGTTCAGGAACATTAGAATAAGTCATCAAAGTATGTGTTTCTTGCAAATTTGTCAAATCAGTGACCTGGCACTTCAAGGTACCTCACACTGATGCAAAAATCATGTAAAAAGCAACATTTCCATAAAGCTCACCTGCACATTGATTTCCCTAAATGAAGGAATGACCTTAGAGTCTTGCAGCAACACAGACAGCTACAGCAGGGCAGCTGACATCAACACAAACATGTTGACACATTTTAACACCTGAAGAAGTGTAAGCTTTATTTACTATTTGTATTTCTGTATTTATTGCTTGATCCATTTAAAGTTCATGTAGATCTTTTGGGTTAGAACTGCTGTATTTATTCTGTTGGAGTTTCTGGTTTTGGGTTTTTGCACATTTTCATTTCACCTTCAGATTTATCAGGTGAAGCGCAACATTTGGACTGATCCTCAGGTATTTCTGGGCAGACATTTTTTTTACACTTTTCACATAATTTAGTACACAGTGCAGTGTATACTTTAGACACACATGGCCTTTCAGTAATCTGCTGTGTCCTGTGTTTTTGTCAGGACATGCTAACCACTTTACTTTGCTTCCTCAGCGGGGCGGGTGTCTCCTCATTCTGTCAGGATCGATCTGATTGATGCACATGAAAATTCTGTGTAGAATCAACCTGCTCCATTGGAAAACTCATTTACTTTCCATTTAAAAGCAGTTTTATCTTGATGAAACTCTGCTCAATCAGATATCATTTCTATATCACTTGTTTTAGTTGCGGATCCAAATGTCACCCACTGCATCATTCAACTCACAAAGTTTCATCTCTTTGAGTATTTGTTTCGTTTGCTTTTCTGGGATTCACATTAGGCGATACATTTTACGCTTTTGGCCCTAAAACGGGCAAAGATAAAAACAACAACTTCAAAATGTCATCTTCAAAGAAGGAAGACAGAGCTATAAAAGTATTCCCCAGCCTGGGTGCTGAACTGTAGATTCCTTTCCCACGCTTCACCTCTCAGCTGCAGGATCCTCTGCATGTCCTGAATCGTAGAGCATCAGTCAACATGTCACCTGCCCAACCTGCTGCCTCCTCACACCCCCGTCCTTTCCACTCCAGCCTGCCCTGTTTTTTCCTTGAACTGAAATCTGCTCTCAGGCAGAACGATTCAAATAAGACACAGTGTTTGCGAGGGCTTCACAGCTTGTCCTTTCGCACGTCGGCTCCTCAGTGGAAGAGGCCTGCTTGCATTGAATGCAAATTGGGTATTAAAAGGGGATAGAAACATGAGATAGCGTGACATGGGGAGCCTGAGGAGAGGGAAAGGGCGCAAAGGAGAGAGAGGCTTAATGCGAGAAGAGAATGCAAATGCTGTTGAAACAGGGAGGGATGGATGGAGGAGAGCTGGATGGACGGATGGATTAGTTGAGAAAGAAAGGAGAGGGTCAGGTGTTGATGCGACTTTCTTTTGGCAGGGTCAGAGTTTTTCTCTGTGCGACTGTGACGGAGCTGGATTTGCATTGATGGATCTTCTTTCCATGTATCAGAGCCTGGGCGCATCACGCCCTTGTCATTAATCAAATCTCAGCCTCTGTCTGGAGCTGTCTGTCGGCTTCTCAGCGATCTGCCTCTCACTCTCTGCCTTTGTCTTGGCCGTGGCTGTGATCTTCCTCGTATCGCTGTGGCCGGCTCCTCACACAGGTGGCTTTCATTTCAGACTTTGAGTCAT
The DNA here is from genome assembly GCA_922788865.1 of Poeciliopsis turneri. Lineage (NCBI taxonomy): Eukaryota > Metazoa > Chordata > Actinopteri > Cyprinodontiformes > Poeciliidae > Poeciliopsis > Poeciliopsis turneri. The sequence goes on from CAKLNU010000326.1 coordinate 465,520, forward strand.
GCTCTGGTAACTGAGTGATAAGAAGGCAGATTTTTATTGAGGAAACAGCTTCAACATTGAGTTTGATTGGACATGTTTCCTCACATATTTGTCTACTCATTAAGTCAAGAAAGAAAATGTGTTTAATGAAAGATTAAAGAAAATGTTTTTTGGATTTTAGTTTTCAGTCACTGGTTTCAGGAATGCTTTCTAGTAAACAAGAAGCACCTAGTTTATTACTGGATTAGAATTTGTTGCAAAGTCTTCCATTATGTTCAATTTCTAATTAAACCATTTGAGTCATTTTCAGTCAGTGTTCTGGCCAGTGATGCTGAAAACTGGCTTTTATTGGTCACCAAAAAATTTTGTTGATGCGTTTATAGTTTTTTCTGATGGCAGAAAGTCATTCACTCTGTTTTATTTATGTTCCTACATTTAAAAATGCTTTATAATGTGTAAGAAGCATTTTCATAAATCAATGTTTTGCTTCAAAATTTGCCTAGTACCAACAGAATCCATGGTAAATTCTGTCTCATTTTTAAATTAAATTAAATTCATAAATTACATGCAGAATGTCCCATGTGCACAGGCACAGATACATGCATGTCCATCCATGTATCATCTTCTGACTGCGAGATCTGCAACACGTCTTCACTGTCTGTAGGGTCGTGACCTCTTGACCTTCAGTGACGCTGACTGCGGCTGTCTGGCCTGCAGCACTCAGCGCCACACTGTCTCAGTCTGTCCACACCTGTTCTACAATCCAGGACACAGTCTGGTCTGTGGGGGGCCTGACGACAAACGCAGCAACGGGGCAAAAGTGAAAGTCTGTTTTGGACGTGAAATTCATCGACACCCCCACCCCAAATCCTCATGCTCCACTCCTCTCTCAGCTCAAGCACCATTATGGCTTTTCAGACTGCTTCCTGTGCAGATGATTTTTTTTTCCTCATCTGCTCCCCTTCCTTCAACACAAAAGGTGGCTGCCCAGGCTCTGAGGGTGTAGCACTTTTGAAATGTGAAGGGTTTCAGGAGCTGCACCGGTACAGGCCGCTGTTGGTCGACCAGGAGAGGAGTGGTGGGGGCCTGGAGGGTTGGGGTGACTGGGGGGAATGAAGGACAGGTTTGTGTAATGGTCTTCTCTCTCCCTGCGAAGGTCATGCAGCATTGTTGGCTGCCGGAGGTCTAAAAGACAGACCAATGCAGGGCCACAAAGCAGAGCTTTGGCAGGACTAATGAAACTCAGAGCTACACGTTAATGATCTAAAAGACTGGACCAAAACACTCAGCGCTCCCTTTCCGCTCACATTCAGCCTCCTCTTGATCGCTCCTTCCAGATAATGACGAGGCTCTCCGCTGCTTTACCTTTATTGTTGCGTTTGATGTGGGCCTTGTTTTCTTTGTCTTCACGTCCCCCCTTCCTGCTTTTCATTGCTTTATGTTACGTGGCTGTCACTCATCTATTAAGGCAACAAATGGAACAAGGAAAACATTCAGAGAGCGTATTGTGCTGCGCCCGCTGGTTTGCTCTTTATTTCTTTTGAAAGCACTTGAACTTGGAATTTTTCTTGGGCTGCCAACAGTATACACTTTTTTTTGTTCTTACTGTTGTCACAGGATTACAAACATATTTGTCATATAATCCGCATGTCCATACAGCTGCAGTTTAATGTGTCTGTTTAGATTTAATTGTGTTTTTTTGTCTTTTTTTTTTTGCAACCTTACATTTACCACAACAAATATAGTAGACACAAGGCATTGTTCTCCACTTCTGTTTGTTTCCTCTGTTTTTTTTTCTCCTTCTGGTTTTGCACTGTTGCACTAACTGATCTGTTTTTAAAATATGGTTTTCTGCTAAATATTCTTTGTAGAGAGGGCAAAATAATAAAATTTTTAATATTCAGAGGGAGTATTTCATAGGTACATATTGTCATTTTATAGTGCAGTCTATTACATTCAGTTATAAAAATGTCTCAATTATCAAAAGTGACTTCAAGTGGATGTATCATGCTTGTAAATCCTTACTTTTCACATGAAAATCACTCTCTTGTGGTCTATATAAAGTAGAACTGCATTGCTTTGGTCTGAATTCATGGTTATTGTAGCTCCACAGACCTTTCCTTTACTCCACCCCTCTGAGACGTGTTTTTTTTTTTTTTTTTTTTTTTCTTTATCGCAAATGAAACAATTCACGTTCGTTTGACTGATGAGCTATACATTAATTCATAGTGACAGACACAACACGAGCTGTTTCTGACCGCTCTGATTTAGAACACGTCAGAATGCCCAGTTCTAACGTGGGTCAGAATACTGGTGATATCACCTGAATACCGGGTGCTGCTATCTTTGACAACTTATCGCTATCCCCCTAAAAAAAAATCCCCCTAAAAAAAAGTATTTTTTTTTGTCTTAGTTTATGTTTCAGTTTATTGCAAAGGGGATTGTAGAATTGTAGTTCATATAATTCACAGGGATAATTGCTCTAATTAGTATTCATTGCCTTTTTGAGTTATTTTTCACCACTGGCATTTTAAAATGAGTAGCTGTAGCTGATTGTACTGCAGTAGGTTTCTTTTATTTTTCTAATTTATATTTAAAATGTATTTATAAATTAAGTTGTACACCATGGATGTAAATATCTTCTCTTCCTTTTAAGCTGATATTCAGTTAAAATGGAACTGATATTCAGTTGTTAGGAAACAACTGAATATCACCGGGACGATCTGGTTCCAAACCAGATCACATTAACATGGACCAGGCCACCCTCATGTTTGACAATTTCCAAATAAATGAACCTAAGCTGTAGTACGACTCTTCTTTTAAAGATGCATTGTTTGACTAATGCGACTTAGAGTCTCCAAGATACAGTAACCTTTAAATTAAAGTATGTAGTTGTGCTGTAGTTGGTGTTAAATTAAAAGTGATTTTGCCTCTGTGTGATCACTGGCTGTTTTATGCCAGATATCAAGTGTTCCATGTTTCCTTCTGCCCAGTAAGGTGAAGGCTTGCTGAATGTCTGCAGTCAGACAGTAAAAGAGTGAAATAAACAGTAAGTGGTCTAGCAGCCTCACTCTGCTGCAGTGATGGAGCTGGTTAGGATCATTAGCCCTTTGACATGGCCTGATTAGGTTTGACTCCAGCTCTTCGGCATATGGGAGTTGAGATGTGATTCTCTGGATCATCTGTCTTTGTGATGTGTTTTCCCATATGTGCATGCATGTGGGTTGCACCAGTGTGCAGAGAGCCTGTTGATTGGCCTTGATTAAGAGACTGCCGGGCTTACAAGCAGAGTCTTTGTAATATGGCATCTTGAGCTGGTTATTTCCAGTCGTTCCACGGGAGGCCTTGAACCTGGGGTTGTGTGTTTGTGAGGGAGCAAGTGGGGAAAACAAATATCCCTGGATTGAGGCGAGGCAGAGGAAGGTGGGCAGATTTCAAAGAAGGTTTTCTGGTGGTGTGGTGAGGTGGTGTGGTTAGAAGAAATGTTAGATGACGTTTTAAATGTGAGTCTAAGTGATCAGATTTTACTATTAGCATCTGAAAAGGCAGCTGAACAGAAAACATACTCCAGGATGAATAATGGATTAAAGGTTTCCAGCATTCATTTGACTCTGTTTATTTGTTCCCTTTTCCTCTAAAACAAATCAAAACATTTCTCTGAGATCTTTGACTCTGCATTCTTTGTTTAGCAACTGTCCAGTTGGAATCATTTTGGCTAATTTTCTGCATGTGTCTTACAGCCAAGCTGAGCAACCAGGATTCATACAACAACTTCACCAACAACAACATGGGGAATCCTCGGCTCACGCCGCTGCCCAGCCTCACCGTGGTGCTTCCTCTGGCTCAGATCAAGCAGCCCATGACTCTGGGCACCATCACCAAGCGCACAGGGTAGGCACCACACACATGCACACGCACGCGCACACACACCTCGAAATACCCCACTGCAAGCAGGTCCAGAATTCACTATTGCCACACTTAAGTAAATTTCTTACAGGTAACACGTGCAGGTCTGCTTTGATGTTGTTATGGTTACTTAGGTGTTCAGTTTTTGTTCATGTCTTGTTTTATTTTACTGGGCATGGGCCTTCATTTTGGACACCCCTATGTTATCAAATTAAAATCAAAATAGTTTTTTTAGGTTATTGTCCCATTATTAAGCACTTTCCCTTAATGATGGGAAAGTTGTTTGTTGTTGAAAATATTAGTTTGAGTAATTTGCTCAAACCTGTCCTCTCCATCAAAAGTGTAACACTGAGTGTGTGTAGAACTTTCACAAAATTCGCTCATTTTATTCTGAATGACCACGACCCCGAACAACCCAGAGAACAAAACAAAGTGTTCAACCAGCAGCTTCATAGAAAGTCTGCCTTGCACCGGAAGATTCCTCAGAGCAAACATCTTTCACTTTTCACTGCTTTTACTCTGTATGTGAATATTGAAAAAAATATGTATTCATCGATTGATGCATACAACTAGCCAGCACTAATGCATTACTGGGTAATAAAACACTGACACCTTAAAAATTATTATCTCCAGGGCTTGATTTTAAAGCGTTTAATGGCTAAGTAACAGCCTCCTCTTGATGCACAGGCTGGCTATTCTAACGCAGAACTTCCATCCCAGCACCGGCCTGCAGGTGATGCTTCCCTCCCAGTAAAAACAGACTGCTTTGTCCACAGTCATCCTGCTCTACAGAGCCTGTCCTGCACATTCAGCTCATGATCATTGATTTGTTTCGTCTCTGGCTATCTCCCTTTTTGCATAGGTTAATGAAGCACAGCATACATGTGAAACTCATTCTGGGCTATTTAGAAGACAGACAAAACAAAACACAGACTGTAAGGAAATTGACCAATCCTTGAGATCATTCTGAGTAAAATTTGACTTGGATAACAAATGCTGTTGGTATGTTCTGACTAAAACTGGTTTGGATGGCTTTCTCTTTCTCTGCCGTTTGTTCATTCCTGGATCTTTGCCATACATTGAAATGATGTAGCTTTAAGAGCTTCTGCAAGTATAGGCCTTTGCTAAGTACATTTACATACAGTACAGGTGGCTCTACAAATATAGACAGATTTTAATATTTTTCATTTAAATGTCATTTTCATGCCCTGTTTGAATGGGAAATGCTATAATGATCCCAGCAGATGGTAGAGGATTTATTTTCCTGTGATATTTGATAAGTAAGCTTTGAGGATGAAAATAGAATCCTGATCCTGCGGTCACCATAAACAGCATTAGGGCTTTTTTCTAAATCATTAGGCCAGCCTGTACATTTATTTGCTATGTAAAAGTAATTATTGTCTTTGAGGTGCTGTGGTGTCTGCTTTGTATGTTTATGTGATCCTGATAGCCATGGTTTGTATTTGGTTTCCCGAGTTGTTTTAACGCCATACAAAGTGGGTAGGTTTCATTTAGGATGTTGAAAAAATGAAACAAATTTTCACCTGGATTTAAACCCAAAGTTTTACAGATTTATTGATGTATGTTTCCGATATTGTTAATTTTAAAATATTTTAAAGTCCATATCATGCTGTATTACATAGCTAAGACTGCAGACTTGTTTGTAAACCTTCTGGATTTTTTATTTGTTTATTGTTTTTTTTAAGTCAAATCAAAGTGTATTCATATTGCACCATTATAGCAATCTCAGCTGACCAAAGTCCTTCACAATATTTACAGCGTCACTAATTGATATAAGATAAAATAGAAAATAAAATTGCATTTGATAATAATATGATAAAAACTGAAAAACATTAATAGAAATAAAAAGCACTTTATTTCAAATTAGTTTCAGTTTCAGCAACTTCCTAAACACGGATCAATTATCACAACATTTTTTCTTATTTCAACTGGGGTCGACTGTCAGCGAAAATATTTATTTATTTATTGTTTTGACTGATTGGTTTGGTTTGTTGTTGTTGTTTGGTACCTATTGTCTCTTCGCTTCATTTAAATTTTCAACAAATGTAGGTAAAACAAGCTCTTTGTTGACATAAAAAATATTCCTAAATTTAGACCATTCTCAAGTAAATCAGAAATATTGTGGTTCAATATAATTTATACCAATGCATTGCTGTCTACTGATAAAGTAGGGGTGTGTTCCTATTATTCTAAGACTGACATGAATGTGTCTCAGTAATCAACACCTTTTCATTTTCTGCTTTTCTCCTTGATGCTACAAGAGCTCATATGCTCATTTTTTTTCACAGCAATTATTTTTACTGTATTTAATTTCCTCATAGAGCTGTTTGTCTCAGAGTAAATATTTGAAAACAATATGAACATCCTGAAAGGAAAGGTGTCACTTCTTTCTTTTCTCACTTTAGGTCATTTCTGAATGTCTGCCTTTCTGCTCCATTAAACATGTTTTCATTTTCTCATGTTTTCTTTCACACTGATCTGAAGATCAGGTTAATGTAGAGAAAAGAAGATGATCACATTTTTTATTATTTTCCAGAGTTGCTTTGACATTATCTCTGCCTATTCTATTTATGTATATGTTAAAGTCCACAAAATTGTAAAACATATAATTTGATATGATAGAAGAAGAAGGTTCATTCAGGAAACAAGAACTGAAGTAAGAGGTCACATGTGGCTCCTTTAGGTTTTACAAACTTTTGGACATCTTGATTGTGACTTTGACCAAAACGACACAGTCGATAAATGTTGTCATCTTTAAAATTAAAATGACTTTTTTACTACTATAACTCATTTTATCTAAATGTTCATCATGCTAAAGGACCTTATATAAATTGCTTTTCACAGTTGTATGCCTTTTGTATAAGACTCCCCTTAGCATAGATTTTTTTTTTAAGAAATCTATTTCAAGAGTCTTTTCTTAACTGGGCATGCTCCGATCAGGTTTTTTGCTGCCGATTCTGATTCTGATCACCCATTGGAGCCGATCACTGCCGATCACCTGGATTAGCTGTTAATTTTTTGCTTTATGTGTACATGCTACTATGTGATCTGGCAATAAAGTCACCTAACTATTTAACAGTAAGATTCTTAACAGCCTAAATTATACATGAGTCAAATAAATCTCATAACAGTGCCTATATTAAATAATGTCAAGTAAAAAAGGAAACATTCATTCAAAGTCAAACGCAGGTTGCATTGAAATAAGCAATCCCAAATCAACTTCCTGATAGCATGGCTAGCTGATTAATGCTGGCTCTGATTGGTTGTTTCTCACTGAGGAGAGAAATTCTGCAGAGCACAGCAGAGGAGATTGATTATTTTTCAGACATCACTAATAATACATAGACAACACTTATTGTGTACACAATAAATTTGTGGCTGACACAAGAATCATTTTTGCATGGTCCACATTGGTATTCTGTTTGTGTCTCACTTTACCTGTTTACAATGCTACTAGGTCTCTATGGAATCTCCTCCATATTCCACAACAGCAAAACCAATCAGATATCTGCTATAAAGCAGTGGTAATGCATCACCTACAGCAGGCATTGCTTTCTTATTCCTTTCCCTTGTCAGGTTTGAAAACATACTGCAGTGTTAGCCTAAATACTAGCCTAGGCTAAAAGTAGCATGTTTTCTCACTGTTTTGATACTCAGCATTCTTCAATGCAGTTCTGAGTTGGAGCACAGGACAAAAACATACAGAATGAAATGTTTGCTTCAAACCTCATAAACTGGAATGCCATAAGCTTCATCTGCTATTTATGCCCTTTGTCTCTAAGCTGAAAAATTAACAGGAGGAGGGATTGTTAGATCACTGTAAGTTATCTATGGTATAGTTTTGCAAGCCTTGTACAATGTACCCGAACCTTTACAAATTGGCTGAACAGAACTTTGTTGCTGGGACTGCGACTGACATAAAATCAGACATCACACCAACAGCTGTCTGACACGGGTCACCCCCCGATCTGATACGTGTGGGTGGGATCTACATCTTATTGTTTGAAGAATTTTCAAATTGATGATGGCTATGTTGAGAATATGATAGATCCTCTTTGTTTGTGTTCTATTCCTTCATGTATTTTCATCCTTCACCTCCCCTGGTCTTCCTGTTCATGAAACACCTCAGACAGCCGTGTTGGCTCGATGGGCCATTATTAAAGCCTGGTAGGCTGCCTCCCTAAAGGTTCATCCTTTCATTCAGTCCGAAGGAGACGTCAGCATTAATGCATCAGGACACGCAGCTGTGTGGCCTGCTCCTGTATGCACATGGCCAGGCCAACACACCGACACACACTCACTGTGAGTGAGGCAGCAGGTTCAGCCCCAAGAGTGGGGGGTGATATCATATGCTTTTACGCTATACTTGCACAGGAGTACCCAAGCACCATCTGTCTGTCTGTGCAGCCAAGCTCTGTTTCTTTTTCCCGCGCATGTGTGTGTGTGCGCGGTATGTGTGTGTGTGTATTTGTATGGGACACAGTGAGGCAGGGAAAGTAGCGTCCAGCAGCTGTATTTACACCTGTATGAGCAGATCCCTGTTGGCAGGGGAGCAGAGGAACACACCAGCTGCTTAACCTAAATTCCCTTCAACGTCGGCCATGTGTGCACTTCACTGTGCCGTGACACACAAACACCAACACACAATCTGTGGAAACCTTTGCCCTCTTTTTTGTGTGACCAGGCAGGTTGCAGGGATGTCTTAATAGACATTGGCGGTCCCAGAGACCACCAATGTACCGGAGATGGTGCTGTTTGTCCTCGGTTTCTGACATGAAAGAAACCCTCCACAAGTTCACACAGAGCGCGCTTGTCTTTTGATGTAGTTTTTGTGCTCACCCCGTGTCAGAGCAGGGAGGTAGAGTCGGATGTGGCTCAGCATCCGCCTGATAACCCCGCTGCAGACGAGGCCGTGTCAGGCAGCAGAGGAACGCAGCCAAGCATCTGCTAGTCCTCACAGTTCGCTTGAAGTTCCAAAGTCTGAGAGGTGTGTAGCTGCGACCCGGCCTCGTGTTTTCTGTTAGTTATTTCTAAAGCTTGAATCGCGGTTAGTTCAGTCTCAGAATAATGATCAGGAGTCTCTCCCGGTGAGAATAATATCAACAGGACGCTTGACAGACAACACAGTCCAATAATGCAAGATTTAACTTGTCAAAATGCCAGTCAGAGTCACATGTGGGATTTGCACACACAGTACAGCACACTTATCCCATCTACACACTGTCTGAATTTAACACAGACAAATGAAAATCTAAATGGAGAGATTGTCACACGCGAAGCAAAGCAGCACCATCGAGCAAATCCCTGCGATAACATTTTCAGACAAATGCATATCAAGTGCAGGCGGGGTGACGAGAAACATGGCAGCAAAAGAACAAATGAGACCCTGTGACCTGTCACAGATGTGCCCTCAGCTTACAATAATACGTGTTTAAGAGCCAGCACTGCGCTGATCCATTGTCTTCCACAGCCTGACTGAGGCCAGAGCTAAAAAGCAGCTTTAAGAAGGCCATGCCCACATGGCAGAAAAACATTTTCACAAATCACCTCACTTCCCTCAATGTTTTAATGGCTCATGTGCTGCTCTTAGGGCCATTGGGTTAGGAGTTAAATGTGTGAATGATTATTCTCTGAGAGTGGGGTCATTGCCCTCAGAGGTCAGAAACACACTCTCTTTCTCTCTTTCTTCTGCCTGCGGTCAGTAAATAGCTGTCTTAACACCAGTTACCAAATGGTGACCAGTTGGAGTCTTTTTCCACAAACCTGCTCCATCAGGGATGTACCATGGCATCAATGGGCCTTTTTTATCAACATTGAAGTGCTGAGCATCATCACTCATCAGCACTCACTCAAAATGATGGACACGTTTCCCAGAATGACTACATTTAAGGTTAAAAGTTCTGAGAAAATTAGCTCTTTTTTTATTTGAAAGAACTTACAGTTGGTTTAGAATCTTAAGCACACAAAAAATGTGTGCTTAAGAAATGGAATGTGTTTTGTATTTTTGTAAACTAAAAGTTAGAATTTGGTATTTTATGACCTGCTCATGCTGATTTCGAATTGATTCTAATGTATCTTTAAAAATTATGAGCAATAAAATACAAGTGCAGTGAAATCCCCCATCTTATGGAACAAAGGTGTTTTTATTTTCTGCAGTAGACAAAATCTTCTTCCCGCCGTCAGATCTCTTCCTCAATCTGTTCTTGGTCATGTCTCTCACATGGTCAATAAAAAATATTTTTAATTATATAGTTGTTACAGGTTTGTGCTTCCTCTGAGGGACAAATGTTCAATTGTTAATAGTAGAGAAAACCAGAAGCCTCTGTTTCTCTGCTAAAATGGCAACAACTAGTTACAGCCGTTCACAATGAGGATTTTTTTAAACACAGCAAACAGGAAGGCAACAAATGTTGAGCCATTTGAAATGGTACCACAAGCTTTCCACATCTCACAGTGCACAGACTTACATCTCAAGTCTTTTGTTGATTTCATGTGGAGCATTTTAGACAGACCTGTGTATAAATGGTGCTAGATAGATAAACTTACCTTTTTCAAGCCATCAATAGAAAATAGTGATGGCTTCAAATTTCAAATTACAGGAGAATTAATCAGAGACGCAGCTGAGAGGTCCATGATAGCTCGGGGGGAGTTGCAGAGATTCACCCCTCAGGTCTGAGAATCTGTTGACACGGCAACTATCAACTCCTCTTTAATTTGGATTTAACTGAAGAGTGGCTGGAAGAAAGTCATACTCAAAGACAAACATAGGAAGTTTGACTTTACACTTTATGACTTTGTTCCATCAGTTGCCATATATTTACTTTCCAGTGCATGTATTATTATATATATTTCTCAGGCTTTCTGGTTCATGTGGGGTCAATCTAAAGCCTGTTTGACCCATTTCCACATAGATGTCTTCCATCGGTGTCTCTCCATTTTCACTGTTGGAGACCCAAATAGGGGCTCGGTGGGGTCAGTAGTCTCAGCAGTAGAGTAGATAAACCAGTGGTCTCTGTTAAACCTACCACTGTGTTCATTTGTCAACTTGCGCTCCAGGAGTAAAACGTTCCACGGCCAAAAGTTGCTCTGCATCTCCCAGTGGAACATCTCCTTCCATATTCATGCACCAGGTCTAATTGGACACTGTGTGCTATCACTGGGAGGGCCCAGGCGGATGCGATGAGAGCGATAAAATAAAGAAGGGCTGCAGCGTGCTTTGGTTGGCTGGGGGATCCTTTTTTTTCAGGACTGGGGAGGGTGGCTCGCGGGGACAGAGTTCAGTCTCATTGGATCTTTATTGCTGTAGGGAAAGAGACTTATTTACTGTAAACTGTTTACGGAGCTCTGTCACTATCTCTGGCTACGCAGAATAAACACAGGAACACACTCCCACTCCTGATGTCTTGTAAACACCAGAAACACACTCACAGACTGACAAGACAGCAATGTACCCTGAAAAAGAAACACTCAACTCTGGATGACTCCTGGACACACAGACACACACACACACGCATGCACACACGTTGCATACTTGTTAACATATTCACAGTGGATACACATTTGCCCACACCCTATCTTCCAAAAGGCCATGCTCTGCCATAAATATACAGTTGCTCTAAAAAAAGATGGTGCTTGCAAACACACAGCTCCTTGTTTCAACAATGCATGAGTCCTGTTAGTTTTACTGGTGTCCCCAGTTGTTATACAAATTGAGTAAACTCTTCAGACTTGTTCTTTATCTGCAGTCCACATTTTTCCCATCTTTGCTGTATTTGCATGATACAATCCAACACGACTGTGAGAATGAATGTAATTCATAAAAATGAAAAACAAAGTGAGACAAATGAAAGGAAAAAAAATAAAGTGACAGATGTCAAAAGAAAGGTTGCTGCTCCACCTTCACCCCTCTAACTGTGGACATGTTCTGTCTGTAAAGTAAATCTCTCAGCGTTCACAGAGCAGCTCTAGCAGATGAATCCTCCAACCATCCTGCAGGTTTTCAGATCCATCTTGGTGCTCAGACATTCTGTTTCCTGCCTCATGTGCACTTAAACAGACATGTCAAAAAGTGTGTAATGTGAAAAGTGTGTTTGGTCAGGTGTGCTAGTTTAATAATGGGTTTTCCGTCTATCTCTGTGTCCCCACACCCTTCACTCTCCCACCACACCTCTCTCCCTCTCTCTCATGAAGACCTTACCTCTTTGGGGCGGGATGTTTTGCCATTAAAACTCCATGGTGAGTTTTGCTTTTCCCCTCGTTGACTCCATCAGCAGCATGCAGCAATACTCTCTACCAAACCTGCCTCCTTTGTTGTTTTTTTCTTTTGTTTGTTTGTTTTATGTGCCTTGTGGATTTTTGAAACTCATCCTCACATTTTTATTTTAATTACTCAAAGGGGAAAATCCCAAAGAGGCATATTTTTCCCTCTTCTTTTGCATTTTTGGTGTTGGCTTGCACACCTTTTGTATTGTATGACAAATAGTGGCACTAGATGGAGTTATACTGCCTGATAAGTGTATTCATTTCTGTTTAATGTCTAATATATCTTAAAAGGAGATGGTAACTGTTTCATTGACAGTAATTTCAGGGGACATTTTCAGGCCTTAGGGCCCTAGGGCTGGCTGCTGTGTGGCCCCTTATGCCACCCCCTAGAAAATGGCGTTGCTGGCTTCTCCTCTGTTTGCTGCCTTTGTGTAGACCCTCCACAGTGTTTTTCCAAGAATGACGCTTTTGTGTAAAACACATGTTGTTCAGATTTTGTTTGGTTTCATTTTTTTCCATTGGATGTGTGTTTGCACGCAGCAGTTCTGCCTTGTCATAATGTGGTGTGATTCTCAGTGTGTTGTGTGGCTCGATGGTTTATCGGAGATGTGTGCTTTTCGCTTGGAAAATTCCTCAACAGACAGCAACAAGTGAACCAAATGTTCTCGATTTGATTTTCATGTATTGTGTTTAGGCCAATCTTAATGCTACCATCCTGGTATCACGCTTATATTTACTCATTATAGGTATGAGCCATATGCTTTTCCTGGTGTATGTATTGACATTCATCTGTTCAGATTTGTTCTGATACAAATACAATGGATCCTTGCAAACCTCCAAAAAGTGTGATGTGGTTTGAATTGAGTAAACTCAATTGAGTATTAAAAGTGCCACTGATAAGATGTTGGAACTATGCACAAGTTGCTGGTATGAAGTTATATCATTCATATAGTTGATTTCTTTTTTTCATAACTTGGATACAATTTAAATCCAAATGTTTTAAAATGGTTTTAAATGCAGCTCTGTATTGCCTAGAACCCTGTTCACGCTACACTATTTTGGGATTGTCAGCCGATTTTCAAAACCTGAGAGACCACACAAAATTCTAGGTATCAGCGTCAGGCCCTGACTGAATGAATAGCTATATTGATAGAATATTTATGTCATGGTAATGACAAATAGCTCAAAAGTTACCGGGTGTATCCACTATGGTAGCAATTTCTCTCCAACTTCTATCCTTATCATTTCTGAGTGTACCTCTTGCATGAAATGTTGAATAAACATTTATGTTGTTTCTGCATATTATCTCCAATGTTCACTGGACTCAGGGTTGCGCCATGTCAGCTGTTTGGGATCTTGGAACCCTGAACGTTCTGATTGTCATAAGGGGAAAGTCGGGGCAAAAAATATGTAGTGTGAACTGGGCTCACATCACATCCTTTACAGTATGTGACGTAAAGAGGGTAACATCCAGTGAGCTACCTTTGTTAGCAAGTTGTTTGTTTTTCTTCATTATGAGCTTTTTCTGGAGAATGGTGTAATGAATTCCTAAGCGATGCATAGCGGCTGGGTTTTCTAATTACCCCAGTGAACACATAAACCTATTCTCTTTACCAAAAGATAAAAAATCTTCAACATGAATGGATGAAAGCAAGTACAGAGAACAAATGGCTTCCCACTCCATTTTCTGTACTCTGTAGCAATCTTTTCATGCAGGTTGTCTGTGCCAAAAAAGTTCCAAAAGTATTAAAATATGTTTAATAAAAAATCAGATCAACAATAACAATGAAAATACAGAAGGATTATTTGTTTGTAAACATGACAGATGAGAAAATAAGTTATGGTTCCAAACGGACATTAATGAATGAGATCCATTTTAATGATGCATAGGCGTTACATGCAGGTGACTGAATAAATGACGAAATCAAAAGAGTAGCAGGCTCAGCAGGAGGCAGTGTGAGGTGAGACACTGAACTAAATATAAAACCTCCAACATCTGCAGCAAGTAACAGGTGAAGAGATGTGACCTGTGCTGGTGGCGAGTTGTAAATTATATTATTGGCATACTTGTAAATAGTCTAAACAGTTATTCTTTCTTGCATTCTGCAGGCAACGTGCACAGTCCAGTGTGTTTTGACATCGATGGATGAAAACTCTGTACTCTACAAGATTATAACATAGAAATACTATATAGTCATCAGAAGTAGAAAAATCAAACTCAGCACTTGCTCATATATTTTAATATCTGACATTTATTTAAAACATTAAAGTAAAACATATTCTTACTGATGCTAAAGTAATAAAGCCTACAAACAATCAGTTATGTTATCTGTGATTTATTTATTACTTTGATTTAGCACTAATACAAAATAGTTATTTGCTCATCACAGATGAAAGACATTCTGCATGGTCTATGTCTCTAGGCTTCTAAAAAAAGTGTCAAACATGCCATTTTAATGGTGTATGAAATATTCATTCAATGAACCACTTTGAAAGTGTATCATTTCAGACAACTGTCTACCACTAATTGGTAAGATATTAGCTGCTATGGATTCCTCCATAGAACCCTACTTGAAAATGTCCCCACTATTCCTTTGATTTAGTGCAGCATTTATCATCAGATATAATTTGTGAAATGATATTTTTACATAGTGTTACATAGTGCCTATTGGTGAATAGTTTTAGTTTCTAAACATCATTGTGGATGATTTAAAATGTAAATAAATCACTCCTTATCAACATAACCATCATCTTTTAATGATATTCATCTAAAGCATCACCTTATGTAATATTCAGAGTTCCTATCAAGTTATTATTGTACCAATAAATAAAAATGAAATGAAAACAACTAAATATGATTAAAGTAAAAGATGATGGGGATATGGAGCAATGAGTGAGCTCTACCGGTTTTGAGAGTTATTTTAAAAGCACAGGAACGTCATTCTTTTTTTTTTCTTTCTTTGGGATGAGCTGAAGCTAAGTCTCTTGTCAACACTGCCTCGTGAAATCAGATGCTTACAAGCTTTTAAAGGAAGCCCCATTATGACAGAGTCACTTATGGAGAGATGATTGAGTGGTTCAGTGAAGTGAACTTTTCCCTTCCCGGCTCCCTGCTCTCCTGCTCCTCCCTGCTGACTCCATTCACTTTAGAAAATGAGTAGCATGTGGTGCCTTCTCCAAGTCTTGGGTTTCTCCTTTTGTTGTGGCCAGTCACTCATACTTTTTAATTGAAATTTTTTTTCCTTTCTGCCTTCATTCAGCATCTAGCTAGTCTGGACCCTCGGACCATATAGATTTTCAAAGCTACACATCCTTAGCAGTTTGAGTCCCTTTGCTCAGAATAACTACTTTTGGATCAAATTAGAAAAAATGGAAAAAAATATTGTTTTCTGAATAGCCTGAATGAACCGTAGCAGTGCATTGTCCATTTTTTAGGCTTTTTGTCAGGCACTCTGGATTTTAGACCCCAAAACAGATGAAAGAAAAAAATAAAAGTATCCTTAAACTTTGAATGGCTGTTTTCCAATTTTCTCCTCTGCGTTTCCTAAGCAGTTGTCAATAGTGCAATATGCTCAACAGAGTCTCAAGGCTCCTTTTTTTTTTTTTTTTTCAAGCATAAAAAATTAATTTGTTCGGATGTGTCCCCACATGACTGCTCGCATTCTCTTCTTTTTTTCCTTTCTTTGTGCAGTCTCCTTTGCTGATAACTATTAAACAAGCCATACAGCTCCTTTAAAACTGGCTGACTAACTAAGTAAGCTGTGTTATAATTGTTTACTGTGACGACCCTGAAAATAAATGAAGGCTGCCACTGGACATGCAGTCGTGCACCCCCCCGCTCCTCCTGAGCGGCGCCTCATGTTAGCTCCGGACATAGTAATGCGAAGGGACTTTGATGGTTGATGTCGCAGATTGAATTATGCCCCTGAGGAAAAGCTATTAGCTTAGTCAAGAGGCCTCATTTGTGAAATTAAAAGTGGAAACGACATGTGAGTAGTCTTTTCAGTGAATTAAAGTTGCAAAAAAAAAAAATGATTTGCCTCCCCTCTAAAGTCCATGTTACAAAAAGGAGAAGGACGGACAGAAAGATTAGCCATTTGTTTAGAAACATCTGGTTCCCTCCGCACCCAGTTCCCTTGCAGTATATATTTATGTTCCTAATTTGCCGATATTGAGTTACATTTTTTTGTAACTTTGAGCTGTTGGTTTACCCATTACCGCACCAGTGGCGTACTTCATAAACCGTATGTTCCATACGGAGAGGAGAATGAAGCCCTGGAGCTGCACTTTTTAGTCACAAGGGCAGAAACCTCAACACGTTCAAGCCACTTCCAGTGAGATCAAGAGCAAACGTATGATTTAAAATGCAGATGAATGCATTTTAGTGGCCACTCTACCCAGATGAGAAAGGAACCAAGCTGTGATCTTTACTCCTGTTGGCAGGCTTGGTGCTAGCTGAGGGCTCTTCAAAGAGGCTATGAAACCACAGTAGGGAGCCAGTGTTATAGCCTGCCGTTGGAGACTTCTAAGTATATACATTGTGTGATTATTTATGTAT
Organism: Poeciliopsis turneri; assembly: GCA_922788865.1. Classification (NCBI taxonomy): domain Eukaryota; kingdom Metazoa; phylum Chordata; class Actinopteri; order Cyprinodontiformes; family Poeciliidae; genus Poeciliopsis; species Poeciliopsis turneri. The sequence goes on from CAKLNU010000326.1 coordinate 482,246, forward strand.
ATACACATTAGATGTGGTTGCAATATTGGTCGGTATATCATGAATTGCTCCAAACACTAAGCTCTAGTACGCCATACATGTTTTGTATTTATTTGGCTTTCATAGTCAATCGTTTCTCAAACTGCTTAAGAGGATCTAACTTTAATTTCTAAGTTTACATTGTGAGCATTTACATCTTCTAATTATTTCAAAAATATCATCCAGTCCAAATTCTAAGTCCATATGTGGAATATTCCCCAGTTTCTGACCTCTTGAGCCTTGAACCCGACATGAGCTGATTTGTGTACCATGGGTTATAGAAACCAGCGAACCGCACAGCCTTTGAGAGTCTAACATATTTTCCAGAAATAAAAGAAATGGAACAGCTGGTTTTTAGAAAATGAACTCTGCCAAAAAAATAACTTGGTCCCAAAGTCATGAACATGATGTTTAGTTACCCTGTTTGAGGAGATTCCTGGTTTTCTTATGCTGATTGCCAATTGTACATACGTCTACCTATTTCCATTGTAATGTACTGTGATTCTCAAATTTTTAAGGTGTTTAAACATATGCCACACATTGAATATTTTTAGTTTTCCTCATACTTCCTTTCAGATTTTCTGCTGTATGAATGTTTAAATATTGGCCTGAATCAATTAAGCAATACTGAGAAAATAAAGCATGTATTTAGAGGTAAAAAAAAAAAAAAGCCCCTAAAACTTTAGTATTTTATGGCCGGTTTACTAAATGTTTTGTCCTCTGGAATCTTTGAAGCAAAACTGGACCTGTGGAAGAGCCTGAAGGAGAGGACATGAACAAACTAAAGTCAGCCAGAGCAATATCCTGAGTTCAACTTCCTCTCTTTCCCTCTCTTCCTGTTATAGACAAGGCTTACTATGTATATGAGGTTATTCATCCTTCTTCTCTTGGCCCAGCACTAATAAATGAAAGCCTAGATCTTGTACCGTGGTCTTTCCTGGGACTACCATCACTACTTCATTTTTCCAGATCCCTCTTTCATACAGCAGGCAAACAAAGGCATCAACTTCCCTTTGTATCCAGGGACTAATTTATGAGGTGCTGACAGTCTGTAGGGAGGTAGCAGAAAGAGACTTTTACCAGCAACTGCTCTTTCAGCGTCCTGAATTGTGAAAGTCCCTTCAACGATTAGACACACTTTCTCCACCTCCAGGGTTTATTGTTCACCTTAAGGTTTCATTCCATCTTTTATTAAGTTCGAATGTTTGTTTACCCGAACCTCACTTCAGAACAAAGGCAACAGCTGTTTGGTCATTGTTGGAGCACTGTGCAGATACTGAACACACTTAATGTAGTTGAGTACATGAACAAAATAAATAAATTAATTAATAAATAATAATTGTCCCAGAATATTTGATGTTGTGGAGTGATGTACCCAAATGTAAAAAAATAATAATAATTTTTTTCAGTATATATAGTGGCTTTATTGTGTATTTTTCAGGCAACACAACAGCATAGCAAGCAGCACAACATTTGAGAAATGGAGAGAAAAAAGAGAGAGCAAGGGAGCCGTCGCCTCACTTTTTTTCCCTTTAACTGCTCAGTTCTCGCCCTGAGTGTAACAGCTCTGCTCACTGTAGAACTTTGTTCTGATTGGGATGACAGCCTTGTGGCCAATCACGTCTGAGGATATGGGATCCCACACAGGGAAGGGGTGCTATGTGAGGCAGAAGCTCACCTGGAGACTGCATCTTCAAGAAAGAGCTTTGTGGAAATGGTGATTAGTGACTTTGTGACAGGAAGCTTTTAGGCACCCCTGAATGTGTGTCATTGGAAATTCAAGGATTGCTCAACCATACATGAATGAACCAAAGTAACAGTCCAGGTGGGTTTTTGTTAAGGGACTAACGTAACATTATATAAAGCTCAAAAAGTTGATTTTACCTAATTCAACTTTCAAATTCAGGAAGTTTTACCCTACACAGGACTCTACCTTCAATACAACAATGCTTGATGGAGAACCAACACTAATCTGCAGGAAAGCATCAGAAGCACATTGAAATAGTACCTGCTTCCTGCAGTAAATGGGTACTGAAAACCAGAAATAACTATCCTCTTTTTGCCTCCATCTTTGTTTAACTTTTAATAATTTATTTTAAAAAATTAACAATTTGTTTATATTTGAAGTTAGTTTTTGCAACTACCTACACCAAAAGAAGATAAAGATCTTCAGCTAGATTTATTATATGCATGCGGTATAGTTGTTGTCAACTACATGTTTTCAATTATTTTTGTAAGTATAAAAAATAATTGTATTTTGTATACTTGAGTGACTTGTAAGTCACTCAAGGACTTACAAGAACTTATTTTCATTATAGTGTTCTATTCAAAGGTCAGAGTTCAGCAGAGCTGAGGAAGAGTGTAACACCAGATAGTCCACTTCTAGACTGATCAGCAGCAAACACTTTTCACTGTTCGGGTTTGTTCTAGGTAATGTTCACAGTAATACTAGATCTTGCTACTGTTGTTTGATTGCAACCATATGGGCGTCATGTTGAAAGTCCACTTGCTATGAAGCAATCCTGACATGCTAAATAATCCTTTAGCTTCCTAATAAATTTGTCCCAAAGTAAAACAGACCATGCAGCTCAGACATGTTTGTGAGTTTCAGTGATAACCAGAGCGTTTGTAGGTCTTGTAAGTACAGATCTTACCTTAAAGTTAAGGTAAGATCTGTAGGCTAAGCTAAATGGCTTTACAGCATCTTGTGAAAGTAGATTTTGTCATTTTACAAGTAGCCTTCAAAGCTTTTTGTAAGGAATTATTTTTTGATAGAACACAAAGTACTGCAGGACTGCCAGGCGTTTTTTCATTGTTCATTTTGCATGCAATCTTCTTCATTTTACTATTCTACCCTCAAATAAAACCCAACACAATAAATTCCCTCAAAAGTCACAGAATTAGTTCACCTGTTTGTCTTTTTTTTTTTTTTTTGGAATCAACCTTTCTCTTTTTTTTAGAGAACAAAGAGCGTCATTGAGGAAGCAAGAAAAACAGCAGACAGGACAAGGAAAAAGATGTGGAGAAGTTTAATATCATAGAACTTTGTTCAATCCATGTTCAGAAAACAAAAATGACATGGAAAAAAAGTATTGCTCTCCCTACCCAGTCTGACAGTTATGTGATATCTACAGGTAAACTATAGTTTTTTTTTCATATCATTTTTGTATAGTATACCTGTAGACATCCCATAACTGTCAGACTGGGTAGTGAGAGCAATAAACTTATAAATAGGTAGGAACAGATAAACACAAGGAGGTGCTAGAGCACCTGACAATTTTCCTCTGGACAAGAAAAGCACTTCTGAGATCTTGTTTTCTTTTGGGGGGGTTTTTCCCCCAAGACCGCATATGATTTGAAGGTATATATACATGATGCCTGTGTGGAAAAAAATCTCACACTACTAAGGCAGCCAGCAGTTCCATGTACCGCACAGCTGTCCTTTTTATCCACTTGAGCTCCTGCCCCTAACATGCCACTGGTTAGGAACCAGGGTAAGTTGGTTGCAGAGATCTCCAACTAAAGTGGGAGAACCAGTTTGTTGTCTGCTGTTGGACTTGGAAATAGATGCTTACATATTCTTCATCTTATCTATCTGAGCAGGAGCTGTTCTCTAAAGAAAAATGCCTACATGTTGAAAGATGGTAGAAGCAGAAAATCTTCTCAGGTTTTTTTTGGGGGGGGGGGCGGCGGGGTTTCTCTTCTGCGGTTTTGCTAAAAATGAAAGAGAGTTATTTTGCTCCATGCAAAATAACTGTCTTTTCTTTCGTATTTTTTATTTATTTATTTATTTTACATTTTTAATATTTTATTTCCACTTATATTAACCTACAGTCATAAAGTAGTCATCCTAAAATGTGTCTTATTTAATAGAGACTTTTCAAATTTCCCCTCCTCCTTCCTTTGCATGGTAAACTATTATTACTGTGACTCTGCACCTCCCACATACTTGCCAACATGCTTTATTTATTTATTTTTAAATCCCTCTTTTGGTATTACAGGCTGTCCTTTATATTTTTCCTGTATTTCATGTAATCTTGGGATAAATGCAGATTGTCATTAGGCTGTGGATTATTCCATCCCTTCGCCATGCTATACTTTTAAAGTTTTGGGTATGACATGAGGCCGCAGGATGTTTCATCTGATTAGGATATGGAATCCACTTTGACAATCAATGATTTTACACCACAGGTGTCAAACTCCAGTCCTCATGGGCCACTGTCCTGCAGTGTTTAGATGTGCCGCATATAAAAAAACACTGGATTGAAATGGCTTCTTATTGTGTAGATCAGTTCTCCAGAGTCTTGCTAATGACCTAATTATTCTATTCAGGTGTGGTGCAGCAGAGGCACATCTAAAAGTTGCAGGACACTGGCCCTCGAGGACACCAATGATTTACACTATTTTTTGGTACTCAATCAAAAGTCTACTGTAAGGAACCATGGTTACTGGAGTCCAGAAAATTATAAGATATTTTTGTTTGATTTGTGATCATAATCCATTCCATTTTAAAGGAGTCAAAGGGTCCAACTTGGGATCCCAATAAAAACAGAGTGTAATGCAACAGTTCAGATAATATTGTTCAGTTGAAATTAACTCCATTTGACATTTTAGCCTTTTGGAAACAAACTACTTTACTGCAATAAAAAAATAACAGTAGCATTTTGGTAAAGAAGTTGTATTTCCCTTACCCTGGCTAAACTTTTCAATTCTTTCTTCCTCTTGAAGCAAAGCTAAACCACCCCCCCAGATCTCTCCGAGCAAGTCCAGTGGAGGAGAGTTCTGCGTTGCTGCCATCTTTGCCTCGTCCCGCTCCTGGTTTCTCACAAATCCAAACATAAAGAGAGAGAAAGGTACGAATTGAGTCAAACCCAGGATGCACAGAAGTTTTAGCCTCCATAGACACTTTTTAAACTACTTTTAAAAAGTAGTTTAGTGCACTTCTTGGTAATTAAGACCCATTAGAATGTATGTAAGGTTGAATTAAAATTATGATTTGCAAAGTGCCTTGAGACGACATTTATTGGGAATTGGCACTCTAGAAATTGACCAGAACGTTTCACAGGCCTGTTGTGTGTTATTCATGACTTTGCTTGACAACATTGTCACAGATCAGTCCCGGCAGTCGGTTGTGGACTCACTGTACATAATCAGTTGCTATGGTAATGTGGTGGAGCATGTCCTGGAGCCTCGGCCAATTAGCACTGCACAAAAGATTAGCGACGAGACTCCGCTGGAGCTGAGCACATCTCCCAGAGCATGCTGGACCTTAGCCAGGTAACAGCTTATTTTCCACTTTCTCTTCCAAAATGTGTTAGAATCTTGTTTCTATGGATTCATGTTGGATTATGGCACTTCTCATGTAGGACTCCGCAGTGGAACGAGTTGCAGCCACCTTTCAGCTCCAACCACCCGTTGGTGCTGGCCTCGAATCTGGTTCAGTACTACCAGTATCTTCTCGCTGGTGGGTTTCACAGTTGTTCTCTTTACATCAACATCGGTATTTGACTTAGCTAACTGTCTGGTTTGCATGTTTTGTTTTGGTTTGATGCATCTAACCTTTAATATGTGTTGTTGAAAACCAGTATCCAGTGTGTTCTCAATGCCACGTGCTGAGGAGAAACCGTTGTAGTCAGACCCTAGTTAGTCAGATGGAAGATCAATCAACCATGAATATATCCTGTGCCAATTCCTTCATAATGCCACATTCGAACCAATTAGCTGACACCCTAAATTCCCTCATATTCGGTAACAAGTGCTCAGCAGTGAGGTCTGTGGTTTGCTGTCTTAGAGGTCATGTAGCACGGATGGCCACCCATAGATTCAATCCACCCCCACAGGAATAGGATGGCGTTTTGAGCTCACTCCATAATTATAAGCATTCAAAATGTTTAATTAGTTTTAGTAGGTTCCCCAGGCCAAGTTGTAGCTGTACACAAATCTTTGGACTCATACCCATTGAGTACTGCAGTGCTTCAGGTCTTACTGGTAGGATATTTTGTCAAATTAGTGGGAATGGTCTCTCGTAGTGTCAGAGCAATGAGAACGCGATGGAGTGACGGGCTCGGGCGTCAGCTTTTTCCACCATTCTGTGCCAGCATGAGTATTGAAACTGGCTGCATAATGAGCAAGATTCATTGCATTAACATTTACATCCAATTAACAATAGCCGGATAAAACCACTGTGGTTCTTTACTCCCATGGTCAACCAAGTGTGAAGCAATGTGAGGTCAAGATGTTATAAACATAATTGTTCAACCCCCCTACGCATTTCCTGCTCTCTTGCCATTTACCCTTTGGGTCTGCATCCTATACACCACCAACAACCGAGTTTCTCTTGGACTGCCACCTTCCATTTCTGCGCTTTGCACCCAGAAAGAGACTCTCAGCATCCTGTTTCTCAGCATGTGTCCCCTTGCCAGCTCTCTCCTCTGCTGCTCCCTCCAGGGCTTGGCAGCCTAGCTGAGAAGTGATCCAGGAGAAAGAGTCAATTTGACCTTAGGAGGAATTACAGCAGCACCATAAGTTGCTTGTCCGAGTGCCTCTTGCTGAGCATACGGATTAGTACTTTGAAAAGAAACCGAAAAGACACTGTTCTAACTCGCAGAACAAAAAGCTATCTTGACAGGCCATAGTCTCCAGTCTCATGGCTCTATATTGGATGACCCAGCCTGATTAAAAATGCAGCTTGCAAGAAAAAGGAATAGGAAGGAAGGAGGAGAGGAAGGCCCAGGGTCAGACCAGACCGGAGCCTGGAGGACGGGAAGATAAAAGACACCAGTGGCGCCACTTCATGGTCACTATCTCCACCTGTCCATCTGTAGCAGCTACTGGCAGCACTCAGCCCTGCAGAGGATGGCAAGGCACAGCAAATCTTTGAAGAGATAAGGAAACAAGAGAGACACACTGTACACTCAAAAGGAGATGAGATCCAGCACTACAACCTGGCAGGCTTGGGGCAGCATTTTAGTGCTCCAGGTAGTTTCTACTGTTTGTTTGTGAGATTCATGTATGCAATTAAAAACTGCCTTTATGGCAGATAAAAAAAAATGTTTTTGAACTTCAGGTGTCATAACTGAAAATTAGGAAATTCTGAATAAGTCATCCTTTGTCCAAGAATGTCCTTTTTTTCAGACAAACTTTCCTCTAAATATTATTTTCGCTCATGAATATTTATCCATCAGTCCACAGCATGTGTTCAGACACCTCTTCCCCTCATGACAAACTTTGCTCCAGAGCAAACAAACTAGTGAATAATTTACCACCTGAGTTTCTGCCTGGCTCCTATGATGGTGGCAGAAACAGAGGTTATGCTTTCTGGCCACAGGCTTACTTCTCTCTGTCATTTAATGTGCTAATTGTGGAGACTGGCTGACTGGCTGGCTTGCTTGCCAGCTCTCTTAGGACTTTGAGGCCCATGACAGCACAGCCACATTTGCCTTGTCAATAGATCTAATTGCTCTGAGAAAGGGGCCGGAGTGAAGGCTTTGGAGCATCAGGCGTTTGGTAAAGAGAGACCCTGGCGCCATGACTGGGTCAGTAATCAAAGAGAGACAGAGAAAGGATGGAGTAAGTGCAGTGCTTGGCTGAATGAAGTAACTGTCAGTCAAATACACCTTGAATGATACATAATGACTAAGCTATTCCACTCTGTCACCATGCCAGCACCTGTCTGCCATAAGACTTCTCAAACGAGGAAAGTGAGAAGCAGGACAGGTGGAGCAGTTGAGTGAGCCAAGCCAGACATGTCTGGCAAACAAGTACAGTAAAGATTTGAAGATTGCTCATGAAAGATAGAAAGTGGAGAAATGGAGAGAGCAGGTAACCGAGACAAGACAGCTCACCTCTGTTCGCTATGCAGCCAGCTCTGCAGATCTATCAGGTTGTTAGCTCCTTATCTATCCCTGGAGATCACCCTGTCCGGCCCCGGGCCCCCAGCCCCCTGGCCCCAGCAGGTTGGGCTACATCAATATCTAGGCAGCCTTTGTTCTTGTTCTGACTCCCTGCTTCACTGCTCCGGTTAACAGGCCACTGGCTACCAGCTTTCAGCCCAGCAAAACACCACTTACTGCACAGTCAATAAAGAGTGTGTCAGAGACATCTCTGTCCCTCGACAGTAGACTGGAGCTCACATCATGCTTTATGTGAGTATAGACATAATCTCAGCATCAAACGACAGGTTTCTACATCACAATGTTCCCATCAGGAGATGGTTAGGAGTTGTAGAAAATCCACTTCAAGCTCAGCTGAGTTTAAACTGTCAGAAGCATTAAGGCATTTTCAGATTATTTAGTATTTGTTTTTCTAGTTTACTTTTAAATTGTAGCTTTATTTAGTCTTCTGACAGTGAAAAACAAGCATCTGATTGTTGGTTTTGCTGCGGCATTAAGAGTAGACGAATAACACAGCCTAGACCAGTGGTGGCTTGTTTATTGATTCAATTGTGCATTGTTTTGGATTTTGTCCTCTGACTCTTTTTTAATCATGTTAAGTGCAACGATTTGTGAAAATGTGAAGAATCGTTTTAGTTTTTATCATAAGTTGATTCAAAATTGTATAAAAAAACTGAATAGTACAGTTAGAGGCGGGCGATGTGGACTTAAAATTTGATCACGACATTGTGCTGTATAATTATAATAATAAAATTGGAAATAAAATATATATTCCTTCTTTTTTAGATGACTGGATGACTGACTCCCATTTGATTTCCAAAACAACTTTTATTGTTTATTTTGTTTTCTATTGAGATGCATAGCACACCTCAGTGCAATATGATGGTGAGCAGTGGTGCACACCGCACCAACCAACAGCATCTAGTAGCTGTAACATCTAAAATTAAATAATTACATCTGGATTTCTTTGGGCTTAAACATTAAACATGTGTTTGACATTATATATATATATAACATTTTTAGCATGTGTTGTAAACAACTGAAGACAGGGAGTTGCTGCATGCTGAGATACACTTCACTGTTGACAAACCGTACCAACCCACCTACTTGAAACCCGATCCAGCCAGTCCACCAAATGCTTCAGAGCATCAATAATTAATTTGGGAACAGCTATTGGCCTCAGGGGTCACAGAGCAAAGGGAAAGATAGGGATGGAGAAAGTCAGAGAGCCCAATTATGAGGATGGAGGTTATCAGGAAATGCTGATTTTGTTTAATAAGTAACAATGTGAAAGCTTAGTTCTTTCTCGTTTTTTTTTTTGTTTGTTTTTTTTAAATCAGCTAGCCTTCTCTGCCACTTTTTCCACTCCACAGGAGAGGATGCTTGCCCATCCTCTCATGGACTGAATACCTATCTCAATATAGAAGTGCATTTGTAAGATTTTCCATTCAAATCAATATAAAAATAAATTGAATTGAAGCAAACTTTCCATTACAATCATTCTGGTTTTAATTGCTGAGGATTTTCAGTCTCTTTGCCCTTGTCCTTTTTTCTGTCTGCACTTGCTGTAGCTATAGAAAACATATTTAATGGGAACTATGGTCTATAAACAAATATAAAACTATTTTCACTAATCAGCATTGTTTTTTGCTAAGCTTAGCATTGATGCTGATTTTTAGCATCAGAACGCTGGGCAAACCGACGGGCACACTTTGGCAGGTTAAATTTCTTCAGGAATTTTCTAGTTTTCCTTACATTGTCGCTACGTGCATGCTCAGTAGGAGGGAGACAGGGAATACAGGGTTCTGTCTACTCTCAATACTCCATGGAAAGTGAATACTGCAAGTCAATAACTTGATGCTATCTGCTGTGTTTTCTCACATTATTTTTTTAATTAATTTTAAAAAAGAAACTAAAATAAAGATGTACTATTCTACATTATTGTAGAGTGTATGTACTTCACTTGGAGTCAGTCTGTGATTAAATTAACTTTTTCACTGTAAAGTGGCTTGAGACATGTTGTGACGAGTTGCTAGGTAATTAAACTCAGTTGAATTGAAGAGCGAGGACTGACAGACTGTTATGAATGGTGATTAATGATCAGATGATTTGATTACTGACTCCTATTGATATTATTAATTGTTAGGTTTGTTTTTGTGTTTCTTAAAAGAACCAATAGAAAGTAAATAATAAGTATACTAGTGTTACAGTATGACCAATAAGGCACAAGGACAAAGGGATATATAAAAAATTATTTTCTATTTATTTTTCAAAAAAATCTTAAGAAAAACAAATCTACAAAATGTAGCAAAATGGACCCAAAATAAATCATCAACTAAGTCATACATAACTCGGAATAACAAACCAAAACTCACCTCACACACAGCGGAATTTATACACAAAGGCTAACCTACACAAATGAGGAGGGGTGGGGAGAGAAGATAAAGACAAACAATGCATAAACATAAATAACTAATTCAAACCAAAACATTTTGACTACAACACAAGTGTAAAATCAAAACACAATAACTCCAAAAATGTGTTAGCAGTATGCTATTAGTACAGGGAGGCAGATTCTTCAACATCAAGTCCCCTGCTTCCAGCAGCCTGATGGATTGTTCCACTTCCTGGTTTGCCTTTCAACCAGTCGTCTCCCCCAGAAGTCCTTCAAACTCAGCAAAACAAAATAGTTACCGATCCAAATGAGCTAAAGGTGTTTACTAAATGTGTGCACCCATAATAGTAAACAACCTAATGCAATAATCACCACAAAAAGAGTGAAATTATAAACATATTGTGTGAAAATTTCCAAATATATTATGTGAAAACATTTAAATAAATACTAACACATGGGAAAAGATGGAGGAACCTCCACAGCTAATCATTCCCACATGTTTTATAACAGCTCTGGGACATATATTGATCTACTTTGTCTGTGTAACTTTTCTTCTTGTTTTGATTGTCTTTTCTATCCATGAACACTTTTCACATTTTATAGATGTTACATAATACTGCCACTTGAAAAAATCATCATATTACAGTATCAGTCTCTCATCAAAAACATACTTGGAAACTTCCGCCGCACAGAGCACCCATCCCCTATGAGTTCCCCAATCAGCTCCTTCAGACTAGCAGCAGCAGCAATTAGCAAACTTCTGGTGGAACTGCGAGTTTCCTGCGTTTATTATAGGAGCTACGTCTGGTAAAAAATATTGTCAAAGGCTTAATGGGGGATCATTGTTATGATGACGTGCTGAAGGCGGAGTGTCGGAAAGATCAGGAGAGATGTAGGTCCATTTGCAAAGAGTTCAACTGCAGTTACATTTCTTTTAATTCATGTGTGACTTATCCAGCATTTTTATAACAACTGAAGATGGTTACTTGATTGTGCTGTAAAATAGCATTATATGCCTGAAATTCACATTGTACTTCCCCTTTCAGGTCTTTAGTCAACCCATTTCATTTCCTAGAGTAGTATTTCTGGATTTGTTCTTGCCATCACGTTAGACGAGTCTTTTATCTCTTTCTTTGTCTGTAAAAGGATCAAGCAGCACCACTTTCACTGTTGAGTAGCTACACAGTTCTTTTTTCAATTATTCACACAGCGAATGAGGCCAGACCTTCTAATTCCATCGGGACATGTGTGAGTGTGTTGGGGTGATGTGTGAATCAGCGACGATGTGACATTCACTGCAGAGGTGTCAAACACCGTACTGCCTCCATTAAGGGTGTGTGTGACCACCTGGCACATGTGTGAGGGGAAAGACAGGGGTGCCTCCTGTGCTCCAGATGTGGACTTGACAAGTTTATTAGCCATTCTTGTGTTAAACAAACCCCATCCCTGTGGTGGGAGATGGAGAGACGACTGACTCCACACATTAGAGCTCATTCTCCACGCCTGCTTATTCAAGCCTGCAGGAGCCCCATCTGTCTCTGGCTCTCTCTGTCACTCTCTCGGCTTCGCCTTTTCACACTTTACTGTACATTTGCCTTTTTACACACACAGTCATATGCCTGTTGGAGATGAAAACAAACAAAGAATTGTACTTTTTCCTTTCCTTTGACTCACAGTCCAAACATTAGCTCTCATGCAGTCAGCCATGTGATTTCAATGGTAGTTTATCTAAGAAACTCGTCAGTCTTAGGTGTATGTACTGGCTCTATGTAATCAAGCTCTAATAACGCTGTAAGCTTATAACTTGCTTGACAGCCTTTTCCTTCTAACGCTGTTAAGTGTACAGTAAATAAAATGGTTTGTTATACATTTCTTTTTTTAATCTAAAATCTACTTCAAGTATTTTTTATTTTTTTTATTTTATTGATTATGTTGAATTTAAAGAATAATTGTTTTTGGAGTGTTATCTTGTTTTGAATATAATATACTTTATTAGGTGACAAGCTGCTTCTTTAAGGTGTTAAATAAAGGAGTAGCTTTATTTAAAAAAAAGTTCAGATTACATAATTACATAAAGTACACAGTAAGCCCAACAGAATAAACTTTCATAGAGGCAAATAAGGTGATGAACAAAGACATCTGGAATGACGTACTCATTGTTTATTTAATACAAACAATGAGTGATATAAAATGTATATAAAAAAAGACTTATATAAATCTGATGTTCTAATTGAAATGTAAATTAATTCATTAAAGTCAATAAAATAACAAGCATTCATATGGAAATATGTCATTCTATAAATAAATCTGTAAATGAGTCCAGAGAAATGTGACTTTTATTACATGCATTAAAATGTTTCTCATGCAAACTAAAATATTATTAAATCATTTCACATTTCAAAGGCTTTTGTTTGCTCATAATTTAAATTGGGATAGAGAAGCAGCGTAATTCATAGATTATATTGGATGTAGAGCTTCAACAATCTGGCATCTTGGAAGCTAAAACTGATCTCGGTTTCTTTTATTTGTGCTGACCTGCTGATTTTGATTTGGACCGAATGTGCTGCAGCTCACTGATGGAGGAAATAGTTTTTAATCCAACTGAAAATTACGTAATAATGATATTATGCCAAGTCTCATTGAAGCATATGTGACAACAAAAAATGCACCACACACAATATGGTGGTTTATGGATCTATTTATCAAAAAACATTGAAACTTCTTACTTTTAATACATATAGTCCATTCATGCATCAGCTGAATCCACCACCATGGTAAGGTTGGGGCCTGTCTCCAGGGGTTATTGAGAGGCAGGACACGCCATGGGCAGGCCTCCAGTCATTCATAGCACAAACTACTACAGAGCAGTTAGCACAACAGTCATGCTTTTGGTCCAAATTTGCCTGGTGACTGATTGGAAACATAGCGAATGATTCCAAGCCCAATGTGGCTGTTCTTTTAGCATTCAGTCTGTTAATAAGACTGATATAGTAACTTCAAGTGAACTCATACAGCCTTGCCTGAGCTGATAATATCACTGTACAGTGATGGAGTTAAATGTTCACTTTGCATTTGTGCAAACTACAATTTATAAGTAAATAAGAAGTGTTCGAAGTGAATTGTATTGCACTTGACCACTAAACAATAACCTACAAACAAAACTGAAGTTGCACAGTGTGCCGCTCACAGTTTTGCCTCTCCAAAGCATTTGCAATGACTGATTGTGCTTTGGCTCATTCGGATGACAGAAATCAGTCGAAATATTTTGTTTTTCTGAATGTTAATATGACTACGAGGCAGTGTTTCTCAGTAATTTTCTATCATGCTCCCACTTGGATGATACATTTTGTCACACCCCTCCCCAATACTTCTCCCCAGATTGAATTGAAATACTATTGTTAATATGATAATATTTCATAATTTATCTGTACTAACCCCTAAGCCCCAGTAACTCATGGCTAAAAAGTATCGCTACAAAGAAATATGTTTTTTCTTCACCTGTTTATGGATGTTTTATTTTCTCTTCCTCTTCATCAGGGATTCCTCCCAGCAGCCCGGGTCCAATCACACGTCATGAGTCATCCGACAGCTTGGCATCAGACCACAGTGGCCAAGACGATGAAGAATGGCTCTCTCAGGTAAGGTTTTTGCCTCACCCAGCAATGCCCTGTAAGGGTTGAACAAGCAGACAGGTCCATCACATCCCACACAGTAACATGTCAGGTACAACATGGTTGTCCTGTATTTAGCTCTCAGGGACATACACTATCTGATCCTTCTCCCACTGAGGATAAGGAACTTAAAGAATTCAAGCAATATGGAGTTTGTTCTATCCTTAGATTTTACAGGAAGAACTTTATACTGCATGTAAAAAAACATGCCTTACTTTAAAGCTATTTCAGTAAAAATCTTGTAGGAAGCTGCAGGTATTCAGCCTCATCTATTTTTACCTTATTATGTTTTAATTAAATGTTTCAATGTTCTTCCTAATATTGTTTTCAGAGTAGTTCCAAACATCCTAAAGAATACATCAACCAGTTCCCAATTTTTCCCAAAGGCCTGAGAAATCTGGCACATTCACCCTGTTCTTTTCAGCTTGGTTAACTCTCACAGGTCTTGTCGCTCATGTCGGCAGGTAACCCACTACATTTTCACCATCAATAATTCCAATGCATGCATAATTGATTGGCTAAAATGCAACCCACTTAGCTTGCGGAGACTCTGGTTTATATCTGCTATGATAGTTTGCCAGCAGAACTATCCATTGCACTAGCCTGTATTTGAGCAACTTCCTGTCAGAGTAGCTGTAGGCCTGCATGCATCAGTGGTGGAAGATATCATAGCACAAGTCTTTTACCCTTTAACAAGTAACCCTTTCTGGGGTTACCTGTTAAAACCTTTTGTGTATGCTTTGAGACTGTCAGTGAATTAAGGATAAACAGAGTAAACCAGCTGTCCTCCTGTCCCTCGAGAATATCTGGACAGACTTGAAGTTAGTGGACACAATGGCTTTGTGGATTGAGAAATACTAAATACATGTACAATGTATTGGATTAGAGGCTAAGTACTGTTTCATTTTATTACATCATATCAGTAGTCTTCATTAGATTATGGGCATTTCCGCATTTGGTAGGGATTTAGGATTGATCAGCCGTCCCCTAATGGAATGTGAGGTTTGTGACCCTCAGTGTGAGTGCCTCAGCAGGCTGCTGTGTGGAGCCTTTTTCTGCCCATCATTGTCAGTTGCTCTTAGGTTGGCTGTCAATGGACAACAAAACCTTCTGTCCTGACAGAGTCCATCAGGGATCTTTATTTATTATCTGTCAATTCTAATGCAATGGGGAGGGGTAGACATACGGCACATTACAACGGCTGAAGTTTGATTATGTTCTGTTTAACAAAACACAGTTTTAAGTCATTGACTCATTTCCATGAACAGCATATTGAATACATACTGTTAAGCCACAACATTGTGGAAATTGACAGATAAAGTTCCTCATAATTCATAATATCCACTTAAAGAAAAATCCTTCTGTCCTGGAAAAGCTACAAGCTTTCGCCATGAAAACAAGAATTTTGTGGATCCAAATTGCTTCAGCATTGGATTTGAGTGCCAAACAATGTCTAAATGTATAAGGTATTATTTTACTTCATAGTAATGTCCTCTAGAGCCTGCATTAAGCAAAACATTATGACTACCTCAATACTGATTATCTAACGACATGACAACCTGTTAGGGTGTCAAATAAATTGGGCAGAAAGTGAACATTGTTCTGATCATAACCAGAACCAGGAATGAGAGTTAAGACATGAGATGGACAGCATTGGGAAGACAAAGGGGAAAGACCATCTCTAAAACTGCAGTACTTGTTGGATGTATCAAGAAAAGGACAGTCGTGAATCAGTGGCAGAGTCCCAAGTGGTCTAGGTCATTGAAATAGCAAACAATATGTGCTTAAAGGGGAATAAATCCAATTGTAGCTTAAATTACTGCAGATGTTTGTTCTGTTAGAACTATCAGCTTGATGGCAGATACTACAGCTCTCCTTCAAGGTGTTTCCATGTTTAGGCTTGGCCAGATCACTGTAGGCAAGTCATCATAATGCTGTGGTTTATGTATGCTTTGAATGACTTATGCATTTGATTCTCTTTATAAAAATGGTGTTTTTATAAACAACTACATTCTTTTTAAAAAAGTAAAATACACATTATTGTCTGTAATAACTGCCTTCCTTTACTGCACTGTTTATCAAAGGATCCACCTGCAGCTGCAAACAATCCTTCTAAGATCAACATATGAAATGTTCAGGCCTTTCTTCTTGACTTAAGATTGATTGATTGATTGATTGATTGATTGATTGATTGATTGATTGATTGATTGATTTGTCTGGGATGAACATATTTACAGACAAAGGTTTTATTTTGGTCTCAAATGAAAAATGCATATACCTTTTGGCTGAAATAACGCTCTGAGTGTGTTATTCTTCAACACATTGTATTTTTAGAGCCTATATATTCCAATGAATGATTATTCAATTACTAAATTAGTTAACAATTATTTAAGCAATCAATATGTCACAATAAATCTGATTCATTATTTCAGCCGTAATAGTTTGCTCTTAGTTGCACTGAGGCAGTTTCTCAGCAGTTCTGGCCGATGTGCTGTGCAGCGAAGGGTCTGATGTGCTGTAATGATTATGATGTAACCTCTCTGATATTCATAGGTGGAGATAGTGACCCATACTGGCCCCCACCGTCGCCTGTGGATGGGCCCCCAGTTCCAGTTCAAGACGATTCACCCATCAGGTCAGACCACAGTCATCTCCTCATCATCCTCAGTGCTCCAGTCCCACGGCCCCTCCGATGTACAGCAGCCCCTTTTGGACTTTGACACAGATGACCTGGATCTGCGCAGTCTTCGGTATATTAAAACCACTGAGCATGTTTTGTAATGGTGCAATGGTAGAAATTGCTCACAACACAATATTGTTTCTAATACAATGGGGTGCAATGTCATTTTAACAGTATTTTAGCAGAAGATAAAAATGTCTTATTTCTTTTGGTTTTCAAAATGGATTGAAGGTTTCAAAATGGCTCTTAGTCCAGATAGGACCAGCTCTCATGCTTGTCCTGATCGAACACAATTACAATGGTAAAACAGGATTAAAATGCATTTTCTTTTACATTTTTGCATCTAGTTTAAAGGTTTCTTAAATCTCAAAGTGGGTTATGAATAATCTTTTTCTAATGTAGAATTAATCAGTACAAGTTGGACCATTCCACTTCAGCTTGAACTGCAGATGATCAAAAACAGTCTCTATTAGTGAAAAATCCTTTACTGTGGAGCAGAAGGGAAACTGTTAGATATGCCACTGCTTAAAATCATTCACAACTTGTTAATGACTTTGTCAAGATTTCTCTTTCATCGGATGCCCATTTGTTGTGAGTGATTAATCAATTAATTAACATATGTTAAATGTCAATTAAATGTGTTGTTTAATCAAGCAAACAATCAAGTTTATTTCATTTCAACAGCAGTGTTCAAAGTTTGAAGTGCTTGACCTCATAAAAACACATAAATTAAAGTTCTACACCAATAATATTTCAAAGATTAAAAAAAAGATCATTCAGGAGAAGCACTTTAATTTCACATCATAGCACCTGAGCTTGAAGAAGAAACGGTAATCTCAAACTAAAGAATCATGTTTTATACACATCTGTAATAAAATGAGCAGCTGAATGTCAGACATGTTGTATATGTAATGCTATGAATGTCTTTGTTCAGAATCCAGCCGGTACGCTCTGAGCCAGTCAGCATGCCCGGTTCATCTCGGGTGCTGACCGACCGCAGAGGACAAACCAACATCATGGATGCCAGCTCAGGTAGGAAGCTTCCTGTCTTTTCTGGTCCGGGGTTCATCGTTTGTTTTTCAGTTTGGTCCCACTCCTTCCTGGTTTACTGTGGTTGGTTCCATCTAGTCTCACTTTCTGTATCACCTTCATTTTGTTTCACACCTGTTTATCCCGTCGCTCACATCAGACTGAAGATGCTGTTAGAGTTGTTTGTGATGATAGATTGAGAGGGTGTAGACTTTGTCTGGTGAAAATGAACACATTTTAATCAACACGAGTGTCATAATAATTGATTATGCTACATAATTTTTTGGAATCTGTCCAGAGGGAACATTGTACATACAAACATAAATATGTACAAGCAAATGTAAAGTTTCTTATCAATTTGTAGTCATCAACAAGTTTCTGGCATGTTTCTGGATCAATACTTGTTCTAATCTTACCACACATGAAAGAGTTGGTGTAAATCAGCTGCTTGGAAGAATGCACTGATTGTCTTCATGTGGTCTTAGTTTTCCATAAGCCTAATGTTAGCCTGTTTTTACATATTATTATGTCCTTAACATAAAGCAGAACATAAATCAGAGAGTAAAGGCTATCTGATTCACCAGTATGATCATCTTTGCCACTGATTGTAGGTATAGATGATGAAAATCTTTCCTCCTTTTGTACCACTTCCATACAATAAGCTCCACAGCACTTGATAGATCAACCTCTGTGACTCCTCCAAAGATGCATTTTGTCATTGTGATCATATTGCTTGCTATTTACCTAAGCTGATCATAAAACCTTTTAGATGACCAATTTCTGACTGGAACAAAACGTGACTTAGAAATCTTTAGATTTAAGGAGCCAAAATAACTAAAATCTCATGACATAATTCCTTTCTTACTCACTATTTTACATATTTGAATGCACAGGAAATTGATTAGCAAAGTATTTTCTAAGTTAAAAGGCAACATTTAGATAACATGCAAAGGTTCTATATATGTCAATGAACTACACAGCAAATGTCATTATAGCTCTACAGACCCGTTGCTGCGTGACGTCACACACACACAAGATCCGCCCCCAGCTTCCTGCTGGAGGGCAAAAGACTGCTGGTGACGATGACTACTGAAAGATTTAGTTGTGAAATTGTTAACGCAATAAATCTTAAATGTATGTATGCATTAGATAGACAGACAGACAGAGAGATAGATAGATAGAAACTCAGGGAAATTATATATATAATTGGATATACATGCCGTGTAAAAGAATAGTTTTCTTGCTCTCCACCGTTGTGCGCATGCAGAAAAGTACAGATGTAAACAACGTGCAACGGGTCTATACGGAAAGCTAAAAAGACATTGTAGTCATACTAGTATGCAACACTCGACAGAAAATGACTACTCTTATGGAGAAATGGCTATTCTTATAAAAAAAGAAGATATACAGCAATCTGAATTTTGTGATATATTTCCATACGGATTTCTCTTTAAGAACTGCTCAGGGTTGAATCATTTGTTCAGCCCCGATTATATGTTTGTTCAATAATTATGCATATTAAAATCAGACATGATATCACACCATGCATCGGTACAGTTTACTGAAAAACAGGATTTTTCAATCATTTAAAGCAAAAGCAAAATTATAAGGGTTGATGTTAACATCTTGAATTAGCGATTAGTTCACTTAGCATTACTAACTGCAAACACAAGTCTCTATAGAATGCAGACTCTTATCTCTTATCTCACAATTGTTTAACATGGCTGATGACAGGTAGAAGGTGAAAGCAACAAAGCAGAACAGCTTTGTTGTCGTTTGCACAGCCTCCATGGTATCTGCTGAAGTCAAATCCAAGGCGGGCTCTCAAACAACCCGTCTTTGACCAGAACCAGTCAAGTCTAACACAAGCATGGCTTCTGTGAATTGCGGAAGAAACAAAATGAGCAAATATCTGCCGGCTGTAGCAGCAGAATGAAAGCCAACATCCCTCTTAGAAAGTACAGTGTCATCTTAAAGTGTTTGCATTTCCTCTGACTTCATGTTTAAATGCCTCTCTGACTCTGAAGGTCTTCTTCCTTTAGAAGAACCAGACGATTCCTCTGCGTGCTACTGGAATTGAGCCAAGTCTTGTTTTGTGAACACCAAAACCTTCTTTTGAGATTGTATCACCCACAGTGAGGAATTCAAGCTAATATTTTCCTACCAATGTCCTGTCATACCAGAGTTATGAAAAAAATTCACTTGAAGGCCAGAATCTGTGTCAGGAGACAGTGCAGGTACCAGATATACATCAGCCATGTTTTAGTTCCTGTATTTAGTTTACTTTATCATTAGCTTTTGAGTTTCACACCTTCTCATATTTTCATTTTGTATTTCAATTGAGATGTTTTTTTTTTACTTTAATGTGAAAAAATAAATGCAGTCTAATTGGAAGATAATCAAGTGTAATGCTTAACTTGACAAAGTGTGTGCTTCATGCTTCATGTGTATGCACAATGATCACTATTTAGTGGCAAAGGAATTATCACCTATTGCGTGACATTGTGACCTGTTGTCTGGTGTCTCAGAGCGACAGAGGTGTGCCTGTGGCGTCTGTGCTTTTATCTGCTGTCTTGTCACAGATGCTTCTCTCATCTGATTGGCCTCATGCTGACACAGAGCTACTACTAGTTTCTTCCCCCAGGTGTCAAAAATACTGAGAGCCTGTGTCACAAATAGTTGGACGTCAGATAGTGTCTTTTGTCCTGCACCACTGCCTGTCTTTCAAAAGCTGGAAGTGTTTGTGGCAGATTTATTTGAGATCAGAATCTTCTCAGAAGACTGATGACAGCAGATTTAAGGCCTCACTGGAAATGCTTCGATGTGAGCTTTTGAGAAGGAGAATACATTTTTGCCACAGCCACCTGTCACTGTGGCCCTTCCAGGTCCTAAGCCAGCTTTACTGTTATTCTTCCACCTCCATGTGCCTCATTTCATCCTCTGAGAATCATATCTGTGTTTTTTCTGTCTCCAGTCAGTGTCAGAGGCAGGCCGAGGGATGGAGGTGATACTTATCGCTGTGCGCGTGTGTGTAAATGTGTGTGAGACTGTGTGAAGGGAGGCTTCTGTGTTGTGTCCTGCCTCTGCTATGGCGCCGTCTCTTATCACACCACACATCTCTTTTGTCTCACTCCTTGAAGAAGCTGCCTGTGTGTGGCATACCGACAGCAGTTTGCACTAATGCTTGTTGCAGCTCCACCTCTTCCAATCACATATTGGCTAATTGGATTCCATTAAGAGGGGATCACTGATATTCAGCTCTGTATTAGCTTTAGAACATCTTTGCGCACATTGCTAAACTTTAGACTTAGCACACTGTGTGTTTAGGTGATGCTATCTGCAGAGTTACAGCCTCTATGGAGAAATGTTTTCAACTCCATTACTATTTGGTTCTATTTAGAACTTTAGCATCATGTCAACTCGTCAAAGTTTAATTTACTAGTACAGGACAGTATTCCTTTGATAAAAAGCAGCAATCTATTTGTCAATAGCGACATTTTTACCCTTACAAAATGTGTTTAATACCAAACCTAAACTTTAAAAATGCATTAGTTTATTAAGAAAGATACAATAAAATATATCTGGTGCTGCTCCTTAACCCAAAAGCTAAAAATGCACTTAAATATAGGTGACAATATCAGTTGTGTGTGTTGTTTTTTTAAATATATCTATATTTAGGCAAAAATCTGAAATTTGAAAGAAATGACACTCTACATCTAATGGATGGAGATCAATATTTCCTCTTCCCAAGTAAATCCAATGTTTAAAGATAGTGAGCTCTGGGATTAAACTTTTAATCAGCTAGTCCTCTTTACTACATGATTCTCAGGAACACAGCTTCTCTGCAGATTTATGAACAGCAGTGTGTGTGTTGTTTATTCATTTAGTGACAATTCATGTCGTCTCAAGACACACACAGGGCACCATACAGTTAGATTGAATCCAATTTGGCCCAAATTGAATTCATACCAATCCAGTTTACTACTTCACCATCCAGCCTCATAGTCAAATTTAGATCCAATTAAATACAACCCAAATCTGTCCGGATCACAGTGATGATGTAGTATTCAGATTTTTTTTATTAATTTTTTTTTGGCATTTCATAACTGGTTTAAAATATTACTCCCTACAATAAGAACTTGATCTCTGCTTCAGAGTACACTGGCGTGTCCATACTGTCATGTATGTTAAGCACATCTGGAGATTTCAAAGTCTCTGGCAGACTCTGGTTTGTTTGTGTGAGAAGCTACAACCCTGCTGTCCTCCGCACAGTGACTCACTTACAGTCAGTCAGTCTCCCCAGTGTCTGTTCCCATCTTATCTCAGCCCATACACTACGCTTATCTCTGCCTTCCCCGAGGTGATGGGATGCCGTCTGCATGGGACACACACACTCACTCAGACTGAGCTGTGCAGACCTTTCAGTCCTGACGTTTTTGACTCAGCATCTCTTTCCTTATGTAGTGTGCAGGAGAATCATCAATGCCACAGTGTTACCTTCCCCTGGCCGCAATAAACCGGATCAGTGTAAAGCTGCTATCTATGCCCACCATCTCTAGCCACTAAGTCTTGCTGTGGGGTGTGTGATTGTGTGTCTGTGCGTGTTTAGAGGCAACTTCAATCAAAGCTAGACTACACAGGGACATTCTATGGCCTGGCTCTTCATATCAAGGATGGAAAGAAAAGGAGACAGACCCAAAGGAGAGATAACACAGCAAGGCTGAATGAAAGAGTATTTAATCTTATTCCTCTGCTTGTGTGTATGCACGCACATTTAAATCCCACCTTCTCACTGCTGCTGTTGTGTTTTGACTCTGTAAGACACCCCAGCCATGACAACGTGAAATCCCCTGTCTGACTCAGCATCTCTGTCTGAAGCGTCAGCCATTTTGTTACTGTTTTTGTTGTTGTTGCTTTGTGCAATCCGTGTTTGTTTCTTTGTCATTGCGTTTCTTCATCGCTGTTTGGCTCCATCTGCAAGTGTATGGGAGTGTGTGTGAGTTATCTGTGAGGATGAATCAGTGATAGTGTGTTAGCTGGCATCAGAGCAGAGCAGGCGGGACGAGATGAAGCCAGCTTATCTCACAACTCTCAGGACACTTCAGAGGACTTCTGGACCTCAGTGCTGGGTTGGGTTGTTTATGTGTGTTTGCTCATCAGGGTTTGACATATTCTAAATATACTCTTCCCTAAGCAAAACAGATCTAGTTTTTAATCTAAATGTTAGAAATTCTCATAAACACAACAGTTTTATTGACAGTTTTAACTGAATAGATAGAGTAAAAATGGCTCCACTTAAGAAGCTAATCTAGGTATGTTATGAATGTCCTCTGCATATGTAGACAGGTGTATGTTCATGTTGTATGTTCTCCCTGGAGCAACGGGTCTAGTGAGTGTCAGTCCATTAGCAACATCCTGTGAAGCAGTCAGATGATTGGTGTGTGATCAGCAGCTAACAGCCATTAGCTTCATCCCCCCCCCACATCACTGCTCACTTCCCAGCACTGTGCTTGAGTTCCTCATTGTCAGCCACCGGCATCGGCTTCTCATTCACACAGATCAGATGTGATGATATATTGTTACACTGAAAAAATTCCATGTTCAGCACTGTCTTAATGTTATGATCCTGAGAGTATAATGGAAGACAATATTTAGTTTTACTGCAAAACAACTGGTGAATATTTGGGTTTGGAGTTATGTTCCACAGAAAAATAGTTAAATCATCCAACGCTGAATTGCGAGAAGGTGGGATCCACTTTCCTGTTTCCAATGTTTGTGTTTTTTTGTTTGTTTTGTTTTTTTCATTTCATTGAAATTTGTAGATATTTGTCTTTGCACAACTCTTTACATAAATCTGGTCATTATTCTTACTGTGTCTGGAATCATTGCCATGGTGATGACTTCATTTCAGCCCAGCAAAGGCTTTCCAGATGGCCTCCCATTAACAATATGATGGGATTCCCAAGGAGTTCATGGCAGACTAGATCACTGTGAGGTGTTTAGATCCTCTGTAAAAACAAGCCCAGATCACCACCCCTCCATTTCCATGCTTAACTTACTGACAAATTGTGCTTTAATTTCTGCAAACATTTCTACATTGCTGTCATTGTTCTGAGGAATAGAAACTAAACAGTGCTGCTGCTTAGAGAGAATCGGCTTCTTCCAACCCTTTGAAGCAAGGTGTATTTGTTCAGACTCTTCTGATCTTCTCGTCATGAACTTTAGCATTTGACATATTGAGGCCTGTGGAGCCTGAGTGGAAGCTCTTGGTGTGTATCCCACTGTTGATCTTGGAAATTGCTAAGCTACGTTGTGCAATCCTGTGAAGATTGGCAAGAAGTTGTCACACTTGATAAAGATCACATCTGATTAGCTGCATCCTGTTGCTGCTTTCCCTTTTAAATTGCATTAAATAGAAATGGTGTGAAGTTACTCACAAGGTATTTCCAGTAAAATACGTATTAAAATGTTATTAAAATGTATTCATGTCGCTGGTTTGCCAGTGAACTGGTTTGAAGTTGTACTTAATTAGAAGTCAATGAACAGTAGTCGGCACCAGTGGTCATATCCTATGGCCATTCTTTTCTATCAGTGTGTGCATGCCTGCACCTGTTAGCATCAGTAACAAAGTGCCCCCTTGTCCTGGTGACCCACCACCTCCTTACCACTGACGGCACCACCCTGAGGCGAGAAGGGGCTTTCCGCTCTCTTATTGTTCTCAGAAAGAGAGCAGCCAAAAGAACCATAGAACCGTTAGTGGTCCCACAAAAAGACTAGAATAGATGGTTGTTAAGCCTTGCAACACACACAAACACTCTCACACACACTTACCATAATGCACATATTTTCTGGAATCATTGCATCCTACATCTTACCTTCCCTCCGTACCTGAGCAGTCATGTAAATGATGAGGCACCTGTGCATACGTATTAAACTCGTTTTTTCTTTTACTTATACACACACAAACACACAAACACACGCACATACACCAGTAACCTATACCCCACAATTACCTTCCAGCCCCATAAAGGGCCCTTGTATTTTTGTCCTGTTCCAGTCACACTGACAACAGTGAGCATATAGGCCAGAAGATGCCATGCCATCTGATCTCTTCCTTAAATACAAATACCCTCATTTCCTGGGAACCCCTCCTCCAACAGTGGACACCTTTGTCACCCTGCTCCCAGTCCCCCAACCCCCATCCATCCTGTCCATCACCTCAGGGTGTGCTTGGTGACCTGCTGGCTGGTGACAGGACAAAACAGCCAGTCATCTGAGCTCCTTTTTGTTTTTGTCATCACCAGCAATTAGGCTACAGGAGATGCTGAACTGTTATCAGGAACAGGAAAAGGAGGGAAAAATGATCTGATAGAAGTATTTTGAAAGACCAATTAAAGAAAAGCTTTGCTGTGAAAGGGAATTTGCCATCCAACTGATTAGCTTAATGTTTATTTCTCAAGCTGCTTTCTTGTCAGAGTTTCTTGGTGTTTAATTTGTTTCCTTGGATAGCCAACTTCTTTGTTGCCTACGATCTGCAGAAAAAAAATAGGTTCGGTCCACTTCCAAGAGAATCCTGGCACAGTCAGTTTGTTTATGTTCGGAGAACAAATGGACTGATCAGGGATCAAAAGAGACAGAGTGACATGAGTTATTGACATATATTTGATCTGAGAAGATTGAAATCCTTTCAAAATGTCTCAGTGTGTTGCTGTCTTTTCCTGCTGCATGTTTAATCGCTGACCAGCTGCCTGCAGTACCTGCTGCTCAGCCTGGGCAGCTTCCAGTCAAACCATCAGCTATTGTACCTGCAAGACATTGACTAGGCTGTTTGGTGCTGTGTGACTGATTTGAACTGAACTGAGTGAAAATAGGCATTAGCCCCCATTAATCAAAGCAAGATTTTATCTTTGAATTTGCGAGTTTTATGAGCACAAGTAAATCATTAAAGTACCACTCAAAGAATAAAAAGAACTGACAGCCGTTTTGTCATAATATTCTCTCTCAGAGATTTTCTTTGAGTTGGAGCGCTTTCGCCTCATGTAGTCATCGATGCTGAAAAGGCCTGCCTGATCAGGGTGTGACATGGATTGTTATGAAGGGATGCTGATCAGGTCTTAGTGTTGCTCTCATCTCTCTTTGCGTGTGTGTGTGGGGGTGTGTGTGTGTGCGCGTGTGTGTGTGTATGTGTGTGTTGGATCACTTTTAATCTGCAAGAGATGGAACGCCCTCCAGCATTAGTGCTGTACAGATAATGCATGTGTGTCTGTGCATCCATGTGACCATGTGTGTGGGCGTGTGTATGAGTGTGTGTGTGTTAACAGAGCCAGAGGGCAGTCAAGACTGAGCAGCTGCTCTTTATAGTGACTGAACGAACACCAATGTGTCAGGCATCTGCCATGCATTCTCCAGCATTCTACCCACTGTAGTGTGTGTGTTCATTTCAGTGAAAGTGAGAGAAGATATGTTGGTGTGTCTTATCGTGCCATTTGGTTCATATTTTTTTACATTGTAGAATAATTACTTTTACATGAAAATAAAGCTAAGTGTGTTTAGCTTCTCTTTTGGACTGAACATTTTAGATGATTGAGGAAACACCTTATAGACTGACAATCTCCGTGCTCACTTGTTACAGAGGGAGGGTTCTCCATTAATGCCACCCTTTCATTACTGTGACCTCAATTTATGGTAGGCACATTGCCAAGATGCCCATCCGTCCGTCTGTTAGAGTCCACCATGACTTTCATTGAACATTGACCTCACACACACTCCCATCGGCACAAGCAATGTGAAGGCTGAGCTGTTCAGGCTCGCATGAGCATGCAGGTCTGAAAAAATCAATTCCTCCCATCAGAATGATACGAAAACATGTAACTGAGATAAGTCCTGATTTCTTACGGTCAGAGAATTTCTGTTTTTGAATTTTAAAGTTGGACCTGACGACTATTAGAGAATGGCGTTTCTAGCTAAATACTCATTTAAAAAAAAGGTTTAGCTATTATTCTTATTTTTATTTTATTCTGTACTATTTCAGAATAAAATAACAAGCTGTATGTTGTTAAAATGTGGTTACATGTGATCAATTGTCACATTTTCCTTAATGACAGACAACCTTACAAATCTGAAGCAAATAAATTTTTTTGATAAAGCACATTTTAAAAAAGAAAATTTGTCAAAACGCTAAAGTGCTGTACATGCTGATAAAAAATAAATACAATTAAAGTAAAAAAAAAACACAATTCAGTAAAAAGTAAAAAAAACACAATTCAAGATGATCAGTGGAAGAGATGGATTTAACGTCCTTCTTCTCTGACAGCTCACTGGTCCTGCTCTGAATCCATGAAGCCTTCTCTACTCCCCTGGCATTTAGGGTCATAGTTCAGGTATAATCTGAGCTTTTAAGATGTTAATCTAAGAAAATAACAACGAAAATTTCAAAAATTAAATAAAAAATCCCACCTTGTTCCAACAAGTTGGGATTTTATTTTGTACCTTTTCAAAATAAAATAAAAGCAAAAAAATTATTCTACCTTGACTTCAAAAAAAAAAAAAAAAACCCCAAAAAAGCAATGCTTCCAATAAACAATGTCCAGAAAAATAACACAACAGAGCTACTCCAGCAGTATACAGTAATAGACTAATACTCTGATACGTTCCAGTAGACTTTTATATTTTTAACTGGTAAAAATATCAATGATTACAGTCTGACAGAAACAAACCCAGCAAGTTGAAATGAAAAAAATAATTTTAGTTTGAACAGCCCATTGTTGTTTGTTGGAAGTAATATTTAAAGCATTGAAAATCGGTGCTCATCCCAAATAAACAACTGCCTTTCTGACCGTTGTGCAGAATGAAGATATGAGTGAAGATATTTCTACACAGTAGAGAGGCTGGAGGTGGAGCTGCAGATGGCAGCTGTTCCACAGAGAATATGTTCTTACACAGTTGATTGGAACCTTTCTACAGAGCAAAGTTAAATGTCTGGAACTTTCAAATTTTCTGAACTCTATCTGAAATCAGTTGGGACAAACACAATAGATCGTCATCAAGAGTGATACATCTTTCCTTTTCACTTTCTCTGTCTTCCATCTGTTCCCATTTCTCTTCCCTTCTTTCCAGCTCTCTCTCTCTACGTCCCTCTTGCCTTCTCTCTCTGACAGTAACCTTCCCTGACAGTGTCTCCATGCTGTCGCGCACAAATCCACCTCTGAGAGGTGTTAAAGCTCTTCCATACTCAGACGTTCGCACACACACATACACACGCCGACACTCTGGATCCCGTAAGGTATTGATCTCACGTCCCGTTTGCTCTAATGGGATTTTTTACACCTAAGCATCAGAAACACCTAATACCTCGCACCGCATCTGATGTGGTGAGGCGCTCTCTCTTCCAACCAGGCACAGTTTCATGCTGAGGGATAATTATGGCGTGGATGAGCGTTGCTGGCAAGTGTGGTAAAAAATGAATGCAGAACAGAAGAGGAGGATGCACTCAACAGCATATGCATAAGGCTCCCTGAGCATCTGAGTCATGTCACAGATGTTCAGACAGTCTCTACTCACTCACACACGGGCACACACCCTGCCCAGTGTTTCTCAGTGTATGCTGCTTTTTACAGGCTCCAAGCTCCGAGGTTCCCTGATGTGTCAGATGAAGAAAAACATGGAGTTTTTTTTTCTGTTTGGAAGTTATATTTATGATATCTCCTGTCCTGGAAAAACCACACGTATCACAGTTAGCGTGGAGCCAAAACCAGCTGCTAACAGATCTTTACTTTCCATCCCTCCCTCCTCATCTTTGTCTGGGTTTCAGCAGGAACTTTGCCTTCCACCTACTTTCCAAGTACCTCCATGTTAGGTCAAAGTGGACATATCAAGCTTTTAATTCCTTCCTTTTCCCATTTAAATGATTAAGTTGTGGGTTGTATAAAGTGGAACTACAGTGTTTTGGTCTGAATTTCTGACTATGACCTCTCTTAAAGAGATATGGTCTCTTTAAATGCAGCAGAGGTTCTTCACACCCCGTCCCCCTACAGGTCACAGTTTGTTTCTCTCTGCCACATTCAGCCCTTTTTTATAGTTTTATGAACTTATACAGCACTTTTCCAATCATTTTGGCCACTCATTGCACTTTACAGTACAGTCACATTTGCCAATTCAACCACACATTTCTACATCAGTAGTCAATTTGGGCAGGAAGAAGCTGGAATCGAACCTACTGGCTGAGATTGCTGAAATTCTTGTCTCTGAAGAGCTTTGTGCAAACAAAACAAACTTTCCCCACTGATGTGGGAACATCTCCAAGAACAATAAAACATAACACTTTGAAGGTGTCCTGATGCAGAGGGACAGTGTAATAAATTGTGTGTGGTTGCTCTCTGCTATTTCACTCATTAGCTACAATCTTAAGCTGTCAATGAGCAAACAACACAGCCAGCAGTTCAGGCTCTGAGGGAGAATCCAGTGAATGGGTTTCTATGTAGGGACATTTGAAAATCCTCTGAAATTTTTATTACTTTTAGATTTTATGTCTAATTTTAAAATTATCAGATGATCTACCAAGCAACACACGTTGAATCTAGAACTCCTAAATCATCCTTAAGTTAATAAAAGTATCTAATGCTTTCTTTTTATTCATAGGATTAAATTTTTTGTCTCCGTCAAATGTCTTCTGAAGAAATTTAAGTTTTGCTAGGTTCCTTTTACTTTGCTCATTCAGCCAACTAAATATGGTTTAGCCAAAAATCTATGCTCTACTGCTGGCTTCCAAATGACCTCAGACTTTCATTGCCTCTTTCCTTCCTTGGTGTCACCTCAAGGCTGACCAGGTGGAGGTGTACTGCAGCAGTCTCATTTCCTCAGCAGGTGTGTGTGTATGTATGCATGCTTGTGTGTGTGCGCACGCAAAAGCCCCAGTGCATTTATGTTGATACTATCTACTCACCTGCTCCTGCTGGCCCACAGAGGCAGCCATTGTGTATTGATGGTACCCAGCAAAAGACTAACGTCCTGCAGGTGACAACAGGTGTTAGTTATATATGTGTGTGTGTGTGTGTGTGTGTGTGTGTGTGTGTGTGTGTGTGTGTGTGTGTGTGTGTGTGTGTGTGTGTGTGGTGTGGATAATATCAAGGAGGATATTGTTTGTGCCATGGCAGGAGTAGTTAGAGGAAGAGGGGAAGAGGTTACAGCCTTTCTCTCCTCACCTGGAAATTATGTTCTGCCGCCATTTTACTGGAGTGTGTTTCCAATCTCTGCGGGAACGTGAGAAATGTCCGCTTGGGAATTCCTCCCAAACGTCCAGTCTGCCTCTTGTGCTTGTGTCTGTGTTGTCAAAGTGCTGTTGCAAATGTTTCTGGATAGATCAGGACATATTCACTATGTGTCAGCCTTTTTCTTCGTCTTCTGTGATTTAAGATCATGCAATTACGGTTAGAAAAAAAAAGGTGTAATCTCTACATTGTTACCATGGAATCACAGTGTTTCTAATAATATTTGAAAGTATCTACAGATAAAAATAATTTTAACTTTTTATAAAAATATATAAATATTTGTTGCAAATCTAATTTAATATATCTATAACTATACATATAGTCTAGTATATTACAATATTGTAATTCTGCATGTCATTTTGAGGATGACAATTAAATAGAAAAATTGAGGTGGCCTGTAAGAATGGGTGAATGTATCTGCAAAGTGACCATCATCTGCAGGGAATTAAGTAGAGAAGAAGAAGACGCTGAGAGGTTCCGACAGGGAGCACACACATTTGTCTCAAACATGTGTGCAGAGACTGGCAGAGCTTCGCTGATATGCAGCTTTACTGGCAGCACTGGCACACATTACCATGCTGTGCTTGCAGAACTGGGCATCTTTTGCTGAAGCTCATTGAAAAAGTGAAGTGACAGTTGGACAAAACTGCTCTTCTTTGTCCTTTTCTTGCTGTTGCTCTAAATTGTCAAGAGTGTTCAGACAA
This sequence comes from Poeciliopsis turneri, assembly GCA_922788865.1. Lineage (NCBI taxonomy): Eukaryota > Metazoa > Chordata > Actinopteri > Cyprinodontiformes > Poeciliidae > Poeciliopsis > Poeciliopsis turneri. The sequence goes on from CAKLNU010000326.1 coordinate 512,901, forward strand.
AAGGTGCATGTGTGTGTGCTTTATAAATAAAAATGTCTTGTATTGCATTGTATGTGTCAGACTGAGCAGGTACATTTGAGCTCATCCGCTTTTTTTTTCTTTGCCCACTGCCATTCGTTCAGTTCTATTTAAATTTAATTTAATTCATAAATACGTTATTAATCTGACAGAAAAAGCTGGAGAAGGAGCTACTTCTTGCCCACAGTAGTGGTCTTTATTGTAGCCACTCTAAAGAACCATCTGACTAAAGATGGTGATGAAGAGGATGCTGAGGGTTGTCAGTATTTTTTTCATTTTATGATGAATCCTTGTTTGTACAGAAATCTTCAGAGCAGTGAGAACAGAACCAGCCTTCTCCATCACCTCCTTTACCTTTTCTCATCTCTGCACTCGCCACAACAAATTTATAGAAAATCTGCAGCAATATTACAATAGCTGGGGACCTGAGCATCCCCAGCTAGTCTGCTGTGTCTCTTCTTGTTGATATCATTATGCTCTCACATCTTCTTCCTCCTTTGTAATGTATGCATTTTTTGACTCATCTTATGTCTCTTTTCCTAATTCATTCCATCTTCCATCTTTTTTGTATAGACATAATTATGCAAAAGTATATAAATATAATTAATGCCGTTACTCGAGTAGCCCAAATCCCAAAAGAATCCATCCTCCACCACAGTGATATTCAAGTGCAATGATTTGCTGGGCCTTAGTAACCTGCTCCTTAAATTCCTCTACATGTTGTTTTTGAACCCATCTGAAGGCCACATGAGGCCTGGCAGTGTCTAGTTATTGAAGATGGTGACCTCTTTGCACTTTGCACCTCAGCCACTGACCTCCCTCTGGGATCTCAATGTGGCCTACCGCTTTGTGGTTGAGTTTCTTTTCTTCCAATTCACTTTTCTTTGCTGTAATACCACCAACGGAAAGCTGTGGATCATTTAGACATTTCCAGACTGAATTTACTGCACAGATGGAATCTGGTACAGTAAACTTACAGTGAAATAACTTACAGTGGCCCATCCTTTCCCAAATGTTTGTAGAAGTAGTCTCCATGCCTTCCACCTGGGTTGTACACCTGGGACAATGGAAGTGATTGAATCTTTTCAGTGTCATTATTTAGAAGGGGTGTGGACATTTTTAGGAATGCAGTGTTTTGTTCGCATCGCACATCTTAGTTAGCCTTTGAGCTTTCTGTAAGAGGGTTGTTGTGTTTGACATTTCCATAACATTGCACATGTTTTCTCATGTATTACATCAGGGGTGCTCAAATCCAGTGAGCTACCATCCTGCAACATTCATATGCTTCCCTGCTCCAACACGCCTAACTCAAATGAATGGTTAGTTACCAGGCGTGTTCAGAGCTGATCCTGGTCTGTTGGAGTAAGGATGCTTCTAAAAGTTGCAGGATGGTAGCTCTCGAGGACTGGATTACACAATATACTGATTTACAGAATCTTGTATGTTCACTCATCTTGGTTCTAGCTCGAGGACAATCCAATAGACATTTGAGTTTCTGCATTATGATCTAAACGAAACCCTAATATAACTAGAGCAACATGCTGAGAAGCACAACATACAGAATAGTTTAAGTTACATAGAACACAATGAAAAGTTCTGCTGAAGCTTGACTCCAGTGTATGTCCTGTGGATTTTGTGTTTGTGTGCGTACACAGCGATTCTGATTGACCTGAAATGCAAAAGCGGAACTAGATGAACCGGAAATGTTTTCAGAAGTGTGACACCTTCCGAGACCGCTCGCTCCATACGAACACACACTGACATTACTAGCATGTGTTTCTAATGAGTGGTAATGTATGAATGGGTGAGCTGGTCAGCCATGCAAAATGATATCATCTGGTTGGTTGTATACATGTCTGTTTACACTAGGAGTTTAAATCCCCCTTGATGTATTTCTGTTTACTCTGTATCCTCTGAACTTGTGAATTATCATAAGGGATGAGGAGAAAAAGTCAAATTTGCTTTAAGGCCGTCAGTGAAACTCGATGCGAAGTTATGATCCTAAGAGTCATATTGTTATGTTCTATGCATCAGGTTGTAATAGACAAATCTTAACCAGGCCCTTAAATCAAACAGAAGTTGAATGAAGATGTTTTTCATTCAGCTTCAAATGAATGAAAAACAAATGCACCATAGTTATTCTTTTTTTTTAAGTCCATTACTGCTAAAGCTGGCTTTTGACCAATAAATGATGGGTGGCCATAGCCATCGTTGTTCATGCTACTATGTACAACAGGCTCTTTGTGTTATTTTAAAATGGACAAAATGATTACTCACCTGATATTTTAAACTGGCTACTGCATCCTAAGCAGTTGGCATGCTTAGCACAGTTTGGATTGTACTGTAGGTGTTTGAGCCTTCCTGTTATCTGTTGAAGGTTTTCCTCTTTAGCAGCCTAATGGCCAATCACTGGAAGTCTAAAATCTTTTTCTCCAGTGTACTGTGTGTTCAATGTCAACTCTGTTTTCTGCTGAGCAGTTTACTGTGCAACACAGAATATGCTGTCGTAGAAATGTACCATTACCATGGATATTTCCAGCAGACATTCAATCTCGTACAATCGGGCCTCTGTGGTGTGAAGTATGTCGCCTTAAATCATCTACTGAAATGTCTTGAAAAGCTTTTTATGTTTCTGTTTCTTCTCTGCATTCATTGAAATCCCTTATTTATCCTCAAATGGCCAGCTTTGAGACTGTATCTTTGTGTTTGCAGCCAGTTAAATCCAACCAATTTTGAGATGCAACTCTATTTTTAATGAACTACTTGATTCTGTTACTAGCTATTGACACTAACAGTTCTAAAATTGTGACTGGGACTTTGGTATCTTTTAAGTAAATGTTTCATTCATTGCAGATTCAGATTTGCATATTTGTTTCTTTGTGTGTCCTATGACACTGTCAGACACTAGTGTCACACAGTTAATGCAATTATTCCTTAGAGGAAACAAGAAAAGGATACAGGAGGTCATTTAAAAAGCGCCTGGTCTGTTTTGCGTGTGTGTGACTGTGATGGAGATGTTGTCACTGGCAGCCAGTCTTGGCATTTCCACGCCTGGGCTCCACTGCAGAGTTTCCATCCTTTCCCTCCAGTACATCCCCAGTCCTTCTCTTCCTCCTTTTCTAATTGGGGCTTTCCCTTGTAATTAGTCGTTGTTGCCTCCCACCTCCTCCTCCTAAGGAGAGGCCTATTGACATAGCATGTTGGCTTCAGTAACAAGCACCCTTTCCCCCCTGTGGCTGTGGCGCTTGCCCCCTGAGGCATGAGGAGTGGGAGGTTAGCTCATAGCATCACAGCTAACTAGGCTGTGGAGCCTCAGAGCAGGCCCTGGCGCCGGCCAGCCAGATCCCCACTGGTCAGTTTTGTTCTAATCCAATAAATGAGCTGCATGCAAGGGCAAGTGTCACACACTCTAAGCATTCATACACAAAGTCGCACACACACTCTCTCAGACACACTAATCTAGATGCAGACTTCAAGGTCCCAAGTTGTGACAAGCTGCTGCTAATTGTGTTCTGTCTGTCCTTGTCTCCTCCTTGGGGCTCACAGAAATTCCTCAACCAGTGGGCTGAACTCAAGTGTGTATTTGTTGGTCTGCTTGTATGTCTCCTTTTGTTCTTCTCTCTTCTGTGTGTAGTCTTTTAATCTCTCCTTCATTTATTATTGCAATTTTTTGAAGACAGAGTATTTACAAAAATGTTTCAATCAGCTTGTACACAGTTCTGTGGAAGGTTTCTGAAAGGATTTCTGTAGATACTAAGCAAGACCTGATGCAGTTTGGGTTTAGATCTTGCCGAGTTTGGCCTTGTCCTCTCCTACACAACAATTTAATAAATATAAAATAATAAGGTTAACAGTTTACCTGCAAATGAAACTCTGCAGGTAAACAGCAGCAACAAAAGTTGAACATTTTTGCGGAACATTGACAATAACTACATATAAGCATTAGTGCTAAAAATGTAGGAATCTGTTTATTGGCATGAATTCTCATAATTGAGGAATCGTGAAACATTGGAGAGACTAATTAGTGCTAAATTCAAGATTAATATATTTCTTTCTCATGACGGAATGTTGTACATGGAAATGATAAATTTGGTAAATTTGGTGGAACACAAATATAACTGAAACAAACAGTTGGGTGTTTAATTTCTTCACTATAAAATCAGGAGCACAGTTATGTCATTACCTGACGATTCCTTCACAAGGCAAGATGACGTCTCTTTTTGTGCTGCACATAGAAAGAGAACGCTCTCAGCACACTGCTTTGTTTTCCTCCATCGTAATAATTATTTATTTTCTGCTGTGTTTCTTATATTTTTCCCCTCTGATGCTTTATTACAACAAGAGCCATGATCCTCCTCATTGAAAGCCTGGCTGCACTTTTTGTAGCAGACTTTCATTCATGCCTACATGCTTGCTACACATGACACATTCTTACCACAGGAAAAGCCCTGAGCCAGAACAGGCAGGAAAACTTTGGAAAACCAGGATACAATTTGGCACTTATGGAGCCTAAACGATTTCCTCCTGGGCGTTGGGCTTTGTCCTACTGGGAAAAGCCAAAAGACCGGCGGAGAAAATTACATCCGGGAAAATGTTTATGCAGCACACTCAGCTCCCTCACTTTTTTGGCCTGCAAACGAGTGATTATTCGTCTGCTCTTAACCTCTTAGGGAGAAGGGGGAGTGTAGGTGGGTGATGGAGAGAGAGAAATTCTTTCCATCTCTAGTCTTCGGGCAGCTGCTGGCATAGCTTACTCTTTTTCTCCTGACTTGAGCTTCCTTCTTGGCCGTGCGGCTGGTATTTGGAGAGCCCTCTCTAAAACGTGGAACTCTGTGTTAGGTAGTGCTGGTTACACTGAGGAAGGTGGGTAATTGGGGGGAGCCTTCACACAAACTGGGAAACGTACACATTCATTCAATGTTCAGACCACTCACGTTTAATCCGTGTGTGCTCCCACTGGGTCAAGTAAAATAGAAACATTATGTTCTTCACCATAATTGCTATAGTAGCTCAGAATCTTACTTCCTTCAGTCCCTTGTGACTAAACCTTAAAAGCTTAAATAGCTCACTTTATTGAACAGCCAGATACTAGACTTTAGATGTCTAGTTTAAAAAGAAAAAAAGAAATACACTTTAATTTGACGTATTTAGCTAGGGCTTAAAATGAAATACAAGAATAGCAAAAACAGACTTAAAGTTAAAATTTCAAAAAGAAACAAGCATAAAGAGGTGCATTAAGTTTTCATCATTTTTCTAACAGATATGCTGGGATGAATTCTTACCTCTCAGTCTGATTGACCGTCCGCTCTCTAGCCACGCCTGTGTGTGAGGTCATTTATGATCTGATGACGATCTGGTCTTCTTACAGACCACCCCGTAAAGCCCAGTTTTGTGACACTGTGCTGACGACATGTGCAGACAGCCACAATAAAATGCTCATTGAAAAGGTGGAAAAAATGATGATGGCCTGAGTTATTTTTTGCCAAAAGTGATTTTTGGCCTCCAAAAAGGTAATTACTGTTTTATTTTATTTTTTTTTTATTTTTATTTTTGACAAAAAGATGATATAGTCAAAAACTTTTGGTAAAACACAAGCATTTTAGGAAGGCAACAAGCTGCTATTCTGCGAAGCCAAAACACCAAGAATGAAGCCGCCTGCATGTTGCCCAAGTCCAGCAGCTTCCATTCACAGACTCAGAGAAATATGAGGAGATCTCAACAAAAAACACGCTCCTGTACTTTTGCCACCAAATAAATATTCAATAATTAATGTCTGGAGTGCATCTTGAACCGTGTCACTGTAAAACGGCTCAGATTGGACCATGAGAGAATTAAAGGATGTTGGCTTTTATGTGGTCTTTGCTCTCCAGGTTGTGGCTGGTGTTCTGCAGCCCTCACAAACACTTAACAGTGACTCTGAAAGAGTTGTTATTGAAGTAATTCAATTGCCTTGAGGACACAGGTATCCTTATGGGTCCATTGACCTGTTCTGGGGATGACATTTGAGAAGAATGTCTACATTTAACATGCAGGCCCAATCTGAAACTTTTTGTACCTGGATGTTTATTTTCCTCTTTGCTCCGTGTTTTCTTCCCACTTCTTGATCAAGTTCACCATCTGTTATTTGAACCCCACACTCTGCCCTGCTTCAGCTTTAACTTAAACCACTCACTCATCCTCGCTGACTCCTGTTCTTCTTCACTCCTGTCATGTCTCTGGTTTCATACCAACCATTCATTTCTGTCTCCCACCACCTTTGGCCTTTGTATAACTCTCCTGCTTGAAACAGTCTCATCACGATGTCATGTCGAGTCGAGAACTACTCGAAGCAGAGTATACTTTCCTCATTAAAGTCTGACATATTTAAGCAGCTTGGATCATGCTTATAAAGTTTTGTGTGGTGTGGAACATTTTCCGGTGCTTTTGTACTTATAGTCCGGTAGACTGGATTCCACTGGAGACCAAAATTGCAGCATTTGTTGCATTTGCAGTTGGTGTGGTTGGCTTGAGACAATGTACTGGGTCAAGCAAAACAAACTTCAGAAACCTGTTCACTCCCTCACCTGTGGTGATGCTGCACCAAGATTTCTCCTGCTAGCTCTAAATTTGCATGTTTGTTTTGGTTTTAAATACCCAGAATCCCCTGCTCTTTAGTTCTCTGGTCAGCTTGGTGTATTGCATTATAGCGGCACCACAGTTCACCTCAACCAGCTGAGACCTGGGTTTGTAAGCAGACCAGAGTTTGATTACGCATTCACACCTCACCAAACCAACTTTACTTTTGGATTTTGATTATGGTCAACTATTGCAGGCTGGTGTGAATGCAGCCTTAGATAACATGGAGCAAAATATGTATATTTTTTATTCTAATCAAATTTTAAAACAGCTTTTTTTTTTTTTATTTATTTATTTTTTTTGACATTTCATCCTGACTTTTCAGTTTTGGTCTTACAAGATACAGGCCAGCAGCCTCCCCATCTACTCATTCACAGCCTAACCCAACCCAGGAGGCTGTAGGTGTTAGGTCACTTACTGTAAGAAGGGTGAGAGTGAATGATGGATTGGTGCAGAGGAGGAAAGTAGGGAAGGTGGATTCGGGGTGGAAGTCGTGGGAACCGACAGGCATAACTCTGCTTTTGTTTTCTTTTAACAGCTCATTCGCACATCACATTTTCAAATGCAAGCAAAAGCAATTTGTCCTCTCTGTCTTCCCCTCGCGTCCTCCTCTCTTCCTCCCTTGGCCTTTGAATCATTCTCCAGCTGGGCCCAGTTTTGCTCATTTCGTGTCAGCATGTCTGTTTATGTCTACACTGCTGTGCGTGTCTCATAGTGTGTTGGTTGCACATACACACAATCACACGCAGAAGCCTGAGGACCTTGACCAATTCCCGGTGGAAAAGCGTGGCGTCGCTCTCCGTCACAACATCTGGAAGTGGGCATTCTGCAGTCGGCAGCCGCTACACTCTGACTTGATTATATTATCTTGTTGGCGCATGTGTGTGTCGGATGTGTGCGTGCGCATGCGAAAACACAAATCGCATACTGCAGATACACATACACCTTCAGGTTGATAAACTAATAAGTTGTGTATAGGAGGCTGTCAGGCTTTGTGAGTGTTATATGTGTGGGTGAAGAAGAGCTCTCGAGCGATGGATGTGTTTCCGTGCGTGTGTGTGAAGAGGTCAAGTGGTGATTGCTGATGTTGTCTGCTTTAAACACATGTTTAGCCAGGGCCCACTCAAACGTTTGGCAACCATTAGACAACTTCCTCTTCATCTTCCGGACTTAGGTCTCTACGGATTTGTGTGTCTGTGCATGTGTATGTGTGCATTCACAGGTGTGGAAACAAGCTGGAATATGTTCAAACCAGACTTTAATATGTGGAATATATGACTAACAGGGACGTGAAATATTTACCTTACCAAAAATGTTCTGTGAATGCACGTTCATGAAAGTAAGTGCTGACTTTTCTCAGAGGTGTGTTTTTCTAAGGGATCAACAGAACTGTGAACTTTGCTTGTTACTGTGGCTCCAGAGCTTCTCACACACTCCCTGGAATCATACACATACACACACGCACACACGGAAACGCATGCATAGACACCTAAGGGCCTCTGTCGGTCATCAGGAAATGAAAGGATCATTTAGCTTAGAGGGAAGATGAGAGGATTGTAAAAGAGGAGAGGTGGAGGAAGAGGAGGAGTATCTGTAGTTTGATGCAGATTCCAGCAGCAACAATGTTGTGATATACACACTATTAAAGTGTGGACAATCTCTGAAGTCACGGACCGACCAGTTTTGTTAATCATGGAGGTGTGATAATCCGTAGTCATAATGGTCTCTCGGTAGGACACAGGGTAATTTAAGGTAGAAGTAGAAAGCGGTCAGGTTTCTGAAATCTTTCATTTTGAAGTGTTAATAAGTAGCCATTACTGTAGTGTTCACACTATGACTCCTCATGCAGGTTTGGAAGCTCCCCGTCCTTCATGAATCTGCTGCAAGGTCTAGACAGCAGCATGACTAACTGCTGCATAATGTGTTATTTTATTTTTTTACTGTACTTCCAAACATATAGGTGTTGAATATGATTTGTTAAAGTAGTTTAGGGGCCTGGAGTAAAACAACAGAATGATGAGCTGACTGAACAGTTAACTGGCTGTCTAAGCAACGATTGGTATGTTGTTTGCCATTTGTTGTTGATTATTATGTACGATGATACATAATAGAGATAAATATTTTTCGGTGGTAACTCTGTGCTTTGGAACGTAATTATCATTTAAACATGTAAGTCAAATAAACCAATGGATTCATATGTAAACATACGGTGTGGGTATATGTGTGGTACAGATGGTATGTTTGGGGTCTCTCCTAGATTTTGTCCTTTTTACAATGGGGACTATTCCAAAGTCATTTAAATACCACAGCCTACCTGGTCTTTGGGACGTTGTGGAATGGGAGAGTCATGGACCATAAATCCTATCATGAATCTGCAACTAGCAAATCTGCAGCAGCCATTGGTCCTTCTGGCCACCACCAGTGGATAGAGCAGGCGTCAACCCACAGATTACAGAGGAAACTCCTTCCTCTTTTGCAAGTTTATATTGCATCCTTCTGTGTTTGTGCAGCCTAACATGCAGCACAAACAAACTCTATTTTTACAGTAAAATCTACTAAATTAAAGCAATATCAGGCTAACTGTCTATTTTTTGGAAAATGTGGAGATAACAGAACTCATATTTTGAGTTGATGTTTATTATGGGTGTGGGGTGCTTTATGAAGAGCATGACGTCCCATCTGAAGGGTCAATAATAGTCCATTAATCAGTTGATTCCAGCCCCAGTTGGGTCCAAATTGGTGGTAGCCACAGTCATTCTTACATTTCAATGTGTATTAAACGGTGTAACAAGTATGGCTAATCAATTTGATGTCATTTTAGCACATATCAGTGTTATCTTGATCGTGTAACTGCAAACCCAGGAGCTCCTTTAAAAAAGGTGAGTAACTGTGAGCGTGGATCTGTAGCTAGACAGGCCTGAGCAGAGTGCATCCAGAGGACATGCACAAATCCCACTGGGCACAGGAGACACATGTGTCTCTGCTAATACTCTGCTACTACACCTGGTGACGAGCACACCAGTATATGCATGCACTGATTTTCATGCCCTGTTTAGCCCATCACCATGTGGGGCTGCTCTATTGGCCACAGTGGAGGTGGCCTAGTATGTAGCAGCAGAGAGCTCCACACATTATGTTACAGTGAGGTGCATGGCTTTCTCCAGACATAGTATGTTTTGTCTGCATTAAGTCATTTTACTCTTCCGTCTCCATGTTTGTAGTCCTGACATGTAGTCCTAGAACCTGGATTGATTGATGTTGAGGATTTTTTAAAATCATTTTTGGTGCATAAATGTATGCTTATTTTTTGAAAATATAGCTATGTGAGTTTAAGTGTGTGGGGCTGGAAGAAGTGGCTGTGCGTGTGTGTGGGTGTCTGTGTGTGTGTACCCCAGGTGCGCCCGTGTTGCAGATTATCTCTATATCCGAGCTAGTTTGACACCTCCGCATTCAGACTAGCGTTCAGCTGCTCACTCTGGCACATCCAGGACCAGCTCGACCTCATGTGAACGCTCTGTCGCCTCCACTCATGCTCACTTAGGTGTGTGTGCATGCACGCAAATCGGACTGTAGCCGTTTGCATGCCCACACCTTTGTTCATGCACTTTTAATGGAATTTTGTTGATTCCGCCTGAATTTGTGCTTCTATGTTGAGCCTTGGAAGTGCTTTTGTAAATACCAACACGTTCCTAGATTTTCACACCTCGCCCGCTCTGTGTGTGTGAACATGTCCTTGTATAGATTTGCTCTGTAGCTCCACACATGTCTTGTATGTGCTTTACAGTTGCTTTGCACAGTGCACTGTGGCAGGCTGATGTGATGGTGTGTCACCTCAATAGACACCCGGCCAGCCAGGCCTGCTAATCGGCCTCTACAGAACTCTGTGTGTGTACAAATTTATTCCTAAATGTTGCCATCATGACTTTTGAGGTGTGCATGTGCGAGTGTGTATGCGTGCATGTGCATGTTTGTGTCACAGCCAGTATGTGTCAATAGATCATTTGAAAGCAGATGACTCAGACACAGACTCAACATTCACTCACAAAAGAAATGGAAAAGACATTTGTATGACCTAAAATAATTCCTTCTCTTTACACTTTCATCTTATTAAAGGTTCTTTGTCAGGACACAGTAACACATATACACACACATGCACACGTGCATGCCCTGCTGGCAATCATTAGAGTGCATGGAGTGCCTCCAGGCAGTGAGGGCCTTTTAGCTGAAGCCATCTCTTTCTTTTCTCTCTCATTGTTTCCTTGGTTTCCTTTACCCTCTGTCTTCCCCGCAGGCTGAACCAGCGGCTCCACTCAGACAGGCCTGGCACACACAGCACAGGGCTAGGTTACCCTTTAACAGAAAAACACTTTAAAAACAGCGCTTTGGTTGACATTTACTGCAACTAAAAGCAATTCCACTCCTACTCAGATTCAATAATACATTATCAAAGTGTCATTAAGTCTTTCATTTGTGCTAGATGAATAGAATAGCAACTTTCCTCCTTTATCAGCATGCTGCTGTGTTTCCTCCATCATCAGCTCTAGAGTGTTTCCTGTCTCAGTGAGGCAGCCATAAGGCAGGTGGACCTCTTTATGACCACTCCTCATTGTCCTCATGACCACTGCATATGTGTGTGAATAGACTGCTCACTCTTTGGGATGTTTTCAAGATCACAATAACCACTATCCTTGTGTGAGTGCGGGTGTTTGGGTGTGTGTGTCAATGTCAGTCTGTCATATTACTGAAGCCTTAAAAGCCTGTCAGTGGGGTCAGCTGCCCATAGACCGTGAGTCTGGCACACCATCCACATTCATGCACATCAGCCTGTCTCAAATCATATGGAGCATAACTAATAACTTCATAAAGAAACACCTACTCACTCAAAATCCATTTCTCGTCCAGCAGCCACCATTGTGCTAATGGTGTTAGCCTAAAAAGCTGCTTTTCTGCAGCAGATGTGCCTTCATGCTTCCAGACCATCATTTGACCCAAATTCTCTCACATCTCTCTCTTACACACACTCACACACACATGCACACGCCAACACAAACACACACCATGTACTCAGTATTTAATGTCAAATTAGTTGAATGATTAATATGGGATTAGTTTACATAAACAGGATTCTATTTTTTAGCTTTTTACCTGATAAATATCAGGAAGTCACAGATTGTCTGCTCTCAACCTATAGTGCATTCATATTGTGTGCAGTTCCTGGACATGACTGTGCGTGTGCGTGTGTGTGCGGGTGTGTGTGTGTTTGTGTGTGTGTGTGCGTGTGCGCGTGCGCATATGTGTGTATGAATCCCCCACCAGGAGCCAGGCTCTCGTCACCCCACATCACTGTCACAAAGCTGTTAATGAGGGGCACATTTACTGCTGCATTAGGGGAACTGTCACTACACAAACACATACACACACACACCTATTCACTGACTTCTTTACATCTGTGAACACTCTCCTGTAAGCTGACGTGGCTTTAACGTTTCAGGAGATTTGTGTGGGAAAAATTTCAAATCAGACACTTTAAAACACTTTAAATTGAAATTGGGATTTTTCTTTAATCCCAAATAAAAATAAAATATGTAACTCATATCATCCAGGTTTCTTTAAAGGGTCATTGCCAAGGCTGATGGTTGTGGGCAGGAATGGTCTCCTGTCTGTATTACAGTATATCTGGAGAAGCTTCTGACTGAAGACATTGTTGTTGAATGACAGTCTCCATCATACAGGACGAAGATGGGCAGGGTTGTCCATAATTTTCTTGATTTTATGAAGAATCCTTCTTTGCATTGTCACCTCCAGAGGTTCTGATGCTGCTGCCCCAACAGATGACGCTCTCAACAACAGACTTATAGAAGATCTGCAGCATCTTGCTGCAAACACAGAATGACCTAAGCTTTATTCCCCTTCTCCATGAATTCAATGTGCAAAAGAGAGGTAATTATTTGGTCTTTTCCTATATTTCTTCTGCATATCAACAATGTGTCCTCAGACAGTAGCTAAAGAAATGATATTTCTCCTCACTAAGAAAAAAGTACTAGAGTGCAGCAGTTCTCTTGTTTTGAAGATCAGCACAAATAAAAATCTTTCACACTAACTAACCTTTTCAGCCAGTAATTTGACCTCCATTTTCTCCATAGATGTCATAAATCTTTTTAGCACCTTCAGCTGATAGCTGGAATGAGCCACAGTGTTGGATGAACACAGAAAAAACCTTTATGCTGTTGGCAGGCAAGTATTTATGTCCGTGTTTGTTTTTAAGTAAGAAAGAGACAGGATGTGAAAAGGATGGCTGCAAAGAGACAAGGGTCACTGCTGAGTACTCACCGACAAACTCACTCCTCTCAGCTCTGTGTGCATGTGTGTGTGTGTGTGTGTGTGTGTGCGTGTGTGTGTGTGTGTGTGCTTGACAGATGACTAACCCAAACGCTGTCAAAGTGTTGTGTTACTCTCACGCCTCTGTCGCTGTGACTCAGTCAGTGTGTAAGGATGTTTGCGTGTGTGTCGGTGTGTTACTTGTTACTCATTGACTGGTAAGAGCCCTGGGTACATTGACATGACATATGTCTCTGCCTCTCTAAAATGTGTGATGTTCTTTGTTGACTTGCTTCATTTCCTATTGATTTTTCCTAGAAACACTTTAAACCTGAAGCTAATTGAAATTAGAAGCACTGTTCAAGTCTAAATTTGTTCGTCTTTAAGAGACATCAGCAGTAAGCCAAGGTAACAACAGGATGGAAACAGGTGGAAATCCAGCTCACTCCAGGACTGTTTAGAAGAATAAGACAGTCAATCTGGACATCCATACTAAATTCAGACCAATTCTATACTCCTCCAGTACGAGGAATGGTCCTAGTCTTCCTTGGTCTTGTTGATGCCAGGCAGATCTTTGGCTGAACAAAGAGGTCATGGAGTAATGCAGTGGAGGAAATCTGATGATTATTACTCAAAGCTTGTGAAAAAAAGCAGCGACTTAATAAGCCACATAAGACACTTCATGCTGATCCTTTATTTATTTCTGTTTTGGCATATACTTTTATTTATTTATTTTTCCTTTGTTTGCTTTCTATTTTCCCCTCTCTTATCCAGTTTTTCCAAAAATATCTGTGATGCTAGATTAATTAATTAGAAAACAGAAAAATAATTCAAATCAGAAAATAACTGCTAAGATTTAAAAAAAAAAAAAGCATATCTTGATTCACATGAATCAATTTCGTTTTTGACATGTTCTGTGTTTTGTTTTTTGTTTTTAATGTATCCTTTTAAATCTATACTTCCTTGTTTGTTTGTGTCTTTTTTGTTTGGTTATTTGATTTGTCTTGAAGTTATTCATTCTATTGTCTGGTTAATAGAATGAAGGTCAATTGTAGGTCAATACCCCTGTTTTGCTTTTTTCACTCTGAAAAAAAGCTAGATAGCTGCTAAATTAACAGCTGCAGTGGCGGCTGAGTAGGACATGTACACAATGTTTAAAAGTTATTTCGTGTGACATTGTGTATTTTTGTGTTGATTTTTAAGCATTTTTAAAAAGGAAGATTTTCTTTTATATTAAAACAAGATTCTTACCTTTGCACACAATGGGTAAAATAAAACATGAGGTGCTTCATTTGTGTATTTAAGTAATTTTATTTACACTTGGCAGCTGATTTTAGAGCAAAAATAGTTTACATTTATATTTATTTATTTATATTTGACACACTGAACGCATTGTGTGATTTTGTGTCTAGGTAGATTTATTTGTTCTGGTGCCTGTCTATAAATAGAAATTACAAAAAAATAATTAAAATTCAAAGTTACAAAAATGTAACATTTTTATAACTTCCCAAAAGAGCAGAAAATATGGAATGTAATCTATGATCTTTCCATCACTACCCACAATAAGACTTAGAAGAATTTCAATTCATATGACTTACAAAAATATTTAATTTCCCTTTGGGATCAATAAAGTATTTTTGAATTTTAATTTGAATGTGTGAGATTGTTGTCAAAGTATTTAAAAATGATCTTTTAAATATAATTTTTTGGGGCAATTTCGCCCAAACCTAATTGTATATTTTAGCCTCATTCTGTAGGTTTTATTCTCATTTTGTAGTTTTGTGTAAAGCTGTCCTTGAGCAAAACAAAACATAATTTTCTTCCGTCTACACTGTAAGTCCAAGTAACAAATAAAAGCCAAAGTTTTGACTCGCTATCTTCTAATATCTTTAATCTACAGAACCATCACCAGCGACTTTCTGCCCCTTAGTTCAGCAGGTCAGTTGCCCTTAGCAGAACATAAACCTCCCTGTCTGAGCAATAACTGGTCTGTGGTGGCAAGTCTCTGATGCTGATGAGGAAATGAATGATGATTAGTGAGTCACTGTAGCATGTGTTAGCCTGCTAGCATGGGTAACTTGGATCACTGGCTAAGCTATTAGCATCTGACTCAACTCAGCCCTGGTATAATGTACAAATCAAATGTGACATTATTCGTCCAGCCCACACACACATGCAGTCTGTACAGAGGTACAGACTCAGCCTGCTGTTTTATCTGCTCACTTGGCAAAACACAAACTTCATGTGTCATCTCAATCCACTAAATCTACCGTAGACTATCGCATTTCCATAGAACAGGGCATATGCTCAAACACATGAAACCAAACAGACAAGATTAAAAACAAGCTTCCGAGGCTAGACTCGGTACTCTGAAATGAAGCGCGCTTGTTCTCAGCTTCCATCAGTTGTGTAACCCAGCACTGACATGAGTTCCTGTTTTATGCTCCCCCTCTATCCCCTCTATCTCAAGGATGGTGAGTAATCAAAAGCAGATGGAGCTGAGACTGTGTAGTCAGTCTGTTATTTTAGCCCTCTGCACAGCCACTTTTATTTCCTCTCTTTTCCTCCAAAGCCTTTATTCTATATTCAGACACTAATTCCTGACCACAACACACCAAGAAGACATCCATGTTTCATTGATTACAACAAACCAAAGTGATTTTTTTTTTCTTTTATAACACTTGAAATATTACAGAGGCTGCTGTACATAGTGATTGTTGTTAGAAAGCAAATTACATCATGGGAACTATGAATAGTCTTACTCATTAGGTCACTCCTCGTGTTCCAGCCTCCATCCCATTTTGACATCAAAGGCTGCCCAAAAACCACTGACACAGGATCAGCTTTTCCTCATTTCCTTCAGCTTCAAGATTAAGATCAAAGGAGCTTCTAATCTGATTCCAGGTTGGCATTCTAATATCAACTTTTGACCTCACCTTTGCAGTGGCAGGATTGTTGGCAGATCTGGAAAGGGGACGGATTATTTTGTATGGCTCTTCCATTAATTTGTTTTGGAATATGCTCTGTACTGCTGAACCAAACACAGTGCTGTGAAATATCATTTGTCCCCTGGTGGATTTATTGTCATAAATAAATCTGATTCCATCCTTCTCACAAATTAACTGTCCCAAACTACCTGCCTGACCCGTACAATCAATAAATCAATCAAACAGGAACCTGCTTGCCCCTAATAGAACCGTCTGAAACATTAAGTGGGCTGAAACATTTCAGAGCAAACCACCTGTATCTATCACTCTGGAAAGGGCTACAAGCTGGTTAACTGTTTTTATTTTATTTTGAGGTCTGTGGCCTTAACTCATAGAAACCAGGTAGAAAATTAGCAAAGAGAGAAGGGAAGAGACTTGCAGGTGAAGTACTAAGATTTGAAACTGAACCCTGGTCCTGTGTCAAGGACTATAGACCCATGATCCGAGGCTTTGGGACTCCAGCACACCACAGTGAGTGTCTGTATCCACAAATACAGAACACAAGAAACAATGGGGAGTCTTACTCCAAAAGCACATCAACGACTCATCCAGAAGGTTACAAAAAAAAAATTCAGAACAATATCTGAAGCACATCAAGCCTCACTGACCTTAATTAACCTCAGGGTTCCTGAATTAACAAGGAGACAGAGATGGATCAGTGGAAAGGTCCAAATCTGAAATCACTGCTGACCAACAGGAACACAAAGGCCGTCTCATATTTGCTATGAAAAAAGGTTTTGATGATGGCCAAAGTTTTTGCGAGAATAATCTTTTTGTAATGTGTTTTGCGACAGATGGATGCATTTTAGAAATAGAACATCATACTGACAATCAAACATGGTGGTGGCAGTGTGGTGGTCTGGGCCTGCTTTGTTCCTCCAGGGTCTGTATAACTTGCTGTAAATGAGCAGAAAATCCTGAAGAATGTTTTGCCATTAGTTTGTCAAAGTCTAGATTTAAATCCAATTGAGAATGACTTTAAATAGCCTATTCATGTCCAATAATTGCTTGTGTGACTATATATATATATATATATATATATATATATATATATATATATATATATATATATATATATATATAAATAAAATCAGCAAATTATTACAGTGATGTGAAAGACTCAGGACAAGTTATTGTAAATATTTAGGTTTTCCAGGAAGCAAAGCAAAACAGTTTTACAGAGAACAGAGATTACTGTTGAGTTAACAATACAATACCAATGCAGCCTGATGTCACTACATGTTCATTCTGGAAGAGTGAATTTTATTTTGGAGGTTGTAAAAAGTGGTTTTCATTTTTAAACTTTAAAAACTGGGAACAGCAGTTTTTTATATGTCATCCTACACAGTCACAGTCCACCTGTTGTGTCTAGTACCCTCCAAATTATTAACTGAATCACACTTATTTTTCCAACAAGAAATGTAAGAAGTGGAGCACAAGTTTCCAGATAATGACACATATTGTGGTGACATTAATGCCAGATCAAAAAGCTGGCTTCTTCATGACATTTTAGCTGGGATAAACAAACAAGGCCAGGCTCATTACCAAGTAAACACAACAAAGGGATGACTACCTCCATCGAACCACCCTCCTACATGACGTCGGGAAGACAAACCCGGCTCATTTCGGTTGTGTATGTGCTGTTCAGTGAACACAGTGTTCCTGCATTTCCACTTTAGGTTGCAGTACTTCCAGCTCATCTCCTTTTACAAGGCTTGGCTATGACATAATTACCCACTGTCAATTAGATCACATCCTGTGCCGCACTGCCGGCTGAAGCCACTGTTAATTAATCATTGGTCCCTAGACACATCTCCTTCATGCTGATGTTTCAACTCCTGTGACCATGGTTGGCTATGATCATTAAAAAGCCCAACAGGGGAGTTGGGAAAGGTCAGAGGGAATCCCTGAAATAGTTTCTGATGTACAACACAAACAGAAAGTTTACAATTCCTCCCTGACCCATCCCCTCCAAAATTGGGTAGGTAAATAAAATTATGATCGTTATAATTGCTACAATTTTCCTAAAGTTATTCTCCCCTACAGCGTGACTTCACGCCTTCAAGATCCCACCCCATCCCCCTGCTGGAGGGCAAAAAACTGCAGGGTGACGATGGCTACTATTTGTTCAAGATGTTATCAATATAATCTTAAATGTACACCTGATATATAATAGAAAAAGTGATGCAATTGTCAACACACATGGACTCATCTAGATAACAAGGTCAGCAAGATGTTTCAATAAAGAAAAAGAAAGCGAGGGAGAGTGAAGTTAAGTCATGCTAGCTTGACTTTGACAACTATGACATGTAGATATGATGTGGAATTTGACGTTTTGTTTCAGTTACAAAAAGAATTTAAATAGGCGACCCACACACCAACTCTGACAGATTATCTGTAGAGCAGGTGTTTAAGTGAACTAATCAACCACTGCTGTGTTAGACTAGCTAATAGCGACACAGTAATCGCTTATTCATAATCACGAAATAAAAATCAAGCCTCAAAACTGCAGTGGACTGAATGTTCTGTTCTCTGTGTGGGAAATGTTTGAGTGTTTTTTTGGTGTTGAATCCTGATACATAAATCGGCATTGTTGTCAGTTGCAAAGGCAACAAAGATGCGTGAAGAGCAGCTGATACAGAGCGCGAGAAAAAAGTGGTTTTGAGTTATTTTTTAACTGTTTTTCTGTGCTATTTTTCCCTTTGCTGTGGCACACTGCACTGATTTATATATATATATATATATATATATATATATATATATATATATATATATATATATATATATATAGTAGTTACATCTGCATGTTTCATTTGGTTAAAGGAAATGTTTTACCACAGCAGCTCAGCTATGGATGGTATGTAAAAGAATAGTGTTGTGCGCATGCTCAAAAATTCTGGAAATAGACAATGACATGCAGGTGGTTAGTTCCACCTGAAATAATACATAGATTGATTTTAAAAAAAAAAGCATATTATCGCAATCATTGTATGCAATTATATATTTTCTAAACATTTAAATTTGAAAGTCCAAACCCTTATCTCACATTTGGAGACATGAGAAATATTAAAATTCCTGTGATTTCAAGAACATTTGACTAATCTGTGACTACACACAGAGTTTTGATTAATCTACAGCACACATACATTGTGTGCATGTGTGCTGTCATAATCTTCCGGTGCCATGATCAAAGCAGGTAAGCCTGTGGTCAGGTCGCACACTGACTCACATGCAGAAGACAGACAAACATTCCTCCAAATGGTTGTTACATGCCAGAGTCAAATTAGTCCATGGGCTTTTTAAGTGGCACAAAAGGTTCAAATTAGAGACACGACTTTGAAGCTCCACAGTTTGCATTGATATTGTGGAGCCCCTTGTGGCTTTGGCCTCTATATCATTCCCGTAGAAAAGAGCATGTTCACATCAAAGGTTAACTGGGGCATGTGTACTGTAACTTGTCACCAGCATAGGCCTGATTTCCAAACAGCAGGGAATTGGGACGGGATGCTATGTAGGCCAGGAAGAGGCAAAGTGTGTAATTACATCAGGATCTGTGGGTTGCTCCCAAGCCTCTGACTGCATATTACACACAGGTTGTTGATCTGAAAATGGATTATACTATGCTACTCTGTGCTATACTATACCATACTGTACCATACTATACAATACTGTTCTAGTCTTAGTATGTTCCTATTTACATTCTGAGCATCCACAGGCATTCATACTCCACTGGTTGACAGAAACCAGGAGAGGACTGGTGGTCTAGCCTTGCAGAGGGAGACAGAGGGGTGACCGTCATTCTGCGATTGGATGCTGTGCTGTAATGCTGTGTATCATACAGTACTCTGTTGGATATTATATATTAATCTGGTGGATTCTGTGCTAGGGGTATGAAAAGTCTTGAGCCCATCTGCATGCATGTGATTGATGCTCAACTATAAATATCATCTTGGTAGGTGTTTGTCATGTTATGTCAAGGCATATATATATATATATATATATATATACATATATATATATATATATATATATATATACATATAAAAATTCCTCACCCACCGTGGGTGGTTCTTATCCTTCTGAGCTCGGGTCCTCTACCAGAGGCCTGGGAGCTTGAGGGTCCTGCGCAGTATCTTGGCTGTGCCAAGGACTGCACATTTCTGGACTGAGATGTCTGATGTTGTTCCTGGGATCTGTTGTAGCCACTGCTCCAGTTTGGGGGTGACTGCCCGAGGGCCCGATGACCACAGGCACCACTGTGGTCTTCACCTTCCAGGCCCTCTCCAGTTCCTCCCTGAGGCCCTGGTATTTCTCAGTTTCTCGTGCTCCTTTTTTTCCTGATGTTGCAATCGCTTGGTATTGCTACATCTACCACAACAGCTTTCCTCTGTTGTTTATCCACTATGACAATGTCTGGTTGGTTCGCCATTACCATTCTGTCTGTCTGGATCTGGAAGTCCCACAGGATCTTAGCTCTGGCATTCTCCACCACCTTTGAGGGGTGTTTCCCACTTTGATCTCGGGGTTTCCAGTCCATATTCTGCACAGATGTTTCTGTACACTATGCCTGCCACTTGGTTATGTCGTTCCATGTGTGCTTTCCCTGCCAGTATCTTGCACCCTGCTGTTATGTGCTGGACTGTCTCAGGGGCCTCCTTACACAACCTACACCTTGGGTCTTGTCTGGTGTGGTAGATCTGGGCCTCTATTGCTCTGGTGTTTAGGGCCTGTTCCTGGGCGGCCATGATGAGGGCCTCTGTGCTGTCCTTGAGCCCAGCTTTTTCCAGCCATTGGTAGGATTTACTGATATCAGCCACTTTGGGTTATTTGCTGGTGGTACATCCCATGTAGGGGCTTGTCCTCCCATGATGGTATCTCTGGCACTTCAACCTCCGTTCCCTGTTGTCTGAGACATTCACTGAGCACATTGTCTGTTGAGGCTTTGTCCCTGATGTATTTATGGATCTTAGTTGTTTCGTCCTGGACAGTGGTTCTCACACTCACTAGTCCTCTGCCTCCTTCTTTGCGGCTCGTGTACAGTCTCAGGGTGCTGGATTTGGGATGGAACCCTCCATGCATTGTTAGTAGCTTTCTAGTCTTAATATCTGTGGCTTTTATCTCCTCCTTTGGCCAGCTAATTATTCCAGCAGGGTATCTGATTACTGGCAGGGCATAGCTGTTTATCGCACGGATGTTTGTTCTTGCCATTGAGCTGGCTTCTCAGGACTTGCCTTATTCGTTGGAGGTATTTAGCTGTTGCTCCTTTCCTTGTGGCCTCATCGAGGTTGCCATTTGCTTGTGGTATACCTAGGTACTTGTAACTGTCCTCTATGTCTGCTATTGTTCCTTCTGGGAGTGAGACCCCTTCTGTGCGGATCACCTTCCCCCTCTTTGTAATCAACCCGACCACACTTCTCTAGTCCGAATGACATCCCAATGTCCGTGCTGTAGATCCTGGTGGTGTGGATCAGTGAGTCGATGTCTCGCTCACTCTTGGCATACAACTTGATGTCATCCATGTAGAGAAGGTGACTGATGTTGGCCCCATTTTTGAGTCGGTATCCGTAGCCAGTCTTGTTGATAATTTGGCTGAGGGGGTTCAGGCCTATGCAGAACAGTAGCGGGGACAGAGCATCTCCTTGGTATATGCCACATTTGATGGACACTTGTGCAAGTGGTTTGCAGTTGGCTTCAAGGGTGGTTTTCCACAGCCTCATTGAGTTTGCAATGAAGGCTCTCAGAGTCCTGTTGATGTTATACATCTCTAAGCATTCAATGATCCAAGTATGCGGCATTGAGTCATAGGCTTTCTTGTAATCAATCCAAGCCATGCACAGGTTGGTGTGTCGGGTTTTGCAGTCTCGGGCAACTGTGCGGTCTACGAGGAGTTGGTGTTTGGCTCCTCTGCTATTTACACCGATACCTTTCTGTGCCATGCTCATGTGCTTATCCATGTGTTTGCTTATCTTGGCCGCTATGATGCCTGACATGAGCTTCCAGGTTGTGGAGAGGCAGGTTATTGGTCGGTAGTTGGGTGGGACTGGACCCTTTGATGGATCCTTCTGGATTAGGATTGTCCGCCCTTCAGTTAACCATTCAGGGTGAGTCCCACTTTGTAGCAGCTGGTTCATTTGGCCTGCCAGTCGCTCATGGAGGGCAGTGAGTTTCTTTAGCCAGTAGGCATGGATCATGTCAGGCCCTGGTGCTGTCCAGTTTTTCATACCTGAGACTCTTTCTTGGACATCTGTCACAGTGATGGTTACCGGGGCTTGCTCAGGGGGTTGCTATGGTCCTCTCAGTAGAGATCAACCACTGTGCATTGCTGTTGTGGGACGCCTCCCTTTCCCATATGCCTTTCCAGTATTGTTCAGTCTCCAGCCTTGGTGGGTCTGCTCTGTTGTTATTACCCTGCCATTGAGAGTACACCTTAGCTGGTTGAGTGGAGAAGAGCCAGTTAATCCTTCTGGATTCATTCTCCCTTGTGTATCTCTTTAGGCGGCTGGCCAAGGCTTGGAGCCTCTGTTTGGCAGTTTCGAGTGCTTCAGGTATGGGCATCTGCCTGTACTTTCTGGGTACTTGTCTTTTCATTGTACCCTTGTGGAGGGTATATATATATAGCAAGATATACTAGTGTGATGCAAACTGTTAATTTTCAATGTATCCTCCAGTATTTAGTGGTGAATATATAAACACTGAAATGTACAGCACAAATAAACTTGATTGAACTTGATAGATATATATATGTAAGAAGATTTTACATTTCCAAAAACTCTGTCTTGCATGTTGCTTTTTTGTAGCTCTACATATAATTCTTTTCAATTAACGAAAAGAATTATATTAATAAGGAATGCTCCTTTAGTCTCATAATCTTTGGTCCTTTTCTGGTATATTATTGCTGTATTGCTTTTATAAATACATAGCAATTGTTTTAACATGTTACATCAAAATAAAAGTTTTGTCTCTAGAGTAAAACACAGCTCCCCTCACAAAGGTGGAGACAACTACAACTGAACGGACTAATCTGGACTTGTGTAGTTCGGAAAATTTACTTCATTATAATTATAATTTTTATGAAATACTTGAGACCTATAAATGTATTGCATTTAAAAGTGCAGTTTTAATCATTTCTATTTCTTCTGAACTGACTTTACAGCAGCCTAATTTAAGTTCAAGTTTATTTGTGTTGCAGATTTCAGTTGCAGTTCACTTTAAACCCTAAAATCGTAACACAGTAACCAATTATGAAACAAGCTATAAACATTATATTTTATCAAATGCCATAATCAAAATAATTAAGTAAATACATAAAATATATTGATAAGAATTAGCGTCATAAACATAATAGGTTAACAAGCACAACCCCACAGATATTAATATTCTTGCTGAAATCGTTATTACATTGCTGACAAATAAATACTAAAGGAATGACAGGAATAAACTTGAACTAAAATGTGAAGTGGTTAGGATGGGCAGAGCTGGATAAGAAATTTGAAACAAATTGGTGAAGTTATGAACTGATCCTGAGGCAAGCAATGGAACATCTTAGCACTCTTTTTTTATTATTATTATCAAAATGACCTCTTTGATGTCAGTTCTTCTGCTTCATGACAGTACACATTACGAAAGAATACACTGGAATAGGACAATCTTTGTGTGTGTTGCGTTCAGTTGTACAGAATGGTCAGAGTGAGTCTTCCTCTGGTGTTGCTGTCTTTGAACTATAAATACAACTAGATAAAAACAATTTTCACAATACAGAAAAACTGTATCTGCTATGTGTGTTGGATTCTAGAGCCTGATAAATGTGCATGCAAGAGGTTGATTGCAGTAATGAGAAACAGGTGGACTTCTTCCCATGTTGTCAGTTCAGGCTGTGCCTCATCCTGATACCGACAGAATTGATCGGAAACACTTGTGTCTACTGTTGCTTCCCATTTTTCTCCCACTTCACTGACAATATTGTGACTTCCCTGAACAATAGCCAGTAGCTGAGAATCCACGAGTAATAAGAGGGAACAGAGCCAGTGTTAGATTGATGATGACACATGAGGAAGCTTTTACTTGTTGTTCTTCCTGCTGCCTCTGAATTGTCAAATAGAACTTTGTCAGTATCTCCACCTCCAAAATGAGCCTTAATGGTTGGAATCGTGCTGGAGGGTTGTGTGGATCTCCACCACACATGCACTCTAGGCAAAACTACTCAGCTTTTCCCTCACCTACTTCACTCGTGTGTATTTGTGTTTGAGATGCTGTTCTCCGGATCTTCACCTTTCCTGACACTTGTGTGGCCCATCAGTGTCTATGTGAAGTGACAGGCCACATCCTGGGGCAGCTGGCAGGAGCTGGCACACTGCAAAAGCGCAGCACAACTCCACACACACACATACACACACACGCACATGCACATACCTCAGGCCATTCTCCAGTCTTGATTCCTAAACACATTTGCTCCAGTTCCTGCTGAGGTGCTGCAGGCAAGGCTGTTGGGGAATAAAGGAGGGGCAAGACGCATGGAGGACTAACTCTTTACACACTATTACCCCTAACAAGCACACACTAGGTTATCTATCACCTCTGAAATATCCACAGTTAAAATCTTCTGAACTGAATGGATTGGTCTGGAACAGGCTGGCATTGCTTAGCATTGTTATCTCACATTGACCTACAGGCATGAAACTGAAAGTTGGAAAAGAGGTTAAGCATTCTGACCCCAGGAACAATTATATCACCTACTGTTAGAAGTACATAGAATATTGATTGGTGCAACTATTGAAGTAAATCCCTCCCTGAGGAAAACATTGTCAAATTCCTGTCTCCCAGTTGAAACGTGGGAATCTTGTTGTTCAGCTGCACTTTTTAGTTTGTTCTAATTTAAATCTGGGCCTCTTGCTGGATACTATAATTTTGTTTTATAGTTTTTAGATTTACTGACATCAAAATGAAAGAGAAAAATGTTTTATGCAGTTTTAAGAGAAACTATAAGTAAGCCATTACATATCAATGTTCAGTCCCACCACTTAAAGCTAGTCTGGTAAGGCAACTATGATTTGAAAATTATTTTGTCACAATCATACGGTGGCCTTGAGGTGCAAACCACTTCAACATTAACGAAACACTCCAACAATGAACAAAACGGAAAGGGTATGTCCCAGTTGGAGACCTGAGAGATCGCTGATTGGGCATAGGTGCATTTGAACCGGAAGTTATCGCTTGGGCAGGTCGGCCCGTTGTTGCAATATGTTAGATGCTTTTCATGGAGATCAGGCTTTTGCCATACAGAAACTTCCTTGTCTCATCTACATGACTCAGTAGGCTGGAAGGGACGAGACCTTAGCTACGGATCAGTTGTGAATTTGTTTTTAGAACCAATTAAATTATAGTTTTAAATTAAAACATTGTATGGATTAAGCATTTATTTATTTATTTTTATTAATTTAATATTATTATTATTCGATTAATAACTGTTTTGGGGTAAATATCTAAGAATTGAACAGGGCTTTTTGAAGCTTATATCTGATTCGTTGCACCTTTACTAATTTTTGTTCTAGAAATAGAATTTTGTCCCTTGATTCCCAGCTGAGTGGTTTGGCTTTTTGTTTCTTACATATCAAATGGTGTTTTGTTGAAAAGTAAATTTGGACAAGTCAGTATCAAACCTCACACCAGCCAGCATTAAACAGCTACAAAATGTAGTCAAAGATATTCAACTTCTACATTCCTATTCCAAATGTGATGCTCCACGGACTCATTTAGCAAATTGTTTTCTCGAAAAGATAATGATCAACAAAAAGCATCCTAGTTACATATGTGAGCTTCATAGCCAGAATGGAGAACAGACTGTTTTCTTTTCCACCAAACCATAATATTTGCATTGTGACACAAATAGACACCATCTTCAAATTGTGATTTCATGTCACGCCTGTGTTTGCATTGATAACCTTGTGTAAGCTGAAAAATTTGTCTTCAGATATCACACTGAATTTGCCAAAATTAGTTTCAAATGACCTTAGCCTGGCCCGACAGGATTTAGAGCAGAAGAAAGAGTGAGGCCACAGATGAAAGTGTCTGGGGATCTCAGCTAAATCAAAAACAAATCTCCAGGAGCGTCGGGGTTAACCCCTTTGGCCGTCACAGACTTTGAAGTGCTTGGCAATACAGTTAATTGACAGAGTAGGGATTAGAGAAAGGTGGTAACAATTTAACCCAGGCTGGGAAGGGGCTGAAGGCCAGAGCTTAGCCCTATCAGGTGATGGCAGATGTTTGTGTGCCTCAGGAAAAGTGACGAAAATTCCTACAGAGGAGAATACTTCCTAACTGACCTGTAATGCTTTGTTTGCCCAAGCCTGATTGCATGGTAATTGTTTGGAAAAGGGGAAGCTGATCGGACAGATGGCAGACTCATATAGCTTCACCATCCAGATAGAATATTTCTGTATTGGGCTTGTTATCATGCCGTTTGGTTATTTATTTAGTTCTGGTGCTGCAAAAATCTACCACTAGTCAAATTGCTTTGGATCTTCAACACAACATCCCATCCAGTCCTCCTACACCCAGGATTGAAGTGTCAGATGTTCCTGTGACCAATCAGCAGCTCCTATCTGATCATTTCTTCATCTCAGCCTGTCAGCAGAATTAAATCTACTTGTAGTGTTCACAGGCTAATATTTATTAGCATTCTCTGGTGAGGCTTTTCAGTTTGGTGTCTCAGTGCCAGACAGAGTGAGTGTCATCAAAGATGTATGTGTGGTCAAACATCTGTGTGCATGTTTATCTTTCTTTCACATGGTCAGTGACGGGTGATGCCATTTTCATTTAGCGCTGGCTTTTAGATTTGCTGGTCCTGACCTTAGCTGTCATTCCTGCTTTCTGTTTCTTCTCCTCAGGTAGGATGGGCTGTCTCTGACTTGGAGCTGATTTTGCTTTTCAGGCTAAACATAAACCTGTTAGCTCAGTCTGCTCCTGAATGCTGACAGGCTGGTGTTCTACCACCTCAGCACTGCATGACAAATCAGCTACCTTGTTTGAGTTTGCTGCTCCAAAAACTTCCTTTTTCATGTTCAAGTCTTGAAATGAAATTTCAAGACTTGTTGTCTTCTGTCTTTGTGTCTTTAGTATGTCCTCCTTTTGTCTCTGCAGTTCGAAGATCAGATAGTCCAACATTCATGTTGCAGCTTTGTAATGGATATATTGTCTATACTATTGTCCATAGTAACAAATGTAAAAATATAATAATTTTGACAATGAGAAGTTGTCTGAACGGTGGAGAAAAAAACTTTTTACCACGTGGGCCAAACTAGTCAAATGGAAATAAAAATGTGAAAAAAATAAATAAAAAAAAATGTAAATAATATTTTAAAATAAATTATTTCTACTTGCTCAACATGTGTCTCCCCTTTAAAAAGAAATATATCACAAATTGTCAATTATTTTGAATGTTCTTGATCTAGAAATACTTGACTGTTTTTTTGTTTTTTTTCAACAATTGAAAATTGAGTCGCTCCTTTGAAAATGATGACTTTTTTAAGCAAAGTTAATCAATGGAAGCACCTGCTTCATTGGAAAGAAAAAAAAAATCAAAAATATTTGGATGCATTGTTTGTCAATGTTGTTTTCTTCTCTTTTTAAAAAAGTATATCTGTGTCCCCTGTTACTTCTGTTGGGCCAAATCTATATCATTGATGAATCATGGTCTGGACTTTTAATGCCCCCTGGATTTTCCTTTGGACCCTGCTGGTCTATAAGTTGAAAAGAGCAAAGATGTTCAAACCAGAGACATTATGACTGATTTCATGAGCTCAGACCTAAAGACTGAAAACTTACAGCGTTGACATTTTAATTTTGAGTCTTGTTCACACAGTAACTTCCTCTACATTGAAGAGTGTTGTCACTGCGGCTTTATGGTGCCTCCTATGGTGCATTCACCGACTGGAAAAAGTGTAGGTCATTGATCATCAATAGTGATGTGATGTACTGTACATGTTCCTTTTCCAGGTTTAACATGGATAAAACAGATTCTACAAATCAGATCTCAAAAACTAAATGTAGAGATATGTTAATTAATATTATGAATGTCTTTTCATTTTATTTTATTCTTTTACTTTTTGTGTTTTTTTAATTGTTTGTATATATATTTTAGGTTAACTGCTTCATATTAATTAATTAAAAGTTACATTTCCATTAGCTCTCCTCAGCTTCAGTCCCTGTCCTCCCTCTGTCCATCCTTCCTCCTCCTATAACCTTTTTTTTTTTCTAACACCATCTTCTCTTCCCCTGAATCCTTGCCCCCCGCCCCTCCGGTTCCCCGGTGGGGGTGTTGTTTGTAAAGCATTATAATTTATAACGGAGCAGAGTGGATTTAATTTCAGTGCATGGGGGCTCGCCAGCAGGGCGCCAGCCTGCAATCAGGGGAATCAGCAGCTCACATAGGGCCTGCAAACACACACACACGCACACACACACACACACATACAAAACGCAGAGCACACCCCCACATAGAGCCCGCTAGAATGGAAAGTATTATCAGTGGCCACAAACGGACAGTGTTTCTCGTCACCCAACTCCCTCCGCATCCCAGCACCTTCTCAGCTTCGCTTTGAGCCGGCTGCAGCTGCTCTCGCTCTCTCTTCTCTTCTCTTGATCTCTGTAATTTCTACGTCTGTGTCTGGCTTACATTATCTGCATCTTCTTGCCCTCCCCTCCGCCCCTCTTCTTACTCATTGTCTCTCATTACCACTCATTACCTATTTGTAGGGGCTTTGAGTCTTTCTCATCATAGAATCTGCTGCCTTCCAGAGACAATGGAAGTTCACCACAAGGTCAGACTCAGCTGTTAGTCCTCCCATGTTCCTGTCCAGTTTTTCTGTTGTCTTTTGGTGTCTCTACCCACCCTTCTCTTTTGCCCTGGGGGGCTTTTTTTCCCCCCTTTTTTTCAAACTCTGCCTATTTGCTAGCTTCAATATCCGTTTCATAAATCCTGTTTCTTTGGCGAACTGTGCCAGACGGTGGGATCATCCTGAAGGTCAGAGAGCAAACAAGAGGAAGAGGAGGAGATGACAATGTTTTTAGTTAGCCATCATTTAGTGTTGTAGGAGATGCAACTATCA
The DNA here is from genome assembly GCA_922788865.1 of Poeciliopsis turneri. Taxonomy (NCBI): domain Eukaryota; kingdom Metazoa; phylum Chordata; class Actinopteri; order Cyprinodontiformes; family Poeciliidae; genus Poeciliopsis; species Poeciliopsis turneri. The sequence continues at coordinate 541,942 of CAKLNU010000326.1, forward strand.
GCTGGAAAGTGTTTCTGAACCAGATAGACGTTGTTGGTTTGAGCTCTCTTAAAACATGAAGCTGGAGACTCTTGTTTTTATTTATTGAAACTACATTTGTGGTTGTTCTACGCAGTATGTATATTTATTTCAAAATAATTGTGAATTAAATACAAAAAATAAAATAAAAAAATGATTTTGAGCTTTATATTTTGAGATTTAAATGTGATCAAAAGCATGAAAAGCATACTCAGTGTTGCGTTGATTCTTTCATGCATGTTGTGAACTTAGCACCACCTTTGAGTTGCAGCTGCAGTTTCCAAGCTTCCAGCTTTCACCTCACAGAGCAGCTTTCCCCCGCAACGCACCCCTTCAGCTCCTTCAGACCAGCCAGCAGCAATTAGCAAGCCCATGGTGGAACTGATGAGCTCATTATAAAGCTAAATCTCAGTGAAATGCTGGTAAAAATGTTGTTAAAGGGATGTGATGACTTCCAGAAGGCAGAGTTTCAGAAGGAGCAAGGATTTTTAAAGAGCCAGAAGTCGTTATATTTCAAAGTCAATTTTTTTATTCATATTTGATAACTAAGGGTTATCAAATATAAAATAACACAAGGTGCAGGCACAAGGTGGCTGGAATATACAGAATACTGCCCCTTTAATAATTAAGGAGAAAGAGATATTCACTGTATCCTAATGTAACAAATCTAACTTTTGACAAAAAGCTTAAGGATCAGTACCTGGACACTTTTCCAGTTCCGACATATTGTTGCCCACATGCAGACCCACGGATGCAGCTTGACTGCTGCAACACGAGTGGAGTGGTGCTGCTGCGGGTGGTGGAGAGCACGTTCTACGGTCAAACAGTGAGTGAAGGTCACCAGAAACAGAGGAGTCCTTGTAGACGCGTTGGACAACATTCCCAGCACTAGACGATGTTTGGCAGAGGTTTCATTTTGGGTTCGTTAGAGAGCTGGTGGATGTAATTTGTGACCGTATGTCCCAGTGGTCGATCGTTGGAGCCAGTGTGTATGCGAGCGCCAGATAGCATGCCATCATGTCACACCTGCATCCTCCACATGACGTTTCTCCTCTGTTCTGTCTGACAGTTACAGCTTTCAGGCTCTTTCTCAAATCTACATCTGTGTTAATGATCCTAATGAGTATTTTCTTTTATCCATACATGATTAAAATTAGTGAAAACATAAACACTCAGATAACTGTGTGTAGATAAGAACAATATTATTTATACTTTTTGTCAGATTTAGTCAGAAGATATAAAGAGATCTTTTGATTTTGATTAAAAATAATATTATCATTATGAATTGTCCTTAAATCTGATGGAGCATCTATAGAGGGAGCTAAAGATTAGGATGATGGCAGGAAAATCCAGCTGATCTTGCAAGCATTTAAAAAACGCCTGTATTGGCAATGAAGGATTTTCCTCTAAATACCGAGGAGGGGATTTTGTTTTTCACAGAAATGCAAACAAAGGATATATTTTATTTGTCAAAATTGTTTTTCATTTGACATTGTTAAACTAATAACTGACAATCATTTGAGTAATTCTGACTGATTCTAATAAAAAAGAAATGCCACATTGTGCAGATTTTTTATGTGAGCACTTCAGCCTTATTTTAACATTAGCAATACTTTAAAAGATGCAAATGAGCAACAACAAAAAAAAAAAACTTTTTCAATTGAGAAAATAAACATTTTATGGCCTCAAATGGAATAACAGCATTCATTTAGTGAACTCCTGATCATTTGTAGCAAAGGATGCATCAGCAGCTAAAAATCCTTCTGACATCAACATTTGAAAAGCTCAACTTTTTCTGCTAAACTTTGCATTAATACAGTGTAGGAATGATCTGTTGATTTTTTTTTTTTCAGTTGATTAATAATTATATAACAAATGGAGTTGATAAGTTTTAGTTTCTTTTACATGTAAATCAGTTTTGTATAATTACTGCTCTGAATGTATCGTTTTTTTCAGCCTTTTGAGTCTACATGCTCAAAAATAGCGTGAGCTGAATGCTCTCATCACCATGATCTGGATTTTCTACAGTGATTTTCTTGCCACTGTCGTTCTTTACCCCCCTGACCCCTGAGGAAGACCTCTGCATACTTGCACTCCTCCACAATGCAAAGCAGTTAAAGATGAAATGGATTCATTATGACACATGAATAAATCTTACTTCATTTTGCGGGTATTAGTCTGCTGCCTTGCTGCCGTGTTTCATCCTTTGGGAGGCAGCTAGTTTTAATCTGAGGCCTTAGCTGTTGTGTTGTTCTGTTCCTGCTGTTATATTAGGATGATTGGACATCTGTTGTGGGGTTGCTAAGCTGGGAACACTCGTCCAATCTCAATGAGGACATTTGTCAGACATTGCAGGGAACAGCAGGATTGAGTGTGTTGCATATATGTTGCATATTTTCCAGTGTGATGAATGTTAGGATGGGAGGATCACAGAGAATATTTATCTATAAATTAGAAACTGATTATATAAAGTTAGTTTTTTTTTTTTTTTTTCTGATTGTGAACTGTACTTTTCATGTTAGTAATTGCCAAGCAAGACCTTCTTCACCACATTAAATAATGGATGCTTTTTCTCAGGACAGCTCTTTGAGTTTCTTGTCTTTAACCAATTCATGCAAGGAAGTGTTTTAGAAAAGTTCAGAAGAAGCAAGACCAAACAAGCCGCACACACAACGTTTGGCATCAGAAAACCACAATTAGCTCATTAATACTTGCTGGGCATTTTCAGACCACATGAGTTGGACAGGAAGCAGGTCATTTCTCTGCCTGCTACATGCCAGCGCAACACAAGTTCACAGGAAGGGCTCATCTGAAACTCTGCAGCTTCAGAACGTTCCTGTCAGGAATGCAACCAACTTGGACCTAAAAGTCTGACAACAGGTGGAGGGGCAGAGTGCATTTTAACTGATTTTATAGCAAACACACAATTACTTCCTTTGAAAACGAATTGTACAAAAGACAATCTTGTTGAACTGAAGCTAAAATTTAACTTGACTAGGCCAGAGGAACTATGGTTGAGTACTTTAATTTGACCAAACTCTGATTTTTAACACAGCTTCAAACCCAAGTGAAAATGGAATGTGAAAGTTTTCTTATTGAGCTCAAAACACACAGAACGTTCTGAATTACATGTATGTGTCTTCTGTTCCTGCTTACTCTTACAGCACTGTGTCATTTTTTAACATTTCCTGTATCTGAGATTCTGATGATCAAACCTCTTAACTGGGATTCTTACAGCATGCAATACTCCCTGCCCTGTTACTGTCAATAAAACAGAATACACACTTTCCCTATAGTTAAAACAAAGGTAGTAAATGCCAACACTTGTTTTTTTACCTGGAGGCACTGCTGAAGTCTAAACAGAGTCGTGGCTCTCATAATTCGATTTGAAATGATTTTCTGTGACATATGTGGTAACAAAGCTGAGCCTCCTGGCCACCACAAAGCTTCTATCATATTATTTTTGTCGCTGAAGCAAAGTGAACCCACGTGAGTTTCACCGGTCTCATCCCGTCTTTCAAACAAACGAGTTTCTACCGACGACGCCGAGTGTCGCTTGTGCCGAGACTCGCTTCTGTGCCAGAGAACATAAACCTAATGACCTTGGTTGCCACGCCAACTTCTAAAGACACAACGAGTGCATTTGCGTGTATGCGTGTGTGTGTGTGTGTCTCACTAATGGCTATAGAGCTGTAGTTGTTTCATTTAAGTCAGAGTTATGAAGTGTTATGGAGCCTTTTAGACTTTAACCTCCCTGGGCTGCAGTTACAATCTGTATTACAGAGGTTAGAAAGCTTTGCAGCCGCATTGTTGCTCTCTTTTCCTTCTCACGAGTCCACACACGCACACACTTTGTTCACACACACTTGAATAAAGTTGCTCTAGCCATGGCCTTACACATGGTCTATCCCCAAATTTAATGAAAAGTCATAATGAGTTCTGTGTGGGACACTCTCCTCTGCGATGTGTGTGTGTGTGTGTGTGTGTGTGTGTGTACGCAGCCAGGCCAAGAGGGGCCTTGGAGGCAGCAGCGGTTGATTGGAGGGCACATGTGTGATGTGGCTGAGAGATCAAACACACATTCTTGATGAGTGTGGGAGTGGAGGGCGGCACCGGAGCGTTTCTCTACCTCTGATCAGGCTGGGCGCGTTCTTGCTCCGTTACACCAGCAGAGAGACCCAGGCGCTCACAGGAAGACAACAGCTCAAAAGCTGCCTGAATGTTACCTCTTATCTACATGAAGCTGTGCACTTGCGTATGCGTGTGTGTGTGTGTGTGTGTGTGTGTGTGTGTGTGTGTGTGTGTGTGTGTGTGTGTGTGTGTGTGTGTGTGTGTGTGCGTGGGTGTGTGTGTGTGGGTGTGTGTGTATGCGTGTGTGTGTGTGTGTGTGTGAATGCATGTGTTTGCATGTGGTGGTTTGTGAGCTTGTTGCCCATAATGAGGTCAGTCTCCTGCGTGGAGCTAAAACCTCAGTTTGTCTTTATCTCTGCTGCAGAGACAGAGGATTATTCCCATCACTCTCAACAACACTTTCACTCTTAACCCTCCCACACTCATCTTCCACCTCTCCACAGTTATCCTCTTCAGTCTTTTGTCGATGCTTCAGATCTATTAAATCCTATGAAAAGCATGAATGATATGTTTCTTTATTTCACATTAGAGTAGAATGTGGACGTTGGTACCTGCTAAGCCTTTTAATTCAGCTTATTTATAAAAGAACCAATTCAAAATAAAAGTCCAGGTACTTTGCAGTTTTGTATTTGAAACGCTGAAATACAGAATTGTGTCGTTGAAATATCCTTACTGTAGATAGCAGGGGTCTGCAGGGGTCGCCATGTGGCTCTTTGGCCCTTTCACCATCAAAAACAAATTAAGTTTTTTTTTTTGTTTTTTTTTTAAACTCTGAAGGAAATAAATAAAGGTGATTTTAGCTTTTAGCATCACTTCTGTACCTTTTGATGCAATTTCGGTGTGGAATTTCTACAATAGTAGAGCAAGTTATTTTTTTCTCTTCTAAGAGTCAAATAACTCAATTTGTGAAAATATCTTACTTTTTTCTTTTTCTTTTTTTTTTTTTTGTTTGAATTTCTTACATATGTATAAAATGTGTACCTTTTTTTATTGCTGTGGACAAATTTTATTTTGGGACAATATCCATGAAAGTTATTTGAATTGAATAGATTGCTGACTAATTCTAATTTAGCCACACCTGTTATTAATAGAAAAAAAAAGACATCTTATGTTTATAAAAATTTAATTTATTTCAGGTTTTTGCTAAAGTCTCAAATTAATCTGGTTGGATAGGAACGTTTAAGTGTATTTATGTATTTTATTTATTTAAGGGATTGTATTTTACACTTCTGACATCAATATAAAACGAAAAAAAGTCTTGTTTTAATTGCAATTAAATTTGATCATTTCTCCAAAAGTATCATTAAACATTACATTTCAAGCATTTCTTAGTGTTTCTTCTACTTTATTTTTATACTTTACTGTTTGTTTAAATTACAATTATTGACCGAATATAATGGGAATTTGTTTGTTAGTAAATGCTTCCACTTTGTATGAGCTGTGATTGACCAGGTGAAGGTTATTCAAAAAGCCTTATAGAGACACGCAGCTAGGATTTAAAGGATTTTAAACTTTTTCATTTTGTACAAAAACAAAACAGAGAAATTATTTAAAAATCAGTTGATGTTTATTAGTATGTTCACAGTTTATATATCCTTTTAAGTCATAATCTAAGCCAAGTCACCCTTTGTTTTCTCTTTGTTTTGTTCACATGGCTTAAGAAAATGATGAGCAAAAGCTGACAAATAATCTCTCATCTATAATCTCAGTACTGACAAAGAGGATTTGAATAAGATTGGGTTGTGTGTGTTTTTAGCTGCAGCTGAGCAGACATGTGTTCTCAGTAATTCACCGTATGTGTGGTCTCTAAGTCCATTAACACAGTAAAGTTGCTTTTCCTTCAGAACTACCTGTTAGTTCTGGATCCAAACTGATCAGGATTGGATCAAAATGAACAAATGAGAGAAAGACATTCTTCAGATTTTTCTCTTGTATTTTAAAACCACTGAGTCATAATGTAGAGCCAGCAGGCTAGCTGTCATATGGTAACCGTGGACTATAATGCCAGGGATAATGGAGGCCATGATCTGAGGTCCATGCTCTTCTACTGGTTAAACTGGTTGACTGAATTGGTTTTCTGCTTATGCCCTGCATTGTTTATGTTAATATTTTGCTTGTATTTGTCAACAGGACCATGTGCACCTTTTGTGTTGCATTCCTTGCAGTCTGTTTCACCAGATCTGCTAACACCCCTCAGCCCCCTGCTCTCTGTTCGCTTCACACATGACGTGGCCCACCTTTTCACCCATCTGTCAGAAGTTTTGTGTGTGAATATGCGCGTCTGTGGGTGCTGCGAGCTGTCATGCGAGGCAGCAGCGGTGTTGATCAGCAGGCCAGGCCAGTGGCATATGGCCATGTCCTGGGGTGCTGCGGCATGCGGTAACGCAGCATAGCGAACTGAACAGACAGGAGCTTGTGCACATGTCTGCTCGGATAGTGACGTGCCAATGCTGCATATGCAACTCATCAAGTGAAGTCTTGAGTATTCTCTTTTCCTCTTCCTCTGCTTCCTCCCTGCCCAGAGCCCAGATGCATCATTTTATAAAGTGTGGGAGGAATTTTCTGTTTCACATGTAAATCATCTCTGGGTTTCTGACTTTGGTCACAAAGGCATCAAGATAAGTGACAAATTCATTAAAAAACAAAATCCGTTTTGAAATGGTTTTAGACATTCCTCTCAATAAGCTAATATTAGACATGGATTAAAAAAAACCAATCTGATATCATTGAAGTCAACTATTTAATGACTAACAGTTCTGTTTTCAACTCATTCCCCTCATTGTTTGTTGTTGATGGTTGGCAGTGACCTCTGTTATATTTAGTTACACTTTCGTGGTGCATGATGCAGTAACTCGACAGCAGGTTGGAGACTTTAAATCATGTCACCTAATTTAACCATAAAAACAAGCTAATGTTACACTGAGTTAATATTCTAGAAGCAGAGATTGGCCATTAGTGTTTATGAGGCATAGGTTTCACTCTTTTCCCCTAAATGCAGAATATTAAGATCAAATTGACTGATTCATTACTTTTTCTGTACCTGCTTACTAGTATTCAGGATCAAAAGGGAGCACAGGCCAATTCTCAACAGGCAGTGGGTACGCAGCGGCCAGGCTGCCAGTCAGTGTTAGTCAGTACAGAATCTTGTGGGACAGCCTGGCGTCCACTGCTACACCTCCAGACCTTCATGTAGGACGATCACATGCCGTCCTACATGCAAATGTTTGGGCTGCTGGAAGACACTGGAGTAACGGATGTTTACGGATTTTAACAGATTGTAATTCACGCAGCTGGTCACTTGGTGCTGACTCGCAGACATTTTCAACTTCATGCACAGAGTACAATCAATCAGGTGAAAGAAAATCCCACCTGAGAACCATCTCTGACCTGGACTCAATGTGTCTCTCTAGCCGTGAGCTGACACTGCACTGGAAAATGATGGGTGGGAGGTGCAGCTGAGCCACAGCTGCAGAAGTATAGCTTTACTTCTGCAGCGATTGGCATTCCCACTGCCTATCATTGATAATCATGCCGACTGCTAATCACTTCAGTTTGAGAGATGTCTTCGAATTTCAAAACTTTAGCTTTTGTAATTTTAGTATCCAGTGTGGCAGCGATTCATCAACCAGATCCATGTCTAAACTCAGACATTTGATCACACACAAGTGGGTTCATTGATTGTATTTTTCTGCTATAGATTCATTTTGGAAGGGTTTAATGAGATAAAAGTATTGCAAAATACTTTACGATACGCAATCAGTGACTTTGATTATGAAAAGTTACAAAAAAATCTGGAAATCCTGCATGAACTGTTATGTGAACTAAGTAACTGCACAATTGAATTATCTGTTCATAGAAGGCAAATTGTAATTCATCCAGTACACTGCATATGTTGTACAAACGTATGTACAACATATGTACATACGTTGTACATACGTACATATACGTTGTACATACATAGTAGTACTACTACTACAACGTATGTAGTACTTTCAAAGAATTCCCATTTTCCCTGTTTTCAGAAACAGTGTGTGAAGACACCTTCTGATGTGAGAGGTGTGGTTACTGTTGATCAATGGTGTTTTCTACTTCACTATGCAGTGGTCCTTTGGCATTTTTACTTAACACCATTGTCCTGTTTTATTTTTATTTATTTTTTTCATGTTAAAAACATTGCTGACCATCTAGGAATGAAATGTTTGTGCTGCATGACTTATCAAAAAGATATTCTGTCACCAAAGAAACATTGTTGGAGTGTGAATGTTATTCTCTCCGCCCAACACAAAGACTTTGACATCTGCTTCTAGGAGATGGATTACTGTAAAAATCTCCTTTACACCATCTACAAAACTCTACTGCATGGAGGCTGTAAAAGACCAGAAAGAGAGCTCACTGTGTTGAGACTGAAGGTCTCATTATTGACTATTAAAGCGATTAATTCCCATTGTCCCCTTCTTGGGTTTTGGATAAAATATAGTACTCAAGAAAGTCTATTTTCCCTGGGGAAAAAAAACAACCCTTCTCACATCTTCAACTGTTGAAGATGTGAGATCACACTGGAAACACAAATCAAGTTGAGAGGTTTAGTCCAATGCAGACCAATCATAGCGATGTCTGTGACGTTACAGCATGAGCAGCACTGCACTGTTGATGGAACATGTGTTAGTGCTTTCACCTACCAACTGACTCCTGTTTTGGGTCAGTGTGACATCTATGATCCCTATAAAACTTGACGAACCTAAATCAAACCCAAAGCACAACATCTATTAAATTCTGCTGGGTTCTGTTAATGATGGATCTATGAGACATTTACTCTGTCTGGTTACCTTCATTTTCTGTTTTTACTGTTAGATTCTTTGGTATCTGCCTTTATACTGATGCTCTACTTTTCAAACAACCTCTTTTGCACTTGAGAGCCAATCTAGACTTTTAGGCTCCTCCCAAATCAAATCATTTCCATGTTGTCGGCCTTCATGAGTGCCAAGTTAGATTTAAATCAGCTCATTCCTTATGGGTTGGGTAAGTTGGTCCTTTGTTTTTGTCAATAACTGAATGTGATGGGGTTTTCTTTTTGGTTGTTTTTTGCTTTCTGCCTCAACCTCACTGTTATGAGCCAGTTTAATTAAATCAAGACATAGGAGCCCTAAAACAAATGTTTTAACCACGTTTTAATTTTCTTTTTTATTGTCACAGAGTGAAATTGTACACAACTTTACAAATAATTAAAATAAACTTTGAGTAGGGTAGTGAGTGAAATGTTTACTGTAAGCAGACACACAATAATGTCCATGGAAGTTCCAATTCTGATGGTCTGTTAAGAGAAAAGACATATATCTTTCAAAAACAAGTTGAAAATTGTGAACAGGCGGTAACTGTATCGATAGTGAACAAATTGACACATTTAAAATTGATCCCCAGTTGCTTTATTTTATTAGGCTTATGTAAGATTACTTGTAGGACAAGGTCATCTACACTATTATATTCAAATCAGAGGGAATATTTGCAGAGTTCTGTATTTGCTGAACTACCATGGTGACATCACCAAGGTTTAATGGGCTTTATGGTTCAGACTGGAGCCATTCCTTTCATTGCTTGAGGCCTTGTTAAGGTGACATCAGTTAACAAAGTTTTGAACACAATTGGTTTAAGATGATGTTACTCGTCCCATGCCTCCTGTCAGACATGGCCGTCACTCTCTCTCTCTCTAACTGCTGTGCTGCAGCTCCTTTCCCAGAGGAGTCTGCCGTCAATGCTCAGGCTAGCTAGCATAACCACAGATGATTGCAGAGACATGGTTTTCATGCACCGGACAATTGTTTCTCTGTCATCAGCACACTGAGCAATCTGTACACAAGAGTGATTGACAGCTCTGATTGGTTGTTTCTGAACAAGCGGTGTATTTCTGCAGATGGAAGTAAGATGAGAGAAGGCAGAGCTCGATTTTTTTATTTTTTTATTTTTCACATGCTGTCATGGCATGGTGACAGTTTTAGCTAATATCTTTAAAAGATATTTCTCATAAAAGTTACATACTGCAGCTTCAAAGCATGGATTTCCTGGATTAGTGGAGGTAAAATTAAGGGAATGATGATGAGAACTTTTTTCATAGCAGTATTTTTCTCTGTTGTCTTTTTGAAGCTGATTGGCTACGCCTTGCAACATTTTAACAAGGTGAACTGTGTTTTGTGTGGCTTTTAGCTTCTCTGGATCCAAAAATGTGTTTGTTGGCTCTCCTCTGAGACAAACAGAACGCCTGCATGTGTGTGTCTTGCTTTTTTGTCTGATGTTGTTTTCGACTGTTTCCTTCTGATCCTTTTTGTCAGACACACCGTACTTAACACACACATACACATTTACTCCAAGAGCCTCAGAGCCATTGTTTCTCACACAGCAGGGCACAGGGTCGATTGCCAGTTGTGGAGCATTATCAGCCTCCATGTGTTTTGCGCAGACATGCTCTCAGCTGAGGGAGCTGGTTCACGGGCCGGTCATAGCAGCCTTATTTCCTTTTAATTGACTTAAGATGGGCAAACAAGACCTCGGCAAGCACACGGTACCCATTACGCTCACACACAAAGCCAAGATGTACACTAATGAAGCTCACATAGTGACACACATATACAGGCGCAATTGCCCCTGCGTGTGTTAGCTGCTTTACAGTTCCATCAGACTAAATGAGCAGGCTGGATTTTCCCAGTCAGCACTGCTGCCTTCCAACCGCCGGCACTTCTGCCAGAACTCATTCACAGTTGGAATGTTTTTCACTCACCTTGATGCATAATCTCAAACCAGACTTTGATGCACATTCTTGCCCGGGTCATGATTGGAAAGTGAATGTACATAAAAATGTCCCCTATCCAAAATGTGCTGCTTCTGCAGCGTCAGAACCAGATATTGTAGATATTTTAAAAGCTATGGTTTCTGAGCTGCTGACACCTACAACTGCTTTTATCAGATGCCATAGAAAGGGCCAGAGTGACTGGAGTTGCCTCCAGCAGTTTGAAACATTAAATAATATGAAGTTGTCCCTCATTCACCTGTTGCTGTTACGTGTAGAAATCTTATGTTGTCTTCAGTGACACAAAATGAACGATTTGACCGACTGGAGGCCTGCAGCAGGTTTTGCAGTTTCTCAGATCACTATCCAGTTTGACACTGGATTAAATTCAGGAAGTTGCTTTAAATGTACTTTTATTTGTAATTTTAAAGGAATTAACAACATCTGGAGAGTGTTGGTTGACTCCCCCTACCTCCATAGGCAGTAACACTGGTGTGAAAATATGCAAAAACGATGTGATGAAACAGATGTGCTTGATGAGCAGCACATGAAGTGTGTTTTGTGTTAAATAATAACACAATTTAATATGCTGCATAGTTATTATCTAGTTTAAAGTGCTTATAAAGTTAAAAATCATTTCAGTGTGCTGAAATATAAAATTTTAACTTAAAGGAAATAGTACTTTTTTATTCTGTTAGACTCCAGTTTGCTCTGGAAGTGCTAGGTCATGTTTTTTACTAACCATCTCTCTTCAGCTCAGTTTTCGTCTGGCAGTTAATAAAGCCAGATTGTTCACACGGCAAGATTTTCATGTAGATTTTAATCCCAATTTTTATTTTTGATAATCTTCAAGGCAGCCAGATTATTGGAATGTTTTTTTTTTTGTTTGTTTTTTTGTAAGTTTTATCGGCTCTTGCAGCCTTTATTTGTGAGTGATCAGACAGGATCAGACAGACCTTCACACATGGGTTGTGCTTTACCTCTGTCTCTGTTAAACAGTCTACAATCTATCGCCCTGGCTTTTTCCCTGCTGGCCATACTTGTTTACTCTTAGTTCTTTTTTTTTGGTCTCAAGATTTTCCGAGATTTGAGTGAAATTGATTCATGTGTGAAATTTTGAGGGGTTTTTTGTCTGTTGATGCCACACACCGAACAACAAAACCTGACTTTTTCATCTTCACATGTATTCCCTCACAATTTTAAAATCTTCCCATGTGAACCAGGCATCACTCATTCACCTTCTTTCACCAAATATGCATGTGGGGGGTAAAATCATGACTAAACTACCCACACCTCTGTACTTCCAGAAGAGACTGAAACCCAACATTTTATGTTTTTATCTCCTGTTTGTCTCCTGCAGGTTATTCCTAAAAAACAGAAGCTCCCTGCTCTACCAAAACCATTTCAGTTAATTTTTATTCTTATGTTTATACATCTTCCAAGCATACATCATTACCTATGCATTTCCATCCACCCACCCTGTCTCCCTCACTGCCTAGCCATTGTTTTCTCATTAGTGTGTGTGAGAAGAGGCCAGGCGGTTGGAGGAGGAGGAGGAGGAGGAGGAGGAGGAGGAGAAGAACATGACCAGCTTACGACTTGTTTGTCTCTGTTTGTCTGACATTTTTTCTGCAGGTATGACCCTAAAATTAGTACTTTAAAAAAAAGCAACAAAAAAAAAAAGCTTGTCTTTTCTTAAAACAAAAATAGAAGAAAACAATTTTTTACTTCCATCTGGAAGTAAACTAACTACTTCAATTTCTGCTTTATTTTAACAAGTGGAAGGTTTCAGGTTCTTTAAACCAAAATGGCCTCTTCCTGAGAAACTCCATCAGCCTTTAACAGAACACTAGACTGAGCTGTCTCTTGCCTTGCAGCAGTTTTTGTTGTTGTTTTTTTGCTTTTTTGCTTTGAACAAATATTTGCTTTGTAGGCAGATGATACAGCATGCATCCTGATTCCAGCTCAGGATGAGATGGAATGAATGAGCACAGGACGGAGGAAAACATGTTTAAATGTGTTTAAAGGCGGAGGCAGTTCGATTTCCCTAATATATCTGATTTGTAGTCGTTAAACTTTTGCAAAACCTCACTTTAAAAAGAAGTAGAATATCAAGTTCAGGTCAGAGTTTATGAACAGGCCAGGTACTCTCACTCTGATTTCTTATTGCACATTCTTAACATTCTGATCAATTAGTTTTTTTTTTATTTTATTGTTTTATTTATCACTAATACATCATGTCTGAGCAGTAACAGACTGGCACAATAGCAGTCTTTGGTCTTTAAAAGGACTTTAGGAGAATTTCTAAAACCTCCTGTCCAATAGCAGGAGGTTTTATTGTGATAGAATGTCAGTGATATGGAGATACAGTCCTCTGGAATTGTGGGATGCTTCGGAAGAAAATATGTAGATTTTAATGGTAGTTTCTTCAGTCAGAAACTACCATCAGGATAGATTTTTAATTTGTGCAGAAACTAAAACATAGTTTGTATATCTTAAATCCTTTTGAGAGAAATAAAAAAGACTAACATAATTTGTATCATAGTTTTGTAATATAGAATCCTTTAAGTGCATCTACAGTGTCAACCACAAACACAATTTTTCCTTTTATAGACATACCAACTGCAAAATATAAATATACCAACTGCAAAATATTTGTGGAGACAATTGAAACATCAAGTAACAAAAATGAGTGTGACAGAGACTTAACCTACAGTAAATGTCCTGTTGTACTCTTATTAGACTCATTTTGACTTTAAAACGTGAACTTGATTGTTTTGAGACTATAATTTAAAAAATGATAATAAATTTAATGACTCTTTTCCTTTAAATTTGTCTTAACAAAAGCAAGGTATTTTTCTCTTGCTTTTTTGTGTAAAGGCAGGACATTGTTGGAAACAGCATATCGTTTCCTTAATGTGTGGTTTTGTAATTCAGCTAAATATTTCAGTTCCACTGTCTGAGCCAGCTCTCTGGTTCAATCCCAGCTACACAGGTTAGCATACGGTGATGTTCTGCCCATGTACTGACCCAGTAATGCATCCCTATGTACTCACTGGTTAACTGTATATAGTTGCCATAATGTGTGTATGTATAAAATGAATTATACTTGTAAATATTGACTGGTTGTTTATTTGTATGGTCTTGTGTTTGGTTGATTAGTAAACACTGAAGGTGTACATGCTCTTTACATGTTTGAGCTGAACTTTGGAATTTTGTTTTGCTTTGATTTGAAGAATGTGACTGCATGCACCCAGCACACTTCTTCTGTTGTAAATACTGGAGCATCATGGTGAGTCTGTGCAGTGAGTGTGAGGGGGGGAGAAAGGACAGTTTCAGATTATGTAAGCATCTGAGTTAACTGTTCAAAACAGGGTAGGTGTGTGTGTGTGGGTGCGTGTGTGATTAGTACTAGGTATATAGATGATTGAGGATTATTTGTGTTCCCTTGGTTAAGATGAATAAATAAAAACTGATGTAATGGATATACACTGAAAGGTTCATGTGCACAATGAAGTCCATTTTTAATTCCAGACTTTTTTTCCATCCTGGAGTTTGAACATTTTGTTTGGCATGCAACGTTCCGTATTGCAGTTCATTTTTTGTACATGTCCTTTGTTATTCCTAATTGCTTCTCTCTAAAATCACAAAGAAATCATTTGCAGGTGTTTCTCAACCATCTGTCGGGAACCTGATTTAGCAGTGAATAGATTTGTTTGAGCAGAACAGCTTGAATAGTAATGATTGACCATATAGTGTTTTACAACCAGAGGCAGTCCCTGCCGGCTCATGGAAATTTGGGGAAATTTAATTTGTAATTTTTTTTATTTATTTTTTTTTTTTCAGAAGCAACTTCATGAATTTTAACTTCATGCCTTTCATGAAGCCTAACTTCCATATGAAATAAATCCCTATTTTACAATCATTGTTTTGTACATTTAATATGTGTATGATGCATAAAATGTTTCTAATCAGTCACATTTTCAAGACTGTTTGGTCTTTTTGAAGCATATTTATTGGAACATGTGGGAAGTTCACTGTAACATTAGAACTGGATGGAGTATAGCTGTTTTTTTTTTTTTTGTGACAAATATGACAAATCAGTCATGCTGTTTGGATCTTTATTTGACAAGGAGTTATGCATCTACACTGAGTGGGTTCGTTCACACGTGTGTAAAATGAGCTGAGAAGTCGCAAGTTATGCAGGATGGATTGGTAAAATGACTGTATGGCTACATTCACACTGCAGAACTTAAGGCTCAATGTAAAATCCCATTTTGTGTGGTTGTTCCCATTTCCAGAGATAAATATATGATTGGTCGGTGATCAGAGGCCCAATTTCAAGGTGCTAAGTTGTGAAGTCAAAGTTCTTTTAAGTCTTGTTTGACATATACAGAATTGTCATTACAAATGAAGGTGACATTGTTATTTGATTGTGATATAAAAAAGATACTTCATGGTTGGAAAACAACTGCTACTGTTCCTTTAAAACGTTTTATTGCCGGCAAAGATGTAGATTAGCTTGGCACTTCTTTCTCTCTTCGCAGTGGTGGGTGGATGTTTACAGCACATCCAATTTCCGGTAAGCTTCATAGGGTAGCTTCCTTCACCATCAAGCTAGCACTTTATATATATCACTTCCAAACATTGGTGAATAGGTGAAATCATAGCCATGTATTTTAAAATTTCAACATAGTCCACGCTTCCAGCTAGCAATTGTTTCTCAATAGCAGAGCCCAGAACTGCTGCATGGAGCAAAGCATTGGACAAGGGACTGGTTTTGACCAGCCTGCTATAGTGATAAAACAAAAATAAACATCTCTAAACTTTTAAAGGCATTTATCAGCAAATATATCAAGCTATCATTCAGGAAAAAACAACAAAATCTACAAATCATAACCTAATTGTGTCTGGATTGTTGGGAAAAGTAGCTCTTTGAGCGAGTTTTGAGCTTTCTCTTTATTCAGTTCAGTTGGGCAGAATCAATAATAATGCTCACAGCGCATAGGATTCTTCTTTGAACAAATCAAGAAATTTCAACCAATCAGATTGGGGATTCATCAAAGAGAAAGCACTGCACAATTTTTCTGCTGTCCGCCTTGTTCATGCTGCAGTTTTGGTTCTGTTGCAGCTCCTCTTGCCTGTTTTTACCTCATTGACCAGATTGACTCAGCAGGCTTTGTACTCATAGCACCACAATTCTCTTTGGTTATTCCTCTGACTGAGATACAATGAAGACGTGTTTTTTGAAAATTATACTCTCATCTTGAATTACTTTATGATCCACATCAAAAACGGTATTTTTGATGGTGAAAATGGGAGCAAGAGGAGAGGAAAGAACCAACAGCATCAACTTGGGTATGAACTGATGATCATTTTAAAATGTTTCACGGTAGACGGAACCATTTGCTAAAACTGCAAAGGTATAAAGAGAAAAAGAGTTGAAACAGCCACAACCCACTGAAAGAACAGCAGTGGGTTAAAAAAAACATTTGCCTTTCCTTGGATGGAAGATAAAAACACAGGACTTCCTCCTCATTGGTGACCGTTTCATTCAGTAACACAAAAAATGTTTCCTGTCATCTAAAATCCTGAGTGAACTATTAATTATTGTCGACAGTAACCAGTGCATGGAATGTATTTGGGTTTAATTTACATACATGTCTGTGATCTTGCAGAAGCTGCACTAAACGGTGAGCCAGTTATATCAATGAAAATCTATATACTATATATAATTTCTTTAATATTTTCCTGTTTTTGTGATTTATTTCTAGTTTAGAACCATAGTTGACATATTGGCCACAGAACTGCTGTTGTTAGTGTTTATTTTGTATGTAATATTCTGCACTTGAATAAATAGTTACTCAGAAGGCATACGGGTAAACATACAATGTTATTCAAGTATGCTAACAAATACACTGCCTTCCTCAAATAAGTAATCATTTTGAAAAATCATATGTAAATATCCATTTAAGGATAGGTTTATATCTTTTACCCAAAACTGAGCTGCTGTATTTTGAAGTAATGTTTTCAACAGGAATTTGCTCACATGTGACACAATTTTAATGCATAGTTCTTCAAATTAACCATTGCTAATACAAAGACAATGACTTCAGACACATATGCACCTCCTCTATAGCAAATTATCTGCTATAAAGTAAAACTATAATACTGATCCTTCTGTATTGACAGGGTAAGGTTACCATTTATTCCAGGCCGTAGATAAGCTCACAAAAATAAGTGGTTCTCTCACCACAGGAAGCTAAATATTCAAATGTTGTAATGTATTTATCACTTCTAACACTTTTCTCAAATTCTATGGATACAAAAACGTGTATCCATAGTATCCAAACATTGGTAGTTAATAACTACCAATGTTTCTGTATGCAGTTGGCTCGTTGGGAAATGAACTGCCACATTTACTTAAAACCGTTATTGTTACATAGACAACACATCTATACACACTCATTTTGCAGTGTAATTGTATAAGTGGTAGTTGTTTACATTTTACAGCCAGTAAGTGAGCAAGCATCTTATTTACAGTTCAGAAAATGTGATTTACACTACAGGGTGTAAACATTTAAACTGGAATATCCAAACCGTCTCTACAGTAAAGACCACCCAACGGGCAAAGACTTACCAGGTGTAACAATCTCTATTGCAGGGTGAAACTCTGGGCTTAGCAGGAGGCTGTAGAATTTGAAGCATTCAGCCATTTTGCTGTGTGCAGTTTGGTGTCCCAATTTAAACCATTACACTCCCCTTTGTAATCAGCCCCAACAATTATAACCTTGCCCCGCGCCTCTGATTACTGTCCGAGTGTATTTTGGACGGTTCTGGGAACTCAAAAAGAAAGAGAAAAAACAAAAAACTGCTAGTGGTCCCCACAGAACTGCAGGTTCCACAGACATACAGTAACCCCGTCTGTGTGTGTTTATGTGTGGGTTGCTGTTCGTTTGAAGTGCTCATTCCCCCCCAAATTACAGTGCTGCCATAATGAAGTATTACCATGTGATTCCAGAGCAGACCACTACAAAGAGGAGGAACGAGTCTATATGGGTTCTGGACGCCTGAGGTCAAAGGTCAAGTGAGACGTCCGAGCCAAGAGCTTTAAACCAGCCAAAGTTTCTGGATGTGTGTTCATGTCTGTATTTGTACACGGAGAAAAAGTCAACCCTAAAGTTCTAATGCCTTTTTGTGTGTAACACTGCATTTGAAAAAGCGTTTGCATGAGTATTCTTTGTCTTTGTGGATCCGCCGTGTGGCTGTGTTAAAGCTCACTTTGAGCTCACACACACTCGTTTAGAGGTAGGGGCTGTTTTTGGCTGTGGGCTGCGCAGGCCTCACCTACGGCCTCCTCGACCTGATGAATGTTACATGAGGCTCGGCTGCCTCTTACATAATGCATCAGTGTAAGTATGCCATTGGATGGTGTACATACACCACTGGCACCTTCAGCCACCTTGACTTACCAGCACCTAGTCTCTTGTTCATCCACACATGCAGAAGGATGACTTTATGAGAACAGGAAGACAGAAAATGCTTAATTTTTGTCTTTCACTTCATTCTCTGTAATCTTTTTTCTGGTTTTATGTTTGCATAGTTCTGGATATGATGTATTTTGTTTCTTCTTCTGCTGCGACTGCCTGAGTGAACATCATATTTACCTACAGCCTAGGATATAATCTTTCAAAAGGAAAAATAAAAATTCTGAAGCATTATTGCCTGTATTTTTGGATTGTTGCTTTACACAGCAAAAATTTAAATTGTATTGTCTGATTGTGAGAAATGTGAGGAATGTCTCTGCTCTGTATTATGTACTTTGTAATGCTTCATTTTACACCAATTAGTCCTAAAAGCGGACCACCCACCCATCGTAGTTGTCCGTCTGTGCTGGAGCCACTGCTCCGCCTCTGATGAATGGCTGTAAAATGTGGCCATCAGCCATCAGTTGACATTTTATTGATTAGATTTTTTTCATCCAACACCACGTAAAAATACTTGACTCATTTGAGTTCTACAGTAACCGGTCAACAACAGTGTTTGGGTGATGGTTGTTTATTACAGGGTTTCCACGCATAATTTAAATGTCTTATGGTAATGTATCTACAATTAAAGCCTGAAAATATCTTAAAATTATTTGAAATGATCAAAAATGACCTTCAATATTTTAATTACAGGTCTTACATTTTATTGTGGCAGGGCCGTTTGATATAAAATCTGAAAGTCTAAAGCATATTCTATGAAGTAGTTTTTGTTCTTTGTTTTTTTTTGTGGAATTTTAAGTCGCATGCAGACGTCTTATGTGCAGTTAGGGACTCGAGATGGTTGAGGGTGCCGGTACCTAGATGCTTATATTCCCTTGCTAGCTGTCTAACGTTTTTATGTCCATCATAGTTAAGTATACCTCCACTTGGCTGGACAGTATTCTTCTTTGCCGCTGGTTCACCTCTGTTGCCAGTGGTCTGTGCTATTACTTCTAGCATTGATCTAAGAACATTACTTGAACTCTGAAGACAGAGGTTTAAAATTTATCTATGGTAGAATATTATTTCAACAAATGTTATTACTATGGAGGGAACTTTTGTGCTGCCTCTCCCTAATAAATGATGATTATAATAAACCCAAACGTCCAAGATGGAATTCATTGATTCAGGTTTTAGACCAACCTTTGGCTTCCACATCCTACGGGTCTATGTCTTTTTTTTCTAACGCTAAGATTTTGATTAAGATTTCCAGCAGGACTTGGTACCTGCCCACACTGCCAATCACCAAGGTGTTAGTTACTCTTTCCTTCAAATTGCATTTTGTTTGATATCTCATTGATTTGACAGTTCATTAATAGAACTCTAAAACCCTGAGTAACCCTCACTAAAGGCAGCCTGGCTCACCACACTGCCCAACTGGGATCCGACATAGGAAGAGTATTCCAGAGAGGTTTCACAGTTACAAATCTCCTGATTGACACCCGTGAAATAGAAAATTTGGGTGCTACTGTTCTGAATCTGACATTCATTTCATTCATTCACATGAGCTCTAGCATCTCAGCTGGTCGAGAAATACACTCAGTCAGAGCACTAAGGGAATGCAGAGTCTACTTCACTAGCTAGATATACTCTAGATATGCACCACATGAATGCATGACCCATTAAACATTATATTGTACCAATTATGGCATTGGTCAACTGAAGTCCTTTGCAAATGATTTATTGCAGACTCAGGTACTTTGATAGATGTTATTCAGGTCTATAAAAAGCCAAACTTTTTCATCTCACAATGACTTCAAACTAGAAAGCTCCCCATACATCATAACCAAGTTTTGTTTATCTCTGCCCATTATATGCCCAATAAAATGCATGCCATTCATTTGAAGGCTCATTTGTTTTCAGCAAAAAAGCTTCTACAAGAAGTTCAGATTGACTTTGTTTCTCTGCAACACCTGCACTCTGTTGTTTTGTTGTTGTTTTTTCCTTGTCACTATGAGTTAGAGAACAATTTATGTGAAGGACATGACAGTTGTGGCTGGAATACAATCACCCCACATTTCTGGCAGATTCATTTAGAAACTGAGCTGGAGCAACTCCATCCTCCTGAGGCAGGAGCCGCAGTGCCAGCATGGCAGCTATCAGCTAACATCTCGTGCTTCCAGCCACTGACCAGTCTGGATTCTACTTTATAGCTAGCGTGCTAACAGCATTGAGGCCAAGAACCCTTTAGCAAGTGTCTCCTCCAAATCAGATGTACTAAATGAAAACCATTCCCCACTGCCTACTGCAGAGCTCTGCTCAGGGACAAGAGCAAAGGGGTCAGCAGCTGGTGGAGGATATGGCAAATGTTTATGAAAAAAATGCTTTCTCAAGCCCACCAAAAACACACACTTGGGGCGGAAAAAAATTCTCTGTCCCTGAACAGCCAACAGCTGGGAAGGGTTGGGAGTAGCCTGAAGGCTGGCAAGTTGCTCCCTCCCCTCCTCAGTCCAGATGGGGGAGGTTAGACTGAGGCTAGCTGCAACCCACTCCACCCACCCCGTCTGTCCCCCCTCCACTTCCCAAACTTCCCATTCCCATTAAGAAGAGGCTGAAGATTGCAGAGGAAGGGAAAGAAGGAAGAAAAGCAAAGGAGCATGACTGCTCTGTTTTTCACCCCAGCCCTCCCTCCATCCTCAGCCTAATCAAATAAAGCAGGAAGCTTCCGAGACGGAAGAGGAGTGTTTATTGATATTTGTACGAGCTGCTTCACCCCCTGCCCCGTCCCTGCCGTTTATTTTCTGTTCACCACTTTTGAAAACGATGATATTGTCAATGTTTTTGTCTCATATATCATGCTCAGTTGAATGCTTGAACACTGGTGAGGCAAAACGGTTGTGTTGCTCTCAGCGTCTTATAATATACCATTATCTTAAATTGAACCAGTGGGAAATTACACACCAGCTCGACATCCGTTGTAAAATGGCCATGACCAGTCCATTTATTGTAATAAGAGGGTGTCATATGAAATGAAATGGCATGAAATAAGACTAGATGACCCACTTCATTCATAATGTTGGGAAAACATAAAGAACACATGCAACCTGCACCATGGCCATGTCAATTCTTCTGAGAGGATTGTGTTGCAGCTGTGTATGCTTCACTCTAAAAAGCTGAAATTACATCTTTAAGTACAGTAGATCAACTCACTCACTCACTCACTCACTCACTCAGATGTAGCCTTTCAGTGCTGAGAGCAGGATAAGGGCCTTTCTGTAGATTTTACTGTGGTTCTTGTAGAGAGCTGTACGTCCATCCAATCATGTACTAGAGTCCTCATAAACTGCCAAGCTGTAATGGCTTTTTAACTTTTGATGGCAGTACAAGACTTTAAAATATGGCAAAGCCATGGGACTCCAGTCTTTGACCAATGTTGAGACAATAAACATTACAGTCGAGGTATAAAGTGCACTGAAGCCAAGCCAGACCTCTGTCACTTCCTATAGAACTACATGAGTACAAACTCCAGCTAGTATCAGATTTTTATAAGGCTATATAAAATTCAAAAAGAGCCACCGGATGGTTTCACCCTCATGAAAATCATCCCCACAGACTATTGAAAGCAACTTTTAACTTGTCTTAGTTGTTGCAGGTTTTATTTAATGAAAGTCAAAACCAAGTTCCTGTCTTAATATTGGACCGATATTTTCAAAAGCCCATTAAGTTTTTCTGGGACAGCAACTGTGCTCCCATCCAATTGTTGTTCAAATTTTAAGCAAACTTTTGAAAAATGCTGAATAGACCTTTTTCCCATTTACTGGTTTGGAGCGAATCAACCACTCTACACAGAGCGTGACTTCTTCAGATGTTGACGCTGTGCATAATAAGCAAGCTGTAGAGACTGGAACGCTAGCAATGACCTCACATCTCAGAAAAACCTCCATCATGGAGGTTTGGACTTGAAACATTTCTAGAACGCTCTACCTCTCCCAGCCCACAGTCCTCCCCTCCGTGATGGAGGTTTGTCCTTTGACATGTTTCTGAGTTTGGTGCTTCTATTAAGACATGCCCACCACTGGATGGGAACATTTACTACGTCCCAATGTATTTGCCAAATGTGTTTCCATCCCCCCTTTTGCACATTAAGTCTCTTTTAGAAAAGCTGAAAACCACAGGCAACAAGGCAACAAAACTTAGGATGAAAATAAAACAAAAAAGAGGATGTTATTTTGAATTGAGTAATTTCCTCCAACCTTTTCTAACAAAATACTTGGACCTGCCGATAAAAAGACTTAGATAGAAACACGGCTACTGTTGTGTTTGACCCTGCAGTTCTGAGAAGCTGCTGCAACAAAGATCAACTTTTTTGTGAACCACCGCCATGAGAGGCTGTCTTGTAATTTTCAATGGCTCTTTTGTTGGAGGTTATTGAGAGGCGACAGCTTGATTTTCCCCTCAAGCCATCTTAATGTGTGTCTGCGTGCGTGTGTGCGTGTGTGTGTGTGTGCATGCTGTTCTGTGACGTATCACTTGTCGTGGCATTGTACGTGTTCATTGGGAGAATGGAGCAGTAATCCAACACAACCTGCAAATGTTTGGGCCTGGTGCCAACGACTCTCTGCAGGTCCCAGCTCCCAACCTCCAGGTGCCAATCAGTGTTGTTGGGTACTGACATCATCCACAGCAAATGTCCCAACATGCACCCTACTCAACACAGGCCTTCAGACCAGAACTACTCCCTGTGCTCATTCGTTTCAAATCAACTTAGTGTTCATTTTGTCGTACACTAAAAATCCTACAACCGGCAGCAAACATATTATTATGAAATATTACAATTAAGACAAAAAATGTCATTTAGTGTTATTGCCCATATGTTCATGAGGAGAATTTAATAAAACCTTCACATACATTTTAAATAAATGAAGATAAAAGGTGTAAAACTGCCATCTTGGAAAAACCCCAGAGTTGTGCCATAGTCACTTCTTTTTTGGAAATACAGGTGAAAGAATAAAGAAATTAAAAAAAGAGGTGGGAACTACTGTGTAACAAATGGAAGGTGCAAAATGTAAGAGATGGATGAATGGTAGAAATGAAAGAAAAAGAAACGAGGATCAACATAAGTTTGACTCTTAAAATTAAGAAATTTAACACATATTAATGAAACTGTGAAATAAATTTAAGAAGGAACAAAAAAAAAGAGATGAACGAAGACGGAATAATGAGAAGAGACCATAAAAAAGTAAAGTGTAAAGATTCTCGTTCCACTGTGTATAAATGTGATTCTTCAACAGTTACAGCTCAACAAAACACTCACATGGACATAAATCCACGTTTAAACAGGCATACACACCTCCAAGGAAAAACCATTTGTAGGATGTAATTGTAAGGTAATGGAGGTCAGTCTGAGAGAGGTTAGAGGT
This sequence comes from Poeciliopsis turneri, assembly GCA_922788865.1. NCBI lineage: Eukaryota > Metazoa > Chordata > Actinopteri > Cyprinodontiformes > Poeciliidae > Poeciliopsis > Poeciliopsis turneri. The sequence goes on from CAKLNU010000326.1 coordinate 565,755, forward strand.
CAGAGGTTAGAAGTGTGTTGTTGCAGGGACCTTAGGCAGTAGCCATCAGCCGGGGTCATGTCACATATGCATTTGTACCGGTTAGTGTCAGAAACGGAAAAGCAAAACCATTCAGACTCGAGCTGAAAACATGCGGACCACTGGGCCGCACGCACTACCACACACACATCCTTACACACACCTTCTCTTTTAATTTTTTTTAATAATTTGGACATCACTTCATATTACCTGAAGCAAGCTCTCTCTGCTCCCAGCCGTGTGTCACTTTGCAGCGCTCCAACTGAGACGGAGGTGTAATTGTAGCCCTGCAGGTTTCTCTGTGTAAGCCTGCCGCACTTCTCCAATAGCCACAGCTATTAACATATGTAAGAGCAACAAGGTCTCACCTTTATTGAGAAAAGCCAGGCCGCCCCGCGAGTTCATTAGTCCTCATCCGTGTTGAATTAGAGGTTGTGCAGCCCTGCACTTTTTCACTCTGCCATTCAGTTTGCTGCTGCCTCGCAAACTCAACCCACTGCTTCTGGGGTTGTTGTACATATGAACTAATGCCATATTTACTATATCTAATTACTGTCAACAAGCTTTTTTTCTGCTTTTTTCTATAACATTTTTACCAATTTTTAGATTTTTTTTTTTATTATTATTTTAAAAGTTCTAGAAATTTTGCATCTATTATAATGTCCAACGTGTCCGATACAACTTAACATAGCACTGCATTTAATTCAGTATAAATAATGTTACAAATAGTATGATGCAATGTCATGCTATTGCAAAATGAAACTTAGCAAAGTTTTTGTTTTTTCTGGGGTCCAAATTGTTGACATACTGTGTGTCATTTCTCTGTTGCAGCCTGGTTCACATGGAAGCTACTTTTTACACTAAGCAAATCATCATCAAGACTTACAAGCCTAATTAAATATCAGGACAGAAATCATGAGGTCCAGCATTGGCAGGTCGGTTCTGTAAACAAGGCAAAGTTCTAATTAAGTTCCATTATCACTTGGAATCTTGTCCACATCCTCTTGGAAATGTCACTTTTTAGAAAAAAGAAGACCGAAACAATGATTCTTACTGTATTCTTCATATGAAGAGCATGTATTTCATTTTCAGCAGATTACCCAATCTAACAAGGTTACAGGGAGAGCAGTAGGTAGAGGAAAAGCATTGATTGTCTTTGAGTTGTATGAAACAAACTTTTTTTTAATTTTTTTTCAGCACTTTTGTATTTGAAACTTCTTTATATTAATGCTGCTCATTTCAGAGGGAAATGGCCAACGTCAAACCTAAAAAAAATGTCATGTACACACTTTTAAATTAGACAAAAAAATGTTTACTCTCCTTTTATTAGCTGTTAGGTTTTTGACTTTGACATACTGTAGCTATGAATTAAAAAAAACAAAATTCATGGTGCTTTTCTCAGCAGAAGAACAGCTCAGAGTTGTTCTGCTGACTGACTATCCCAACATGTGGTCAAGCAGGTAAATGCAGAAATTGATCTAATGAAGTCAGCCCTCTTTCTTTTCAGGTGATATAATTAGGCAGTAACAACGTTAAACAGCCAATCTCCAGAGTGTGCACACTAACAGACAAAGCAAATGAGATTACTGCACCAGCAAAATCTTCGATGTTGCGTGTTCTCACAGAGTAAGCTAAGACATGTGTCCATGAGTGTCGTCCTTGTTTGCTGTCCGGATCAGCCTGGAAACAGACACCTTGGAGCAGCTGAGCATTTGGCTGCGGGACAACCCTCCTCGCAGAGAGGAGCAGAACTGTTGACCTCCACACGCACCAACAAGCAGCACATCATCGCACGCCGACACGCAGACATCCATGTCCTCTTGAAGACGCGCTCTCACACAAACACATTCTCCTGAAGTCCCACAGGAGACAGACGCTGCCATGTTTACTGCCGCGCCGGAAATTTTAACAGGAAGGAGCTCGAGACCAGCGGCTATCATTCACGCTGTCTTCCCCTCTGTCCATCCGTCTCTCCCACTCTTTTTTTTTTTTTTTTTTGTTGTTGTTTCTTTCAGACGTCTTTACATCAACACTTAGGTCAGTTTATTTGTCTGAAGCAACAACTCAGCAAGTTTTATTGCTCTGCAAATCTAAATCAGGAGGGGGCGTAGCACATAAATTTCCGGAAGAGCGCGCCAGTGCACACACTCAGGAGAATGTAAACCGGGCCTGGAGCATAAGCGATAACAAATAAGAGATGTGCTCGAGCTGCGAGCAATACACTCCAAATGTTTTTGTTTTTATTTCGAAGGACACAGAGGAGTCTGGCTGGAGCTGCAGCCAGAAAAACACTCCAGAGCTTCCAAACACTGTCGGCCACGCTGTCTCCCCTTCGAGAGCCTGTTCGTCCGGCCTTCACACTCACTTTTTCTCTCCTCTCTCTGCACAAGTTGAGGGGAATCCAGTGGCCCTAATGATCCATTATGAAGAACCGCAAGCTGTCTAACCCATTAGTCTACAGAGGGTCCTTACTTTACTTCAAATTCTATTATTTTTAAACATTTTGGGGGAAAAAAAATGCTTCATTTTTCTCTTAAAAGGTTTGTAATAATTAAGTAGATGACTAAAGTTTGCACAATTTAAAAGGAAGATATTATAAATAATATGCATATAAAAATGCCTTTTTTAAAAAATGGCTAAAACAGTTTTGGTTCAGTTCTTTAAAAAAATGGATACTTTAAAAAGTAAAGGGATAGTTTGGCTTTTTTTAATGTTAGGTTCTGTTCATATTTTCAGGCTGGTTCTAAGGACAATCAAGAGACTAGTTAACCAAACAGTCATGTTTTTGGACTGTGGGAGGAAGCTGGACTACCTGATCAGTTTGTAAGATAAGCCCCAATTTTAATAAAGCTTATGTACTGGTCCAACTAGTCCAGTAGAATGGAAGCTATCATATTACACAACGTCCCATTGGCTCTGGCTGCTTGTCACCAGCTTCAGTAACTCAGTCCAGTCTCTCATTAAGGTTCGTTTCATCTGTCTGAATGTGCTCCCGGTGTTTGGTAGAAATGATTATCCAGTTATAAAGCCTCTGTCATCTCACACAACACATCATCTGTTCAGATGAAAAGCCGCACAAATGTTTTTCCATAAAACAGGAGACTTCTTAAATGAAATTTTCCATCTTGTCTCTTTCATTCACTCATGGTTTTTCTCTTTTCGCTTTTCTGTTTTTTTCTGCCTAATTAAATTAGCATAAAACTCATTGAAAATGCCCTGATCTTTACTGCCACGACTTCACTGTTTAGCTGATTTACCTCTTTACCAATCCGGAATTACATTTTAAGCAAACAGTAAGGAAAGTTGGGTTCCATTTTGTTTGAGCTGATTAATAGGACAGCTGTACATTCTCAGTGTAATGTATAGAGACAATAGGAATTAACACTCCTCTGGCTCCACTCTGTGTTTTCAGTCAGCATCTGGCTCCACTCTGTGTTTTTGCTAATGGAATTATATTACCTTTCTAACTGTTCAGCATTTGTTTCCAGTCTCCTGTTCTGCATCCTCTGTATGTTTTGTGGGATCTAAAGTTGGTGGCTGGAGATCAGCTAGGGGTGTATTCACACCAGGCCTGTTTGAGTCACTGTAATCAAACACTTTGTTCGTTTCTCCAGAAGGTCCGGTTGGTTTTAGGTAGTGTAAATGTGTAATTGAATTCTGATGTTGCCCAAAAAGGCAAACTCTGATCTGTCTGGAAACCTGGGCCTCAGTTTGGTCGAAATGAACTCTGGTGTGGTTTGAATGCATATATGAACACTAAGCAGAGTGGAGACTTCTCCTAAAGCAGGAGGAGGACTACAGAGCTGGGGCTTCTGGGTAAATACAACCAAAACAAAAAGGCAGGTCTAATGCTACCTCATGCAACAAATACCTTTTTGTCTTTTGCCAAAGACAAAAGAACAATCCTCTAAATGTTAATACTTTGTCTACATTTCTTGAAGAAGAAAGTTGTCCTCAGTTTCTTCTTGATGTTATTTCCTTCATTCCTTCAGTGATTCTTGGAGCAGGGAGTAAAAAGGTTTCCCAAAGAGTTTGGTTTGTTCAGCACAATGAACGGTGAAAGCAAACCGCACCAACTGAAAATGATGCTCTCCAGTTGAATTGACTCTACCGGACTAACACATGTAAAAACACCTCATGGTGAATAAACCCTTTGTCAAGTTCAGAAAAGCAGCAGATCTAGTTATTAGCCACTACATTTCTGAATAGATTTAGTCAAAAAGACTTTCAAATGAGTTTCCATCTTCAGGTTGTCAGCTAGCAGAAAAAAACAAGATCAAATAAGTATTTGGGTCTGTTCATCTAATCAATCCAATACTCACCAGGCTGCACCAAGTGATCAACACAGCTGAAGTGGCTGTGTTGATCATGGCCTGACAACTTGCTTACACTTATTGATTTTTTTAAAACTCAATGTTTTACTCTGATGTCTTTTCAGATGTGATAGTTTGAGATATGTGTTGTGCTTTTTTCTCTGCTCCCTCCATTAGTTATTAGTTTGTAGAGGGATACCCTAAAACCTCTGAGTGATGGATAGATTTGCAATTATTGTATATTTACCTGAAGGTATGCTCTTCTGTGACAGCAAGTCAGAAACTTCTTCCCAAAGAGAAACTTGAAAGGCGTCGCAGTGAGGTGCCCAGACCGACTTTGCAACAGGAATAATTCTCTGAACCTCATAGATGAACAGGCTCAGCTCTGTTTTTATAGTAGTTGATTTGGTTTCTATCAAAAACTTGCAGCCACAGGTTAAAAGCTAAGAAAGATTTAAAAAAAAAAAAAAGCAACCAAAAATAACTGCATCTGTTTCTAGACGAAATCTGTAAAGAAATCCAGTATGTATTTTTCTATGGTTGTAGGAAAACATGGTTAAATAACTGGTAGTGGAGGACAAATCTTCTTTCAGTGATACATAAATAAGACATGCAAGTCTTTCATAGACTTATTAACATCTCTGTGACCCGTTATGCATAACACACTCACTCCCTCTCCTTTGTGTGAGCCCGGTCTCTGGAAGTGTTGAAGGGAGGGAGGGAATGAGGGCACTGAGGGTTCGGCGTTGCTTCAGGGCCAGACTGAACTTCCTGTGAAGGTGTAAGGGATAAATGCAGAGAGAGATGCAGGGAAAGGGTGAGGCTGTGTGAGGAGATGAGAGTCTGAGTCCGGCTTAGACATCTCCCATTCTGAGGCTGCTGACATCCCTACTGGCTATCATATCTTTTCGTGCCTGTACCACACAACTCACACACTTTTCAATGTTTTACTCTCTTCCTTTTGCTCCTTCCCTATTCTGACCCTCAGCACTGCTTTTACAGAGAGAACAGATACTTTGTCCTATTGGACCACTTGTAAAAGCTTCTATCCCTTTCATTCTCCATGGCTTCTGCACACATCAAAAGCAGAGGCTGTTTAACAGTGCCAAGTCCTCTGAGGGTCATGGCAAAGGACACACTCACTAAGTGTGGAGGTTCATAATGTCCTGTGTTTGAGTTTACCGCCTGAAGGCACTGCAGACTTTACTGTGGTTGTAGAGAAAAAGCGATATTATGAACTCTTTCCAGAACTGAACATTCCTAGGGCACTAGCAGAAAAAAACAAGATCAAATAAGTATTTGTGTCTGTTCATCTAATCAATCCAGGCTGCACCAAGTACACCTCATCAAGTTTGGAGCTTTGTTCTTATAGACAGAAGCCAATTTCAAGCAATGAATTTCAGACAGGTTAAGTTTGATACAGTCAGAATTTTTATCACTGAAGGTAACATAGGTATTTGATTGTATTATAAAATATGTGCCTGGAAAATATATAATACCACCACTTTAAATGGCACACTGTTGGCTTCATATAAAATAGTCAATATTTGCCATTTCTTTAAAGAATGGCGCCAATGCAAGACAAAGTGGATGCTCTGGTCCAGCCATATCCATCTGTGACATTTTCAACTGTGCACTTCTACTGTCACTGCATTACAGGTGGTTATTTTTTTTTGCTTTGTACAATTTATTAAATAAAAAAAAAAAATTCTCTATTCTCTTTTTTTTTCATGTGGTGTTACATGACACGTCTCTGCTTGTTTGACCATCTAGGTGAGTACCACTTTAAGCTTCTTGACAGCAACCATGCAGTGTGCTCTCTTCTCCTTCTTTCGTTCCTTAGCAACATGTTTCACTGATAGGCCATTACATTCCCTCCCAGAGACCCTTCTTTCAGCCCCGACACCCTGTCATTATTTTAATCAAATGCAATTACCACCGCTTTTGGGGACAATGGAGATTTGTTGACTGTCCTTTTTCAGCCACCCCTAGTCACTGCCCCCTGGATCCCACCCGTTCAGCCTTCCCACACACACATAAGCACGCATACATGCACACTCAACAACTGTCTTGGGAAAAAGGGCAAGAGTTAAAAGTCTGAGGACCAAGTAGACGTGTGGGCTTGGAAAGATGAAAATATACATTGTACTGTACAAGGTTCACCAACAACATTTTTGTTTTGGGGTGGAGAATTTGATTGAAGTGTTATGGGAGACTTTTGTTTGACTGGGAGCAGTGATCAGTGTGTTTAGGAGTTGTCCATGTGCGGTTTGGCACATCAACTAGGCGTTCTTTTGGTCAGTGGGTGGGAAAAGCAGGGGGGGACATAATGACCTTATGATGCTGTTGTGGGGCAAGGCGTTGAATTGACCGCTTTTGTGGCGAGTGACAGAAAAGACGCCTCGTCCAAAAGCAGGCCGGCCTTTGTCCTCATTCCTCCTATTATCTTTGCACCACTGCAAAATGTGTTTTCAGATAATCTCTGAAGAAAGGGCAAGATGGCTTCAGAGAGGACGGTTGTGTCTGTTTGAGTGGAGAGAGACAGGAGGCGTTGGGGGTGGTGGTTGTTTTTGAATAGCCTCCTCTGTAGTAATGAGGAAGGGGGAGAAGAGTGGGATAAAGACTGTAAGTGTTCTGGAGATGTGACCACCACACCACCTCTTCTGCCTTGTGGGCACAAGAAAATAATTCACTGATCTGTCATCTGCCAGACATTACCCGACACTTCCTTCCTCTACCTCAACTTCTTTTCTTTCACATACTTACACTCTAATTCACATCACTTCTTCTCCCAGCTATACTCAGAATTCATTCCCATACACCAGACACATAATAACTCTGAATCCCTCAGTGGGCCCCTCCTAGTGTGAGAGGACTTAGCTAGTGGCTCCAAAACTTATGAATCACCCTCAGGTAGATTGCAAATCTCTGTTGCAGAAAAAGATGACTTTAGGTTGAGCGAGTGTGAGGATGCTCACTCTGCACAATGCTCTTCAAAATGGAGGCAATAAAAACATCAAACACCAACTGGGAGGGGGAATTCCTCATGCATGGGTACTAACCAAACATGAAATGTTTATGCTTTCAGTGTGTGGGATGGTGTGGAATTGCTCACTCACGAAAAGCAGGGGACAAAGTTGTCTCTGATCCACATGTGGTACCTCCCGCTACTTTATGTATTCTTACAACAGTTCAAGGAACGAAAGGCGGCAGCAATCCCCTGACTAAAGATACGGATATTGAACAGGACAGGAACATTAACATTTTACCAGAGCCTTTCCTCCACCTCTTCTTCTCTCACCGTCTCACTCCTTCCTTTGACATGGTGTTGGCATTCCCCAGAGCTGTAGTATACTTACAGCATACTGGGGGAAAGTGCCACATTTGGGAGTCACAGCAACACAACATTGAGAGAAGCAGCAAAGTGGGCTGAAGAGAACTTTCTTGGCAATAAAGTAATTGTGAAGACTTTTGGTTGATGAGCCTAGAGGAGATTGCTTTGTGCCTCAACACTCGGCTCTCTGGTAGACATTTTTATTTTCCTATGCTTTTCTGTGTCCGATAATATAGTTCCATTTATATTAATTTATGTCTACAAAAGCTTTAAGGCAGACAGTTCTTTCATTTTATACAGTCAATGTGAAAAGAGAGTACAGAAAGTATACATTTTAGGCATTTAGCAGGCTCATCAGCCTTACTTCAGTTGTAAAAAGAACAAACTATTGGTTCCATGTTAACAAACTGTGTGCAGGAAGAAGTACATTCTTCCATTAGTTTTGAACGGACCAATAGAAGCAAAATGTTTCTTGTAAGATCCACTTGGTCAGTTGATAAATAGCAAGTTTAACCACATCCATAAAGCTTGAGTTCTGGCAACTTGTTGCTCTGGAGTCTACAGCTGTGTGTCACCAGAAAGGTAATGACCTAAGAGGAGCAACTGCTGACGCCGATAAATCTGAGAACAACGTTAAGTCCACCAATCTACACTGAAATAAACAGCCAGAAGTGAAAAACATTCAAGACACCTGCCGATCCTCACAGGATTGTGTCATGCTCAGAATCTCAGGGTCACCTCACAGATTCCACAGGCCTCAGTTAGCATTACAGCTCATGATGGCATAATTTAAAAAAAAAAAAGACTGATCAAGCAGGATGTGTCAGAAGTGTTACCAGTCTGTGATTGCGAGGCAATCACAGACTGATGTTACATGTTACAATTAAAGCTGAAAACTGGGTTTAGCAATGACATGTGATAAAAAGTGAGACATTTCCACTCACTCAACATATTTGTTTTACAAATAACTATTGTGAAATCTGTTTTTATTTTTGTAGTTTTGGTTTCTTTGTCTTATGCAAAATTTCGTAACAAATAAACCAGTCAGTTCTAAAGAGGCTAAATATTAGCTTAGCATTAGCTGTTAGGCAACTAGTAGGTGTAGTTTTCTTCTGCATATATTGAAGACAAAATATCATCAAATGCCGTCCGTTGCACAAGTATTTAGAGTCCACATTTAACTCTTGACAACTTTTCTTTCCCTGCCTTCTGGTTCATTCATTAGTGATGACCTGAGACAATATGGTTGAATGACAACAGAGAAAAAATATTTGCAATAAATTTATATCAAAATTTCAAGAAAAACACACATGGGAACTTTCAATCACACTGCAACCAAATATGGTTTCAGTAGTTTGATTTTTGTTCTTTTGACTTCCTGTGTAGCGCTGGACTGCCTGCATCGTTCAAGTAAAGTCATTTAAGACATTAAAAGCAGAAAATGTTTTGTTAGAGTTCCAGTAAAGATTTAGATCCATGCTGTGGTTGTTCAATTTCTGATTCTTCAGTATTTATCTGTACTGTGGTGCTGAGGGTAATGTTGATTAGAATTGACCTTATAGAATGTTCTGAAGCTGCTATGGTTAAATGTTGCAGTCGGTCCTAAATGACAGGGTCCCTGCAGCCTTTGTTGCTCATGCCTCATTTTATATGGTTTCTTAATAAAAGACTAGCGAGAATTCAGGCCAGAAATAGAGCTCCCTTCATCCAGGACCGACCATCAGCACAGTTTACTTGGAGCATGACATTAACACCCAGTGTACATATGTTAAGAGCCCTTTTGGAAAATACAGTGTGCGGTTGGAGCAAGGGATTTGTTCAAATTAGCCTCACAAAGATCATATAACATAAGTGGAAACAAATGTGGATGCCTCTACCTTGTTATTCTTCTGAATCACCAACAAAACTTTAGCCTTTCAGACAGCTCATACTTAACTAGACAGGGAAGAAGAAGCGTATGAAGTCAGGTCAAATGCTTTTCCTTTTTTCATTTCTTTCAACTCCCATGGTCATTTTATGAGACACCTAGAAGTGTTTGGAGAAGCCTGGACTTTGTAAATGTGTGTAGGAGAAAGAAGTTATGCCTAATGCATAATGTCCATTGAGTTCTGGTCTGTTATACATGGTAATGAATGGCGGTCACAGAAACAGTGTCCTGTATCAAAGAGCTGAACTAACATGCCTTTCTCACAGAGCCAGAAAAATGGCCCTTTGTCACAGTGGACGCCTGCTATCAACTCCCAGCATCTCACAAAATATGCCCCATTGTTGGTGAAGGCCAACTCCGTTTACAACTCTGAACCGACAGCATTCCTGAAGTCAGCAGCACTAACCACTTCTCCAATGACCTCCAAGAAGAACAGCAGTGGATTACTAATAGCTTTACCTGATGTCAGATTTTTTTCCCTTTTGCCCAAATATTTATAAAGCTTTGAGATTTAGAGCTTGGTTTGAAATGTGTCACAATGCAGTTATGTGCAGGAGTGTTCTGAATTGAGTTGTGTAATGTGTAAAATTTCTGGTTATGCGTTCATCTAAATTGATAGCTGAAGGAGAGTTGAGGGAGTTTTGAATTTTGTCTCTTTTAAAATGGCTCCTTTACTGAATGTCCCAAATGTGTTTTGTAGTTTTTTTACCTCTATGAAATTCCATCCATCCATTAGCCTCAATTGTACCAAGTAGTTACTAACTGTTGCTATTCCAATTTGGGTTTAAAATAATTTTACATATATATCTGATCGGGCCCGATTTCCGATCGTGTGATCGGACCGGGACATCCCTGCCTTTGATTATAAATGGTTGTTGGATGTTTCAGACAATGGACACTATGGTTTCACCTGTCTTTGGTTCTCTTCTCTTTTTACTTTCTGTAGAATTTTGGTCTTTTCTGGCCTTTTTGCTTTCCTATTTCTAACAAAGGGTGATGTCAAAAGTTGTTTCCACATACAGTCACATGCACCTGCTGCCAGTGTTGAGCAAGCTCTGCACTGGTGCCAACACAATTCTGTTGAGTAGAATATCTCATAAGGAGAATACATTCATGGCCTTGCTGGAGTTTTTTGTTTGTCCTGAAAACATTTTTATTTAGCCACGTTGAAATTCTTACCCAAAGGTTTTTGGTCTGACATCACTTCTAACAGATACATTATAATTGGCTACAATGTGATGTTTGTGAAGTTGTTTTATTGTATAGCTATGATTGGTCCACACTTCCTTTGAAAGTAGTGGTGGATATCACAAGAAATAGCCAAACTTCTCAGTGTAATGACAGTCAGTCTCCTAATTTCATTGATAGAGTAAGTTGAGCTGGAATCTCCTGCAGATCTCTGTGATGATCAAACTGTAAAACTATCCTGAAATAAAGTTACGTTATCATTGCATAACGATAAAAACTACAATCGTTATAAAATAAAGTTTTCCTAATGTAAAGATCTTTGTGTTAAATACACATCCACTTGATCGGCTGCGCAATAATATAACTTAGCTTTTGGCCAGAACTGTTCTGTTTAAAACAAGTTGGATTGACTCATGTTTGACATTCATTGTACAGCTTGTCTTGTAAATAAATATATTTAAATGTGTTTAGAAAAGATTTAGTTCTGGGATTTACTGTTTTTGTCATGGAAGTGATTCTTTGAAAAAACCACAAACCGTAGCAAAACATGTCACATTCTGGCATTTTGGCTTTTGTGGCATGAAGTCGTGTCACCCATGTCTATTTATGAGGTGGTGTTGTAATGCTTGGGTTTTTTTATGCTTACAGGCAGACAGGCCTTTTAACAGAATGTCTTCTTGAAACACAAATAAACCAAAAAAAAGAGCATAGATGCAAAATTTGGGCTTTTCTTTCTTTCCTGCTGTGTGCAAATCCTTCACTTTTCCCTTTCTGAGAGTGAATGCAGTAAATCCGTGGACAGTCCAGCAGTGCTTTAGGAAACGAGTGCTGGAGTCCAATTTTAAAGTCCATCCAGCATCCACTAAGCTCTCATACTAGTGGGAGTGTTGGAATGTTTTTCAACCAAAGGGGTCTATTTACCAGGCTCCAGTTGCTACATGAGTGTGTTTCTGGAAGTGAGAGAGCAAAGTAACACTCAGGAAAGCTTTTAGTTAAAGGGATCTGAAAGCTGGAGGGCCCTGAAACTCTGGGATTTCTAATGACAAGCCTTTTGGAAAGCAAAAACAGTCCATCTTACAGCCACATCCAGCTATTTTCATCAATTGTACGTCCATATGCGACAATCAGTGACTGTGTCAATGTGAAGGAGTTATTCCCATGTTGTCAGAACTTTGGAGATCTTTTCGGACCAGCTCTCAGTGCAAATTCCAGTGTTTCCTGGATCCGCTTTGTCCTGTAGGATATTGTTGACGTGAGTCAGGAGCTCTGGCGCTAACAACCTCAATGATGAAGTCAGCACCTCTCAACATTTCGCCCCTTAATGGAGTCTTCACTGCCTTTGTCCTTAACCATCCATTTTCATTAATTATTCAGAAGGAGAAAGGAAAACCGTTTGAGTGGGTAACACTGATCCAGTGTACTCAACCAATCTATGCAGTGTAAGTAATAAAATACCACACACTCAGACGACACAATAAAAGAGATGGAGACAGAGGAGACGCTTGTTAAAAATGTAAGTAGACGGAAGCTACCCCAGGACAACAGAGAGTGGAGGAGGTGGCGACTCGGGAGTCAGAAGACACAGCGGCGACATCTTAGTGTCTAGGTTAATCAGCGAAACAGGCTGATAGCAGCTGGTGTTTCACTGTATCCGCCAGGTCCGTGGAGGGCGCCTGTCTCGGCAGAGACTGAGTCGATGTGATGTGCCCTCAGTGCTGTTGAATGATGCTAATTGGAATTAGCGCCCACTGTGCGAAAGTGACACTAGACATTCCAGAGCCCATCCAGGCTCTACTCACTGCAGGTTGTCAAACTCCAGCGTATGCTTTCACTTCACCCTACAGGCACTTTAAAGATGTACAGCATTAAAAAAAAGTCCTAAAAAAAATGTGAACAATTGAGCAAATTAAGGCTTTGGGAGGATGAATTCAAATAACGAAGTTAGGTTTGTAAAAGAAAGACGGAGCCATCGGTAAGCGTTTGATATCATTTTGATTTTGAAAAGGTCGCAGTGCACTTTTGAACTTTCGCTCTCAATAAAGCTCGCTTCTCCATCCCAGCATCCGGAAAGGGAGGGTTTGCAATCCATAAGACATCATGCGAAGATGAAACCATTAAAGCTAGGCTCCGAGGCTCTGTGAGATCTTCATTGACAGGTTGCTTTTTCACCCTGAGTGCGATAAACACTCCCATCCAGTTGGTGTGAGAAGTAAAGCTTGGAGAGAAGATTTTTTTCTGTCTAGATTTTGGAGGGGGGCCTTTTCTGAGGTATTAGATCCATGAACTGGGAGTGCTGTATTGAATATTTTATCGACTGTCTGCTTGCCCCGTGCTGACCTGCCTGACATGCTAAGTTCCTGGCTCGCTGGAGACGCCACGTCGCTTCGCATCAGCTCAGCCACCCGTGAGGCTTCCCTGCATTTCCTGTGAATAAACTCACACACAGTGGGGGAGGAAGAGAGGCCAGGGCACAGGGGCACCGGGGCTGAGATGAGGAGAGAACACATACATACACATTCTTTCTCTGAAGAACAAAACAGACAACCTTGGCTACAGCATGAACTCCCTGGGTCAGAGCCCAATGAATCCTCTGAAAGCATCCAGTGAATTGAAACAACCTGAAACCTCTGTTTTAATTACAGCTTCACCGCCCATAAAGTTTGCACCGACAAGACACTCCAGAGTTGACTTTGGCCGTAATTAGATATGAACATGAACATAAATATTCCAGCAAGATCTTAATCCAGTGTAAGACCCTGATTTACATAAGGGAAATAATGTCATAACCACAAATCCTTGCAGCAATAAACTCAAATTCAACCTAAGAAGTAAAGTTTGTTGTTTGAAAATTGAGGAAACTAGAGTCAACGTTTCAAATACAGCAAACTCTCTAACTTCAGTCCTGTTGTATGACCGGAAGAGAACGCAGGGATGATTGTCTTTTACATGAAATATTTATTTTCAGGGAAAACTATACCTTCCAACTACTTGGATAAACCTGCCAACCAACATCAGCTGGTAGATTGAAGGGGCTCCAGATCAGTTTGTCCATTTTGTCACTTCTTATTACATCTATTTTTAAACAGCTAACAGATCTTGTCGTACCCCTATCATAACCCAGTTTGTGCCAGTTGATTTGTTTATATATAAACTTTAATACATGAAGCTACAATACATATTTGTATTTTCACAAATTACAGACCTAAATAAAATCTGACATGTAATTTGTTTGTTCGAAAGGCCTTGTTTTATAGCCTGTTTTTATTTCTATTTTTGTTTTGATTTCTTACTCTCATGAAGAGTGATACATTTTGACCACTGATAAATATAACTGTTATGTTAAATTAAATTAAATTGCTCTGCTAACATCCACAAAATGGATGTTAGCAGAGCATTATATTGGTTTCTGAATCTCTCAAGATCCAGAAACCTTCAGCAATTCCTGATCACACTGGCAGAATTTCCAAATCAGAATTATCATCCTGTTACCCTGTCATGTGACAAATTTGCAAAAATAATTACAGATCGAGTATTGCTCTGAGGCTGAGTATATCTTCTCAGACGTCACCCAGTACATCTCCATCCCTCTGTCTCTGGCTCATTACAGGCAGTGGGGCTTCCTAATGTGTTAAAACTCAGTGGAGTGGAAACGTCAGCCATCGGACTTTGGTCCCTCAACGATCTTTACTTATTCATGCACGCTCTGGCCTCTCCCCAGGACAGTGCAGCTCTGACCCAGGAGGACAGCAGAGCCTTGAAAAAACTAACCCTCCATCAGGGTCACTCAGTGTTTTAGGCCACTGAGTCGACAAACAGCAGTGTCAGACTGCCACTAAGCTCTCTTGTGTTCATAATTAAAGTGTGCCACTCTCCACGAGTGTTACATGTCTCTTCTTTTCCAGCTGCTGCTTTATGTGTGTTTTTGGTAAGTGTTTATATGCCAATAATCTCTTCATAATGAGAAAGAACACACTACAAGAAAGGCATAATCATCAAGAAACTGATAAAAATAATACTTAAAGCCTGCAGACAAATGAAAGGAAGAACTAGATTTTTCTTGGTTGTTTGCATCTCCTTTTCGGAGATGTAATAGTTTCTGTAAATACTTTACCGTATTTAGTGACTTAATGGTATCAAGGATTAATATTTAAAAATTTTGAAATTGCATTTTGGAAACTTGAGAAGTTCTGCTGGTCTGTGTTGCCGGAGGCGACGGTTTCGGCGACGTTGAGGCAGAACACGGCCAAGTCACTCATGTGCTCCTTGCCCTCCTGAATAGGCCACAGACATCAGAGAATACTGAAACAATGTTCACTTTGGAAAAGTAACAGAGCATTAAGTTGAATATTAATCAGCAACTGTGACACAAGTTTTCAACATGAATAAGAATTTTCTGCTTCATGGTCGCTATGCAAAGAAATCTTTCTAAAGCTGTCTGATTATCTTTCACCAGAAATTCATGAATCAGAAATTTACAGGTTTCATTGTTTGTTAACCTTCAACCTGGCAACTTTGACATTTCTGATTTGTCTATAGAATTATTTTTTTTTAAAATTAGGATATTTTAGATTCTTGTCTGTGTTGTAATCTTCCTAGGCGATATCATCATTCCAAATATGATAATTGAGTTCAATTCAGTTTATTTTCACTGCACCAATTCTCAACACAACTTGATGCAAAAGTCATTTCAATTTAATCAAACATACATTCCAATTGTTATAGTTATCAAATATTGAAGTCAAGTTGAGTTTATTATTGAAATGTTTTAAAATAAGTTTTCTATGTTGACGTTAAACTGGCTTCAACATTGTGTATGAGTGGCTGGCACGTCAGCTAAATTCACGTTCAACACTCTGTAGGACATGCACACCTGAGAAATACCCAGACTCTACAAGAAATACCCAGTTGGAGTGTCTCGATCTGACTCAGTTCTGCAGGTCCAATACTGCAGTTTTTCCGTTCAGCAAGTTGAAGTTTCCGCCATGTTCACTATGAACTGTGGCTAAAAAGGAGAGATGAGAATTATTATAATTTTTTTCCATTCACAAGAAACTGATAAAAATGATCAGGAAAACTGTTTTCAAACAGAATGGGAGGAACAGGAGGATTCTCATGATTCAGCTGTACACCTATGTTCATGTTTCCTCATGTCATTTCATATCAGATTAATTCTGGTTAACCACTAATGTCAGATTTCCTGAGGAATCCTGACGTTGGTTGGACATGATCAGACCTGAAGTGGGATTAGATCCAGCTCTGAACCTACCGATAAATTAGAAAATAATATAATAGGCATCTATTCCGGAAACTTAAAGTACCTTAAAATGATTGTGTTAGCCCATGCCAACATTTTTATTTAAATCTGTGCAGTATCTGTTGAGTTGAGGTTTGATGTAGTGGCTTCCTGATGGATTGTAGCCTTTCTGTTGTGAGTAGTGCTCGATTATAAAATTAACAAAGGAAAGAAACGAGTTAAACATTCAAGAGAGAGAATACTCTTAATAGATTAAAGCCCCAGAATAAATGGAAGGTTTCCTTTTGCCAAAACTTCATTCTTCAGTTGGATTTGTTGCCTGTTTCAAACATTATTGCACGTCAGGAAAACTCCCCAGGAAGTCAGAAACAAATGTTGCCCTCTATGTGTAAAAAGTGATATAAGGGCAGATGAGATTCATTCAGTCATTTTCAGGATTGTTAGAGGTTTGAAGCCTTTCCCCTCAGTCAACGGTCAACTCCATAATAACCTCCAAGCCGGTCAACAGTTTATCATAGCTGTGACACACTGACACATGAAGCAGCCATGCACATAATTGATCATTTTTAAATTACAGATTAACCTGACATCAATATTTTTTAACCTCAGGAGTGAAGTGAAGTGACGTCCTTGAAGAAAAGTCCACTAGAAAACAAACAGACTCCACACAGAAAACACTGCCCTGCCTTGATGAGGCAGTGGAACAAGAGTTTGTCATACATTTTGCTTGTTTCTCAAAGTATTTCAAAAATGTATCATAAAAGCTGTTTTCATATCTTTATTGATAAAGTTGATTGATATGCAACTAAAATCACCACTCAAGCAAGAAAAAAAGGCATCATATAATTATATCTGCTTTTTGGTTGCAGAACCAAAATGTCTGAATCTTTATGTATCGTCAGTAAACTGTTGCAATTGATTCCTCTTTTTTTTTTTTTTTTTCAAATAAAAAAATCTGTTTTCTGCCTCAGACATCAGTAGATATTTAAGAATGACCATCACCATCTTATTAAACGTCTTCCTGTTTGTATCACTGGCAAGGCTTTGGTGATGAACTGAAAAGGACACCTTCACTTTCTCATATTTATTATATTAATATTTGTCCTGTAATCCCTTCGTTCCTTCATGCCTGCGCCTCACACTCTCAGTCCTGCCTCTGCTCTGCCAAGTCTCTCTATCTCCCCTCTCTGCTCTCTTCACTGTCTCTGTCTGCACATGCAAAACCATAAGAGAACATTAGGGAAAATTTTCCAGTCTTGTTTGTTTGCCTTGCCATCATCATCTACCTTTGCCAAAAGCTCCAACCACTGAACCCCAGAAATATGTTTAGCCGTTGGCCTTTGAAAGCAAATCAACTTTCAGAGCTCTTATTTGTAGTTTGTTTTGTTTTTTTTCACTGCACTTCTGCAAGTGCAGAGAATTGGATTTACCAAGCACGGGGTCCAGCTCTGTTTGTCTGCCCACAGCCTTTAACAGAGCTGCGGAAGTTTTCTGAACTTGGTTGTGTTCAAATTTGACCAACACAAATCCAGTGTGATCCAGCAAGGAAACATTTTCGAGCCATGTTTTAGAGGTGAACAAAACAGTTAGAGGTTTAAACTTTTTGTTGTGTTCAAGAACATTCATCATTTATAAATAAAATATGGGTCTGACTGAGATTGACTGACAGGGATTCAGTGTATTCCTGCTGTAGCCTTGCAAAAATGAAATGGGACTCTGGCACATTTATATGGAAGTATAAATATTTAAACCACCTACTTAACCTCAGTACTTTTTCATTGTATTATCACTGTTCAGCATGTCCTAATACCCTGACTGGTGTGTGATTAATGTATCTCATTGATTATTTAAGTTTTTGTATTTTTTATGCAGGTTTATATTTTATAGAGTACTTAAGAGCTTCACTGTCAGAAGAAGAGGCGCTGACAGACATTTGTACTTTATAGAGCGAAAAGCTCCCTCTATCTTTGACAGCATGACAGTACCTCAATGTGATAAAGCCATTGTTAATAATACAACAGAAATTATTTATAACACTGTGGGGTCATGTTTTAGCTAATATTTTAGTTTTGGCAATATATTTTGTTTCAGGCCCGTGCAGAGACTTTTGGAGGGTCAAAGTTCAAAAGGGGCACATTGAACAAGATCTTAGAACACTGTACAACAACAACCCATATTAATCAAGAATCTAAAATTGAATTGTATCATACTGAATCTCTGTCATCATGTGGAGTCAATGCAAAGCAAATGTAGTTTCCCTGGTATGTATAATGTTTGTGTTTTTGCTGCTGACTGAGCTGGAGGGCTGAGTTGATCTGAGACACTGGCTGTTAAACAGACCATTGGAGATAAGGTCTCTGGTTATGAAGTTATAAAACAGGCAAATTTGCTGATATTTTACTAAATAAACCCTAATATATCTGACTGCTTAACCTCCAAAACAAAGAAGGCTCAGGGGGGTTAACTCTACATAATTTTTTGATGTTGGCACCTCTGAGAGAGGCATCATGGCTACACAAACAAGAGGGCACTGCGTGCTGTGCTCTTTGGAACAGAGCGGTCTGGCCGCCCACTAATATAGCGACCCTCCAGTGAATCCTCCAGTGGGCCCTATGCCAGTCCAACTCTGCTTTTGGGAAATCTTGATTCATTTAACTGCCGCATGTTTGTCTTTCTGCTGCCATCCATATGGTTGATGCAGTATTTTTGCTAATGTTTGTTATATTTTGTGAAATCCAAATGCTATGGGCTGAAGTTTTCTTTATCAGTTGAGGTTCTGCAGTAACTTCTATTCACAGCCGCTCACCTCCAGCCTAGATCCCTTCAGCAGCGAAGTGAACCAGCTTGTAGAACCAGAGAGCAAACAGTGAGCAGGCAAACGTATTCTTCTAAATTGTTATTTTTAGGTCAATGCTAGTGTTCAGGGGAAGGCACAGGTCTCCTGATGTACAGATAAATAAAGAACAATAAAGAAATTAAAAAAAAAAAAACTCAAAAATGGGTCCTTGGTCATCAAGGATAAAAGAGGCAGGTCCTCAAGCCGCCCGTCCCCTCGTGCATGTGTTTCGTTTGACTGGAAGTAATGTAGGGTAATGAATAAATGTTTTGGGTCCTGACCTTAATCTGACAAAAGTTTTGTACAGAATACGATGTTGGCAAAAACTTGAAGGTCAAAGGCCAGAGACTAGGTGATGGCTATCAAAAATTGTGACCTGTGTGAGGCTCAAATATTCTACAACAAAACATCCATATTGTACTCAAAAGGTGACAGAAATCTGAAAAGTAGCTGAAATGATCTCAAACATCACTATTAGATCTGCACAGTCACAGTAAGGTCACAGATTTAAAAATCATCATAATTTGTGTCCTTGTGAGTCTGGTGACATATTATATTAACTGAGAGCTGATTGTAATTAATGTCTTGCTGGTCTTCATGACGTACATGCAGATAAATGCACACTATCGCCACCTGCAGGCATAGAATATGATGGGTGACAGAATTTGGTGCAACACGGGCACTGTTGATGGTGAGACTTTGGTCAATTCTAGAATGAAAATGGTACTGCAGGTGGTGCACTTATAAAATATAAAACTTGTCTTTGCTTTAACCATTAAAATAAAATGAAAAATTAATGTAAAAAATTGTCTGCTAATTTATTTCTAAATGGAGAAAACTATGCGATTTTTCTTAGCTCTTTCTCATTTTACTGTGAAACAGGGAAGCCAAAGAACAGATACAGATTTCCAAAGATAATAACTTCAGTTTATTTCTGTTCAGCTGAAGCAAATCATGGCATCTCTACACATTGGTTTGTTCAGTGCTTGAATGGGTTCGGAGTCACCTGGTGACAATGTACACCCAGTTGGGTTTGGAACCATTTATCCATTTATTTATTGAAATTGATTTATTTTCTTTAATACAAATAATGTTTGAATTTTTTGTACATAAGAAAGATTTTGTAAAGTCCTTTGCTCTGCTGACATCTCAGTTCCTCTTATTGCTCATGAAACAGGAAATTTAGCACTTCCTATCTAATTCTAAATACTAAAGTCAGCGTTGTTTTTCTCTAATCGGTGGAGCTTGCCCCTGAAGGTGTCCCTTTCCACAATGCTGCTGGTCCAGTACCACCCCAGTCTGTCAGAAAGCCATTAGAAGCTGTTCTACTAAAACTGTTTTTCACCTCACCTGAGCTGCTTCTTCTCTCAGGCCATATTTAATAAATAAAGCTGGTGGCACTCTCCAACTCAGAGGAGAGTTTCTGTAGAACTGGGAGAGGAATGGAAGGGGGTGAGAGGGTCACTATTATATCTTGCTAAAACACTCCAAATGTAATTCAGCCGCAGGTCAGAACTCTAAAAGTGCAGCCGCGTGTGTCCCTGGGTTTGTATGTGTGTGTGAGAGCAGAAGGAGCCGGTTTTTAAAGGCTCCTTAAAAGGTTTGGAGGAGTGAAGGTCAGGTGATGGAGGAAGCATTAACAGCAAAGCTCTCTCTTCTCTCTCCATCCTGTTCTTGCCCTCTGCTGCCCATGAAAGTTTGATGTCAGAATTAGGTTGTTGACTCATCTCGCACCTCTGTGCTCATAGTATTGACAGCCTGCCAACGGACTGCTGTGGGGGCCAGGCTAGCCGCTGAGAGTCTATTCCCTCCCTCACTGTCTCACTCCTCCTCTCTCTCTCTTTTTCCCACTCTCCTTTTGCTTCAGCGTCAGCCAACAGCATCAGAAGTGTTTTAACAGAGCTTTAATGGCCTCAGCCCCGAACCTCACCTCCAGCACACTCTCGCTCAAACACTAACTCACATACACATGTGGCTTCCAAATAGCCTGCTGCTGGTGGAGGCAAAGTGTTGAGCAGGAAAGAGAGAGGGAGAGCTCCTTGTGTTGATGGATGATGACATGCCCTCCTTTTCTCACCCACTGCTCCCCCAACTTTACTCTTCCTTGCTTTTTCGTGCAGTCTCGTACAACCAGCACCCCCATGTTATGGTGTTTTGTTTTGTTTTGTTTTGTTTTGTTTTATTTCAGCTGTCACTACTTCCTTCCGTTGTTTTTGTTCTCCATATGAAATTTTCTTCTTTAAACAGCCCAGTTGGGCTAGAGATGCTCGTCGCTGCAACTTTATATGAATTCATTTGTGGCTGAATTGATAAATATTATTTTACTTGTTATCCATAAACATGTAACTTTGTTATTAATATCACTGTCATTGATGAGTCTGTTCAAAATGTCAATTGCAGGAAGTGTTTGAGTCGGTCTCAGCAGCAGGTGACAAACTAAAGGCCTCCAGGACGCTGAGACCAGCACTTCCTCTTCTGACAGGCTTATCAAAATATTCACCAAGATCCTAAACATTTGTAGCTTCATTAAAGAGTAATAATAATAAAATCAACAAAACGTGTTAAAATTAATATTCTTAGTGATTATTGTTAAGGTGCGTTCCAGATCCATTAACAAATGAAAAGGCGACTCAAAGACTGACTGACGAACAGAGCAGGAGTTTAAATTAGCTAATCAACCACCGCTGTGTTCATGAGAGGCTTATTAATAATCAATAAATAAATATCAAGCCTGGAAACCTGATATTGTAAAGGACTGAATGTTTTTAATGTAAACTTTGCTCGGGTTGCGGGGCGTAGGCGGTTGCTTAACGATAAAGAGAGACGGAGAGTAAAAAGGTGGAGTGGTTCTGAGTTGATCACCTGTTCGGGTTGTTTCACCTTTGTTGACCTTTGCTGTGGTTCATCACAACCGCTGTAGATTCTGAACGTTCAATAAATTACAAACTTGGACTAATTACCTCGTTCGTTTGTAGTAAATGTTTGCAGTCATAACAAACATCAAATAGGGCAGATTAAATGAAATTAAAATAATTATATCCCAGATTCAGAAGATTTGCCTTTACCTTTACAGAGCTCTTTGTTTCCTCCTTTCAGTCTATAGTTTATCATATCGACGTCATCAAACCAAATTTCAGATCTACCATAACTGACTGACAGCTGCTGGCCTCAGGTTTGCAACCAGCTTCTGAATGAGAAACCAGTAACCTCCTCCCAGTGTCAGAATCCCACTGAGGAAGAAACCGCATCAGGTTTTCTATCACTTTATCATTTCTGATATAACTAATGTATATTTGTATAGAAATGAGTCAATAGGGTTTAATTTTTATGTCTTTGTGCCATGAGGTAGGTCTCAGCCGACTGGTGAGAGGAAAAAGTAGAAAAAAGGTTCAGAGAATTTACCATGCAAATTGTTGATAGGAAGCAACACTTTCATCTGACTTAAGTGAAAATCCATAAACCATGGTCATCAAATCTGGCTGAAGTTAACTTTTTCCCTAACTTTAAGCTGTTTGTCAACAGCTTACATGCCAAATTAAAATAGTTTGTGTGGTAATATTTCTCAGACACAAGCTTTCCTCACAGATACAATCTGTGAAAGTTTCCAGAGTAGGCTCTTCTATCCATGGAGACCGACTGCAGTAGATGGGCTTTGGACTGAACCAACACTAATCAGCAGATAATCCAGCCGACCAGTGGAAAAGCTGCCACCCTCTTTTTAAATGTCGTCCCTTTTTTCTGAGCTGCGTTTTGCTTCTTTTCTGGGTCATTCTATCCAATTCTCGAATATTCACATACCCCTGCATCCTTCTCTTCTCCCCTTCGCCCTGTTCCATTGCTCTTGCTTTGGACGTTGTGTGCCGGAGTGTTTAGCCATGGAGAGCGCTGTGCTGGCTTGGCCCAGCCAGAGGCAACGCTCATTAGCAGAGTTTAGCCACACAGGCGCTGAATGGGACAGCTTGTTGACACACACAATGGGATCAGCCCACTCACCCTCACACAGCACACACACATAACCGAGTCATGGCTCCAGCTTGACGCGTCGTGCCCCCCTCTTTACCCTCCTAAGCTCGGCCTGTGTGTGTGTCAGAATAACCCATCCAGAGAGCTCATCTGGTGCCTTAAACTGTCCCCCACTCTCACACCAACAGTCACGTTACCCACCACCTGCACTACATTTAAAGCCCTTGATTTCTAATGTTTCAACTATTTACTTTAAGTTACCTCATCTTAATGATCACAGCTCAATTCCTACATCTAGCCCTACCTGACTCTGACTGGGGACCCTTAAAGTTGGAGACCTTTCACGCTTGGTTCCCCATTTTGATGTAAAAGTGCAAACACATGGACACACACATACATACGGCTTCTGTAATGGAATAAGCAATCCTAACACACAGTAAACTGACCAGTTAGAGCTAATAAGTTCTTTCACTTTGGCCTGGGTTGGCCGTCACATGGCAGCAGGACAAGGCTCTGTCTTATGGCTCCGTCCAGCCTGCCGGATGGGACATATCAGCTCCAATTTGGCCCATCGCCGCCTTTAAGAAAATTCATCAGGTCCTCGTTAGCAATGAAAGCAGTCTGTGTAGCAGGAGCTGGGGCAGATGGGAGATTAGCTCAGGCTCCCACGGACAGAGAACATGGGAGGAGGAGGGCAGCATTTGTGTGACTTGAGATGTAGAAAATATAAGAACGTAAGGAGTGTTTGTTTATTTATTTTGGTAGTATTTTGGTATTTGGCATCTTCCTGTTTTTTGTGGTGTTTTTGGATAATGCCGTCGTTTATCACAATAAAACCTAACTTAAACCATCTCCAGATGTTTTCATTTTGCTCTCCACACAAATAATACTCAAATATGACAAATAATTTATAAAGCAAATAGATTCCGTAATTAATCAATGGTCTTTCTTCCCAATGGTCAGTTGTGTATTTTAATTTGCATTAAGTTAATGCATGCATAACTTAATGTTAAGCTTGTTAGCACTCTAACCAGCATTGGGCATGACGCTTTCTGCATATTTCCGATCTGTCTTTGGACATTTTTGTGGAAATTCTTTAATTTAGTTTCCTAGCTGGATCCATTTTTTAATATTGGCCCATAACTTTTCATTAGACCTGTGGTCTGGATCTTGGGGAGGTCTTTCCAAATGTCCAGACCAAACCCAGTTTTGATGTGTTCTGGTCCTGTTGGAAAGGTCACCAGTTGGTCACAGGGCGGAAAATCAACTGAAACTGAAAATTGTATATTAAATCAGTCAGTCTCTGACTGGAACTGTACTCTGTATATCAAAAGTAATTTTAGGAGATGAAGGCTCCCGATAAATTGACAACAACTTGAAAGAGGAAGAATATTTCTCAAATGCAGATTTTTTTCAGTAACAAAAAGCGAACAAAGCAACAGAACCATTTTGTCATATGACATTTATTACGTTCACCTCATTGTTTATTTCATGTTTTTAAGCTGAGCTCATCGTTCCAACAGTTGTCATGTTCTAAAATATGACAGAAAGTAGCGGTAGTTTTCAGAATGTATACTGTTATTACTGTGAAGTTCAACACCAAAGCATCGATGAAACACACAGCCTTCCAGTTAAAGGCTGAGTCCTGAGGCTCACTGTATAATCTGGGCCTCCAACATCCCACACTGGCCTTTTGCACTTCGACCACAAATGTTATTTCTGCTTGGAGTTTTGATGTCCATGGTTTGGGATTTTTCTTGGCTTTGGTAGCGTCTGTAACTGTGTGTGCAGTCGTTGGTGTGGAGTGTCAGTAAACAAATACGAATCAAAGCTGAAGTTGGTTTACATGGTGAGCTTATTTCAGGGAGGTTTGCCTCCATCCTCCATACACGGTTGCATGTGGTTTAAAGTAAGTGGCATATAACTCTTTTTCAGGGCATGATAAGATCATGCATGGTGTCATTGGACTCCTGCATGTTTAACCTTGCAGTTTACAGTTGCTCGACATTCAAGTTCCTAAAGAGTGATTTAACCAAGTTTACATGACTAGCAAAAGGGCTGGGTTTAAAAAATAAGTTTAATATTCTGATGTGTCTCTTGTGAAGAAATATGGTTTTGTGTCAGAAAACCTTTTGATTGTACTCCACTAGAGCTCAGTACGTGTAGTAGAAGCGTTGCAGTTTATACGTCCTGTCTCAGCGTTGTATGGAATGTCGTCAGATGTGTCCAAGTTAGAATTGTCTCAGTCTTATCTTGAGTTATTGCCACACACATCAGCTTGATTACTGAAGTGAAACTCCCGCCTCCTTTTTTCTTCTTCGTCTCTCTTCCCGTCTTATCAGCCCTGTATCTATCACATTCCTCCCTTTGATCAATGCCAGGGCCACGTGGAGACGGAGCTTTTTGTGTTACGGTGAGCATTTGCAAGTGGGCGACGGATATTGTAGACATGGTTATCATGAGTGCTGTTCGCATGAGCACAATGAACGTGTTTGTGTGTGTGCACATACAAGAGTAGCTGCACTTTGATCTCCCATGCAGTGTTGTCTTTGAACTGAAGACCAGAGTGTCAGGATCTGCTGTTCCGGCACTGAGGGCCTGCAGCACACAGCCTGCTGGAAGTTTGACCGACTTCATGTGGATGTATTTATAAACCCCTCCTCTCCTTTTTATAATCAAGTGCTGTCTTCTGTAAAATTTGATCAACATATTGCTATTGATGATAGATGCAGTTTAGGGATTAAGTATTTATCAGACTATATTGTTTGTCATATTCAAAGGCATTTGAATATGACCATTTTAAACTCCATGTGGACGGGCCGCAAATTTTTCTCAGCTTTTTTAGCAATGAGTTAGACACACAGTATTTTAATAAAACAGAGGAAAAAATTAATTGTTGTTCTAAAAACGGTTTTGGCATCATAAACAATGCAATTGATTTGTCTCAGAAAGAGCTTATAGTAATATTCAAATTTAACAAATACATTTTCAATGTTATATCATAGTTACTGGATGTTTGTGGTACTTTACAATGACAAAGAAAAACCATAAATGTATAAAATTTTTGTGAGCACCTATATTACAGAAAAAGGAGGAAAATGCTCAAATAGAAGGTCCTCTTATCACTTCAGTTTCTCCAGGGTAATAAAGGAGCATATTTAACAGGTCAGTAATGGCTGGTACACAAACTCATCTGCTCCATCTTTGTTGTGATGAGTCTCAGGTACACGTCAGCTGACAGGTATGTTGGAAGTCTGCCAGCAGAGCTCTCACTCAGCTTGGCTGATTTGCCAGATTAATGCTGAATTATTACTGGCTAGTTTCATTTCCCACACTTTTACTCCAGGGCCTGTTAGTATATGAACGTTCTTTTCTTTCAATAATTATTCAAAGCTGAACGTCTCTCCCAGACAAACAGTAGGTTCTGTGTACACTCAGTGCCAGCTCCTTACAAATGGAGGGTTTTTTCTCCCAGTCTCTTCCAGGATTGGCCTGTTTTTAACTCCTGCAGCATCCTGCAGCATGATGCTGCCCCCACCATGTTTCACAATCAAAGTGGTGCACTCAGGTTGATGACCAAATTTAAGTACACATTAAGTCCACATGTTGGACAAAAATGTACATTTTGGATGAATGTATTCATAACATGTCTAATTACATTTTTTCTGTGTTCCCTGCATGTCTTCTGGCGAACATTGCACAAGACCTTCTAAGTATTTCTCACAATCTTGGCTTTCTTCTTCCCACTCAAATCAGGCAAATTAGTGCAGTTCACAGATAATAGAAGTTCACCTCAGCAGTGAATCTCTGCTGCTCCTCTAGAGCCACCATGGTCCATCCTGTCTCCATGCTCAGGTCATAGAGAGATCAGAGCTCTGAGACAATCAAAGCTCACTTTTTCCCCCTTTTTCTGCTCAGTTCTCACTCTCAGCTCTACTCACAGCAGAACTTTGTTTTAATTAGCATGGCAGTCTTTTGGCCAATCACATGTGAGGATGTGGGAACATACCATTATGTGAAACAGAGAGAGGGACAGACACAACAGCCAGAGGAGTCCATCACCTCAGTGAGTAGCCAGAGTGCATCACAAAAACCCACAAGTATAACCGACAGCATCTGGCTGAAGAGTAAAGATATTATATGATTATTATAAATTATTGTAATGGGTCTGTTTGGTAGATTTGGTTGGAGTGTTTTGTTCTTTTGATTTTGTTGATTCAAATTTTGACTAAATATTATACAAAAGTGAGAATGTGTGCTTTCATAACAGAACAAATACATAAAAATAAGGAAGGCTTCTCAAAAAGGGGACATTGTATGCAACAGGATTTATTTAAAACATCCTGTTTGCCAAATTATGCTAATTTCTGGCTCTTCTTTGTGAGTTGAGCCAGAAGAGCTGAAATTCACATCACTATTGTATTGAAAGTGACATCAAATTACACACAGAAAAACAGTTTTTACTGTAATTTGGTCTTGTGAAGGAATAGAATAGAATAGAATAGAATAGAATAGAATAGAATAGCAATATCCTTTATTGTTCCACATAGGAGAAATTTCTGTGCATCAGCAGCAAAGTGGTAGTAGGTTCATCGACAGAAGAACTTTAAAAAATGCAAAAACAGAATAAAGAATAAAACTACTGTACAGTAAGGACATCATTTCAACATAAGTACCATGTAGTCATAAAGAAAGTTTACTCCAGTCTAAAGAAATGTGCAACTGAATTGGTTAATTTAAAATGTATATGTCTATTAAGAAGTTCCTTGTTAATCATAGAGTCCCATGAATACGGCTGGTGTTTTAAGCAATCAGGTTGTCCTGCTGGTCCGTTTCATAAGACATGAACATAAACTCTCACCTTTTCAATTGTTGGAAGTGTTTACTACACAGAGAAGAACCTTCACCCCTAACACATCCTGTCTGCCTGCATGGGCCCTCCTCACATGCTTCTCATTTAAGGCATCGGGCATCTGGGCTGCCGTCCTGACCCCCTCCTCATGATTTTATGAGGCCACCATTAACTCCCTGCTGACCCTGCATGGCCTGTTGGCCAGATTTACAGCACCAGAGAAGTCAGGAGTATGTGTGAGGAAAAGCTAAATCTGTGTTGATTATCACGAGGGCCACCCTAACTAGCCCAGTAAGTGCTAGTATGATAATGTGTGTATACGCTGTCTGGTTCTTGCTTATCCTGTGACTGTGATCCGCCATTAATCTGCAGCATTAGTGCAAGTGAGCTAATGGATCCCGCCACAGCATTAGCTGTGGTGAGAAAGGCGTCCAGGATTGTTGGGAGGAAGAATGCAGCATTGAAATCAGAGACCGTGATGACGTGTCAAGATACACCGATAAGCAATTGAGCAGATTTTCTCATGCTGTAAGCTATCACATGTAGGGCTTCATCCCTCCACAGGAGTGCTTCAGTGTTTCCACCAAGGTTTTTGTATGTGCATTTTGAATTATCCAATTAGAAATGGAAAATATTCTTTAATTTCCAAAAATGTTGTTATGCTTGCTTGAAGAGGTTTTTTGGCTTCTCCAAAAAGAGTTAATGCACCAAAGGGAAGATGGAAACACGTTTGGCTAAGAAGTTCTGTCACAACCTACAGACATCCAGTGGTGGATCTGTCCTTAAATTAGGGCCACGATTGGAGAAATTTCTAAGTCCAAACCTCTGAGGCAGAGAGGAGGCCTGTCAGCCTCAGGATGGTAGAATGTTCCCATCCACTGATGGTCCTGTGAGGCAAGAAAACTCTAACCAAACCTCGATCTTGGAAGTGTGAATTCTCGATTTTTCTTACATATGTGGCCCATGCCAGTTTGCCAACTCTACATCTATGTAATTACAGTCATGTCAAGTTCAGATCTCGGATGAAATTATACTCAACATAGCCTAGTTTATTCACTCCAAACCAGTAAAAAAAATCCCTTTTGTTATTTTGTTTTTTTTTTGTTTTTTTTTATGGGGGGGTTTTGTGATATTTCAAAATTTGCTTTCACTTGCATGTCAACTGACTGGAGACATTGCTACTGTCTTTTTAAACAGACATCACCTATATTAGGTGTGGGATAGTTGCTACCAAGACAAGGATCTCAAGGTATTTTTTGGATCCTGAATAAATATCTATAGATGGAAAATATTTTTCTCTGAATACAAATGTAAAGAAAACTACAAACCACTAAACTGTCTAGATTTGAAGCATCTGGAAGTGCTGCAAGAGCAGAGGAGAACAGATTTATTTTGCTATTGCCCCTTGTGCTCTGCAGTTCCAAGTGGTAATTATGGACTTACTCAAGTACCCATACAGTCGTTCATGACCAATTAGTCTGTATTGATGGGGGTTCAAACCTTGAATAAAACATAGTTCTCATTTCCATTGTGGAGGCAGTGATGTAGGGGCAGATATTTTCTGTTCTGGGTCAAATTTTATCATCTAGTGTAGTTGACCAAAACGCTAGTCAAAAAAAAAGAGGAATATCAACTATTATTTTTTTTAATAGTTGATTAATAGTACTGTTGTATTTGCTAAAGCAAAATGCCCCAATGCAATGCAGCATTAAGTCCACAAAACACAAATGTACATAAAATCATTTCGGTGTGATATACAGAGTTATTTTTCTTAGTCCAAAGAGCAATGGCTGACCTTTTCTGCGCTAAATGTAGAGTGGCATCCTGAGACTGAGGTGTCCAGTTTGTGTCAGAAGCTCTTTGGGAGTCAGAGTCCCAGACTCCCAGAGTGCTACTTTATGTCTTCAGGCAGAGAGATCACACCTACACACTTAGCTCTATAGCATCCCCCCCTCCTCTGTTTTCACCCTTTACACACTGAGAGAAAAGGTGGGATCCCAGTCTCAGAGGTGTTGTTGGACCTGTCCACAGCCTCAGTGTTACTGAGTTACTGTGTCCATGGTGTTGTCTGTACTTCAGCTTACGCTTAAACCAGACGCTCTTTCCTTTCTTTTTTTTTTAGCTTATTGCCCTACAATGGAAAAGGGGAAAATGTTAAATGTACATTTTCTCCCTCTTAAGATGAGCAGTCAGGTTGTAACTAGGGTTTTTGTTCCTGCCTTCTTCTCAGCTGACTGACAATATTCCAAAAGCAAAGCACAGCCAAGAGTGTGGGCTGGACAATTTGCTGTTGTCGTAGTGTTTAATCACCATATTCGCAATGAGAAAAGACAAGGATGTGGAAGTAATGATACAAATATTAAGA
This sequence comes from Poeciliopsis turneri, assembly GCA_922788865.1. Classification (NCBI taxonomy): domain Eukaryota; kingdom Metazoa; phylum Chordata; class Actinopteri; order Cyprinodontiformes; family Poeciliidae; genus Poeciliopsis; species Poeciliopsis turneri. Next base: position 595,805 of record CAKLNU010000326.1, read on the forward strand.
ATGGGTTCTGACAATCCATCAAGATAAATGTAAACCTTACAAATTCAACTTCAGGCCTACAAGTCTGTTTTGACATCTTCACATGTCAAAAAAGACAAAAACGCAAGGAAGCCAAAGATCCCACAAAAGTATCTTTTTCTGTGAAATCAAAAGTTAAAACATCCAAATTGTTGGTTTGTCTGATAAACACAGCAAACACAGTTGAGCTTCTTCACTGGCCAGCAGGAACTGTAAAACTCGCTCTTAGATGCACTCTGACACATGCTAAGCTGAAAATGATTTGTTATAAAGCATCGCCCCATTGATCAGTGGCTGTTAACAGTTCCCTCCGTCAACAGAATGTGTTTCCTTCTGGTTTATTTGAAAATAGTTAGGACCCATTTGAATTATTTATGATTTCAAACCGGAGTGGGACCTCTAGAGCCTGCATCATTCAGTACCACACCTTGTTCCTTTGCTTCTTCTCATATATTAGGCCAACATTTCTCGTTAAAATTTCGACTGAACAGTTAAAGGTGGGCCACTCTGTCAGGAACTCGTGGCCCACTTTTCCTCCCCAGTCCGCCCCTGGCCTCCTCTTCTAAGAGCTCCTGAAGAGCTCTGCTAAGATGAGCTGCATGATGTAGAAAAACACTCCTGAATCACCAGCTCAAATAAGCCTGTCAATGGCTAAAGACAAAGAGCCTTCTCTGAGTAAAAGCAGCGTCTGTGAGTGTGTCTGGCTTTGTGTTTCTGTATCTGAGGAGCTGATGGCTGAGACAACTTTGATCCCAAAGCCTTGTCATGTTTATGGCAGTGTTGAGAAGGGTAAGCCAGGCCAAAGAAACAGGTCAGAGACAATCAAGGCAATATGTCCATGTTAGGTTAATAGTGTGTGTGTGCGTGTGTATGCATGCGTGTGCATGTGTGTGTGTGTGTGTATGTGTGTGTGTCCATGTCCTCTTGCTTGTCTTTATTGGCTCCTGTGGATGCCTGCACTTCCTCACTCATAGCCAATAATTCAAAAGGTTGCAGAAACGTCTCAGTTTTGTTTGTAAAATTTTAGGCCTTCTACAGATAGGACTTAAATATTCAAAATTATTAGTAACCCTGACAGATTTAAAATTAAAATGATTTTCATTCAATCAAGACATTTGTTTCTGTCAAGAAACGTGACAAAAATCTTTCCAAAAAATGTGAAAAGAATGTCCCATTTTAAAGCTATACTTTATTTGTTTCTATTTACATTTATTTAAAAAATGCCATGTCTGAAATAATTTATGATCTTCACAATGATCAGTAGAAAGTTCTCTATTGGCTTTACAGCAATCAAATCCTTCTTATAAATGCTAAGCAGCTTTTTGCAGATTGCTTCTGGTTTTTGGTCATTTGTCTGTCATGATGACCTGCCTGCCTTTGAGGTTGGAAGGCCTCCTTGTCATCACCCTAATGTTTAGCTCTCTCTAGATTATCTGTCCGATTCATGTTTGAACCAAAGATAGTTACATTCAAAAGGTTAGCATTATTAACAGTCAGTAGAAACTTGCTGGAATAAAAAACAACATTCAACCTAAATCTAGCAGGGAAAAAAAGGATAAGTCATATTCTTCTTATTGAAAAATGTAATTGAGGAAAGATGTGTCCAATTTTTAGTACATATTTCAATATTCTCAATGAGTAAAGCTCTAGGAATTTTCTCTGGATTTTTATTTTTGCGCTAACATTAAAGCACTAATCATAAAGAATATGATTAGTGCTAAAGTTAAAGCGCTATACTGTCATGTCACGGAAGCTAATACTAGATTCCAATATGTTTATAATACCCAGCATATGTCAATGACACACTGTCCTACAACACGGATCTCCTTCAGAGTCATTTTTGTTATTACACACCTGCCTGTATAAGGCTGTGGTTGATGAAGTGATTCTTTGTGAAAGACATTTCTCTCGTAGTTTCAGTTTATAGTCGTTGAGCTGTCTTGAATGCTAAGACTAGTTAGCCTAGCCATGGTTAGCAGAAGTAAGTAACACATCTCTGTTCCTGATTTAATTGTTTTCAGTCAGACATCAGTAGATTTGAATTGTTTACTGTTGAACTGTGTTCTACAGTTCAGCACCACATCATGAGTGTGGATAACATGAAGAGCAGAAACAGAATTAATGATGCGTTAATATAAATGTCTAATTACTTGAAGAATTATTACCATTCGACAACTTCAAATTTTATTTAACTGAAAGTTTTCTAAATTTATGTATTTATCTGGATAAAGTAAGTTAGGGGAAATTAAGTGCACTAAACATTTTCAAAAAACCCTGAGGCGCTAAAAGAAAAAAACTGCTGCACTATTTTTGCATTAATAGAAATGTGTCCACCACTGCCTCTGCAAGTCTAAGAGATTTAAGTATGGTTCTGTTCACAGATTATTACATCTTATATAAAAAATATATGTTTTCGGAATTAATTTTTAGAGTGTGTGTTTATTGAAGCACAAAGCAAAGCTGACCTGTGATTCATAACGACCCCATAAAGGAAAATAAGAATTATATGTGACTGGCATAACTGTCTGTTATATAAAATGTGAAGGGGTGAAAAACAAGACCTGTGTTTGCTCTGCCTTTCTCATTTTCCATTAGATAGATTTCAGCTACGCAACTGCTGATTCACTACAGCAAAGCATGTCATGAGTGCAAAGATTTCTTAGCATGGCCACTGATGATGGTGGATGCTGGACCAGCAAGTTCTTTCTCCACTGTTCACACCTTGAACAGCAAGTACATGAGGATGATTGACAGCGCTAAGACCCTCCACCTGGCTCTGTAGTGGTGCATTTCTTCTTGCAGAAATAGCAGCTCAGGAAGGAAGTGGAGCAGTTCAATCTTTTCACAGATTATCTTTCTTATACTGTCATGTACAAGAAAGATAATCTTGGTATCTTTGGTGCCAGTTTTAACAAATATGTAAAGAAGACATTTTATTTAAAAAACTGTCAACTTTAACTAAATCCCTTAAATATGTGAAATATTCTTTTATTGGTCGCTGAGGTGCTTTTAAAGTATATTGCAGACCAATATAAAATAAAATTAACAATAAATAATAAATGAAGGCAATAAACTCACGTGTCTTTCAGATTTTTTAAAACGGAACAAGACAAATAGAAATCCACTGTAGGTTCCAGAAAAAGACAGACAGATAAGATCATAAATAGAACATGGACATGTTGAGTTGTTTTTTTAGCAATATATAAGCCAGTCTAAATGAGGTGTATGGAATCGTCTCTGTATCTGTGGTAAAATTACAAAAGCTTCTGAAGGTCAGTGCAGAGCCGCAGCATTTTGCTTTCAGCTGAATCCTACATGAAAAGCTTGTTGAATAACCGCAGGCCCTCCTTCCAGACACAATGTGGCACAACACCTTCAGTGAGCAGTTTGAGCTGAGAAAGCTGAAGGCTAAAGGAGGTAATGAGCTTAAATGTCAGGCTCACTGGTTGCCCCTTCTCACTAAACAAAGAACGATTATCCCACTTTCTAACAAGAAGGAATGTGCAGCACTGAACACAATCCTTTTAGCACAACAAGGGTCACAATTAGTTGTTTTTAGGTGATTGTGGAATGTTAGAGCGATGTAGTGTTTCTGACTGCCTCTCAAGCACTGCGTGAGCCTGCATGTGTGTGTGTATGCACATGTTCAGTCAAGGGCGAGCAACCATGCATGGCGCCGAAGTCGCCCTCTTCTTGAATTCCTGGTGAAGATGCTTATTTGAGACCCTCTTCACGTGTCAGTCTCTCTTAGTGTGTGTGTGCGTACGCATGTGTGTGAGTTCATTCTGAGTGAACTGACTAAAGCTGCCCTTTACCCTCAGGCACTCTCTCCTCTTATTCTCTCTCTTGAGTGACCACACACTAAGAAGCAAAATCCACTCTGCATTGCAGAGGGAAAAACAAGAAGAGTGAAGACACATTTCCTCTTTCATATTATCCTGAGAGGTCTCACATGTTACTTTTTATTTTTCACTTTTCTAAGAGGTGTTGTTCTTCTAGGATGAATACCACAACATCCCAACCTTTACAGACTTCTCTCTCTCGGGTTTTCTAATAGGAGCTTGTGTCTGTCATTGGGTTCCATAGGAAGGTCTTTCCTCATTTGCCTGTGTTTGTATATTCCATTTTCCAAGGGGAAAAGCACAGCCAGCTCTTCCTGTTCCGTTCTGGATGGTAAA